>NW_004624766.1:7117647-7137470 GCF_000247695.1 Heterocephalus glaber
CACTGTGGAAATCAGTATGGAGATACCTCAGAGAATTAGGACTGGAAGTCCCATTTGACCCAGCTATTCCCCTGCTGGGTGTCTTCCCCAAAGAATTAAAAGAATCATACCACAGTGATATTTGTGCACCCATGTTCATAGTAGCGCAACTTGTAATAGCTAAAATTTTGAAGCAGCCCAATTGCCTAACAGCTGGAGACTGGGTAAAGAAAATGTGGTTTTTTAATAAAATGGAGTACTACTCAGCCTTAAAAATGAGAAATTATAGCTAAATAGATGCACATTGAGGCGATACTCTTAAGTGAAATAAATAGGACACACATATAAATACCGAATAGTTTCTCTAGTGTGAGAAACTGAAAGTGTAAATAAGAACTAAAAGGTATAATAGATAATGTGAAATATGAAGAAAAGGGGCATAGGGGAAAGGGAAGTGGGAGGGGTAGGGGAAAGGAAAGAAGGAAATGAAATTAATATGAGAAAATGAAAAAAATGGAGACAAAATCTTTGTAAATAGGGAAGGATGGAGGTGTTGAAGGGAGGGCAGGGGAATGGGGAAAAAATAAGAACTAAGAGAGATTATGTAAAAAAATTGCAAATTTCCAATAATAAATGTCATTATATTGTGTATCTAAAATGTACCAATAAAATTAATTTAAAAAATGAAAGTAAAGCCATTGATGATTGATTAGGTACAAAAATTGAATTGTATTTAATTCATCAAGCAGATAGTCTATACCCAATTATATATTTATCCCTCAAAGATTCTATACCAAGAACTAGAACAATGGCTGGAATATAATAGGCACTCGAGGTATATTTTTTTCGAATGAAAAAACTAAATCTAAAAGTGTCTACTGTTTTTAAAGTGTAAAGGAATACTAACCTAACATTGGGCATCTTGTCCAGAAACCCCTACTTCTCCATATGGATAATATATAAATTAGGTTAGAAAAGGTATGCTAAGCAGAAATTTAAGTAAAATGTTACCATTTCCCACTGTACCCCATCCCATTTTTCTAATGTTAATCATTGAAAATGATTTATTTAGTGATCACTTCTCCAAAGCAATTATTGATATAAAACCATACAGGAATATATAAAGCACATTATTTGGATATCACAGAAAGAGAATTTCAAGGTAGGGTCTGATAAAAACATGAAGTCCAGTGGTCTCAGGAAGCCCTGATTTGTGTGCTAAATGTACGAATTTCAGTAGACTCTGACTTGGTTACTCTGGGCAGACCCTGGCAACCACATTCCATCAAGGATCTCCAGTGAGCTGTACAGGTCTAATGCTAAAGGACTATGACTTTTGATGTCTCTACTGAAGTTTAAAATGGTTCAGCTTTTCCGATCAGTCCCTCCTCATTATGTGATTGATGGAACTGTTAACCAATTGCAGGCCTCTAACTTTATCAACCTGATTCCAGCTTATTTACCTTTCTCATAGCCCCTTCCTCTTCATATCTGGTAAATTGACTGAATTTGTTGCTTAATTTTAGCAGGCATGGTTGTTAACTGCCAATCACTCTCTATCCTTTTCCCTTAACTACTCAGGTTAAAGTTTCTAGCTGTAGCTGTGGATATCTTTATTCTGGATTGTTCTGCTGCACAGATCCACACAATGTTGATATTTCAGGTATATCTGTTCTTCTTTAGGAATCTCTTTCTGAAAAGTATCCGCTGATTATTCCTATAGGAATCTCTTTGTCCTTTCCCCTCTTCCTTTTTTTTTCTTTTTAATTGAGACACTGGGGATGGAACCCAGGACCTTCACATCGAGCTACATCCCCAGATCTTTTTATTTTTTAAAGATAGGGTCTTGACCCAATTCAAAAATGGGCATCCAAAATGAACAGACATTTCTCAAAGAAGTAAAAGCAGCAAATAAATATATGAAAATTTGTTCAACATCACTGGGCATTCGAGAGATGCAGATGAAAATAACACTGAGATTCCACCTCATCCCACAAAGAAAGGCTGCTACCAAGAAATCAACCAATAACAAATGCTGGCGGGGGTGTGGGGAGAAAGGAACCCTTCTCCATTGTTGATGGGAGTGCAGACTGGTGCAACCACTGTGGAAATCAGTATGGAGATACCTCAAAGAACTAGGGCTAGAGGTCCCATTTGACCCAGCTATTCCCCTACTGGGGATCTTCCCCAAAGAATTCAAAGAATCATACCACAGGGATATATGTGTGCCCGTGTTCATAGCAGCACAGTTTGTAGTAGCTAAAACTTGGAAACAGCCCAAATGCCCATCAACTGGAAACTGGATAAAGAAGATGTGATTTTTTGTATAAAACGGAGTACTACTTAGCCATAAAGAATGAGAAACTGGAGACATTTATAGCTAAATGGATGCATATTGAGGCCACACTCTTAAGTGAAATAAATAGGACACACATGTGTAAATACCAAATAGTTTCTCTAGTGTGAGAAACTGAGAGTATAAATAAGGATGAAAATGATTAAAATGAATAATTAATAATTTGAAATAGGAAAAGGTCCAAAGGTGTAGGGGTGGTGGGAGGGGAAGGGGAAAGGAAAGAAGGGAAAGAAAAAAGTATGAGAAAGAGAAAAAAATGGAAACAAAGTCTATGTAAATAGGGAAGGGTGGAGGGGGTGAAGGGTGCACAGGTAATGGGGAAAAAATAAGAGCTAAGATACAGCATGTTCAGGTACAAGCACCCAATGATAGACGTAAATGTATTGTATACCTAAAATGTACCAATAAAGATATAAATTAGAAAAGATAGGGTCTTGCTAAATTGCTAAATTGTCTGGACTAGGCTTGAACTTGCAATCTCCCTGCCTCAACCTCTCAGAGTGCTGGAATTATAGCCATGTGCCACCATATCCACCTTCTTCCTCTCACTCTTGGTCAGCCAGAATTGGGACTGAATGAGGGCCTGTGTCTGTCTTTTTGATTCTCTTCACTGTGCTGGTGGAGCTTTTATAAGTCATCCTGGAGTTTTAGGCAGAATAAAATAATCCATAGGTAACATCTGCATAATTCTGTCTATTCCATCAACATCATTGGCTCCAAGTGCTGTATTATTAGATACGGCTGCAAAAGTCGGGGATCAGTGTTCCCTCTCTGTACAACTGTGCAAGAGCAGTCTCTGCTTGGACATCAAGAGGTGAAGAGGATGAATCTGCCAGCTTTGATGTTTACATACAAACTGTCATATAGAAGAGGGTGGAGTTAAGTGCTGTAGATCCTAGCAAGGGAGCATGTTTATTACCAGAGCGCACATGAACAGAGAAGGCATAAGTTGAGTTATGTTAAAAGAAGGGCACACTGGTTACTGTGTTGGGAATCACATGTAGGAGGCCCAGGAAGAGCCAGGGTGGGCTATTGCAGTAAGGAACTGAGGCGAGAGATGACAGTGAGAGGCTGCAGGGTGGTAGCAGCAGGGAAGGGAGAAACAGTTGGAGGCGACCCAGAAGCTGCCTGACTCCTTGGTGTGCACAGCCGCCTGAAATACACAGAGCATCAGATCCACCCAGTTCACATTTCTGTTTCGCCCCAAAGGCACTTTATCACTGATCTCCTAAGACCTTCCCCTAACAAGTTAAACAACATCTGGACATAAGCAAAACATCTGGTACCCACAAGTTCCCAAGGGGTTCAGATAATCTGGATTCCCAATTTGCAGCTTTTGAGCTGTGTCAGTGGGGACCTGGCATGTGGTGCAATTGGGAAGGGCAGTGTTAGGGTAAGGACTGGCAGTTACTTGTTTTAGTCCTTCCCCTGACCTGCTGGGAACCTTGCATTGACTCCTTCCCAGTTCCCAGCCTCTCTGTGGTAAAATGAGGGGTGTGGGAGAGGAGTTTTTTGAAGTTCCTTCCACATCCAACAGGCTGCAGTTCTTAATTTGCTGATGCCCAGGTTCTTTGATAGGATTCTAGGAAGGACTTGGACTGGGTAACTGTTTTATTTTCTCTTATCATTTATTTAAATTCTTACTTGAACATATGACAAATATCTCTGAGAATTAACATGTGAAGTTTAAGAGCAAATGATTTGTCCTTGAATGAATAGCATCTTGATTTTTGTCCTGTATTTTTTTAGAGAACGATCAAATCCAGTTTCATTTGGAACCTCAGTGTTGTACACTCCCTGGGTAGGAGAAAGCATTTCCCTTGCATGTTTCATCCTGTGACCCTGCCTTAGGATGTACCTGTTTACATCACTGGTTTCTCTGTAGATGTCATAGGAAGCAATCTGTAAAAGCTTTGGTGGCCATTCTCTCCAGTTTCTGCACAGCACCCTACCACTGCCCAGATGAATAATGTGCAGTTCTGAGGGGTGCTAACTGCCTCAGCTAGATTTGTATGTGCCCCAGTCCAGCTGGTACAGATCCACATGTTCTGGTGAGCTGAGATGGCCTAGGGCAAGCACTAAGAAACCTTCCTACTAGACATTTCCTGGGAAGGTTTCTCCTGCCCATTCAAGAGAAAAATATGGTCCTGTGGCTTGCACCAGAAGACATCTTTGTAAATGTAGCCTGAAAATTGTGGAGGTCAAGTTCCCTAGGGAGCAGAGGTCCTAGCCAAAGAGGGCTCCTTTAGCTCTAACCAAGGCCTCTGTCTCTTAGACACTCTCAGTATATGTTTTCAGTGTCAGTCTAGCTAATGCTGACTGAACACAGTCGTGTATCACTTAATGATATGAATACCTTCTGAGAAACAAACCTTAGGTGATTTCATCCTTGTGCGAATATCATAAACCATACTCTCAAAAAATAAGATGGTTTGGCCTACTACACACACAAGCTACAAACTGTACACCATGTTACTGCACTGAATACTATAGTCATTTTTAGCACAATTATCAATCAGAATTCATGTATCAATATGTATCTAAATGGGTCTGTACAACAGCATACCCACAGACACATGAGTAACGGGTTGTGGTAGGGCATTTTTATGGCTATGATGTCACTAGGTGATAGGAAGTTTTCACCTCTATTGTAATCTTATAGAAAGCACCATTATTATCTATGCAGCCTGTCATTGACCAACATATTTTGTGGTACATGACTAGGTTAGAGGGCTAGGGAAGTGGGAAAAACAGGCTTCACAACACTTCTCCCTGGTGTTCAATGGTCAGAGCTTACAGGCCACTCTTGCGTCCAGACTCAGAGTCTACTTGCAAACTAAAACCATTTAATGAGCTCTTCAGTGCCTAACACCTTACCTGCATTACTTTTCTTATCCACTCCAGTGAGGGAGGTGTTACATTTCCATTTATAAATGAAGACACTAATACTGGGTGATGTAACTAAAGTCTTCCAGTACTTAATAGAACTTAGTCTGAATCAAGAGCCTGTGCTCTTAACCACTTTGCTCTATTGACACTCAGTAGGCATCCCTGAACCAAAGGCAACTGCTTCCTGGTTCTCTCTTGTGTTACATTGCAAAGACCCAGGACCGCATTGAAGGATAAAATCACCTGAGAGCCAGTGATTAAAAAAGCATCAAAAGAATGCCAAACTAAGTTTAATGTTTGGGGCCCAAAACAGTTCTGTGCTCTAAACTATGTTTGTTTAGTACTGAGCAAATCGTTTTTCTTATAATGAAAAAATATTCTCCTATTCTAAGTTCCCCGATTTTCATTTATAATTTTGTGTATTATGTTGTTGGCTTGATTCAAGAGTACATAAGCCAGTGATTTACCAATTTTATTATTATTTTTCCCAAGGAAATTACTCTTGGATTTATTTGTTACTTCAATTCCTCGTTTATTTTGTAATTTATTCCTTTCTGTTTTTAATTAATTCATTCTTTCTGTTTTCCTTAAGATTATTTCATTTTATTTTAATTCTTTCAGCTCAGAGCTTAATTAATTCAGTTTTATTCTTATTTAATAATATAAGTTTTTATGACTGAGCCTTTCTATGTGCATTGTTCTGGCATTGGATAATTTACATATTTATAGAGGGTCTGCTATGTGTCAAACATTGCATTAGTGGCTGGGAATATGGTCCCTAGAAATCTCTGCCTCCATGAAGTTAATTCAAGTAGGAAAAGAAAACAAGTATGGAGAAAATAAAGCAGGATAGAAAGAATGATGGCGAAGGAGACGGTGTTATAGAAAGGTCTAACAAAAGACTTCTTAGGTAACTTGACAGTTAAATGCAGAAGTGAGGAACCAGTGGGGGGAAGGAGTATCCCAGGCGTGGGTGTATGCTCTAACACAGGAGCATGGTTGGTGCATTCTGGGGTCTCCCAGGAGAACATTGTGACTGCATCAGAAAAGATTTAAGAAGGATTGGGAGGAGGAGGCTGGACAGGTATGCAGGAGCCAGGGCATGTAAAGGTCATGGGAGCATTATAGGTCTTGGCAAGGAGTTTTTATTTTATTATGAGCACGATAGGAAGATATTAGAAGATTTTGAGCATGGGAATGATTTTACTAATTGATAATTAGCTTTAGTGACATACAAAACTTACTCATTTTGTGTGTGTAGCATAATAAGTTTTGACAAATATGCACAATTGTGTGAACACCATCATAATCAGTGTATAGAACATTTTCAGTACCTCATAAAGCATCCTTGTGCCCTTTTGCAGTCAAATCTCTATCCCGCTACTAGGCTCAGGCAACCGGAGATCCACTTTTAATAATTGTAATTTTACCTTGCCTAGTTTCACATAATTTAAATTATGCAGAATAGTCTTTTGTGCCTGATTTCTTTCACTTAGCATCATACTCTTGAAATTCATCTATGTTGTTGCATCTACCAGCAGTGAGTTCTATTTATTGCTGAGAAGCGTGTCATCGTATGTACATACCACCGTTTGTTTATCCATCCACCGAGCTTTTGCCTATTATGAATAAAGCTTCTGTAAATATTAAAGGTCAAGTCTTTCTGTGGGCATATGTCTTCATTTCTCTTTGGAAAATACAAGAAGTAGTATTGCTGGGGCAGATAGTAAATGTATACTTACTTTTAAAAGAAACTGCCAAATTGTTTTCTGAAGTATTTGTATCTTTCTGCATTCCCTCCAGCTGTATGTGAGAGCTGCAGTTGTTAACAACTGACACTTAGGATGTCTTTCTAATTTTAGTCAAGCTAGTGGCAATGGTTTGGTTTATTGTTGTTCTTTTATTTTGCATTTCCCTAATGACAAGGTTGAACATCTTTTCATGTTCTTATTTGCCACTCATATATCTTCTCTGTAAAATGCGCCTTTATATATTTTTTCTGTTATGTTACGGGTTATGTTTCTTATTTTAAATGCTGTTTATTCTGATATGAGTCCTTTATCAAGATATATTACTTGCAAATGTTCTCTCCCATTCTGTCAATTACCTTTTAATTTTTACAGTGCTGTGTGAAAGCAAATATATTTAGGTTTTTAATATTTATTGATTTAAATTTATCAATTTATTTAACAATTTATCTTTTAAGGTTTTAAAAATTTTTTTGTGTTTAAAAATATTTGCCCACCCCAAGGTCACAATATTTTCTCCTATTTAAAAAAATTTTATAGTTTAATTTTCATATTTAGACCTATGATCTATTTCATGTCAATTTTTTGTGTTTGGCATGACGTAAGTATTGAGGACTTTTTCCTGTTTTCTTTTTTGTCAGTAATAGAAAGGAAATTTCTGCAACACAGGCATATATCATTCATAAGAATGGTAAGATGTTACAGTGATGGGAAGGAGAAAGTCTTATCATTTAACAAACATCTGTTACGCACCCAGGTCTGGGCCAGTGTTCTGTGCTGGCTCAGTCATTTCAGCAATTTTACAGGTAGGTATTTAGAAATGAGGAAACTGAGGCCCACAGGGTTGGAGTTACATTTCTAAGATTATATGTGACTAAACCTCAGGAAGGTCAGATTTCAGAGACTGCTGTTTTTAATACTACTGTGAAAAACAGAAGCAAGAGAAGAAAATAGGGCAATTACACATGACTTATGAAAAATGCTTCCTTTACTGTATATTAATTACACACATACATAGACAGTTTATATATATAAAAGCATTTGAGATGTCAGGAACATTGGCTATTTAGATAAAAAAATTTCAGCTCAAATTCTTCTAAGAGTGATTTGTCTGACACAGAGGAAAGAACTCTGTTTCTGCTTCCTGTTCTGGGTCTACTCATATATCCCAAAACAGTGACTTTCCATGATAGAGGAGGACCAGTTGTTTTTAGGGAAAGGAATATGGAAAAATATCAATTAAAATATTTCAATATTCAAATAAACTAATTGTCAGCCATTCTAATGATTGGTTCTGTGATATTGGACATGTTATTGAACTCTGTGAATCTCAGTTTTATTATTTGCTAAGTTAAGCCTTTTTGAGAAAATTATATTCCAGTGTCCTGAAGTAGCTCATTGTATTGCCATTCATAGATTAGTAAAAATGTCTCTATTTAAAGGCTCTTGTTCTAACCACTGCCTTGCTACTAGTGGATTATATTCTGTTCCTGCTAATTGGTTTATGCCCTCCCTTCTGGTTCATATCTTTTATCTTTCATACCTTTATAGAAAGGAGAAGAGGAACCTGAGCCATTTCCCCCTTTAAAAAAGAAGGGATTTATTTATTGTGACCACTAAGATGATGACTGGCACAGCATGTCAGCAGCTCTCAGCTTTCCTCTCCAACTCTCCGGGGTGCCATAACTCCTTTTCCTGTCCCAGCTGCAGATTTATGTCAGGAGCACATCCAATGTCCATGGATAGGGAAATTATAGGGGGAAGTTCTGTGGATTCTGTGATAGATAGGATCTAGTTTCTCCAAATGAAACAATAAAAAGCTAAAACCAACAGGAGATTCAAACTCCCAAAGCATAGTTTTATCATCCATATATTTCTTCATTCATTTAATTTTTATTAAATAAATATCATGTGCCCTTCATGTCCTATGAACTGTGCTAAGTGATGGGAATCAGTAGGAAGCAGCTCCCCCTACAGTCTAGCGGGTTATAATAAATAAAACATGCTGGGAACAACATTTGTGATAACAATCTTTCTTTCTTTCTTTCTTTCTTTCTTTCTTTCTTTCTTTCTTTCTTTCTTTCTTTCTTCTTTCTTGGATACTGGGGATCCAACTCAGGACCTTGTGCTTGTGAGCAGGCACAGTGCCACTGAGCTAAATCCCCAGCCCCAGGTGGTAACCATTTTTCAAATGCTTTGCATATTTTACTTCACTTTCCTCACCCTTTCCAAGGTAGGTACTACGTTAAAAAGGAAATTAAAGAGATCTCTATGTTAAAGAGGAAGTTAAAGCAAGAAAAGTTAAATAAAATGCTCAAGACCTTCTAGCTAGAAAGAGACAGTCGGGGTTGAAGCAGGCAACCTACTCTGTGTCCAGGTTCTCACGGTGCATTTATTTTGCGCCATCATAAATACTGTCAGAGATGCAGAAGTGAATCAACAGAGATCCTTCAAGAAGCTCACTGTCTAGCAGAAGATGTAAGATAAACTGGCATACTACAGAGAAGTCAGTTTCATTAGGGATGAGCAGAAACAAGTTAAGGTAAGTGTAGAAGGGGGGAGAAATCATATCAGGGAGTCTTCATAGAAAAAAATGGCATTTGATTTAGGTTTCGACGTGTGGAAATGAAGAAGGAAAGAATAAGGCAAAACATGAGTCGAGGCACAGAAATTGGAGAACATATGATACAGAGTAGTTAAATTGAGCAAAGGATACATGAAGAGATTAGTGATAACCAGGGGTATAAAGATTAATAGAGCTGCAAAAATCCTAAACAAAATGTTGGCAAATTGGGAGCAACAGTGTAGTGGTGATACTACCATTAGCTTGCTGCAGGCACTTACTCTTTAAGCCTTTGAAAATTTATTGTATAATTGTATCAGATTTCCAACACATTTTATGAAAGTTCATATCCATTTCAAATAAAAAATGCAAGAAAAAGGGAAAAATCCTCTTAGTTACGTAGGTCTACAATGATACGTTCTTATAGTATATGTACCATAAAGTAACATCAAATATGAAATGGGATAAATGCTAAAACATATTTTCTCACATTTTTCTGCTCAGATACACGTGAACGAGAACACATTGATAGTGGATCAGTATGCACTGATACTAAATTGTGAGTGACAGAACTCAAAGTCTCACAGAGACATCCTTCACTCCAATGGTTTGTTACCCAGGACTTTAAATGTTATGTCCTCTTGGTGAGAATCATTGTAATTACTCCAGTAAATGAGGAATACTAAATCAATGCTCACTGACATCACTGCCATCATTCTTGTTCTACATTGTCTCAGAATTTCTACTGGATAGAGTAAGAAAAGAAAAGTAGTTAGAAATATTAGCGAAGATTGGAAAATACATGATATGGAGCAGTTGAACATTCTGAAATGAAAATTCTTGGAAAATCCATGTGAATCAATTAAAAACACCACTCAATACAAAGGTTCAATAGGAGGTCAGATATAAAATAATATTTAAAATGCACTTCTTATGTACCTGAAAAATGTAGTGAAAAGAGATACTGTTCATAAAATCCAGAAAATCTTTAAAAGACTATATTAACAATAATAATTTTGCAGACTTTATCAATAAATCTACAAGAACATACAAGAAACCTTGAATACACGGAAATGGAAGAACATGGATGTTCCTAAAGGGAAAGATGTAATAGGAGATGTTGCAGACTGTTTCCAGATTAACCTTCAAGTTTAAATAGTTTAAATTAAAATACTAAAGAGAGTTTTCTTGCTGAAACATGACCAAATTATTTTATAATTCATCTGGAAGGCTATATATAGATTAGTACTATAAAACTTTTGAAAAATATGAATCACAATGGTAGACTTTCACTTATAAACTTTCATAGTATAATAATTTCAATAGTTTGGTTTTTATGTAGGAATAAATGGTATGACCAAATAGAATCCCAGACACATACCTAAGTATACAGAATGACTTAGACTATGGTAAAATGACTTTTCTAATCATAGGTGCTATGGATTTTTCAATAAATTCTGCAGTTAAATGTTTGCATGACTGTGAATAATTTTAAAAATAATAATATTTTCATTTAATATTTGTTTTTTTCTAACTTATGCCATTATTTGATCTAAATATATGACAAGACGTTAAACTAATGCTTTGCTTTGCTGATGACAGAGGCATAGGGCTAAAGTAAAGCTTTTTTTTTTTTTTTAGTGGCAGCAGGGGGGCAACTGTGAAAACCAGACTTGCCCTTTCTGAATTGGCTGTCATTTTTACTGTAGCTCTATTAATGGCCATAGCTGAGTGGCCTTAGTACCATGATGGATGTTGCCAGTATCAGTGGTTTTTAAATGCTGGTGTTGGTGATGAGGGAGTTTCTACCCACTGACAAATGGAAAAATATTGGGGGGGATACTAGAGTATTTTTCATGATACAAAGTTTATTTTATATGAAGAATGTTATAATTTTCTGGGACCTGAATAGACAAAGAAAGCATACAAATAGCCAACAGCTGTAAGAAAAAATGTCTCAGCATCACTAATCAGGGAAATGCAAATTAAAACCACCAGCTACCACCTCATACCTGTTAGAATGGCTATTGTCAAAAACATAACAGACTACAAGTGTTGGCACTGATGTAGAGAAAGGGGAACCTTCATATTCTGTTGGTGGGAATGTAAAATAGCACACCCATGATAGAAAACCAAAATGGAGGTTTCTAAAAAAATTAAAAATGGAATTACCACATAGTCTAGCAATGCCATCTCTGGGTATATGTCCAAAGGATAGAAAATCAGTATGTCAAAGACATGTCTGGTTTCCCATGGCCGTCGTAGCATTATTCATAATAGTCAACATAAGAAATCAAACTAAATATCCAAAGATGAATAGATAAAATATAGTATATAAACATGGTGGAGTACTATTCAAGTTAAAAAAGGAAGTAAGTCATCATTTGTGATAAAATGAATGAACCCGAAGAACACTGGTTGAGTGAGATAAATGAGGTACAGAAGCATGAATCCTAAATGATCTCACTTGTACATGGAGTCTAAAAACAATAGGAACAAAAATGGTAGTTATCGAGATTTGGGAATAGAAGAACTGGGGAGATTTTGGTCAAAGGACACAACATTTCAGTTAAGTGCAGGAGATCTGTTGTACATAATAGTGACTACAGTTAATAAGAACATATTGCGGACTTGAAAATTGCTGAGAGTAGATTTTAAGTGTACAAAAAAAATGATAAATATGTGAAGTAAGCATATGTTGGTTTTATTTAGATAGGATACAAAGCATACATATATGGAAGTCTGTTATATACCATAAATACATAGAATTTTAATTTGTCAATTAGAAATAAACTAAAATTGTCCTTTTCCTGAGGGTTAATCTTTGATTTTGATAAAATTTAGACTCTTGTGTGAAATATGGGTTTGGTATTTAATTATATTTGTTCTTACATGTGAACATACTTACTAAGGTAAAAAAATTAAAAAGTAGAGAACAGTGTCCTTTCCTCCAAACTTAATTATTTGTTTTATATTTTAGTGGCATACATGTATATACAACTCCCAAGTCTATATAATACCATGGAAACTTGTTATACCTAGGTCCTTGATATTGGTCAGAGAATCAAGGCTTCTCACAATTTTATGGATCTTAGTACACTCTTTTTCCAAGTCAAGGGTTCCTGCAGGGGACATCTGGTCTCCTACTGAGTATGGAACTCACTAGTTCTTACAAGGCATCCTGTTCCAGTTCTAGACATTTTCACCTGAAACACTTTCCCATAGGCCAGCAAAGAACATGTCTTCCTCCTTTTCCCAAAGATATCTGTTCAAACAGTTAAAAACATCCCCTCTCTCTTGCCAGTCTCCTCCATGTAATATCTCCATTTTTCTTTTTTCTTTCAACTAACTGCCATTGGCTAGTGGTAGTGGCATGGATTCAAACACCACGATTTTGGGTTATTCAACAATCATATCAGATAGTTTTTACCTATCCAACTTGTATAAACACACACACACACACACACACACACACACACACACAGACTTCTGTTTAAAGAAGTAGTCTCCATGTTTATGAAGAGTTGACTTCTTGAAATTTTAGAGAAGTTTACCTCTATCTCTTCTAGGTTGATACCTATCTGACTACTCGCTCAATTTTTGCCACCTTTAGGTTTTCATTATCATGCTGTCAGCATCTTTTAAGATACTGGGAAAATATTACAAGTTAAGGGAAGGACAGAGGCCTATGGCAAAGGATAATGGTAAAGTCAAAATTTATTTTTATGATGCTCCCAACTACAATATTCTCTTCTGCTAATTAGTATAGGGTATTAGCCAAAGGGCCCATAGAATTCCATTGACAATTTATCTAATAGCCATTATCATTTCAATATAGATATTTAGCCAATTATTAAACAAATTCCACCTCTTCCTAGATTTCAGATATATCACAATATATTTTTCTTCAAACACTTGACTGAAAATAAGCTATTTCTTCTCTACTGACAACTCAATAAAAAAAGTTCCATGATGTTTACTTGGTAAGATTTGTCCTGGTAGGAAATGGGCATTATTTCTTAATTCTAAGCTTTCAAACCAATTGATTTAGTAATTACTGGCTTTGTAGTGATAAAGTAACTAGCCTTTAATGTCTAGGTCTGCCTCCTGTCTTTTTTGAAAACCAGCACAACATCACTTGTGCATTTATTATTTATTCAACGAATATCTATCAGTGCCTTTTATAAGTCAGGCCCTGTCCTTGGTGCTGGCAATACAATGGTTATGTATATATTCATTTATCTTATTTTTACACACTTTCTTTTTCTTTAATTTTCCCATGGTTTCTCAAAAGACATTGGCAAAAAGTAGCATAGTCCATGTGTTCCTTTAAGTCTGGAGAGTTATTACTTACTCTGCTTAGCAGCTTTAATTTCTCTGACTTTATTTCTTTTCTTTTCTTTTTTCTTTTTTTAAGAGTAGGAAAAATTTATTGAGAGAAAGAAAGCTTCTGTCTAAGAGAGACAGAAGGGGGACTGGAAAGTGAGTTGCCCACCCATCCCACCTTTCAAAGGTGTTTTATACAGCAAAGCCACATGGTGAGGTGGGTACAAAGTGGGACAAAACTGTAAGACCCAATGGAAATTTACAAGGTGGGCATGAGGTGGGACAAAACCATGACCAACCAATAAGATTACAAGTACAGTCATCCAGGTAATATTGATTAAATGGGGGTGAAATGGGGGAGCAAGTCACATAGCAAGCATACAAGGATTTTCAGTAAGTGTTGCGGTCAGGGATATTTCCTGGAGAGGTTGGGTTAAGACCTTGACCCTCCATCCAGGTGATTAATACCTATTTAGAATATCAATCACTGCCATTTATCCCCAGGGGAAGCACAAGGGTGTGTAGTTTCTCTCCTTTTACAGTTCTGGCCTTCAGTGAATGTGTCTTGATTATCCTTCATGTTGGCTCCTTGACTGTCCTCCATGTTGGCTCCTCCTGGGCTGGCCCTGTCTAACTGCCTACAAGATATCTAATTAACTTACTTATCTGCAATATCCCCCCCCCCCCAAGAAGTACCCCTAACTGCTGTGAGGGGGCAAAGGACAAAGACCGTTCTGGCTACTTCCAGCTGGAGAGGGTCATAGCTGTGATCAGCAGTCAGAGTTACTTCTACAGAGGGTCTATCTGAAGGCCTTCAATAGGTGCCAGGCATTGTCATCTTGGCAGCCTAGCCATTTCTGAGTTTATTTCTTATAGCTTTATTTTTCCCCCTCCACTTTCTATCTCTTCTCATCCTTTCTCCTTGATCTCCCTTATTCTACTGTCTACCATGTGTGCCCAGTGTTTTTGGCTTGTCAAATCACATAGAGTGAAGAAGAATTGTCTTGGATTGCATATAAAATATATAATATAGTTTATATATGTGTAACAAAACTTTCCTTATTTTTAATTTTTATAAAGAGGGCAATTAGTCCATTGGCTGCAAGTTATTAATGCCTACTGGCATACTTTTTCTCTTTCTTAACTCCTTCTAGGCTTGAAGATCTCTCTCTCAAAGAAACAGAAAATGGGTAAACAGGATTAATTCATTTGACTTTTCCAGGGCTGCCAGGGAAGTGATCTCTGACAACTGCACAATTTCTGGAAATTGAAAGCAATTGAACTGGGACTCACTATCGGAAGTTCCAGGAAGCATCTACTTACTATTTATTTATTCTTTAGTTGTCAACAGGACACAGGAAAAGGAGAATGGAGCCTCTGTCATAAATGGATATAACCAGAGCTGAGGCAGCTGGAATAATCACTCCCTATCAATTCTTAGCATATAGCCTGCCATCTCCCTCGGTTCTCTACAACTCCAGCTCTTTAAATAACACTTAACAGGATAAACATTTTCCTCCCTGTGGTAGTGTGTGGTAAGGAATAATAGTAATTTACCATACTTCAATCCAAGCAATTAACTCTCCAGCATTTCATGAAAATGCAATTATTCTCTAAGTAGAAGCTCTCAGGCCACTGGTAGAAGAGGTGGGCTTGGCAGACTTGTACTTGCTTCTGCCTTAGCTAGGATGAAGGCCTTTCGCTGTTTGTTCCATGTCCTCAGCTTGGCGCCCTAAAAACAGACTGGGTTGCAGCTGATTCTGCTTTTAGCTCTGGGTGGTTGGTGGTGACAGCTGTGTGTCTGCAGTGGAAAGTTGGGATGGGTGGATCGTCATGCCTGGGATTTCAGCAACATTTAAGATTTTCTGAAATGGAAAGATATTCTGCTTTCCTAGAAGTCTTTTTAAAATATTTTACTCCTAGATCCTCTGCCTTCCTGCTTGATTTCAATCTGCATCTGCATGTGTGTGTAGACATGCACCCTGGTACTGTACACACCCACTCTAGAGCATTGGGCCTGGAGAGAACCATTAATAATGCAACCAAGTCTGGGTGCTTTTTAAAAGTCTATTTCTTGCTTATAAATAAATGGTAATTTGTTTAAAAGCATCATTACACACAGTGTTCAGTCAGATCCCATGCATTCGATTATTTTAAACAAATGGACCATAAATGGAACAAGTTCTTTCTAATTTACAAATGATAGGAAACATTTTTCAAGAAAAAAAGGAAAAAGTGTAAAATTTGTTCTTAACTACATCTCATTAATGTGGAACTGTTCAATGACCTGTAAAGATTAAAGAATTAGTGAATTGGTGGAATTATCAGAATGAAAAATCTGTATAATTTTGGTTTCAATTTAAAAATCTACTAAACAGTCTAGCGACTTTAGTCTTGGATATTACTTTTTAATATCAGTTCCTCTAAATGCAGTGGCATTGGGGTTACAAATGAATGGAATGGAAAGCAACAAATAGTATGTTTAAATTTGCAGCACAACAGAGGAGCTAAGTGGGAAGGAGGGATGCTGTGGGGGGAGGAACGGGTTATTTTTTTCCCCAATAAAACAACTGAAGACATTTAACTAAGTGACCACTCTGCTAAGTGGAGCAAAAATTAATATACATAAATGCATTTATGTCCAGGCAATGGTGCATAATTAAGAAGTCGGCTTCAAATGGAGAACCAGAGACAGCTACTTAACCAACTCTGCCAGAGCATCACCTCCTTTTTAAAATTGTGACCATGATCACAAATAGAGGGAGAGAAGCAGGAATGGAGTGAAGAATGTCTCACTCATTGGTTGCAACTGAGGAGGTGTCTCTCTCAGCTGATGGCAGGCATGTCTTAGGTGGATCCTCTCTCCTCCCTTCCTTGTCTTGCCTACACCAGCATCCACCTCACTGTAGCTCATTCCTGTCAGCAAGGGATGTTTCTTTTCCGGACTACTCCACTGATCCATGTCTGCTTTAGAGCAATATAAGTGAGATTTTAAAAAATCTTTCCTGCTGGACTGTAATCCTTTTGAAGGGACACACTATTTCCGTGGTCTCTGATCATCATCCTGTAGGCTCACCGGTAGCCCAGATGCACCCAAAGGCTGTACAGAGGAAGTCTGCACTGCAACCCTCACTGCCTGGCTAGGAGAAGACCTGCAGAGGGGATTCCTGCAGCAGTGGTCTCTGGACAATGAGCACATGTCCTGAGAGGCTGGGATAGTCTGTACCCAGGTTTGTTCCAGGAGTCTGGACCATGGGATGGTTGCTGTTTTCAGAAAATTGTGTGACATGGTGCTATAGGCCCTGGTATGTGTCTGGTGAAAGAGGTCTTGTAACTGTGCACTGGGGCCTCTGTGTTTACCGTCCCAAATCAGACAAGATCGCAAGACCAGCTTCTGAAAGACGGCAGAGTGGCTCTCCCATTATACCATGTTTTGGGCGACAGTTTGTCCAGTTTTGTAAATAAGAAGCATTGTCATCTAAAGTTTCCATTCCTTGCTCTCCTACCAGACGCCCTGCAAACTGATGAGAGGGTAGGTAGCTGGGGCCCTGTTTGAACTGTGCACATTTTGTGGGAAGGACTCTCACCTCTGCTAAAGGGAATGGAAGAAAGTGAGGCCCTTCACTTTGACAGGGACCTTTGGGAGCGCTTCTCACTCAAGACCATGGTCAGACTATGTGGGGCAGATAAGGGAATCCCAGGGCTGGCCCACAGATTCAGACATATACACACACAAAAACCCAGCGATTAATTGTTCTTGGCCAAGCACCATGTTAGGGACTGGAAAATATACTCAGAGAAATCAGACAAGGTATCTGTACTCAAAAGGTATATAATCTAGGGGCCAGGGATTTAGCTCAGTGGTTTTGCCACCTGCTGCACAAGCGCAAGGACCCAAGTTCAATTCCTGGTACCAAAAAAAAAAGTATATAATCTAAAAAAAATACCACTTTGGCCAGGATGGTAAAATAATATCAGAAACTGAGTTAACAGTTCAGGAATTTTGGTTGGATGTATCTTTCCCCCACTCTTGCTCTTTCAAACAAACCTGTCCCCTCCAGCTGTCACAAAGCCATGATTACTGTTTTATTTTCCAAATTTCCCCAGGTCGCTTTTCACTGCCTACTTTTGGCTGATTCCTTGGCCCTGACCTTCGAGGCTCTTGGCTTTGCCTTTGATTGTTCTTTTGTATCTCTGACAATGTCCTGGTCATAGTATGCCAGAAATCATATGAGACATTTCCCTCTTCTTTCCACCTGTGCTAGCAATTTTCTGTTGCTCCTCCATCTCCTTACCCCTCCCTCCACTCCGCTGTGATCCAGTCCAGCTGCTCCAGTGGCTCCCTGGATTCTGGAGGAAGGGATAGGGTCACAGAGGGTGGGGCAAGAGCATTTGTCCCTTGCTCCCTCTCTTCTGGATAGCTGTGACTTGGCCTCTGTTCACACCTTCTCTCATACAGCTGTACATTTTGCTCAATCTCTCCCTTCCCTTTCCCCTCTGGCCCAGGAGTGAATAGCAGCTCTCAGCTGTTCTTAGGCCTAGTGCATGTCCTCAGTCTCTTTCCCTTAAGCCCTTTGTTAAAGGACCAAAGAACTATTCATATTCTTATAAATAGTTATTTTGTTAAACTCTCTTTAAATTACCAGTTGAAATTATCGCTATCCTTGTGTTTTCAGGTCCCTAACAGATGCCACGCTTTCCAGGTCCTCCCCTTTGATAATTTCTCTCCAGCTTTCCACTCCATGACCATGGTTAAGAGGAGCCTTGCCTGGACTCCCACACTGGGTCTCAGGAGAGCAGTCAAATATACCTGTAATTCATTTGGTGGTGTTTATTTGATGAGATGGAAATAATTTAACACAGAGAGAATCCACAGGCCTACTGGTGTTCAGCAGAGATGGACATCCCTTGGGTTTGTGGGATCTTGAGGCTGGAACACAGATTCCTGACATTTGGCTTCTAATAAACTAACCAAAGTTATTTTATGCAGTTCTACAAGGTACTTTCACTTGTACTGTTTTCTCACAATTGCTCAGCAAATTAATAATCAAAGTTATTCTCGACTGCAATGAGAAAGGGATAAATGACAATGTCTGGAGACATTTTTGATGACTTGTAATTGGTCTTTGGGTATAATAACGATCTTTGGTTGGCTGAAAGGAGAAAAGCAAATATTCTGGGGACATTTCAAAAAAAGAAGACTTTTTCAGTGTTAAGGATGGGTTTTTTTTTCCTGTGGTCAGCTAAGTTTTAGAATAAGTAGTGTGGTTGATAGGTACTTCTTTGTGGCCAGACTGTCATAATGGTCATTAGAAGAGGGAAGGACTGACATGGAAAGCAGTTTCCTACCAGGTAGGTGGCATTGACAGATTTGTTGGCCTCCTTGAAGCCAGGATTTCCCTCTTCAATATATACGTACCTTGCTTGCACTTCTGGAAGTTGCCAGACAGCTTTTGGTAGGTACATCTTTCACCCCCACCTCTGCCTTTGGAAAGGGCCTATTTTCCCAACCAATTATGATCTGTTCTTACCTTGATGAGTCAGATGGTGCTGTGAGGACTTAAATAGATCATCATTAAAAAGCCTTTGCATCATCTTGTGAATTAATGTGGCTTATAAGATTTTTAATAATTTGGATAATCTATCAAGAAGTAGTGGTTTGTAGGCCAGGTATGGAGAAACTGAAGAAGGTGCTCATCTACAGGTCTATGCTACAGAAAGAAGTATTATGGGAAACATCAAGCATAGGGGTTGAAAAATGGAATATTGAGTCAGAAATACTTGGCTTCAGATTTAACTTACTAACTTTATAAACTTTGGCAAATTTCTTAACCTTTTTTTTCCCCATTAAGTTTATTGGTACATTTTAGGTAGAAAATACAGTTACATTCATCATTGGGATCTTGTACCTTTACATGAGTATCTTGGTTCTTATTTTTTCCCCTTCCCTTGCCCTCCCTTC
>NW_004624766.1:7140320-7163005 GCF_000247695.1 Heterocephalus glaber
GAGAGTCCAGGTGGTTGAGTATCAGAGTGTTCCCTCTCGTTTCCCTTTGGGGTTGCTGTAGGTGATCCAGAAGTCTATTTTTGAGGCCTGTTTATGTATCTTCTCATTTCCACGGTGCGGGCGGGGGCGGGGGTGCTTCTGGCACCCATGCCGCTCATCTTCTCTGCCCTAGGGGCTTGGGATGGTGGCAGGGGAGCTTCCTTCCAGGTGCTGGTACTAGCTCACCTTCTCTGCCCTAGGAGTGTGGGATGGCAGTGGGGGAGCTTCCTTTTGGGTCAAATTTCTTAACCTTTATGAGCCTTAGCTTTCTATTTTGAAAAATTGTTTTGATAATTGGGGCTCAGAGCCTGTTTAGCTGGATGTGGCTACTGAGGGGCAGGGAGAAAGTTGAGCCTGATGTAACAGAGTCCAAAATCATCATGGAGAAGACATGGGAACATGAGTAACCAGGGGATTGGAATAAGAAATTGAGATTTGGTCCTTTAAGCTATTTTGAAAACAGGGAACAATTGCAGTCAATGTAATTGCAGCCACAGAAGCAGTGGACATCAGGTGAGTAGAGATTTTAAGGATTGACCATACCTTAAAGGTAATTGAGAAGAGCAAGAAGCTGTAAAGTTATGGCTGTCACAGGCAGATTCATGTGGACACAAGAGCCACTTGGATGATCCAGGAGACAAAGCAATTGATAGGTGATGGTAATCACAGAGAAGGACAAAAATCTAGTCTGATGGAGTGATCACCTAGAAGTGTCTATATGATGCTGGAAGAATGTTCAAAGCACTTCTGGGCTCCCAGAGAGGTGAGATGGAAGAAAGACTGAAATTCAAAAAGTTATAGAGGAAGTAGTCTTCTCCAGGCAAGATCAAGTTTCAACTAATGTTTGCTAGCACTTTGTGTTTGTGTGTGTATGCATGCATGCCTACTGTATACTAGGAAGTTTACAGATATTGATTCCAATCCCCACCATAATCATAAGGTAGGCACTTATATTCCCATTTTATGCAGATGAGACTGAGGATTAGAAAGATTAGAAGCCTCATCCTAAGTCAAACAATCAAGTAAAAACCATGCATCTATCCAATTGCCAAGTCTGTGCTCTCTGTTGAAATAGCATGTGTACTCATAGGCTAAAAGGAGAGTTTTAAGATGTTGGGGTTTTGTTAACCAGGGAATAGAAGTTCCAGATGCAGGGAATAAACAGGGTTAGGAAGAGGAAGGCATTGGAAGCTATAGAAAGAAAAGAGAGAGGAAGTAAAGACGCCTTGAGCTGACCATGGCAGTAGGATCAGTAGATTAAAGGCTCTGGGCAGGAGGAGTGTAACTAAGGCCTACAAAGAAGGAATGTGTGAATGGAATTGATTTGCCTCAGTGTCTATATCACAAAAGTTATTTTGATATCACAGAATTCCATCCTTTCAACAGTGAGTATGGTGCTTTTGAGAGATTTCCTCAGTGAACCCTGGCATCTAGGGAATTGTGAAGAACTGTGTTCAGGAGGTCAAGGAAGAGGAGGTCACACACTTCAGATGGGTTGACGTGGAGGATGGCCTGGAGGGTGGTCACAGTGGAAGAGTTGTCCACAAATACATGTTTTCCTTTAAGTGTGCAGGGCTTGCAGCACGCTTTGAAATCAGTCACTGATCTGTCTGTAATAATTGATGTGCATGGTCCCCTAATCATAGACTAGAGTCCAGGGCCAATTGTTTCTTTTACTTTTTAATGGATTCGAACTCTATACCCAAGCTTAGAAAATCAAAGCACTTCTGGAAGATATTTATTAGCGGCCAAATTATAAAAACACATAGAAACCTTTAGTTTGCATTGCAAGTGTTAATATATGCAGAGCCCCGTGAATAGCTCATCTTTCTGCCTCTCTTGTATCTTAAATTTTTCATTACAAATTTCCAGGGCTTCAAAGTAGACTCTCACAGCCGGTGCCTTTTTTCTCCCTTGCATGACAAAGAGCTGTCAAAAATGGTTCCTGGGCTGGCTAGTTTCTTCCCCTTATTTCTCTCATCTAAATGTCAAACAACTTAGCTTAAATAAAGCCCAGCATTCTTCGTCTGGTGCTTCTCAAAAGAAAAACACCACCACAGAAGACATCTACAAAGGCCCTAATTAATGTTTCTCATTGATTTGGTTTTAGTGTGATGTATTTTATGAAAAAAATATGAATCCAGAAGGCACTCTCATTAAAATCATTAGCAGCTCAACACTGGCTGCAAACAGCCTGGTGCATGGTAGGGCTTAAGAACCCAGACTCACATAAACACACAGACACACAACTCATATGTGCACTTGTGCAAACATGTGACATGCTTCTCAGGTCACATTCAACAATACCTGGGTGTGCAGACATATGGAATCATGTGCAACAGGGGCACAAAACACCAGCATGCTCATATGTATATTAATCACTGATGCACATGTATACATACATGTGTACTGGGTACCCACAAGCTCACCAGCTACACACATCTGATCATTCTTGTGTGCACAGGAAACATCAATGCATACACCAATGCTCATGAGCATGGCTGTTGACTACATGCCAGTGAATATCTGCGCTTGGTGGGAGAAGGGAAAAGAGCTATTTCAGCTTGGGGAGGTTTATGTTCATAGGTGAGATCCAGAAATACCAAGGCCAGTGATTTTCCATATCACTACATTGTTCCTTATTAAGATTTTTTTTTCTTGTTTTCATTTAATTTTTAGGAGACTTCCTAGTAGTGTTGGCCAAAACTGTCAGGACATGTTAGGGATGTGCATCTGTTCCCTCTTCTGTTAACACTCTTTGCGTGGGTGGAATGTTTTCTGGAGCAGGCTATTCTGAGTGGTTTCAGGTTCCTCATTATGGGGATGGACAAGGGGAGGAGAGGAATTACAGATCTTATAGGGCAGTGAGAAGAAGTTCATGATCTGGAGATATAGAAGTTGAGGACTAGGTTCTCTAGAGGGAAGCTAATGTTAAGGATAGATTTAGAGTCAAAGAGAGTCTTATTGCTTTTTAGAGACTTATTCCTATGTCTCATATTTTATTTCCTTTCCATAAGTCAGTTCTTGGCTAAACAATCCTGTTTCCATCTCATATACCATTTAAAAATACTTTTGTATTTTCCAGGGATGGTAATTTTTAAGGGGCCTTTGTGACTTGTAGAGAGAGCTGAGGAAGCCCCTTCCTCTAAAATGCATACTCTTGGTGCTCTTGTTATGACCTGCCTTAGCTAAGGAGCTACCCTTACCTCTGAGTAGTCACTGGGAGGCTGAAACAAACCTGAGTATCCTTCCTCCCAGCCCAGTGGAGCTCAGTCTTGGGGTTTGGGGCCATGGCCACTGTTAACATCTAGGAGTAGATTTGCTCTCAAGTTAAGATGCTTTGAGGTCTTTTGATGGCCATTTCTATAGGGCTTTGCAGGAAGCCAAGGCAGGGTTTATGTATTTTCAGGGGCCACATGTCAAGCTATTGCCTCACCCCAATTGATGCATAGAACTTGGATTAGATGGAGATTAACTGACTGCACATCTTCTGCAATAAACAGACTCTACTTTTCACCTTCTAGGTTTTTTTGTTGTTGTTCATGAACCCACAGGGAACACAGGATTTTCTTTCAAGGACCCTCCTTCTGTCTCCTTACTCCAGGGTTTTGGAGGGGCCGTTTTTGCTCCTCGATACCTTCCATAGTCACATCCTCCCTGCAGAGGAGGAGGTGCTAAGACATCCGTGATGTAGGAGCCTTACATTTGGGGCCATATTGCTTCATGGGAAGGATTTCTGTGTTCAAGATCACTGCAGTTCATGCAAATGCCCTCTTGACCTCTTGCTTGCGCTTGAGCTTCTTGCTGTGGCTCAATCAGTAGGCTGGCATGTAAACATTTCTCTCTTCACTCCTTAATGCATGAATGACAGGAGTCCCCATATTTAAACTTGGAAGGAACGAGAAAGGTTCTGTTCTGCCTTAGTCTTGTGCTCTGTTCCACAATCCATTTTTACCAAACTTTGGGACTTTGAATACTTGCTGTTCATTAATATTATAAATGATGATAATATAAATGATGTTTTGTTTCTCATTTGACAAATGAACAGAGCATGCAGTCCTTCAGAACTCTAGAAGGAGCAGGAATGGGGTAATTTCTATCCACAGCGTATATGTGTATACATGTATACACAAAGCACTCAATAGCAACACATCAAGTTAAAGTAAATAATGGGTAATGAGTACTTTAGGGGAGGGAGAGAGAGAGAGAGAGAGAGAGAGAGAGAGAGAGAGAGAGAGAGAGGAAATTATGTGCCAAAGCCTCTCTGAGTAATTAAAGCTTGGTCTTCATGTTTTACCATTTGTCAGAACAAAGTAAATATTGGGATCTTAGTACTTGCATCTTCTCAGCTAAATATCCTTCTGTGGCTATTGCTCAAATATTCAAAATACATGTATAAGTTCTAGTGCAAAACTGCCATTGGAGTGATTTATGTGGAGACATAACCTGCTGCCTCTCTAGATTCATGCATCTACCATCACAGTTCATATCAATTTTGCTCTGGCCCCCATTAGCAATGTTGTCAAAAAAAATCACAGAAAAATAATGACCCTGCAAGCTAAGAAATTTAGATCCGGATATGAGCTGTAAATCTGTATTAATTTAATAGTTAAAGTGTGTTAATGCTTTGTAATATTTTTTCTTTATAGAGAACACAATAGTGAGGTCATCTGTAATAAAGATGTTAATCCTGAGCCACCTGCTAGTTTGTTTTGCCTCTTGGGGCAAGAGGACATTAATGGATGAAATATGGCCTCAAGCTTCTTAAAATATTGTTTTATGGTAACCTCTATGCAAGGCTATAAAACACTCACTCTGAGTGATAAAGAGTCTCCAGAAGGGATATACACTCTCCATCGAGCCTGATCTGATGTTAGCTATGTTAACTTATCACTCATCCATAGACACCCACTGGGATAGGTAGCAAAGGGAGAGGGGCAGCCCCATGGTTGAGGAAGAACAGTGAGTTGTCTGGTCTTTGGACCAGTTTCTGGGGAATGGCCCTGGAGAATGCTGGAATCTATATTTATTATTTTCCCTGGCTTCTTGGTACTAGAAAATGGCTCATTGCTTTATCATTGGATCTCTGGGCAGATGTTGTCACATGCATAAAAGTAAAAAGTCATACTTACCTAACTATTTCCAAAAGTGCTTACTAATTTTATATCAGAGACAATAGCCTCTGTGTAAATTTCCTTTACTATGGCCATAGTAAAAGAATACCCCCATTTACCTATTTAGAGCCTTCTTATTCCTTTTTTGTATTTAATTTTCTTTTTATTGGAACAAATCTCTTTTACAGACACATCCAACAACCTATTCAGATCCAGCCAATCTCCAGGTAGAAAATCTTCACTGTCTACAGAGTGCTCACACAATTTAGGGTACACACTTCACCTTGACATTCAAGGTCTAGGACCACAGGCCAGCAAAGGGAGGGTGCAGGACACTTCCAGCTTGTCAAAGCAGTATCCAAGGGAAAGGTTCACATGTCTGTTCTAGGCCACAGAGGAGTTCACCTCTGGTATCCTCTATGAGAGCATGGTCTGTGGTTGCACCAGGGGAAGAAAGCACAATGATCAGTGGCAGTGAACTCTCAGAAGGCTTGGTACACAATAACTCATCAAGAATCATGAGGTGGCAGGATAGGGGTTCAATGTTTAGGTAAAATAAAGAAGTCTTACATGAGAGGCTCCAGAAGGAAGGACAAATGATTCACCTGGAAGGTGACACAAGGGCAGGAAGAGATCCTCCCTTCTCAAAGCCCCTAGTGCTGAGAACAGAGCTCGGGAAACCCCAGCCAGCAGTTATCTTGGCAGGATGCATCTCAATGTTGGTGGTACAGGAGAGTAAGGATAAAGCAGGATTCTTCGGAGGAGATGATGGCATGAAGTTCACATGTGGATGATGGCATTAGTACTACCTCTAACTGCACTTCCTCTCTGGTTGAACCATGGATTTTAGCCCATTCAGGGATTGTAGGAGAAGGAAGACACATCCTACAGCTCCCATGTGCCCTGCTGGAACCCCTAGACGGACAAGAAAGATGCAGCTGAAAACATGTGGTCATGTCCCCTGAATGGGTGAGAGGTGGCATATTCACAACAGGACAACTCACTGGATGTGTGCTGCTGAGGAACTGCATAGATGGGGAAGGTTCCCCTCCTCTTATGTCTCCTTACTTTCTTTATATCTTAAAATTCTGCCATCGGCTTCATTGGTAAACACTCCCAAGTGAGTGTAAACACAGACCAATGTGGAAGACAGGTGTCCTCTTCAACTTTATTTACTTTAGCCACTATTTAATGTTCACTTGTTTGCTTAGTCATCAAAATTTTTTCTTATAACTCTTGAGAATAATACTTTGGATAAGTCCCCATTGTTATTTTCTTTTGATCAGTGAGGAACTCGAGGATGAAGGTGAATGAATTCATTAGAGGTCACAGGCTAATCACCAGCAATGTTAGGATTTCAGTCTTGTCAGCCTGATTCTAAGACCTGTGATCAGAACCGCTTGCTAAACCACCTCCCACACTGATCCTGACTGTAGTCATATAATTATTGATTGATGCATATTTATTGGATGAAATAATGTTGGTGAATAATTTAGTTCACACTGCCTATTTTGTCAGACAGAATTGAAAGATTGTCATATCAAGTGGATTTCCATTGTCATATTCCTCCACCCCAAGCCAGACTCCCTTGTATGTCAGCTTTGAGGATGGAGGGCTTTGGAAGGCCTCAAGCGGAAACAATGATTCTCTTTCTGCCCATGAACCTTCTTTCTCTGCAAGGATCACAGTCTCCAAGTCTCTAGTATTTGATTACATACTAACTTCTCAACCTCAGCTCAGGTCCCAGGGTGAAGAAGACACTGTATTGTGATGTGATACTTCTGCCTCCTTTGTCAAGAGCCAGAGAGACAAAGGGACCCGGGGTTTCTGGTGTTCACTCTGTTAACCCAACCCTCCTGCTGGCCACCAAGTGGAGACTGATTTCTGGAGTCCCCGGGCTACTGAAGTAGGAGAAAGGCTTATTAGAAGGAACACTTTGTGAGTGCCACTCTGTGTCAAGTACTATGTTATTAACTTGACCTTCATCTTCAGCCAGCAAGTGGGTATTTTCACTCTACTTTATGATGAGGAAAGTGAGGTTCAGAGAAGTTAGTTACTCATCTAAGAAAACCCAAAGCAAATGAATAGTAGGGTTCATTGAACTTAGATTTGACCTAAGGCACATGTATTTTACTCTTCTATGTAAGGAAATTTGCAATAAGCAAGAAAGATTACTGGATTCAGCCACGGAAAACTATGCATTGTTAAGAGCATATTCTTGAAGTTAATCTGATTTTAGCCTTTCATTGTTGTTCTTGAGCTGTTTATACTGTGAGTTGTATATGAGTGAGAGCAATGCAAAATAATTTTTGTCTATACAGATGCAAATAAATTCTGTCCAGCCAAGGTTTAATTGACTCTCTCCTTTCCACTCCTTCAACAAAAACAAAAGCAAAAACAAAGAAACACTTTCACATCAATTTGTAAATTCCTATTTATATTCCTTCCCTTGAAATAAATTTGAGGTTCCTTGATTTCTCTTTTGAACAGGTTGTAGCATCTTTTTTAAATTATTTCTTTCACACATGTTCAATTTATAATTTGTCCTCATTTAAATATGAGAGTCAGGATTTTGCCTTGATTAGAACATTGCCTCTAAATACCCATATGGCCAAAGTCAGGGTCCAGAGTGGGATGGCTTCCTAGCAAGGCCAGTTTCTGCCTTGTTGGTTTATGTAAATCCATAGCTCAACAAGAGGAATTAAAGACAAGCAGGCCTGTTATCTCCATCATCCAAGCCAGGGTAGATAGCCTAGTTATTGATTAAAGGAATCACATACCACTGCTATTTATAAATCCAGGGCTCCAAAAGAGAATGTTTGTTTTTTCTGCTTTTAATTATTGAACATGAGATGCCAGTGTTGTTTTGCCAACAGCGGCACAATAGGTCCCTAATGAAACTCACAGAGCTACTAATAATTAAACCATCAAGCGGAAGTAACCAGTGCAGTGAGATATCAATTAACATTCTTCAATAATCACTCTTTTGTTTTGATTGTTTCAAAGAAAACTGTTTTTTAAAAATGTTATTTCTTTAAATATACCACACAGAATGTCCACCTCTGATAAAACTATTGTAAGGCCTGAACTCCAGAGTCAGACACCCCCTGGTTCAAATCATTGTCCTACCATTAACTGTAAAATGATTCTGGCACCTCAGTTCACTTTGCTGAGACTGAATCCCTTTATATGGAATGATGCACTTACAACAGTTACGTTGAATAATTATTATGAGGCTAAAATAGGACACTTTAAATTTAAGAGCCTAACTTTTGCTTGACACAAGCAGAGGGTCCATTTCAGTTTGATTTCATTCCATCTCCCTTCTTGCTTCCATGTTTTCCTTCAGATCTGTTTTCGTAGGCCTCATAGTCTCATCAGAAATCTTTACAAGTCTCTCAAACTGTATGAGAGCTTTGAAATTACCACCTGGCAAAGTGCCTGTTAAAGAGATGAACCTAGATATCCATCAGTGTACCACCAGGCAAGAGGTGATTGATTGATCCAGGGGTAATCAATTCAGGAATGTCGTCAATCCAACCTGATTCTCTGTTAAGAGACTCAACTAAAGGAAAGAAATTAATTGCTTGGCAGTGATGTCTAAAGCTAAATGGGCACCTAAGGTCAGGGGTGAGAGCTGGCGCCATAGCCAACAAAGGCCAGGTAATCTGTCCTCACGATGGGAGAACAATCTTGTGATACCAGAGGAAGCCACAGTACAGTGGTCAGAGCAGACCTGAGCAGAGATGAATAACCATGGAGAGAGAGGGAGAGGGAGGGAGGGAGAGAGAGAGAGAAGGAAGAGGAGGTGGAAGAGACGGACAGAGATGGAGGAGCGAGCGGGGAGAGGAAAAATAAGGTGGAGGAGAAAGAGGAAGAGGAGGGGAGGGGAGAGGGGAAGAGAAGAGAGGAAATCGCCTGCCAAGTAAATTTCTGGGCCCCCTTGTGCCTAGTCCTTTAAAGGCCCTTTTAGTAACCCCTCACCCCTGTCTCTGGTCACTTTGGGAATGGGTTAGGGAGCGAGAAGGTAATGGAGAAAGGGCATTTACTTGAAGGACATGAAGATATTAAGAGGACACAGGGCAGTCACACAGTTGAGTTGACCCAGTGGATAAGAAAGTGGGAGCAGCATTCCCAGGCATGAGATGTCAGGGGCGGACACCTAGGACCACTTCACCCATTGGCTGGAGCAAGAGTGACAGCCTTTGGGAGGTGGCCTGACTGGGTTACCAGCTGGACCCCTCTGGTGTCAGTGTGTAAGGACAGGAGGGGGTCAGTTTTCCTTCACTGAGGGCTGCAAGGCTGAAATGGCACCTTTCTTGGGCAGACTGGAGAAAGGCTTGCCAGTTTCAAGGTTTTAGTTCTGTTTTTGCTTTTTGTTCCCCCTTCAGGGATCTGTTAAGAGCCAACTGGAGAGGAAAAATGATCTCTAAGTAAGAAACAAACATAGGGTGAGCAGGAAGACATTGATGGGATGGAGGGATGTTAAAGTGCTTAGTTTACAATATGGGGAAGAGTGCCTTCCTGGCCTGCCACTAAGTTAATTACCATCAGCTGTCCAATTTAATAAGTCTTTCCCCAAAATGTGACAAGGCATGCTTCTAGAGTGCAATGGTGAACATGGCGATAATGATTCTCAGTCCTCAAGAAAGGGCCATGCTGGGCTCATGAATAACTGCAATACAAATTCAAATGACATGAGAGAAACAGAAGAGTGATCTGGAATCTGAAGGGGGAATTACCCCAGGCTGGGGAGTTTCTGGGGAGGGTATAGTCTGGATGACTCTTAAAGGTGGCTTTTCAGGTGATAATGGGAGGGTGGGAGGAAACATCCTGTGGAAAAGCAGAAAGATAGAAACTCTGAGAATGTGAGGAATTCAGCACTAGGTCATCTTCAACCTTAGACTTGGACAGAACCAGGCCTGCCTGCTGGGGGCTGTGCAGGAGTCTAGAGGCCAGGGCCACGAAATAGCTCCACATGTGACAGGCAAAGAGACAGCTTCTCTGAGCAGGGATTGATGTGATCAGAGTACGACATTTAAGAAAATTAATCGGGTAGCTGAGAATAGGACAGGTTGAGAAAGAAAGACACCTGATGTAAGGGGACCAAAAGAAGCCCATTTAGTGCAGAGTAGCAAGTGATTCCAAACTGACGCCAGCAGTCCTTGCTGTGGTGGTGATAGGGAGTTGAGGGAGTGACCTTTGAGGGCCCATCCTTGTTCCAACCAGGCCATCAATGCAACTGAGCTTTTAACAATTTCATAAAATGAGGATTAGATTAGAATTTTATTTGCACAGTGGCTTGGGCTGCAGAATACTACATCAATAATAAAACTTTTTAAGTCAAGCAAGAACACTAAGAATATCTGGTGTAAGAGAAGGCACAGGCTTGCTTAGGAGTTCAACAGGTTTGGAGTCTGAGTCCTTGCTTTCAAACTTCCTTGGTATTTGCCAAGCCCTTTATTCTTTTCTGGCCATAATTTTCTCACTACTAGAAAGTTGGATTGTAAAACCTATTTCTTGGGATTATCATAAGGACAAAATAATGTGATATATTGGACAATTTAGCAGAGAGTCTACCATACTCTTTCAGCTTCTGTAGCAGGGCAGGGCAAAGCCTGATAGTCATCTGCAGACCACAGCTTATCCCAGATACAACTCTAACCTCATAGAAGACGTAGGATTGGAGACAATGGTCCAGGAGCAGTGTGAAGCTCCTCTGGTAGTTCTTTGTTTTGCTGGCTGGGGATGTCAAGGGCTCCAGGGACTGGTGACTGGCAGTACTCCCTGGATCCAGAAGATCCCTCTCCTTAGCAATAAGCATTTAGTTCTTCTCCAGATGTATTTTCCACGTTCTCTTTGGAATCATATGATAAGTTTTTGCTGTTGGATCCTGTAGTAAATATGTCAGGAGGGTTCTAAGAGACAGAGCCTCAGAGTTAAAGTTATCCTCACTAAGCATAGTCTAAACCCCTTGATGTAGAGCAAAAGCAGCATCCAAGGTTTTGCTGCCTCAGTTTCCCTCATCAGTTGATTCCCATGGATCCCAGTATGGGAATGGAGATGGTTCAGTACGACCCTCTCAAGGCAGGCTGGAGCATTGTGATTTTGTGTTTTGGCTCTGCCTTTCGCTGTGCAAACTGAAGCCAACAGATGGTCACCCTGGCTTAGGTCATAGCTATGGGTTCTTTCAATGCTATTAACCCAATGCAGAAAGATCTTAGTCAATACAAATGATATTGACAGCTTTGGTTTGTTGACCCTGAGTTGCTAAGAATTTTTTGTGCATCGTGTCATTTAGTTTTGATCCAGGAGCTTCTAAGTTGTGTGATTTTGTTTGCAGCTGTTTGTTGTTGCATCTCTACCATAGGCTGTTCTCAGCTCCTGGCTCCATCAAACACTGCAACATCTCAGGTCCAGTCACTTCCTGATTTTAAATCCCAGTCTTGCTTTATTCAAACATTATCTCAAACAGATGCAAAGTGCTATCAGGCATCTAGCTTTTGGCTACCAATTCAAATAGCCACCATATAAACTTGCTATATAATTCTGAAGAACTAACATTGTGCTTTGTCTCTGCAAACAGGAATCAGGGATGCCAGACAGCGTCTTGTTAAGGTATTTGCCTATAGTCAACTTTCCCTCTATAGCTTATCAGTAAGGAAATGATAGGTATAAAATATGAAAATATCTTAATTTGAACAAGAGTATTTCAATTTTTAAAGCTCATAGATTTTGGCACATACTAAGAGAAATATGGTGTCCCCTCTGACCACGTGGTCCAGTTCAGTACTATTATTATGCCATTTTTAGAATCTTGTCTAAAAATGAAGCAACTGAGGCTTTATAAGTTCATAAATTTTTGGAATGTCATCCAACCTTTTCGGTCCAGGAAGATGAATTCTTTGGGTGCGTTGGAAGCCAACACTTCTCAGAGAGCACCACATTCAGGATCGCCCCCTTTGCTACTCTCAAATACTGCATGGCCATCCAATCAAGAGCAGGATTGACCTTTGTAAGGAATTAGGAAACTGGGGTGGAGCAGCCACATTTGACTGCAACTTAATTTATTAAAAATTTGTAGCTGGAGAACTCAAAGAGGGAAGACTGAAGGTTGGGAGACCAGCGAAGGGCTATTGAAAAAAATCAAAGAAAAAGATGATGACAACTGGTTCATATTAGAGTTGAGTTGATAACAAGAGCAAATCCTGTTGCTGATATAAAATAATCCATGCTGGGCAAATGACTGTATAGAAAAGAATGGAGAAGAGAAGTACCATGGCTGGCTGGCTCCCAGCCCTTTGGCCTGATGATGGGGTAGACTGTTGGTGCCCATTCATTAAGAAATGAAACACAGGAAGAATGCAGTCCCAAATCACTTCCCTTTCCCCTCTCCAAGGATAGGGTTCTCTGGAATTTATTAGGAGAGCTGTGTGTTACTTTTGACTTTGTCCACTTTTGATTCATCCTTGTAACAGCCACTTTTACTGGAGAACATCTGTTCTCTTCCACCAACACCATCGTTCCTTTTGCCTCTGATCACAGTACATTCCTCCTAAATAGAATACTCCTTCTCCCACATAAGGAAATGGGGCTATGGAGCATTTCCATTTGGCACAAATCTTCTATTCTCCACAGCAGACCCACACACTGCTGTTTGTTTGTCTTTGATTTTACAAGAGTTGGAAGCAATGAGAATCCTAATGAAAAATATTGTAAACTATAACAGTCACCTGTTTGTATTATCTATCATCTTCCATTTTGACATCATCAGTCTGTCCTCCATCTCTGACCTAATAAGAAAGTTAAGCCTTCCATGGAGGATCCCATCATGGGCACACTATGGCCCTGTTTCCTATTGTCGAGGTTCCTCTGCTCTGAGAATGTGCATTATTGATTAAAGCTTTTTCTTGAGAATAGTTATTCCTTTGTAGGTCAATTCCCATTCCTAATACTTGGCATGGCTTTACCCTAGGGCCTCTTTCCCCGTGATACTTTGGATGCACCAATCTTAAGCTGTACTTTTTTCCTACATGAATTACTTAGTCTGGAGTAAGGCCTGAGGATGTCTCAGTGGAATAATCCAGCATGGATGTTGTCACCTTTGTGTCTGATCCCATCTACATGGTACAGAAGAACTCTTCTTAATTACCCAGTAGGTTAATATGGACTTGCACTCAGATCAACATTTTGTTAGGACTGATATTAGTGCCTAGAGGCAGAAGTCTAGAGCTGTGTGATTGAGGGAAAACAGTTTCCTCAATGAAGCACAATTTATGAAGTCTCCTAAGGGAGTAAAATTTGTACTTATGCCAAGCCATTTTTATCTTTGGTTTACAGAATGTCATCTGGGGGTCTTTGCTTATATGCACTTAAATACTTGATTGCCATCATTTTACATGAAATCACCTCACTCAGTCTACCTATGAATAGTCCCATTTTATAGATGAAACAAATGAGGTTTAGAGAGGCAGAATGTCTTGGCCAAGTCACCCAGCTAGCAAGTGGCAGAGGTAAGATGTGGACCCAAATGCTCTGTACACTGGAAAACACTACGTTAGTATAAATAAGGCTGTTTACAGAGAAGCTACATGATGGACAAGGATGTACAGACTCCACGCAAAGTTCTTGAAATGGCTACTGCATGTATCTTAGAACCAACTGCATATCTAGGCCACATGCCATAGTCCCTTCCTACCCTATGTACATGGGAGGGAGACAATATGAAGATTTGACTGTCCTCTGTAGGGCATTCTCACAGCGACTCAAGTGCTGTGATGGGAAAGAAGGGAATATGATGTTTATATTTTCATTTAGAGGAGAATAAATGAGTCAGGAGAAGCTCAGTTTTTGAATTGCTAAGTGTGAGTGGTCTGGGGATCACCTAAACAGAGACATTCAGAAGGTACAGGGTCCATGGTGTTCTGCTCAGGACCATGCTGTCTGGTGGAGTCAGGGTTGTGGACAAAGTGGTCTCAGAAAGCTGCCCTTTCTCACTACCATAGATCTGCATGAGAATCTAACCTGGCCTCTCCTAGTGGGTAGGCTCCATCTGCCTTGCAAGCTGAAATGGCCAGTGTTGAAGGTGACTACCTGATAAATAATCTGAGGTTCTGAGCCTGGAGCCAGGTAACCTGTGTGAAGGTATTCAGCCCCTAGTCCCGTTTTAAGGATGCTCTACTCCAGGGCAGCTGCTATCTGCTCAACAGGTTCACAGGAGAACTGGCTAGTTTTCTTGCTGGGAGTAGGAAGGTGTATAAAAAGGATTGTAGAGCCCACACTAGGTCACCCAAGGGCCATTGTCTGCACACAGCTCTACCTTTCTCAGGAAATCAGCTAACAGCTTTTCCTTGGCTTGCCTTGGACTGCTAATGTAATAGCTCTTATTTTCAGAATCTTTGTGAGGCTGAGGAAAGCATCAGAGTTTCATTGTAAATCCATTATGTCTTCTTTGGTTAGAAATTATCCCTGACAAGCAGTCCCACAGCAAAGAAAAGTCAGTATTATTTCTGCAGAATAAAAGGGAGGATTGGCCTCTTCTTTTATTATTTTTTTATTATGACTGTCCTCCTTTTGGTTATGACATTCGATGTATTATTTAGCTTAAGTGCTTGATTAAGGAAGAACAGGGGTGGGAGGGGGTAGGAAGAGGATGTGGAGCAACTGCACAAATGCTGATCTTCCTGCTCCATCTTGGTAGCTGGGATGGAAATAAAATGCCAGGATCCTTCGGGGATCCCAACTTGTTACCCTCGGGGAAGGAGAGCACGCTCTGGCTAAGGGACCTTCTGGACTTCTCTGGGTCATCAGAACCTTGTTGTCTTCCTTTCATATACCAGAACCCTTGTGTCTTTATTAAATATTAATTTGCTGTCAATAATTAAATGCTGATTATTTGATCTCTAATGGGGTCAGGATTCCCACAGTCCCATATTAGTGTAATAATGCAAAAGTAAAAATTGCCTTTCAGATAGAAAAAAAATGTACTTATTTTTCTTTCTTTGTTCAGAGTAAAATGGTTTGTCTTAATTTAAAAATTAAAAGCAGAATTTTCTTTAATCTTCGAATTAAATTAGTGCTAATTAGTTCTATTTTCTGTACAACATTCACATGCTAAAATCTCGGCCATTCCTTCAGCGTATTAATGGTGCCCTTTGGCTGTAATCAAGATTGTCTTACATTAAAAATGATACAGTTAACTCAATTATATTAAGATTCATTGTTCTCAAATAACAGGGTTATGACTAGAAGCTGCTGGAACTGTTGGAAGGACTGAGATTGCCAGGGTGCAGGATAAAGTCAGCCATCATTTCCATTTCAAAATCCCAAATGCTGGAGTGAGGCTCACAAAGCATCCGAGGTTCCCAGGTACCTCTGGGGCGAGTGCCAGGTGCAGGGAGTCGTGCAGATTTTGCATCCAGCCTGTTGAGACTGGCGACATTCAGTGATTTCTTTTGAAAGAGGAGGGGAAAAGAGAAAGTCCAAGGGAGCCCTCCTTCTGGGTTGGTGTCAGATTGAAGAACGCCCCCGTTTCCACTTATTGCCTAGGGAAGTAGGATGGACAATGACAATAGCAGCACCAACAGCAAAAACTGCATCTACTGCTACCACTGCTGCTTTGAGTGTTTGCGGTGTGTACTTGATACTGCAAACTAAGTGCTATCATACATCGCTTTAACCCTACACAGCTGACATTGTTAGCCTTTGGCCAAGGCTCAGAGGGGCTAAGTGATTTTTCAAATATCAAATCACTAGCTAAGTGGGAGAACCAGCATTCAAACTTGGGTGTGTTGCACTCCAAAGCTCACACCATTAAGTACAAAGATGCTTCGCGTGTTGTGTGTATGTGAGAGAGGGAAGAGAGGGCAGAGGTCTGGAATCTTTTAGCAAGTTGGTAGAGTTACTCAGATGCCTTTGACAGGAGAATGATTCTTCTTCTTCCTGTGTGGCATCACCTGTGTGTGCATTGTGTAGGAGGAAGGGGAAGATCCCATCCCAGAGCTCTGCCATTGTATACCAGATGTGGTGTCCATCGAATCATCCCTATATCCCTGGAAGAAGCTGAAGGGTAGACTCTTACAATACATGGTCAGGTTAGATGCCACCACATAACACAGGCTAAACCATAACCTGAACTCAATGACTAGGCTTTCCTCTACATAAATACCTGTCCATGCTGCAGTGTCTGGGCACATTGTCTATACCTTTCTGTGTGCAATGACCTTCAGCATTTAGTTCTGTGATCACATGGTCTGGCATCAACAGCAGCACTGATGTTGGAAAGAAGAAAATTTTCCCCATATCTATTGCATATTTGCTTGGGCACCCAATCCAATCAACTAAGCATCGTGCATATTTAATCTTATTCACTTCTCACAACAACCCTGTGAGATAATGTACATTTCATTGGTAAGAAAATAGCATGTGAGAGATGTAAAAGAATTGCTCCAAGGTTTTTATAGTCTCTCTTGTTCCACGTTCTATGCTTTTTCTACAATACCAGACACCTCAATTGGGAAATCATGCATTTGGGTTCTAGAGTCAGGATAGACCATACTATAAACACAGGTCTAGGTAAGAGACCGTCTGTCCTGTTGATGACTCTGTTGCCAACTAGGACCACTGGAAAAGCAGTGTTTTCAGGATATCATTTGCCAGGATTATCCACACCATTGAACTGACTTTGTGAAGTAAATATAAATTTTTTATAAGTCAACATTTGGGCAGACTTTTTTTTTAACCAGCTCATGTTTTTATTCTGTTGCCTAGCATGTGTTCCTTCTCTGCTCTCCAAAACTTCCAGACCTGAATTCCCTGTATTGGCCACATGATGAAGGTCTACTGAAGGTCTGAATAAGAGAGCTGGGCTGTGAATTACAGAAGTGGCTGAATCTAGCTTGACAATAGTTTGTGAGAAAGTGTCTGTGGCCTTTGATTGACCTTCTGGTTCCTCAAAGACCATATTGTCATTAGTCTACTACCAATGCTACATTACTAGCTGTTTAGTGCCCAGAGCAACAAGCAATCAACTCATGGATCCAAGGAAGAAAACAGAGAGGAGGACAGAAAAAGTCGCATATAAGGAAATGCAGAAAAGATAACAGTCTCTGTAACAGACACCGTAGAAGACAGCAATGAAGATGAGTGAGGGATGGAAGAGACAGAGAGTGACAGAGAGAATGAATGCACTGGAGAATAGAGAAAAGGAAGAACCTGGGCACAGAATGCCTCTGGGCTCTCTCATCTTGCAAAAACAATTGCCAGAAAAATAAATGTGAATTTCCTGATGTTTAATGACAGCACCCCATTCTTTTCCATATACTCCTTTAACTGGATTTCTGACTTTTTTGCATAAATGATTTCCATAATGTACAACTTCTGATTTTTCAGTTTGATTCTATTAACGTAGACCTAAAATTTAATGGTATTTTCAAGGCAATCAGAAAAAGGAATCCTCTTCGGTTTTCGTTGTTTAAATTTCCAGATCTAGCGTAATTGTCTTGTTTGCTATTTCGTCCATCAGTTCTATGAATTTATACCAACTCTCCTCATGTTTTCCAGAGCATTTCACTTTGTTTTTATAGAAACAAAATTTTCTTATGTTTGTATGTAATTAATTGAGGGTATTTTATTGTGTATAATTAAAAGTTGTGTAGTTGGCTCACTAGATATGAGTACAAGCCAAGAGAGAGGGCAGTAGTATGCAGGATCTCAGGGTTAGCCTTTTAGCTATGTGAGTGCAGAGTGTGACGGGAATCAGTCAGTCTTTCTCAGAAGGACAGGAGAGTGTCCTAATCCAGTAAGTCAGTGCAGTGGAGGCTGCTGAAAGCACTTTACACATGGGGCATGGCCGGACTGAAGCCCTGGTTGAGGGTCTGGGTAGCTCTTTTCAACATGGCACATCACATTTTTGTCAGAGTTACAAGGTGGTGCTTCCAGGTGAATTCCTGCCACAATTTTCTCTTGTCCTTTTCCACCCAATCTTTCACTTACCCATACTTCAAAGCGAAAGCCAAATTTGGGGTGAGGGGGAGTTTCAAAATTAAAAAATATAGGCCCTATTTTTCAACTCCTAAATTAAATGTTTAAGGAATGTTTTAGTGGCTGAAAACATATTAAAATAAAAAGCAGTATCTAGAATCTAGAGAAAGTGTCATCCACAGTTTTGAGAAATTTCTGCTGCATATATTCTAGCTGGGAACAGATTGAAGGAGGGCTCCAAAGTCTGGCCCCAACTTCTCCTCCTGAAGGGGTAGCCTGGTAGACTGGCAAGAGAGTGCCCAAGAAATGCTGGTGCCTCCTAATTTAGAATGGCAGTGACTGATGTGAGGGTGATGTTTATTACTTCTGGGGACCCTGATCTGCTACCACATTTGCTGCTGTTAGACAGACAGAAAAGCCAATGTGGACCTTCCAGCTCCAGGATGTGCAGACAACCCCTCATTGGGAGGGCCTTTGCTCGGGACCTTCAGTGTATTAGTTTTTCACTATTATAAGGAAATACCTGAGGACAACCACTTTATAAAGAAAAGGGCTGGGTATGGTGGTGAATGCCTGTGATCTCAGCAGTCTGGGAGGCTGAAGCAGGAGGATTGCAAGTTAGAGCTCAGCCTAGGCAACTGAGTGAATTATCAAGACCCTGTCTCAAAATAAAAAAATAAAAAAGGGCTGGGGATGTAACTTAATGCAAAGGCCCTGAGTTCAAACCATAGTAAGAAAGACAGACAGACAGACAGACAGAAAGAAAGAAAGAAAGAAGGAAAGAAAGGAGAAAAAGAAACTTAAGACAAAAGAAAAGAAAGAAAAGAGGTTTATCTCGGCTCACAGTCGTGCAAGTGGACAGTCTAGGGGTCTCATCTGGTGAAGGCCTGCTTAGCAAAATTCGAAGGGGACACATTGCAAGGGTCAGGGAGCACACATGTGCATGTATATGTCTATCTGGCATTTTTCTTTGTGCTAAAAGACACCAGGATTCAATCCAGAGGGCTCCACCCTAATTACCTTATCTAATCCTAATCACTTCCCAAATAACCCACCTTTAAACACCATAGTCTAATTACCACCATAGTCCAATTACCTTTCTGCCTTCTTCATAGCTCACTAGGGATTAAATTTCAACACAGGAAGCCTCAGAGGACATTTAAGCCATATGTAGGCCTCACTGTAAGCCTTGCAGGCTACTGCATCCTTGAACAAATCATGAAAATTTCCTTTGCCAGGCCTAGACCCTACAATCTGAAAGAAAAATTCTAACCACATCAAGTGGACAGTGAGGTTAATCCCAAGGGAATAACTCCAGTCACCACTCTTTTGATAAATATTTGGTCTTAAAAGAGTTTTTATAGTGCTGGGGAATTAGTTCAGTGGTTCCAGGGCCTGCCTTGCAAGCACAAAGTCCCGAGTTCGATCCCTGGTACCAAAAAAATAAAAAATAAAAAACAAACCAAAACAAAAGAGCTTTTATAGTTTAAGAATGAGAATATAGAAAATAACATTAAAGGAAAACATCTATTAAAAGTGATCTACAAGGTTTAACAAAAAGAACAAAGCACTGGAAGGGAAGAGGAAAAACAGAAACAAAAGTAAGTGTTTTAGTCTTTCTGCTTTGAGTCCATAATAGCATTCAATGTGATGAAGTACAAGACTGAAAAGCTAATGAGGCTGAGACAAAGACAAAATTTAAAAAGCAACTAGATAAGATAAGGAATCTGAAAATGATGTGGCAAAATTTAAATTGTATTTAAACCTTAAAGAACAAAATGAGCATTGTAGAAAATTTAATCAATGATGTAGAAGTCAAATTTCAATCTTTTCTAAAATGCGAAACAGTAAGGTAAAGATATTAAAACAAAACAAAAATCTCGGGGCCGGGGATTTAGCTCAGTGGCTTCACCGCCTGCTGTGCAAGCGCAAGGACCGGAGTTTGATCCCTGGCACCAAAAAAAAAAAAAAAAAAATCTCTAAGTTGATAGATATGGAGGGCAGACGAAAGAAGTCAGATATACAAGTATTTTGGGATTTCAAAATAAGGACTAAGAAAAGAAAAAAAAGAAAGGAAGGAAGAGCTAAAACAATAATACAAGACACAATTTTAAAAATATAATTCTCAATTTTCAGATTGAAATGAATCTAGGCAAAATTAATTTTAAAAAGTGATTGACATATTTCTCTTATTGAAAATTTTAATTTTGAGCATATGTATTTTTATGGTGCATCTAAGTAGAAAACAAACAAAATCCAATTCCCTCCAGTGAGTTAGCCTGGTCATGTTCTTGTCCACCATAAAACTAACATCAGTTGGCAAAGGAGCAATCACTGTGATATTGTGAAGGGCATGTTACGAATCAGCTAAGTTGCTATTCACTACCCAGTGCAACAGAAATGCATCATCTGCTACTCATTGTTTGTGAACACTTACGGTGTTTTATTTTTTCACCTGGAAACTATCTAAAAAGAATGTTTTGTGAAATACCCTTCACATTTTAACTGGTCATTAAAGTTTTGCATCATGAATAGCTTCAAGTAATAAAGAAAGTAAATGCTATCTTTTGGAAAGCTAGCTTTATTGAAAAATAGCTTGTATAGAGTAAAATTTCCTTTTTAGATATACAGTCTGATAAGTTTTGAGAAATCTATGCAATCATGTAATCACCACCTCAATCAAGATGTAGACTATTTTCATCATCCTAAATGGTTCATTCATATACTTTGTAGTCAACTTCTCTTTCCACTCCAGCCTCTAGCAACCAGTACTCTGATTTATGCCTTTAGAACTTGCCTTTTCCACAAAGATACGTACATGGAAGTATTTAGCATATAGCCTTTAGTGCCTGACTTCCTCCAAAGTGAATAGTGCATTTAATCACCATCCATATTATTTCATATATCAGGAGTTTTTGCATTTTTATTGGTGAATAGTATTCCATTGTATGGATGTACCATCATTTGTTATTTCCCAGTTGTGGATATTTTGATTATTTCTAGTTTTCCATGATTATGAATAAAATTGCTATGAAGTTTTTGTATGTAGTTTTTATATGCACATATGTTTTTATGCTTATTGGATAGCGAGGAAAGGGATGGCTGCACCATATGAATATTTTTAAATTGAACTTTTAACTCTTCCAAATATAATAATGGAATATAAGTACCATAGTTTTGCTACCTGCTATAGTGTATGATGAAATAATAAACAAGTTCTTTAGTTACAGAATTTTTGCGTTCCTCAACTTTCCCTTCCCCTGTGTTTTATATTAATATTCTGATATTCATACATTTTTATGCTTTGAAGTCTTTTACTGATTCCCTTATCACTCTTTCCTGTGCCCAAAGTTATATGAAGACATAAGTATAAATTTATTTTCTTCTAATGACATAAAGTTCTGAAGATTTAGATTTATTCTGAACTGACTTATCATTACAGTAATTATTAGTATGCATATGATCAAAACAACATAAATGTCTTCAAACACTTGAAAAAACTACTTGTGAAAAAAGTCCTTGTATTGGAAAAATATCTTAATAAGGTGGGAAGAAAGTGGTGGCTTCATATGTCTTGTTAAGTGATCTTCACTCATATCAAATCTTCCAAACTGTCCACATGGTTCATGCCTGGGAGATTTTTGTGTAGTGGAACAGTGCACCGCAGGAGGTCACTGTGTGGAAGAGATGTGTAACTAAAGACGGCTGTGAAAGAAGTAATGGGAAGAAGAACTCACTAAAGTATCACCTTAGAGGTAACTTCTTAATCAAATTATATATAAAGTGCATAAATGTGTGGATCTAAAAACTAATTATATAAAAACTATCAATACTCATATATTCCTTGAGTCTTGGTGTTCTCAAAAGTACACATAACCTACTCTGAAGACCTCTACTCCAGTCAACCAAAAGATTACTCAACACAAAGTACTTAGAAATGATAAATATATTCCAAAAAATTATTAGAGGAAAATAAAATTAAATCTAGAATCAAGTTCATGATTTTGTTATACAACAAAATTCAGTTATCATTGGCCATGATAAATTTAGACTCACAATGTAAAAATGAGTAATAATGAACTAAATGTAAACTATAGCTTTTAATCAGATTATAATAAGAGAGAATGAGAAGAATTAGAAATGTGAAACTTCATTTTACTTACAAAGATAATAAATATGGGGTTATTACTAATGCTGATAATGGAAATAAATCTACATTTCATATTTAAATGTTCAGGTAACTTTAATTTATTTTATTCAATAAAATAACTCTTAGCTCAAATATTAAAATACAAATTTGAGCAGAGTGCCAGAAAATCCCAGGAAACATTTAAAAAATGATAGAAGTACATTAATTATTACAGCAAATGTAAATTGGTTAAATGTTTATACTGAGTGACAATCTCAAATTGTGAAAATAGCCAAATAGTTTATGAAAAAAATGACTCAAGCAAAGCAAAACAAATGGTTGAATAAAATACAAGTTAAAAAATATGAATAAAGGAAAATTAAAGGCTATATTATTTCAACAATTAAAATAATTCAAGAAAA
>NW_004624766.1:7163105-7183883 GCF_000247695.1 Heterocephalus glaber
TAAGTAAATAGGACACAGGTAATTTGGAAAGGGGAAAAACAGAATAGGAATACCTGAACTGATGGACAGCAGGTCTTTATTTTTTTTTTTACTTATATAGGTTTTCTTAAAAAAAAAATGACTGTTAACCAAATTTCAAATTATACAGAGAGAGAGGTTGAGGATGAAGCTCAGTATTAAAGGCTTTTGCTAGAAGATGTGAGGCCTTGGTCTTAAAAACCAGCACTGCAAAAAACAACCAAACAATCCCGCAAAGTTTATAAAAGAAAAACATTTATGATGATAAAAGGCAGCCTGGCAGAAAAATTTACCGAACTTGATCTAGGGTGGATAATATATAAGCTATCATTTGATAGTAAGAACAAATATGGAAAATATATATTACCAGAAAGTAAATCAAGAAATAAAAAACCTAAACAAATATTAACTGAGAATAAAAATTTTAAATGTCAAAGTTTTAGGTTCAATAAAAGCAGTAGGTCAGTGTAATTATTCTGGTTCTGTTTCCTGTTGTCAAAAATCCATTGTAAAAATTGCTCTATAAAGTAGCAAAAAGTAACAAATTTGAATATTGTCTTTATTAAATTAGAAATTTCAAAGACAAAACTTAAGAAAGCTGGAAATATTCTTGTTAGGACTATTTTACCTGTGTTTCACAAATGCCACTCTGTTCTGGTAACACTGAAACTTTCCTATTTCTTTTCTTGGATATAAGAGTATGTGTGTGTGTGTGTGTGTGTGTGTGTGTGTGTGTGTGTGTGCGCGCGCGCGCGCGTGCGTGCGCGCTCGCGTGCCTGTGTGTATGTTACAAATATAAAATACTTTATTTTTTGTAATATATGTTAAGTTTTATGGTGTTGTATATTGAGGCCATAGTCTGTTTCATCCTTATTCTTTGAATATTAGTAAAATTTCTTTAGTTGTTTAGTATATGGTCAATTGTTGTTAATTTCCCATTTATAAATCAAACAATGTGAATTTCTCATTTGCTTGGTGCAAAAATCTACATCTATTTATTTGTCTAATATTTCATAATTTAGATTTGTTGATTTTTATTATACAGATCTGTATCTTCACTTATTTTTAATCTGGTTGGTTTATTAGTTTCTGAATGATTGCATTAAATCTCCAGATAAAACTGTAGGTTTATTAATTACTTCATACAACTTGGGGGTATTTTGTTAAGGTATTCATGATTTTTAAAGTTACAGTTTCTTGGTTTATTATTTCCCTATCTGTAATCTTTTACTTTATTCATTTTCATGTTTTTATTAATTTCACATTTGCTTAGTTGACAGCAATATGAATATTTCTATTTTGTATTTCTTTGCTTTATTCTTTAATGTTATAACTCATAGTCAGCCTCATAATCCCCTTGTGCTATTGGCCCCAGCCTATCTTTTGGTTTATTTTTGCCTGGTATTATTTTTTTTCACTTTTCCTTCTTTTTTTTGTAAATTCTTGTCTTTTCCTCCTAATTCAATCTTAGAGTCAGTTTTTATTTAAAAAATAAGATATTAATTCTGTTAAAAATCTTCATTTCTTCATCTATCATCTTGATTCTAGATCCATTATCTTTGACATACTTATAATAGGTATTTTAAAGACATTGATAACTTCAAGTTGTGAATTGTGTTTATTCTCTTGTTTGTTGATTAAGCTTTCTAACTTGTTTTCCCAAGTTTTGCTCGTTACATAATTTTTGCTTATTTCATAATGTTTTTGCATGCTGACATTTGTGTAAAATATCATGATAATTAACATAGATGTTATTCTCCACTACAGGATATTTATCCATTGTTCTTATGCAGGCAGGAAAAGAGAATGAGCACACATCAGTATTCCAAGGTATTGTGCTGGGTTGAGCTGGATTTCAGCTTTAGTATGAGCCATTCCACCTTTGGTGCCTTCTAGATAAACTGGTGGCAAGTTCAGGGCTTCTCTAATTATGAGTCTGTCACATCAGCCTAGAAAGCTCTCTGGTTCCTGTTCCCTAGTGCCGCCCTTCTCTGAAGAATCCAGTCAGCCCTCAGCCTGTCTCCAGTCTCAGAAAATGCCCCCGGGGCAAAAAACAGGTGGTGATCTCAGGTCCTCTATGAAGGGCTCTTTCCCCTTTGAAATTCTGGTTCATCTAATCTACTTCTATAGCTATAAATATGATTTTTAAAATATATTCTTTTTTTTTTCTAGCTGTAGCAGCATAAGGGATAACTTGTTAAAATCTAATGTATCCTAAAAAAAAAAAAAAAAAAAATCTAATGTATCCTGCCAGGAAGCAGAAGCTGGTATCTGAGTTTTGATTAGTGATTTTAATCATTTATGTTTATTGTAACCACTGCCTATTTTTGACACGTGTATTTTCTAATTATCACATTCTATTTCTTTTTCTGTTGTTTTCATACCCACCCTGTGAATATGATCGATAAACTTGGACTTTAAGACAAACTAGTTTAAGCTCCCTGTTGGCTCAGGAAACCTCAATTAATTGCTTTAAGCCACTATTTCTTTAACCGAAAGCTTGGATATATATGTATGAATGCATAACTTACATATTATTCATATATATAATATATTTATATATGTTATTTATGTTTAAGTTATTGGAGATACAGAAACGAGCAAACAGATCTAGATTCCTACTTTCTTAAAGTTTATCCTGTTGATTTCAATATGAAATTAAATTCTACTTTACTTACAAAAATTATTCCGTGCCTTTATTTGAGAAACTAAAACTAGTATTTCGTGGAAGACATACTGTGAGACTTGTGTTTTGTATCAGGCCCTCTCCCCTTGGCTTTGATGTGCAGAAGAATCAGCTCTTCAACTCAATGGGCCTTTGTAATGTAGAGTCTCCACTGATTGATTTGACCAATTTCCAGGATGAAAGCACTGCTCTGGATTGTGTACTCATCATCTCTCTGTGAGGTAGATAGTATTCTCCATTGCTACAGATGGGCAAAATACACTTCATAGAGATTAGGAACCTGCCCTAAGTCATACTCAATAGGTAGAAAATCTCAAATTTGAAAGCCCATTCTTTGATCATTATACCACAAGAGTGAAGACTTCTTATAACTTGGAATGGAGTGGCTTTTGTTTCTTACAAACATGACTTGTCTTGTGACTCTTTCTTTCATAGCCATTCTACCTACAAGCAATCTTCAATTTGGTTAGGTTTCATGTATGACAGGATGAAAAGTGGTTACAACACCCCCTTGCCCTATCTCCATGTTCCTAAGCCTACTCTTATGTACCTAAGGCACTCTATTAGTTTCCCGAAATAGTATTTGTGCTTTCTACCTCAGCATTATCTTCTAGTTGGAGAATCATGTTGGGATTCAGCACAGAGGGACTCAGAAAAAGGGCTCATAGATACTTTTATAATTTGGACAGGTCCTCTATATTTTTTCTTTTCTTTTGTAATTCCCCCTCACTAAACTTGTTTTAAGATCCATACCTGCTATTTTCATGGACACTCTCTCGATGTCCTCAAGCCAGAGCTTCCTGGTAATTCCCTATCTTCTTGTGCTAAGGGGAATAAAAAGTGAGGGTTTCTTTTTTTTTTTTGGAGCCACTATTTCATATCTCCTTCCTAACCCACTCAACTCATGCAGGGCAGTCTTCATTCTCTGTCCTAAATCCAGCAATCTCCTTACCTCGAGGCCTTTCCAAAGGGAGAGGGCTGTTTTCCCGGCTCTTTCTTCTCATGCCCCTCCCTTCCATCTTTTCCCCTCTATTGGCTGTTTGTCTCCTCTCCCGGTGAAGGTCCTCTAGATTAGTTCCACTCATTAGTTAACTAAGTAAACAGATTGCTGCATGGAGGGTCACAGCCAGGTATGAAGAGCTTGGAGAGGTGGCAGCACTCATTTGCAAGTTCATCATTTTCTCTTGAAAACAGTCATTCCTGCTCTAGCATGGGGCCTATTCCGCTCGCTAAAAGTGCTATTACTCAGGGTTAATTGCCTCTGGCACCACAATTTCCACTTTTGCCAGAGCAACACTGAGAGCTGGCTCCAGCCTTTCAAAGTCAAATTAGATTTTCTCCTCGATGAGCTATGCTGCTGATATTTTTAATATTGCTTGAAAGCAGAGCTGAAGGCATAGTTTCCTTAACACCAGTCTTGAGCCAAAAGTGGATATGGCTTCAGAAGATTTGGATCTAAATTTAAGCCTACTGTTGTCTAAATATGTGGCCCCAAACAAATGATTTAACTGTCTACATCTTGGTGTGTGTGTGTGTGTGTGGGTGTGTGTGTGTTTACCTAAAAAGAGAGATTCATACTTTCCTCATAACATTGCCATAGAATTGAAGAGGCAATGTCTAGGATAGCACAGCTCTTAGCACATAGCTGGTACTCAATACATGTTTATTGAATCTACTCTGGTTGAAGTGCCAGGGTTATTTTGGGAATTTTGTTGGAGGTTTGCCTCCTTCTGGTTCAGGTCTGCGAAATTCACTTCTCATTTTTTGTCCACCTAATATCCAGTTCTCTGAACAAGATGAAGGTATGAAGACAAGGAACATCTGTTCTCTGGTCTCAGATGAGTGAACTTGAAGGGACAAACATAGGAAGGTATTAATTAGAGGCGTTGGCTTTGAATTGTGTCAACTTAGCTGGGCTGAATTACATTGCCCCCAGTTTTATTCCTTCACATTTATAGCTAAGGTGGGCCACATTCATTTTGTAGCTCAGACTCAGTGTCACTTACTTCTGACTCGGGTGCTCAGTGTGAAGCCACAGTCAGCCATTGCTCCACCTTTCCCTGGGTTTTCCCTCAGCAGCTCTCAATCCTGGGCCAGGGTGTTTGTATAGCTCTTTGACAGAGCGTCTTGGCTTCTGCAGGACCCCGATGCCAACAACACTGGAGATCATAACAAGTGCGCTGGGTTTGTGCTGTCTTCACGGGCTCCAGCTCATGCTCCTGGGCTCTGGTGTGGGCTTGCTGTCCCCTCCTTTTCATGGTCCCCCTTTCCTGACTGTCTGTCCTACAGTCTTCCCGTTCCAGCATCAGACAAGAGCTTAACAGCTTTACAGAGACTGCTTAGCTCACTGCCACCAGATTCTGCATCTCTGATTGAACCCTGACTGAAACACTAGGCTCAGTGGTGGGGATAAGATATCAGAGATGCATTTAAGACAGCCGACAGCCTCCTGCCTAATTTTCTGCCCAGAGTCCCAGTGAGGCTGGCATCCCAATCTCAATGAGGATTTGGAGCAAGATTTCAGCCATGATTCTTCTAATATTTTATAGTCTAATTTCTAACTTTATTTGCATTGTGGACTGATTTCTTTAAATAAAATCTTATGCAGTTGATGGGCACTTGGGCTGTTTCCAAGCTTTAGCTATTACAAACTGTGCCGCTATAAACATGGGTGCACATATATCGCTGTGGTATGATTCTTTTAATTCTTTGGGGAAGATACCCAGCAGTGGAATAGCGGGGTCAAATGGGACCTCTAGCCCTAGTTCTTTGAGGTATCTCCATACTGATTTCCACAGTGGTTGCACCAGTCTACACTCCACTGGATAAAGACGTGGTATTTTTTATAAAATGGAGTACTACTTAGCCATAAAGAACAACAAACTAGACACATTTATAGCTAAATGGATGCATATTGAGGTCACACTCTTAAATGAAATAAATAGGACACACATGTATAAATACTGAATAATTTCTCTAGTGTGAGAAACTGAAAGTATAAATAAGGATTAAAATGATTAAAACAAATAATTGATAATTTGAAATAGGAAGAAAAAATCCAAAAGGGAAGGGAAAGTGGGAGGGGAAGGAGAAAGAAAAGAAGGGAAAGGAAAAATTATGAGAAAAGAAAAAAAATGGAAATTAAGTCTATGTAAATAGAGAAGGGTGGAGGGGGTGAAGGGTGCACAGGTAATGGGGAAAAAATAAGAATCAAGATACATCATGTACAGGTACAAGTACCCAATGATAGATGTAAACTTATTGTATACCTAAAATGTACCAATAAAAGAAGTTAAGCAAAAAAAAAAAGAAAAAAAGAAAAAAGAAAAAAAATCTTATGCAAATGGTCAATGCAAAAGGCAGGTTATAGAAGGTTGAATTATGTCTTTCAAAAAGATATTTTCAACTCCTAACCATGTATGTGAGAATGTGGTATCTGTATAAGAGAAAGGTGAGGGAAATGTGGACAGACATGTACAGGGGAGAAGGCCAGGTGGAGACAGAGGCAGAGACTAGGATAAATCACCCATGAGCCCCAGGGACACCCAGGGTTACCGGCAGCCACCAGGCGCTAGAAGAGAGGTACAGAGCAGATTTTTCCTCAGAGCCTCCAGGAGGAATCAACCCAGCTGATGACTTAATTTCAGACTTCTAGCATCCAGAACTTTGGGTGAATACATTTCTGTCATTTTAAGCTATCCAGATGATGGTACTTTATTACAGTAGGATCAGGAAGTGAAGACTCAGGTCAAAGCTGAGCTGCGTTGAGGCAGGGCCCCATCAGCTGATGCCCCATGGGGGCATCTTGCAATGCTACAGGAACTCTCCTGCTTTGAAAGTTTTTTGACCTAATGGTCTCCAAGGTCAATAATTGGCAGCTGGACATGGTGGTGCACACCTGTACTCCTAGCACTTGGGAGGCTGAAGCAGGAGGCTCGCTGTGAGTTTGAGGCTAGCCTGGGCTACATAGTGAGTTGAAGGCCAGCCTGCACTACAAAGCGAGACTCTGTCTCAAAAAACAAAATAATAATAATAATAATAATAGGTTCCATCAGAGTGGCAGAATTTTATAACCTTGACCTTCCAATCCTTGCAATACCCTGGAAATGGATTATCTCTACAAAGTGGGACAGTATCTCTGGCAGCCACATGTCTAGGGCAGGCCTGAGAATCCCACAGTTCATCACCCTTCTGAGAATCCCAGCCTGGCTGCTCCCCAGGCCTGGTGAGCACCTCAAAGTTGTGATTATCTGATGGTTCTCGCACAACCAGCACCAGGGCCTTTTGCTTAATTAATCACAGAAATTTCCCTGCCTAACGTCAGACACCAAAATAATGAGCAGGCCTGTGAGAGGTTCAAAGACTACAGGAAAAACAAGTGCTCCCCGAGGAAAGGGCCAGTTGGAATAGGGAGGTCAGAAAAATTATTGGGATCCCCTAGAACTGCTGCTAAAATTCTGTTGATGCCCCGCCCCCGTAATATTAACATAATGATTTTGTAAATGTGTGGATGTAGGAAATGAACACACAGACGTTTTGAATTTTAGTACTAGAAAATGTAGAATTTGGGGAAGGACCTTGGAAATCATCTGCATTAACCTACTCTTTTATAGATGAAGATAAAGATGCCCATGGAGGGTAAATGATGTGTCCAGAGCCATGAGGTGGGAGCACGACTGAACCATCCTGGGACCCAGGTCTCCTGGGACTAAGGCCGTAAATGAGGATGGAAGACCCTGGAGTTCGAGGCTTCATGGAAGTCACAGAGAAACTCTGCAATCCTCCACCCCAACCCCAGCAGTGACTCCTCAGTCCTGACCCACCCCTTTCTGGTATTGGAGGAATATTCTCCCCCTACCCTTTTCCGGCACTTGGGGTACTTTCTCCCTAACTCTTGAACTGTCTTGAACTCTTTGCAAATGGATTTAAGGTTTTATTTAAACTCGTGACACTCAAAGTGAGACCCCTTTTGAGGAGCCAAAGGCTGATGGTTGCAAGTTACTTGGCAGAGGAGGTCACAGGTTGGGTAACAGGTGCTCCCAGCAGCCGAGATGTTGGCAGGCCAGTAATAATCTCACTGCCACATATAAGGAGCAGTTGCCAAGAAACACAAGTGTTAACAACATAAGAAACTATGCTCTTGGAGAAGACTGCAAAGGCCAGGCTGCATCTCCCCCAGGCAGTCCTGTGAGAGGAGCCTCATGGGATGGGAAGGATCAGGAATCAGGGAAAGGCTGGTTTAAGGTTTGCAGTTGGTGGTCAGCAGGTACTGGTGCCCCCAAGGCTCACCCCTGGCCAGAGAGAACAGACAACCTGGCTTCATTCCTGGTTCCTCCATTAATTAGCTGTGTAACACACATTCTTTTTGGATCTCAACTCCTGCCAGTTAAACAACGTGAGGGCTTGAAAGGGTGTTAGGTGACATCTAAGGTCCTTTCAGCTTTGAAAGACTGTGGTTTTGTTTTCAACATAAGGCAGCTCTTAAATGCTATTAGTACTCTGCAATTTTAAATGATAGGGCTGTGTCTAAAAGGTCTTTATACATAGATCTTTCTTTTGTATGTCTATCATTCTTTGTTACTGTAAGGCTTCTACTCTTGTGACCTAAACCTAGAGGTTAGTAATAGCATTGGAGAGTCAGGAATTTGGCAATGTTCACCAACCTTACTATACTGTATTAGTGACATGAATTAACATTCAGATGTTCTTAAGTTTGGCTGCACATTAGAATCACCAGGAAGAGGTGAAAACACAAATGCCTGGCCCTGACTCAATCCCGAGGACTCTGTATTAACTGGCCAGGCTGGGGACTTGGAGTTCTTGTTGTTTTACCTTTGGATGTTTCCTCAGTTGACTTCTATGCAGCCAAAGATTGAAGTTGAAGTTATAGATGGCAGGATAGGCAGTTGTTGGATCCAATATGCACATTTTACTTGGCCAATATGGCCAGCTGGAGCCCTGTTTTGAGCCACCTATAGGGCTCAGTGGCTGAGACAGTGGGCATCACCTGGCCTTATCTGCCATGCTCCTGGGCAGAAGGATCCATGGCCCATAGCACTGCTGATCACCACTGCTGTGTGGAGGAGGACCTGGAAGAGGTGTCATTGTCACTCAGAGCATTGAAATTATCATAACATATCAATTGCAGTTCCTTTCACAAATAAGAGAAGGGGGAGCTGTGTGGGCTCAATGCTAGACACGTTTTACAGCTCTTACAATACACCTTCACAACACTTATGATGTTTCCAAACACCTTAATTTATGATTATTTGATTATTGTTGACTAAGTGTCCATGAAGAGGAATGAGTCCTTGCTCACCATTGCATGTCCAGTGCCCAGGGAATGAAAACAGATGACAAGTCAGTGAGTGAATAAAGACATCATGTAGCAGACTCTGTCTTAGTTATAAGCACTTGAAGTTTCCTCAGAGGTTCCCCATGGATCAGGATGGGCTTTGTGTTTACTGCCAGCTGAGCTGCTGAGTTGACACAAGAGCACAAATGGGCCACACATCATTCTGGCTCTTCCAGGCTCAGCTGAGGACTTGATATAGTGGCAGCTCTCCCAGATAGATCCCAGATAAGACAGAAGACAGGAAGACGGGGCTTTGGGGTGCCTATTTGTATTTCCCTAGTCCCAGTACAACTTGGGATCTGCTAAACCTTTAAAGTAGCCCTTTTTGAAGACAAAATCGAACTTAGCAGAACCCCTAGGAGTTGCCGCAGAAGGCTTCTTTGCCAGGAAAGAACAATAGAGGCCACTGTGCCTCCGTGGCAGTCTGAGAAAAAAGTCCAGCCTTGGCGTTGCAGCACCATGGGGTGGAGAGAGAGACAGGGTTCCCACTGCAGATATCAGTTACCTGCCTCTCAGAAGGGTTTTAGCAGGTTTTCTCTCATTTCTGTCCAGGAATGTGGGGGGGGAGGGGCTGGGCTGGCCTGGTCAAAGCATGCCACAGCCATGGGTTCAGCAAGGCACAGAGGGAGGCTTATGAGGTGCTAATGGCTTTCTCATTGCCAGTGTGGGGTGGGAAAGCCTGGCTCTTGTCAGGGTATGAGAGGGAACATTAATCCAGCTGTCCCATCAGTACCTGGAAGACACTCCATGGTTTCTGGGAGAGTCCTGGACACTTCATCGCTCTGTGGAGGACTGCAAAGTGGCCCAGCCTTGGTGGATGATTCTTTTGGGAAAAATATTTATCATAAACTGTATTGCTATAAAGGGTGCGTAGGTGGCACACAATTTAGAAATAATAAAATGTCCACAGAATGCTTCTGTTGATTTTTTTGCCAGTACTCGTAAGCTGCTTGGGATTCTCACACTGTTAACAAGTTAGTAGTCACAAGTCCAGGGAGTTAATGGTTCTGGCAAAAGCAATAAGGTCATTTGAGATAATGCCTTGTTATAATAGCTCTGAAATTACAGGCCAGGGACCAATCATGAGGAAAGGGTGCTACAGTGAGTCATGTGTCCTGCCCCACAGCAGGGCCAGCAGTATTTTCAGTGAGAGAGCTCTGGGCACAGTTCCTACTGGGCTTTCCCACAGCGAACTGAGGGAGCAGATGGTGGGGACAGGGTGTGTTTGAGAGCAGCCTGATGCGAGGGTGTCAGTCAGGGTGTATAAAAAGCCCGATGACAGGGGAATTTCCAAATTTAGGATTTGCAATGGAGTAGTTACATACATTCAATCAATTCACAAGTAAAAAAGCTAGTCTTTTTTTTCTTTTATAACTTGGAAAAATGAGTCTTTCTAGAGGAGAGAGCTTAGGATAAACCCCACTCTGTGGACAAAAATAAAGTACTGAAAGGTTATTAGGAACCTAGGAGTAGAATGGAGAGGATTGTCTTGTATGTGCAGTCATGGAAGGCCTCAGTGAGGAAGGGACTTTGGAAAAGACACCAGAATGATGCCAGAGCCTTGGAGTTCTGTGGAGGAAAAAGGTGGCAGGACGAGGTGATCGGCAAGTGCCAACGCCCCTGCTGAAGATGTGATGGGGTTTAGGGAAGAGCAAAGCAGCCAGTGTTCCTGGAACCGACAGAGGGAGGGAAGCAGAAAGCACTCGGGAGACGTAGACTTTGTCTCTACAAAAAGTCATTTGAAGGCTTTGGAACAAGGGAGCAACGGTATATAACTTATTTTTAAAAAGGGTCTCCCAGGACCAGCTCCTCATTGGCACCATGATTCAATTAGAGTCTGGCTCAAAGGCCATCGGGGTGGGGTAAGGCTGTGGCTTTTAAACTTGGTAGACTTTTAAAAATTGATGCCTGCTCTTGGTTCACAAACCTTAGCGATTCTGGGTCAGTAGGTGCGAAGTGAGTCCCAGGAGTTTGCACTGAAGAACCTTTGTGAAGGACACTAGGCCTTGTTGTTCAGGGATACTTACAAAGAACATAGGAAAGGAAAATACAAACCAATATCTTCTGACATTGATTGAAATACCTTCTTTTCCTCAGTGGTCATAGACTAAAGTTACGAGAGGTCCAGGCACCATCCTTTCTTCCAATTCAGGATGACCTCTGCTGCCACTATGTTTCTCACAATTCTAGAGATCAAGGCTGTTGTGAAAACACTTTAGGTGCACATCTTGCAATGTTGCCTCCTGAGGCAGCCAGCAGGCTCCCACTGGCTGCTGGTCAGTGGTCCAGGATGGAGGTTTGAATTCCAGAGACTCAGTCTCAGCCAGAAACTGCTGCTGAGTGCTGGAGAAAAGAACCAAAGCAAGGAATGAAATCCAAATTCAAAGGACCAAGTAGATCAGCAAAGAGAGCTGGAACCATGAGTATTGAATGGATAGAATTTGGTTGGAGTGGAGTGCAGTCTGTAAACAAGCAGAAACTCCTGGTGTGCATCATTCACACTGCTAGGGAAGGCTGGTTTGTTACCGGAGGCCAGTGGATGCGTCTGTTTGGCTGAAACTCACAGAAGCAGTAGAAAAGGACACATGTGAGAGGATAAGCAATGGGCCAGGAGATACTGGTTCTGAGTTCTAGTCCTAGCTATATCCTACTGCACTCGGAGACCTCTGCCAAATGACTACTATGTATGCAACGAGGGGATGAGATAGATGGACCCTAGAGACACTTCCAGCTTGGATGCCCTCGGTGAGTCCTCCTGTCGACACTTCTTTTAACTTCTTTGTATATCTATAGTCATGGTTTCCCATTGAAATGAAGTCTTAGAACTTCTCTCACTAAGAAAACGAAGCACACAGACAGAAAAAATCTTGGACTTCAGAGATAGTCACGCTGCTCTGTAGGGAGAAGAGTAGCATCTCCCATTAGTCAGGGGCAATTCAGAGTTTGGGATGCATTCTACATGCAGGGAGGGATCATTCTTAAAGCTCAAGATGGTGTGATCTCCAGCGACACTGATAAGAGGATCTAAGAGTGTTCTTCCTTAAGGCAGCTTACAGCAGTGAAGGGAGGGAGTCTAAGACACCCTCAAGGTTGGAGAACCCAAGTTTTAGCTCCTGATCCAGTACCATAGCCCATTCTGAGGAATGAAGCAGGACTGGAAAAGGGAATAGGTATCCAGTTCAGAATCTGACAAGGTGGAGATCACAGCAAAATAAAAGGGGAGGATGAGTTATAGATCCCAGAACTAAGATGAACAGTGCCATTGTGGGAATGTGGATGGTGATACTGCAAAGGACCAGGCAGAAGTGAGAGAAAAGATTGCTTCTTAAGGGACCTGCACATCAGTCTTATAGTTAGCTAAGCCCTTCTCCCCTTTCACTCTGAACTGCAGGAATTTGGAAAGGCAGAGACAGAACCTCATTTTCCAGTATGGAAACCACTGGAGCAAGTGAAAGAGGTGGAGAGAGCATCCTGATGTGACGATGATACAACTGGATAATCATCTATTATGGTTTATATCTAGAATGTTCTCCAAAAGGCTCATGTGCTAAGAGGTGGGCTGCTAGGCAATTGCATCATGGGGGATGCTACTGTATGCTCATCAGTACATTAATCCACTGATGAATCCATAGCTGAATGTGCTGTTAAGAGGTGGGTCCTGGTTGGAAAAGGCAGGTCCCTGAGGGCGTGACCTGGAAGGTACATCTCCTTCCTGACTCCTTTGTTCCCTCTCTGCTTCCTGGTCACTATGAAGTGAGGATCTATTATTTGCCAAGACCCTTCCACAATGCTGTTCCTACCTCTGTTCCTATCTTGAAACCTGACAACTATGGACTGAATCCTCTAAAAACTGTGAGTCAAAATAAACCTTTCCTCCTTTAAGTTGCATTAGGAATTTTGTCTCAGAGAGGATGAAGTGACTAAGATAGGTATCCTCTCTCTGTTTCCCGTGATGTTAAATCTCGGCTTGGGCACATATCCTTGGTCACACTTGACTCTATCTCCTCCTACTGTTAGTCGTCTGCCTCACTGCATTTCTGTCTGTTAGGTTCTCTTCCCTCCATTCCTGGCCAAGGATAAAAATCAGATGATATAGGTCGGGTGCCCCTCCTCTCCCCCAGGACTATTCTAATAGAGCTCAAATCGGACACCTCAAATCCATAATTAAATGCTAATCCATAAAAAAAGAAAAAAGAAGTTGACATTTATTAAGATAGATGCTTTAGGGCCGGGGATTTAGCTCAGTGGTTCTGCCACCTGCCTAGCAAGCCCAAGGACCCGAGTTCGATCCCCGGTACCAAAAAAAAAAAAAGATAGATGCTTCAATATATCTTTGTCTAACTGAATACTCAGTAAAGCCCTAAAGAATGACAAGTATTATTCTGCAATTAACAGTAGACCACATGGTAAGAAATTTACACACCTTACATTCATTCTCCAAGATGACCCTATGAGGTGTCTAATAACATATCAATTTTGCAACTGAAAAATCAAACCTCTGGATGTTATATATCTTGTTTAAAGTTATAAAGCATTAAATTAAATCACAGCCTCTTGGACTCTATATTTAATCTTCCATACTTCTGAAAGTTTAAGTGTTTCCCTGTGATCACACAGTAAATAAGTACTGGAATTCAAACCCAGATCTGAATCAGGAATGTTTATACTTTCCCAGGAGACAAAAGAGGACTTCCTCCTTTATTGCCATTCTCTGGTGGGAGGAAAAGGAGGGTAAAGAGGGGTCATTACCATTGCTGCTGTCTTAGTCATGGGCTGCTGATTGTGTTCTCTCCAAAATTTGTATTGAAACTTAACCCCCTCTGCAATAGTATTAAAGTGTGCCTTTTGGGAGGTGATTAAGTTCCTAATATGGGATAGCACCTGACCGAAGGGCTCCAGATTAGAGGGAGTGACAACTTGCTCATTGTCCTCCTGCCATGTGATCACACAGCTCCTGTCTTCCCCAGAGGACACAACAAGGAGACACCATCTTGGAAGCAGAGGACAGCTCTCCTCGCACGCTGAATGTAAGCACCTTGACCTTGGACTTCCCAATCTTCAGAACCACGAAAACTCATTTCTGTTCTTTATAAATTTCTCAGTCTCAGTCATTTTGTTATAATGCACAAAAGGACTCAGAGAGCTACTCAGGAGTCCAGATGGGCAGTGCCCGAATCTGTAAGAGTTACTGAGCAACCACAGCCTTGGGTTCCTCCAACAGTTTCAGGCCTAGTCCTGCTGGAATTGCCGGCGTCACTGCGTGTGACCCAGCCTAAGCATTTTGCACCAGCCTGCTCCTCCTTCCTCTCTCCCCTTGACTGGCTGGCTTGCCTGTGTGTTTTCATCACCTCTGCTTCCCACATCCTCTCCCTCTGTTGCTGGGATTGGTGCCACCCCATCATCCTATTCTTTCTCACTTTCTGCAAAGGCTCCTCTCTTTCTGTTTTGGCCTCTCTGTATGTGTCTCCTGCTGCAAATTCCTTTAAAAAACCCCTTAATTGATATTAAAAAATTAGAACCTGGTGAGAGGAGTGGAGATAGATGATTTACACAGGACAGCATATTCCAAAATGAGCACATAATTACTGTTTTAAAATAAGGTGCCAGGAAGCAAGATTGATTTGAACGTGACATCTGTTTACACACAGTGAGCTGTCATCAGATGTGTACATAGGGTCAGAAGAGCTGTGTTCTGTCGCCCTGACAGCTTAGCTTGGTGAGGGAGACTCAGCTGCATGCTGCAAGGAGGTAGCAAGACATCACCCAGATCATGGGCAATGGGTTTTCTCTTCTTCTTCCCCCCTCCCCTACCATTTTCCACAGACCTACTATGTACTGGATACTATTCTAAACATATGCAATAAAACAAGCAGTCTGAGGTAGTGGGAAAGAGTATGCCAGACAGATTAAAAGCATGAGTTTTAGAGTTAGATGCTACCTGTCATTTCGTAAACCACCAAGCCACCTCAATTCCCCACACCTCAAGTTCTGCACCCAGAAAGCAGAGACAATAACCACACTGCACTCCCAGGGGACTATGAGATTACAGTAACATGGCTTCAGGGCACCAGCCCTAGGCCAGACTGGAGTAGTTCCTCAATAAACAGTCACTATGGTTGTTATTAACACCAGGGAGGGTCCTGACCCCAGCACACATGAGATCTTGTTAAGGAAAGATTTACTTAATAGACAGTCTGCTGGGTGCCATGTGAATGTCACATGCTGAAGGGGGGTCAGAGGAAGGAAGGACATGCTCTGGAAGGATGCAAACAGATGGCAGGGATGAGAGGAGACTGGATCAGGGAGCCAGTAAGTTTCTGTGTAGGAATACAACAAAATGTGTGGAACATGGGTCCTACGTGGAGGGCATCTACCCTGCTGCTCTTTCCAGTGTTTTCCTTGCGGATCCTTGTGCGCCTTTGAGGTGAGCTCCTGTAGAAGTTTCTCTGTCCCTCTCAGCCAGTCCTCAGTGTGCCTTGCCTTACTTTCATAGCCAGGGTCTTGTGCAGCATCAGAAATTGGTTGATTCCTATCATTTTGTCATTGATCTTTTCCTTCCGTGGATATTTTCTTTTTTCTTCTTAAAGTATTTACATTTTAAAATCAAAACTACAGAAGCAAATATTTAAAAAAGCCAAATATATCTGCATGGTGTTTATGTAAAGCAGCATTTTTTCACGCCCTCTGGACCTATTTCTTCCCCTCTCCAGAGGCAAATCTTTGACTACTCTAAACCATTCATGGCAGCACTGACTTCCCCTCTCTAAAAAATGGGTGCATCACCTCCTATTTGTTGGCTTTGTCATCATTCTTCATGCACTCTGTGGAGGAGGAGTTTTAGCTTTGTTTGTCCCGAACGACAGGCAGACTTCATGTCCTCCCCATCCTTCTAATATGACTTGTCATAGCTTTGATTAGATCAATATTGGTATTTAAAGTTTTACAATTGTGTGTGATGGTTAAGTTTACTTGTCAACTTGTCGAGGCTATGGTAGCCAGATATTTGGTCAAACACCAGTCTAGCCTTCACCATGAGTATATTTTCTAAAAGAGATTAGCATTTAAATGAGTAGACTTTGAGTTAAGTAGATTAACTCCTGAATGTATGTGGGTGGGCCTCATCCAATCAGTTGAAGGCGTTGCCAGAAAAAGAATGGGCTCTCTTTAAGAAGAAGGAATTCTGCCTCCAGATTGCTTTCAGGCTTGAGCTACAACCCTAACCCTTCTCTGGATCTCCAGCCTGCTATGCTACTCCACAAATTTAGGCTGCCAACCTCCACTATTGTGTGGTCCAGCTCCTTAAAATAACTGCATCCCTCTATATATACATCCAACTTGCTCTGTTTCCTTGGAGAACCCTGACTAATATACTATGAAAACAGTATTCACAGCTGAGCCATGAAAATAAACAATTACTTTTCCTTTTATTTTTTTGCCCAACTTCATTTTCCTAGAAGCAATAGTTGTCTTATTTTGTTGTTGATGTTTGCTTAGTTTTCTATTTACTTGTCACTAATTCAATCCTAATCTTGGCTGATTGTCTCAATTTCCCTCGAGATGGGCAGATGTATGCCACATTCTCTCAATGTCATCGTCCTGAGGTTGTCTCTAACAATAAAGCTGGCTTCATGGGCACTTGTACAGTTGCCCAGGGCTCTGTCCTTGGGTAAATTCTCAGTTGGCACCATCTATAAACTATATATGGAGTCCCTCATTTTCCTTTTTTGGCAGTTTACCCTGCAAATTATATAGTCACTTGTCTCTTCCAGAGCTTTCCAGTTAGCCCTAATCTAGACAGACATACAGAGTAGTCTTGGTAATACCTAGGCATTTTTCTTCACTAATCATGGAGATTACCATTATCCCTCCTATGTGGTCCCGCCATAACAAAATGAAAGTTTCTTGAAAGCAACGTGTTTTCTCACTTTGATTTCCCAAGCCCGTTTAGCGGAGTACCTCAAGCATGTTGGTGTAAGTGTGTATATATGATCAAAGTAAATTATTTAAATGAAATAGGAGAAGGGATGTAGCAAGACATTCCACCAAGGAGTGGATGAAGGAAGTGTGGGGAAATCAGAGAGGTGGATGGGAAGCAGTGAGGCAAGCAGCCTGCCTGTGTCAGAAAAGGGCATATTGGAACCAGTGGGAAAGGATGCTGAAAATTATGGGGGAGCCAAGCTGCAGAGAGGCTCAAATGCCAGACTAGGAATTTTCTACTGACTCGTAGGCCTCCAAGGACTTATTTCCCCATCTAATGACATCTGATATGTGTCGTTAGAGAAACTCCAGATGGACAGAATTTCACACTCCCTTTTCTTGGCCCTGAACTAGGGGGATGGAGTGAATTTGGTTGGGGAGAGAGCCTTGAAACTGAACACAAGGAGCTCATAAAAGAGCACTTCCTGTGCATTTTAAACCCTAGCCTAGTACGGGAGCAGAAGCAAAACCATTAGAACTCCAGAGAGTAGCCAGGGAGCTCTGGATAGCACTACATCTCCTCAGAGCAACCCCAGGCTGGCAGCTTCATGATCTCTAAATTCACATGATTAAAAACCAGCCATCATTAGTGCCTCCTATGTGCCTCATGTGTGATCCTCAAGACACCCAGCACTAAGAACACCAGGCTTGTTCTGGACGTAGTCTGGCTGCTGTGAGTGTTTTGGTGGCTGTGAGGGCGAATGGGCTTTGGGAGCCTTTTGCTGTCTGAACCTCAGCCACCATCCATGTGTTGTGGAATCCTTAAGCTTTTGCCACATGTAGGAAGAAATAAAAGCACCTTTCAGACTCCCTGCAAATGTTATTCTAAAATGTTTATTAGGGTTCTAAAAGAAAGAGATTGACAAGCTTTTGAAGAGAATTTAACTGATACCTGGCATGAATACACATATTTTCCTTACCAAACATTACATAGAAGTATGTCTGTTTTGGTACTCGTCACACAGATCAAAATCTGAAAACAATCACCAAATATATCAACGGTAGAGATGAAGCTCTATTGAGGTATTATTCACACCATGAGATAGGTGCAGCTATGTTAATAAACTGTAGCAACATGTTATTACATGAGTGAGTCCCACAAATCGAGTGCTGAACTACAGACCAAAGAATATGCACGATGTGGCTTCATGTATAGGAACTTCAAAAATGGCAGAGCTGTTTATGGTCTTAGAAGTCAGGATAGTGGTCCTCTGCAGGGATGGTGGCTGGACAGGACTTTGAGGGGCAACCTCTAGAATGCTGGTGATTTCTATCTCTTCCTCTGGGTTCTTGTTACATTGGTTATTCGCTTTGCAATAATGCACTTTAAATATACTGAATGATAGAACGAGCAATAAAAGATGGAGAAACACATACCTTGCAAAGAATCCACATGAGAAAGCTGACTTGAATATCAGCTACATTAATATCAGACTTTAGGATAGGAGAAATGTTGGCTATAAAGACAGATATTTCATTATGATAAAAGACCAATTCATCAAAAAGTAATTATGCTATAGGGATATGTACCAAAAAGGACTGCTTTGAAATACATGAAGCAAACACTTATAGAGATAAAAAAGTAGACAAAGCCACATCTTTGAAGAGTTTTAATGCGCTTTTCTCAGTAACTGATACAACACGTGGAAAATTTTCAGTTAAGATAGAGAAGACCTTGTCCAAAGTGACCTAATTAATTGTAAACAGGATCACATCCCACCATTACAGAATATACTTTTATTCAATTGTACATGGAACTTCAACTGAAATAGACATACTAGGCAGTAAAACAAGTCTTAATACATTATAAATGAATTTATGATGTTAGAGTAACAATTTAGAATTCTATAACACTAAGGTAGCTAGGAAATCTTCAAATATTTGAAAATTAAGGGGCTTCTTAATAAACCATGAGTCAGTGAGACATTGCAAGGGAATTTAGAAAATAATTTAAACAGTGATTATAAAACTACAACATATTAAAATTTGCAGAGTGATTAAAGGATATTTGTATCTTCCAAAGCTTAATGTTAGAAAAAATAGTGGCTTTAGATCAATACTAAAAATATAAATTAAATTCAAAGTAAACTGCAGGCCAAAATAAAAGCAAAAGCAGTATTAATAAAATAAAAAGACTGACCAACACAAAAATAAATTACTAATGTTGGTAATGAAAAAGGAATATTGTTAGTGATCCTAGAGACACTAGAAGGGGAAAAGAGTCCATGTCATGAACAATTTTATGCCAATATTTCAACAGCATACAGTTCTCAAGGAACTCAAATTCCTTAGGAAACACAGCACACCTAAACTGACAAGAAGAAACAGGAAATGAAACTAGCATTTTCTTCTAAAATTTAAATTTATAATTAAAATTTAGAATTTGTAATTTAAAAATACTAAAACAATCCCACAAATAACACTCTAGGCCTGATTCTGCTGATTCTTCTTCTTCTTCTATCTGACACCATGATGGACATGGTTGACGGGGTGGCCATCCCATTAGCGTAGGTCCCTGAGTGAGTATAATGAGCAGAACCCTCTGCCTCCAACCAAACCCAATGAAATGAAATAGTCATGGGATTTATTACACAATATACTCAGCCCCTGGCTGACTGATACAACATTCATGCTTGATTTGGCAAGTCAACCTTGTTTGGGCAAAAGAAGTTAGGGGCTAAAGAAACTAGATTGATCCTACTTGAATTAGAGCAATACAAGACTCAGAGCTAAAAGGCTGATATGCTGTCTTCATGGCTTAAGACTTCCATGATTTAACTTTGGAAAATATGTTAGGACTAAAATCTTAAAAAAAAAAAAAAAAAAAATAGGCCACCTAGAGTCAGGAGGGGGAGAGATGTGGATCAGAAGAAAGAATAAGACCATAGTAGTTTCATTTCCCATAATATGGGCTCATAGATAAAGTTTCATTTTTAAGTTTGATAGATTAATCTCTTTGATTTAAATATGTAGCATAAAATTATAAAGATAACCTAATAAAGAAAATAAGGATCACAGAGTCACCAAATCAAAGATCACAGAGGAAGGAAAAACAGAAGCCTAACAAAATGACAAAACAATATAAGAAAATGACAAAACAATATAAGAAAATAACAAAACAAGTAGGAAAAGAATAAAAGAACAAGAAGTAAGAGAAGGAGAAAAGAAGGAATAAATCAGAAAGTGTTAAAAGTAAAAACTAGCCACGCCACGGTGAGGTCCGGGGGTGTCTTGCAGCCCAACGCCCATCCGACGCTGGACCACTGGCTAGGTGAGAGGAGCAGCTTGAAGATATGCAGCCGTCCCGGGCCCCGCCCACTCCACGGTGAGGTCTGCTTAGCAGTGCGGGCGCCTTTCAAGTCCCAACCCCCCACCCCCCTGCACCCCGTGCGCCTCTGCCTCTGGCCTTCTGGCTTTTCTGTTACCTGGTCCCACACTATAGAGGCACAGGAGATTAGAAAGACCCATGTCCTGAGCCCCACAAGATAGAGCAGAAGTTAGTAACAGAAAGAGGGGTTCTCAGGCTCCTCGATGAAAACTGAAGCACAGCGGAAAAGTAAAGAGAATCTCTACAATAAAGGCACATCAGACCTCTGTACTTGGTCTGCTGCTGGCTTGCTGAGATTCATTGACTTGTATATGCACATAGATTCCTACGTTGCCTACTGTGACAGCAGAGACATACCCTGAAGGAGGCCCATAATTTCTAGTGCTATTTCCAAAAAAGAAAAAAAAAATTTTT
>NW_004624766.1:7193994-7228999 GCF_000247695.1 Heterocephalus glaber
TGGGAGCAGCTGGAGGGATGGTGGCCAGGAAATCCCTTCCTCTGGACCAGGAGCAGTGGGATGGTGGCTCAGAAGCCCCTTCCTCTGGGCCAGGAACAGTGGGACAGAAGGTGGCCCAAAAGCCCTTTCCTCTGGGCTGGGAGTAGCAGGAGGGGTGGTGACCAGGAAGCCCCTTCCTCTGGACCAGGAGCAGTGGGACGACGGCACAGAAGCCCCTACCTCTGGGCTGGGAACAGTGGGACTCAGTACCTTGGTCTGGTGGTCGGGTGTCCTCAGGACCTCGGTAGGGCCTGCACAGACCTGCCTGTCTGCAGCGGGCTGATTCAGCCTGTGTTCCGTGCGACTGGGGACCTCGGTAGGGTGTGGTGATATTTGAAATAAGAAAAGGTCCAAGGGTTGGGGGATGGTGGAAGGGAAAGGGGAAAGGGAAGAAGGGAAAGAAAAAAATTATGAGGAAAAAAAAATGGAATCAAACTCTATGTAGCTAGGGAAGGGTGGAGGAGGTGAAGGGTGCACAGGTAATGGGAGAAAAAATAAAACTAAGATGCATCATGTTCTGGTACAAACACCCAATGATAAATGTAAATGTATTTTATACCTAAAATGTCAATAAATATATATATATTTTAAAAAAACAAAAAACAAATGCTGGCGGGGGGGTGGGGAGAAAGGAACCCTTCTCCATTGCTGGTGGGAGTGCAGACTGGTGCAACCACTGTGGAAATCAGCATGGAGATATCTCAAACAACTAGGAGTAGAAGTTCCATTTGACCCAGCTATCCCTCTGCTGGGTATCTTCCCCCCAGAATTAAAAGATTCATGCCACAGTGATATATGCTCACCCATGTTTACAGTGGCACAGTTTGTAATAGCTAAAACTTGGAAACAGCTCAAATGCCTATCAACTGGGGAGCGGATAAAGAAGATGTGGTTTTTCTATAAAATGGAGTACTACTCAGCCATAAAGAATGAGAAACTGGAGACATTTATAGCTAAGTGGATGCACACTGAGGCCATACTCTTAAGTGAACTAAATAGAACACACATGTGTAAATACCAAATAGTTTCTCTGGTGTGAAAAAGTAAAAGTGTAAATAAGGATCAAAATGTATAATTGAGGGGTTGGGGATTTAGCTCAGTGGTGCCACCACCTGTCCTGCAAGCACAAGGACCCAGTTTCGATCCCTGGTACCAAAAAAAAAAAATGTATAATTGATATTGTGAAATAGGAAGACAAGGTCTAAAGGAGTAGGGGAAGTGGGAGTGGAAGAGGAAAGAAAAGAAGGGAAAGGAAAAAATATGAGAAAAGGAAAAACATGGAAACAAAGTCTTTGCAAATAGGGAAGGGGGGAGGGGGTGAAGGGAGGGCAGGGGAACGGGGAAAAAATAAGAACCAAGATACACCATGTACAGGTACAAGATCCCAATGATGAATGTAACTGTATTGTATACCTAAAATGTACCAGTCAACTCAATGGAAAAAATAAAATGCCTGTTGGGGATCCAAGTAAGGGTGTCTGATAAGCAATTGAGATTTTTCCTTCTAACTGTGCACCTCACTGGCATGAATTGGATCATGTGTCTGTCCCTAAACTTTCAGTGGGTCAAGGGTTGAATGTGCTATTCAATTCTCTCAAGTCAGAGGCCCAGTCCTGCTCACTTCTGTCCAAACTCCATCAACAGAAGAGGAAAGAACTGTTTCTGCTTTTCTGCTAAGGAAGTTGAATATGTCATTAGTTAGCAGAAGATGTTATTAGATGAGGGAGATGTATGTTTGGTAGGAAAAGTAATGGGTGCTCCTTACAGAAGGTCATGTTTTAAAGATGAAGAATATAATCTATAATAAAAACATGACTGCTAGAACTTTTAATATATGTAGCAATATAGAATCAGCATCTATAAAGCAAATAAACAGTCAGAAAATATAAGAATAAACACATGGTAACAAAATAAAAGTAGAACATTTCAGCAAGCCTCAATTAAATATTTAAATTTATTAAAATTTAAATTTAAATATTTCATATAATTTCTTTTAGGCTACAGTCAATGTCTTGGCATGGATAGCAAAAAATGTTTGAAAGCAGGCATGTTTGTGGGTATATATGATTAGAGTCAAGAGAATAGGGGCAGGCTGGAAAAAAAATTCTAGAACCCCCAAAGTTGATTTATAGGAAATTTTTAGTTGTTTAAACCAAACCTGGGAATGATTACAGTTTGGAGTGGAATTTTTTGATTATGAAATGTGTACGCAATTTTCTGGTGGCAACATGTTAGCCCTTTCCTTGAGGACCAACTAGTTGATATACATGGGACTATAAACAGACTATAGTCTGAGCCCCGAGTTCAGTTAAGCAGGTAGCTCTATAGTTAGATGGACTTGGGGTAAAACACTGAACATACCTCAGATTCCATATTCTCACTGAAAGTGATGTTAATAATGTCACCTAATTCACAGGTCATAGTGAAGAAGAATTAAATACATAAAACATCAAGCTCACACCAATTCAGTAGGTAGCACATACCAATTCAGTAGGTAGCACATACTAAGCCCTAAACTAATGCCATTCACCCAACCACTGCAGGCAAGCTCTCATTTTAATTTTAGCTCCAGCTTCAGGAGCAAAACTTTTAGAGCTCAACCTCCGGCGTTAAAATCCTGGCTTTTGCTCTGTGGCCTTAGACAGGTGACTTATCTTTCTGTTATTGTTTCCTTGTTTGCAAAACTGGAGGTAAAGTAGCATCTAGCTTATGATTTTGCTCTGAGGCTCAATATTGAAATTTGTTAGAACAGTCTCAGGCACTGTAGGCACCAAGGAAGTGTCAAACAATATTTTTAGTACTGTTATCATATTCCATTTTCCAGAATTCCCTTAAATAAGGCATCATAAATGAAGGGCAGAATCACAGTATGAAGCTAGAAATTAATTACTATACTGGGCTTTCCAGTAAGCACACATGCCAAATTCCAGTAAGCAAAAATTCCAGTGAGGCTAGAACCAGAAAAAGATTTGGTGCCAGGGAAGTAGGTGAGTGATTTGATACTCGATAGGAGAGCACCAATTACTTCAGCTCCCGGGTGTATGGTTGGTACTCGTACAGTAATGTGTGAAAGCAACCATCTGTAGTAGGTCATGCACTACATCTTCTAAGCATTATATAATTCAATCTTCCCAGTAACCCTGACAGTCAGGCATTATTACTTCAATTTATAATGAGAAAATGAGCTTTAAAGAGGAAATGTTAATTGCTTAGGTCAAGTAGTTGGTGTACAAAGTACTGAGATTGAGACACAGATCCAACTCTCAAGCCAATAACCATCTCTCTCCCCAGCCTGCCACCTCCAGGTGCTGAGGGCCAACCATCACCAGACCTCATCTCAAAATGAGGCAGCACGGCATCTAGTTAAGGCCAAAGACCTATGCATAACTTGGATTCTTCCCATAGGATAAAACATTCATTAGCAATTACCCACTGTGTTTAATGGAGAGGGGAAAATCTCTTCCCTTCAGGCCACAGCAGCACCCCGAGGACATTCTTCCCTGACTCCATCTCTCGTCTTTTGCCTGTCCCCCACATCCCACACGTGGCTCACCTAGGAATTCAGGTCCACGATCTGGGTGTTTCAGACTCTAGTTCTGTATCTCTGGCAAGACAACATAACAAAATAACTCACCTGGCTCATCTCTCTTCCTAACCGCCGTGCTCCTTTCTGAATAACGACTTTTCAAGCAGGCAAAACTGGGCGATTATTGCCGTAGCTCGTGGACAACAGTGGACTTGTCTGATTTACTTCTCAGGAGGTGGCTTGCATCTTAGGTGGTTGCTTATCTCGGTTTCACTGAGGTCTTTAATTTTATGCATGTTTATGAATGGACAGTAGGTAAAACAAATCAAATTTGGGCTAAGCCTTGTAAGGAGTCTGGTTCTCCTGACTGGAGTCTCTTAATCAGCCAAGAGTTGAAAAATCCCCTTGTCTCCGGTGTTCTAGTGACAGTAACTTAGTGTCTCTTCACTAAGTTCTCACTGAGTTTTTATACAAAACTCCTGTTATTTTGCTAGCTGACCCATTCTTGTATTTATTCTCATTCTTTCCCTCCTCCTGTTCTTTACCCTCCCTTCTCTATCCAGGGTTCAATCAAATTCCCAGAAAAAGCCACACTGTAATTCATAAGCCTAAATCGATATTAAGATTCACTGCACAGTGCATAGTTGCCAATTTAGGTTTTCCGAGAGAAAGAACAGAAATTATTAAAGAATTACCCAGCTTTGTTGAGACCTAGGCAATTAGTTCTTTGAATGCTGCAGAACCATTTAAAGCATCCATTGCTTATTTGCAGAATTAAAAAGCCTTGGCTATTATTTCTTGTTTAACAAACTTTGACCACACTCAGACTGGGGAGCTCCATACAAAAGATGTACAGGCCTGAAAAATTTTTTTTAAAAAAAACTGATTAAATTTTAACCAGCTGCTGGGCAGATAGTTTGCCTGAGGCACATTTGTCAGTTTCAAAGGGTCTTTTTATTAATTTTGCATTTTGTATTTTGTTAGTGGAAAGAGCTCTCTCTTTGGGGACTGCCAAAAGCTATAGGCTGCAAATCTTCAAGCAGCCCAAGGACGCTTCTGAGAATGCCAAGTAGGTTTGGATTCCCGAGCACTCCCCATTACATGAATTTTATTGGTCCTAAAAATATATTAACTTTAGGGGTGAGTTATTTGAATTAACTTCATGGCATCCTCACTGACTCTGCTGTGGTTAATGTGAATCCTGCTATTTGTGTGTGAGATTACACCTGACCTTGCTGTGTGAACTTGAACAATGTGCTTGACCTCTCTGAGACTCAGGTTCCTTCTATATAAAGTAAGTGTGAGGTTTAATCTTTATGGTCCTCTCAGCACTGCTTTATGAGGGGAGTTCTGAACGAGTAAACCTGCAAAGTTCTCATGTTTTTCCTTGTAAATGGGATATGGCAACTTTATCCCACTTGGTTATGGGACACCATTTTGATTATAGCAATTGGTTATAAACTATCCTATTAAGATGGTGGTAATAATTATATCATTACCGAGAAAATGTATTAAACATTTTTATATGCCAAGTTTTATTTTAAGCACTTTACATCCTTTTAATATTATTTTTTTGCTCAGAGAAAGTTTCTGATATGGGAGCCCTTATCATTCCCATATTTTAGATAAAGCAACTGAGGGTACAAAAGATTAAGAAATGTACCCACAATTAAACAGTCCTTACGTGGCTGAGCCAGGATTTGAAAAGAAGTCTGTTTGATGCCGAAAGTTGTGCTATTAAAAAGTCAGTTTCTTTCCTCTGGATATAAAGATCAGCTTCTGTTTCTGGGATGGAAATGTGCTCTGGTTTCATATGAATGTTTCCTAGTCTCAGATCTGCCTGGGATGGGGTTTGGTGAAATCACTGGTACTGAACTCAGTGGTGTCAGCTCAGGCAGCTCCAGGCTGGAGGGGCCGCTCACAGCCCAGAGACATTTTGTGAAGAGGAGACAGAATTCAGGGGTTAAATGGAAAATACATACCTCTTCTGTGATGCTGGGAATTTCATAAGTTCCACTCAGGCATCTTCAAATAGCATTAGATACAAAGCAAAAAAGTTTACCCTCAGGCTAGAATTTGTAGACGACTTACCTGCAGGAGAATATGGCTAAATTTCTGCCTCAAGACAAAGAATTAGGGCTTACATTTACAAAGCGGAAGGAAAAACCAATGCATTTCTGTACATAGATATTTTTTCTGAATGTATATTCCTTTTTATATTGCAACTTTTTATATATATTTTATACATAAATATATCACTTTGCCAGTGAAACTTTTTATGCCAAATCAATACCTGGCAGACTGACTTCTGCATTATTTAATGTCCTTACCTATTGGGAGGGACATGATACAATCAGCTTCAATGTAATCTTTAGATTCCTACAGAGGATTCTTTTACTATACCTCTGAAGGAAAACTCTTGGGGTTATGGAACTCTAACATGAATATGGCTTTTTTTTCCTTTTTGTGGTGCTGCGGATCTAACCCAAGGCCTCACACATGGTAAGCACACTCTCTACCACCGAGGTGCACCCCAGCGGAATGTGGGTTTTTGTTTGCTGCACATCCTGCTAGGATTCTTCAATCATGATGACTTAACCTATTGGTTTAAAAAAGAGGGAAGCACAAATCACACAGTTTTGTGTGATATTTAAGTGGAGGAATAGGATATGACTCAAAAGTCTTTGATTCTCTTTTGAGCTAAACTCTCCTGGCTTTCTGCAGTCATAACTGGCCTGGTAGTCGGTGCCCTATACCTGGCAAGACAGACCATTTGCTCAAATTGGTCCTGAGGAATGTCCACACCAGTATTAGTGAAAGAGAAACACATGCACTTGCAATGACATTTAAAAGTTATTTCATTTAGTGAATGCTAATAGGCTTGGAAAGAAAAAACATTGGACACACAGTTTATCATTAGATATGTCATAGGAATGTAGGAAAATGGTATTGTTTGTATAAGAATATCAGTGGCAGAGTCAAGCATAGGGTCTGTCTTTGTTCTTCTTGACCCAAGTCTTTTCATACTGCACCTGATTTTCCCCAATATCCCAATTTTGTAGTATAGCTTGAGTCAGTTACATTAAATTCATAAATTAGGGTTGCTGTGTTTTCCAGGTGAATTGAAACTTTGTCTGAAGTAGTGATCTACTATTAGGTACTTCATATCTAATAATACCCCTTCTTGTAAAGCTAGTATGTTAGTTCATTTGCTGAGCAACAAGTAATTCTGAGACATGTTAGCTTTAAACAACACACGTCTGTGATTTTGCAGTTTCTGCGAGTCAGGAATCTAGACACGGCTTCTCTGAGCCCATATTCTACCCACATGTTACTATCTCTCACAAGACTTCTTGCTAGAAGGGGGCCAGGCCAGGACCTGGGCTCCCATTTGAAGGGGAAGGATGAGTCACACTTACTCAGGGGTTGCTGGCTGCACACAGCTCCTCACAGGCAGTGGGACTGAGTGTCAAGGACAGTGATCATCTTCAGTGTCTTCCCACGTGGGCCTCTCCCACACTACAGCTTGCTTCTCCAAAGTGTGCAAGTTCACCAAGCGGTGGAGAGAAAGTGCCAGCCCAGTAGAAGTTGCATGCTCCTTTGGAATGTAATGTAATCCTTTTTAGGATACATGCATTTTTAAATAGATTTATAGAGGGAATATCTATTGTTGATACTTTTTTTATATAAGAATCTTTATTTTGCTTACACTTTAAATAGACCCTTTTGCTGCTTACACAAATGATTCACATGATTTCCCTTTAGCACTTTGAAGATATTTCTATGTGATGTTATTCCATCATTTCAGTCAACAAGTTGTAGTCAACGTGGTAATTTTGTGTCAGTTTGACTAGGCTCTGGGGTATCCAAACACTCCGTGTTTGTCTGAGGGTGTTTCTCGATGAGATTACCATGTAAATTCAAATACTGGATAAAGTAGCCTTCTCTCCCTAATGTGGGTGGGCCTAAACCAATCAAATAAAGGCTTGAATAGAAGAAAAAGGGGGATCTTCACTTGAGTACGAGAGGATACTTCCTGTGTGTCTGCCTTGCAGTGGCATCATCTTTTGTTCTGCCTTTGCAATTGAACTAAATCATTGGCACCTCCTGAGTCTCCAGCCTGCAAACCTTTGATCTGGAACTTACACTGTTGGATCTCCTGACATGAAGGAGCTGGCAGATTCCATGTCTGGACAGGACCCACTTTCTGGTTTGTGAATGGCACCTTCCTGCTGCACCCTCCTATGTAGAAAAGACTAGGCAGCTCTCTGGGGCCTCTTTCATAAGGACAATTAACCAATCCACAAGGACCCCACCTTCATGACCTAATCACCTCCCAGTGGCCCCACCTCCTAATACCATAAAATTGGTGATTAGGTGTCATCATATGAATTTGAGGGGTCATAAGTTCAGATCTTAGCACTATCATATATTTTAGCTTTCAGTAATTTAGTCTTATTCTCTGGACTATACTCTGGATAACTATTCTAGTTATATCTTCCAGTTCATGAATTTTCCCTTCAGCTTTATCATATCCACTAATTTATCATATCCAATTATTTTCAAAAGTGTATGTTTAACCATTATGTTTTTAATTTCTATGTTATATTTTTCTTAATGTCTAGCTATTTTATAGAAGTTAGTTCCTTGCTTCTTTGTATTTTAAAAATTTCACATGTAGTTATTAAATATTTTATCTGATAACTGCAATATCTAAAGTCCCTTTTGAAAGCCCAAGTTTTTCAGAAGTCAGAAGCTGTATGTGACTATTTTATGAAGGGCAATTTTAGGGAGAAGGAGTGAGGGCAAATGTGAATGAGGTTGCCAAAGAATGCCAGGATAAATTAGAATGTACTCTTAGTGGGCTGCTGCTAAGTTCACTTGACTGTCCAGTAGCATAAGGGTTGTGCTAGTTACTTTCCATTGCTGTGATGAAATACTTGACATAAATAACTTAAAGGAGGAAAGACTCCTTTTCCTCATAGTTACAGAGGTTTCAGTCATGGTTGGCTGGTTCCACTGTTTCAGGCCTGTGGGAAGCAGAAACATCATGGCAGAAAAGTGTGGTAGAGAAAGAGCTGTTCTTGTCATAGTAGACAGGAGGCAGAGAAAGAGCCTGAGAGAGCCAGCAAGGAAGGGCTCTGGGACAAAATATACCTTTCAAAGCCATGCCTCTAGAGATCTGCTTTATCCAATTACATTCCATCCCCTAGTAAGACAGTTTACCTATAAACTCACCAGTGGGTTAATCCACTGGTGAAGTTATAGCCCTCATGATCGGATCAGTTCCCAAAGCTGGCAACCAAGTCTTCAATTCAGTGAGCTTTGTGAGGGGCCATAATGAGGCTATTATGCAATGACCTCTTGAGAAGCCAGATAAACTATTTCCCAGAATCCCCATCAGGGAGGAGATATGAGAAAGAATTTACCCATTGGCTCTTTTCTTCCATCCACTCTCAAGGTTTTGGCCACTGGGGATCAATTTTCCCTCTCTGGACCCTCATGCATCCTGGTTTGTACAGATGCTGTCAGGGTCTCTCAGAGTCTCCCAGAATGGGAGGAAAGGAAGCCCTGGGGTAGGAGGTAAGACACACGCAGCCAGTTATAAGAGCAATGACCAGAATGTGAAACAAGTAAGGTCAGAAATGTTTCTAAAAGACGCTCTGCTACAGTGTCTAAATCTGGCACTTGTTTCTGTTAATTCTTATTCCTTCATGATGGTTTATTTCCTTGTATGTTTGATGATTTTTTATTATAGATTCTTAGTTGATTGATATTAAATTTGGGGGAATCCTGTGTGGCCTAAATCAAGGATGGGTTCATCCAGAGACAAATTTTGATTTTGCCAGGAGCCAGAGGGTTGCTAGCTACTTGAGATGTCTTTAAACTTCTTCCTGGGTTTCTGGCTTACTGTAAGTGTCTAAGGAAAAATAACTCCATTGTTCACTGCCCTGAGGTACATTCACTAGAATACAGTGCTGATACTGGCTTTTCTTGCAGAGGAACCCTGCCTTCTGTATTTGCTTACAGATCACACTCATCTTTTTGATTTTTTTTTTTTTTTTTTAGTGGGAGAATGGGTGCTTGGAGACTTTCCTTACTATCTGAAAGCCAGAAATGCATTCAAAATTATGTTTTATACAGCTCGCATTTAGTCTGCAATGGGAGAGCACTTCTGAGAAGCTGAATGCCATATTCTTGGAGGCAGAAGTCACTCTATTCTTGAACAAAGCAGGAAAGGAGAGAATTGCAGTGGTCAGAATTACAGAACTTCAGAAAAGGGTGGCCTATACCTCTGTTCTCATTCTAGACAAATTCAAAGGCATTCTATGTGTCCTCGTTTTGGCCACTTGGAATAGCTGGATCATTCCCTCTGTTTCCTAAGGACTACACAATTTCCCCCGCTCTCTGGGAGGGGCTGAGTGCAGACTGGCCTTGGAGAGGAAAGGATCAAAACCCATCACCTGAGGTTCCTGGCACCTGCTGAGGCATTATCCACGCTTGGCACCCTCTCTGCAGGCTTGGCTCTGAAGCAGGTGTGTTTTCAAGACAGTGCTGACCATAGGTATAAGTGACACAGGCAGGGAAGTATGAGACCTGAAAAATACAGGCTTTGGCTCTTTGGCCAGGTGTGTCAGGGCACATCTGGCTATAGGACCCCAGGATTGGCCTCCTGCTGCTGGAAGTGGAGTGGTTTCTTCAAAGAGAGAAAGAGAGAAGAAATCCTGTGGAGATGAAATAGGGAAGCTATTAGGCCTAGGAAGTAGAAGTGGGCCCTCCCTAACACTCAACGGGCAATGAAACTGGAGGAAACTGAGGGACGACAGCTTGGCTGAAGATAAAAGTGAAATAAAGTTCTGGACAGGAAGCAGGTTTTATGAAAACTACTCCAGAATGCAAAGAGAATGGGGCTAGGCAGAATCTTGGAGCTGTGGAGTATTGTCCAGCCCAGTGCTTTCAGGTAGCTGAGGATCCTATCTCTAAGGGTAGTAGAAACTTCTGTCTAGTGGACAGTTTGCCTTTAAAAGATAATCACTACTGCAGGGGTCACTTCATTTTCAGATGTCTTCAGAGTCTCTGTTTATTGAGGTGAATGCTGCAGGTTACTGCTCTTGGGTCTTCAACAGCTCCCTCTAATACCTGTTACTTTAACTAAGAAAGGTTTTTGGCCAGCGAAATGAACAAATTAAAGGACCGCACCTAGAATTTTATGGAATTGTTTTGTTTTCATTGATTCTGTAAGGTTGCTTTTTAGGTTAATTGGTTAATTAAGTGATATAAATTATCCCTCTACCATAAATGTAATCACGTTTTTCAAAAATGAAAAATTAAGGTCTGGGGATGTAGCTCAGGGGCAGAGCCCTGGGGTAGCAATCAAGGCCTTGACTTCCATCCCTAGCACCTCCTCCATTCAAAAAAGTGAGGAAATTGAAAGACAAATATTGATCAAAAATAATATGAATGATAATATATATGGCACAGTCATGAAGATGCAATAAGTATGGCCACGAATTAGGAAACACGGACGTAGTACAATCCTGACTTTATATCTCAGACACAGGAGAAGCAGAGAGAGAAGCAATTAGGTTCGCAAGGTCACGCATCACATTAGTATCACAACAGAAAGTACGGTCCAATCTCCCAACACCCATTCCGTACTCTGTCACCACCCCAAGCGGTGACCCTGGGTTTTAGCAACAGTAGTCCAGACAGGATGTCTGTCCCTCATGGAGGAGACAGAGGCAGTAATAAAAAGCTATTATACCCTGAGCTAAGTACCAATAAAAAGGATAGCAAGGTACTGAGATATTAAACAATGCTGTTTTGATTCCCACTGCCAGTTTTCTCTTTCTTCTGCCCTATTTAATCAAAATGGCCATTCCTTAGATACTTGTTTTGTTCCAAATACCAGTGCTCTTAGGAGACAGGGGAGGACTACACGTATAGTCAATCTTGAGGATGATTTGAGGAAAAAGATTCTCTCTCCCTCTGCTCATCCCCTACCTAGAAATGATGGCCTTGGTCTTGGGAGAATTCAAAGCTGGGTAGGAGAGCTATGTGAGTAAAGATGCTGGTGAGTTCTGAGAAGAAGTTTCTAGACTGAATTCTAGATGGGATCCCAGGTAAGCTCAGGTTTCTAGATGTGTTTGAGGAGTCTGAGAATAGAGTGATCCCACTTCTCTGGCAGGGGTTTAAGGAAGCAGGAAAGCCTTGGAGCTGGAGTGGCTGCTTGATGCATCTAGAGGAATAAGGATGAAGAGGGTATCAAAGAAATGCCTGTGCATTCACAGGGCACAGGAGTAAAGGAGGCAACATGCAGATGGGAATGGGTGGCCATTTGACAGTGACCATCAGGGAGAGTGTGCTGAGGACTAGATGAGCTGAGGAAGATCTTAAAGGAGAGTTGAATTATAGAAGAAAGTTACATTTTCACAACTGATTTAGTAGATTGAAATTCATATCCATTTTGGAAAGTAGGAGGAAGGGCATACACATGCTCAAGGTGAACCCATGAGATAGCCTTCCGGTCAAATCATGGAAGGTGCATAGAATTCCAAAAAGCTGAAGGCTTATGAAAAAATAGGCATATAACCAACAGGATTTCTGTTTTCCTCAAAAGCAAAGGAATAAGTTTCCTAAGAGAGGTTTAAAGAAAAAAGGAAGGTCAGAGGAAGGAATGATGGATCCTCAGTGAAAGGGGAGGGCGCTTTTCCAAGGAGTGGTCATGGCACCCAGACTTGGACAGGTGAGGAGGGACCATTTTCTGACTGCAGTTCAACCTCTCAGGAGGCAGACTCAGGAGGCAGTGCTTGGGTTGTACCTGTGGAGCCTGATGGGACAAGCTACTCCTCCCCATCATATCCTCCATTCTGTTGTCCGTGCAGAGAAAACATGATCTGGGGATGCATTAGGGAGGCATGAGGTATAGGGACTTCAGAATTTAATGATCCAGAATTCGAATCAATGATCTCCAGCAGCCTTAGTTTTCTTATCTAGAGAATGGGAAAAATGCACTTACATCACATGATTTGGGGGAAAATTAGATAGCAATAAATCTGAAGCCTGTGGCATAGAGGAAAGTCCTAGTAATGAATTGTTTTTCCTTCCGTTTCTTCTCTGCAGGGACTTTTTGTTACCTTTGTATGATCATTATGCCTAACATTGTGCCCAGAGAAGGCAATGGAGAATTTCTTCCCTTGACTTGCTCGAATTTAAAGAACGTGTATAATTCAAAAATGGACAAAGAAAATTAACATTGGTTTTATCACCAGGTTGTTAGATGAACAGATCAGAGAAAATTTTCCATTAAACAGTACAATTTTTCTTTCTCTGGCTGTCAGTCAGCACAAAGGTAATCCCAGGAATCAAGGCACTGAAAAGTGAATTTCTGGCTGAACTGATCACAGCAGCCCTGACATCATACAGCTGCTGCTTTCCATAATCAATGTCAGAGCTTAGTTTATTCACCTTATGAGTCCCTCGTGAAATTCCAAACCCAGTACCTGGATGGTAACATTTCCCCTAATTGATGCATGTTTGCTCTGGGAATTACATCCTGTTTGATTAATTTTGGGTTTGATTTCCCTCCTCCTGGTTCTATGATTTCTATGGACAGAGCTGTTCTTCTGATGCTTTGCACGTGGTGGAGGGCGATGGATCCACGGGCATTGGGCTGGGTCCTAATGCCAGCCTTCTGATTTTGGGGGGAAGTTTTCTGTGGAAAAACAAAAAGCAGAAATGACTTTCCTGATGTATCTTGGAGCAACATTTTCACTTAGTGTTAGGAAGAGAAGAAGAATATTCAGCACAAAACCAGAGAGTGGGTTAGACCATTTATGAACAGAATTACATAGTCATTATGAGGCCTATTTGTAAGATGAGGAAACTAAGACTCAAAGAAAAATCAGAAACTCAGTAAGGTGGGCCTTTTGTTCAAATCTCTTGTTTCTTTCTCTCTACCAGATTAAAGTAAAACTAGACTAGTTTTATAAAAAGTAGACTTTTTCTTTAAAAGACAATTAAATAACTGTAATTCGGCCATCAGCTCACAGCCTTCCCAAGTATCGTCAGGAAGTGCATGTTTCGTAGTGCATTTATAGTTATTTGAAGTAGTTTGCTTCAAGTCCTTAAGTCTTTTCTTAAAACAGCTTTGCCAGAGTTCTCATAAGTCTCTACTTACTGAATCCCTGTGGAGTCTACTGGTCCTAGCAGACCCTGGGGAGTTATTTACTTAATAATGACTATAGGACACAGGATAATCCCCACAGTGAAATAATCCTTTGTATGTCTTTGTATGTCAAAGATTCTCAAACTAGAATTCCTCTGGGAGCCTCTTTCCTGGGTTTCTTGTGTACCTATTCTGTCTAGTGTGGGCATTTTACTTGTTATGTTTGTAAATCAGCAAAGATGTCCAGTTCTTTTGGACCTTTCTCTGTAGTACAGTACAAAGCCTGTGAGTGTGGACTAACAACTTAAACTCACTTAGCCTCAGTTTCCTCCAGTATAATCAAAGAGAGCCTTCCTTTTAGAGTGTTGGTGAGGAGTTCAGTAAGACAATGTGGATATTGTGATGCCCACAATGCCCACATGGATTACTGAGAGAAAACTAGGTACTAACTTTGAGTTTCCTAATAAGAGCTCAGGGAATCCAAAAATCAAAGATCCCTAAAGGATGGTGGGATCATGTCCTCCAAACAGGTGTTTTCATTTTGAGGATGGGAGGAAAGAGGGATAAGATAGAGCCTCAGAAGATGGAGGGGTCACATTCCCCAAAAGCAGCACTGAGAGCTCCTGGGGACGATTGTGGTGTCACCCAGGTCTTCTGTGCCAAGGCTAGGAAGCCAGAGAGAGACAGACAGTGGATCTTTTAATGCCTGCATTGATTCAGTGGCTCCAGAAAACAGGTGCAATGGATTTGGCATTGAGTGTGCAGGAGAGAGGATTGTGGTGTGAGCACGGCTGATGGCGAGAAGTTCTGCAAAGCGGGCTGGGAGTTGTACAATATTCACACCATTCCAGGGACTTCAGCACCAGCTCAGGTAGGAGAGGGAGTCGTGGGTATTTATCCAGCAGGTCCTCAGCCTCCTCTGACTTTGGCATCTACTCCTTGAGACTGATACTTCAGAAAGACCCAGCCTTGTTCTTGGGGACCCTTGCTCACCACTGTCTCATTTCTGGTTGCAGGTTTCGCTGGCCACAGTCACACTCCTTAAAATGGAAGAAAACTAAACTAATCTAAATTAGTCAGGAGCTTAGAAAATGGAGAAACAATTGTGATTGAGATTCTTGGGATATGCTCATGCTTTGGTAAGGGATAAGTGGTCCTGGGCTTGAAAACAGTTCTACACTAAGCCTACTAAACTTGCAGATTAGCAGAGGTCACTTGAAAATTATGCAGAGAATTCTAACTTCACCATGAATAAGGCCCTTCTCTGGATGATAGGGAGAGAGTGGAACAGAGGAGGAGGGGCTACCAACCCTTCCTGCAGGGAGCTCACATTGAATTTCAAAAGCCAGTATTAGGGTTACCACACATCCGGGTTTCCCCAGAGCAATCCTTGCACACTTATGAATAGTGAACCCTCACAGTCTAAAAACTTTATTAATTCAGAAGGTAAATTGATGTCCAACCTGGCAATATTATCTTACTAATAGAGCATTGGCAAATAAATATTCTGAAGGAAGATAAGAACACAAAGTGCTGTAAGGGTTTGGAACAAAGAAGCCATGCTTCTAGTTAGGGAACCACAGGATGCCCCGGAGAAGACTTTGTGACTCCCACAGCTCAATGGCCAGGGCTTGTGTGGCATGTAACCAATCGGACTTGACCTTGTCTGATACGATTTCATGCACTTGATCTCTAGTGCCACTGGTGATAAGCCTTTGTGATGAAGGAGCTGACCCATTAGGATTCTGGCTTCCTGTGTGCTGATCCCTGAGCAATTCCACTGGTCAGTATAGAGATTGTTATGTCATCCCTTGTGTTATGCTAAGTGAGCCGAAATATGGCAGAATGGGATGGGGGTCGAAGTAGAGATGCATGAAGGAGGATTGTGCCTGTAAACAGTCATTGCCTTCACTGGGCTGTATTGGGCTTGGAACAAAGGATCTGCTTAGGACTTGTGACTTGGACCATTTATTTGTCTGGGACATTGAGGACACTCAGGGCTTCCATTTATGAGGGACAGCGGAGAACGCAAAGTAAGCATTGTTTCATTTGATGCAAATTGAAAGTACCCAGGGGGGAAGTAAATATATTCTATAGTACCAGAAAGGTCATGTCATGTTCTTTGAGTAGGAGTGGGGGAAAGGGAAGCCATAAGTCACATTTCTGCAAGGCAGGTGTGAAGAAGCATAGAGGGATAATGGAAGAACTAAGTCCATCGTTGCTTTCCCTAATGCCTTTTTTATTCAATCAATTGTCCTATCATTAAATGGACCAACCAACCCATTAGTAAGCACATACTTAGGACATACTATGGGCCAGCCTCTAGGATGCTCCAGGAGATATCAAAGCCACAGTCCTTCTCATCAGTGAACTTTTTGGCGAGTGCTTATCTTTCCCAATCATACTCAGTTCCTGCCCTAATCTCCACTGGACAGGCAGTATGAAGAAACACTGAGCCACTCCAAAAGACACAGAATGGAATTAGATATACAGTGACAACTTGAGAGCTCATGTTCTTGAGGCTTACTCTAGACCATAGTTAGAAGATGACTTCCAACCTCTGCTCAGAGCACTATTTCCATTTCAGCTTCAGGGTCTGCAGTCAGTGTGACTTAAAGGACAATGGATGTGTAAGCTTTGGAATCTAATTGTCTCGTTTGAATTCTACCTCTGCCACTTTCTATCTGTAGCAATTCAGTTATAGAAGCTTCTTCTGCCAAAATGAGATAATAGTAAATCACTTGAAAGCTGTCATGAGGAATTAATGAGGTAACTGACTACAGAGCCAAATTCAAAGAAGAGACTCAACTGATAGTAGCTATTAGTACTGCTAGTGGTGATGGTAGTAGTATTAGTTGTAGTTAATGGCAAAATGGTTGTAGTTGATTTTTCACCAAGAGTTGATTCCTGTCCTAGTGAATAAAATCTGTTACCAGATTCATGGTTGTCCTAGCATCTCCCATTGTGGACATGTATGTCTTCTCTGACCACAATTTAATGTCTTGCTCCAAACTGACCTGTACAATATCAACTTACCTCCTACTTAGTGGGCAACACTGACTTTAATTGATGTTAAAATTACTACCTCCTTGGACATTTTGTTCAGGGCACCTGGATAAACTAAGAGAGGGCCAGTCTCATAATTTACATAATTCTTTTAAAATGTTCCCAACTGATTCTGGATTTTGCTGTCCAGATTTGTTCTTGTCCTTACTGCCAAGACCTTTTCTTTCTTTATGACAAAAACTACCTGGTTTCGAACAATTTCAGGAATTCCTGCCAACTGCCAGGATGATGGAACAGAAAGTCAGTGATGGCTGCTTTTACAATGAAGCTGGGCAGTAGTAGAATTTCCAAAGTCTAGACGTTGCTAAATCGAGATTTATTGTAGTAACACAAGGCAGGGTCCCCATGTGCACAATGATCTGGAAAGATAGCAAGATATTTGGTCACAGAATGACTAGAGTGGAGAGAAACAGAGACAGTTTTGAGAGTCTTGAAGTTCTAACAAAGGTGTCCTAGACAAAAGAAGGATGATAGCATTTCAGACCCTTTATTTTGTAAAAGTAGCCTATCTCTGTAGCTTACCCTGAGCCAAGTAGATTGCTAGAGCATTTTCCTCATCTCCCCTGCCTTACACTGCTGATTTGCCTGGGTCATGCTTGTGAGTTCAATAGCTTTCTTCCTCTCTACCACCTTCTCTTGAATTTCTTCCCATTAAAAAGAAATCATCTTCTAGGATAAGCAATTTTTCTACACACACATATTACCTACTTCATTTTTGTCCTCTTCTCTCAGAGACTGTAATATTGTAAAATGAATATTTGATCTTCTTACTTCCTGACACACAACTCCTAAAGCTCTTGTAGACAATGGTGGTAAGAGAATTTTTTGTTGTAATATTTAGTCTTTGATTCAACATTCCTGACGGAGGTCTTCTAAATTCTTTGGAATGCCCTGTATGATCAGAATCTTTGGTCTGACAAGAGGACTCTTGGTGGGCTCCTGGTTAGCTTCAGGTTGAGGGGTGTTTGCCAAGGGACAAACACGTGATTAAAGGTTGGAACTTTCAGCCCTACTCCTTCACCAGGGCAGGAAGAGGGGGTGAAGACTGAGTTGATCACCAGTTGCCAATGATTTAATCACCAGGCCCACATAAGAAAGCTTCATAAAATCCATATGATCAGAACTTCCCGATAGCTGAATTAATTCATGGACGTTCCTGAAGGGCAGCATAGGCAGAGAGGGCATGGAGGCTCCCTGCCTCTTCTGATATATCCTGTCCTTTGCATTTCTTCCATATGGCTATTCATTTGTGTCTTTGGTAATATCCTTTTTATAAGTAAAGCATCCCCATGATTTCTGTAAACCAGTCTAGCAAATTAATAAGACCTGAGGAGGGGATCATTGGAACCGCTGATGGTCAGTCAGAAAGGTAAGTGACAACCTACTACTTGTGACCGGTATCTACAAGTGTGTGTGTGTGTGTGTGTGTGCGCGTGTGGATGTGCAGTAGTTTTGTGAGACTGAGCCCTCAACCTGTGGAGCTGAAGCTCTCCCCAGGTAGTGTCAGGTTGGACTTGAATTAGAGGACTTTCATCTAGTGTCCACCCAGAATTGCTGCTTGGCTGCTGTGTGGGGATACACACCACACTTCCGGTGTACAGGGCGTGAGACTAGAGCCTAGGAAAACATTTTTTTTCTTGTCTCTAAGGTGAACTTTGGCAGGAGGCTTTTCCTCATTCTTCCTCTGAGCCAGAGAAGTCAGACACAGTTTAGGAAAATTTGATATTATCTTTGCTTTTCTGTACTTAAGTGCGATTGCCTGCATTACTCAATTTGTTAACTTCTGCAACTTTTCCTGATTAACTTTTCAGGTTTGTCTCATGACACTATCACTTCTTAGTAATTAAAGAAAATTTTTGTTTGATTATTTTTAGAAAATATTTTATTCAGCTTTATAAATATATTGCATTTTTCGACTTGTTAGGAATGGGAGCCCTGAATGGCTGCAGTTGGATTGAAGTTATTTTGATTGAAAGGATTTTTGAACCATAGGCCCTGGATCTCAATTCCTTATTTTAACTCCAGACTACAAACAGAAGTTTGAACATTGTTTCTGATGTAACTGTAACTTCTGAATACCCAATCAAGACGCAAAGCATAAGAGAAATATTATTTCACCTGCTTTCAGTTATCATTTAAAAAATCAAATTACATTCAAATACCTTATTTTTTAATAAAACATAGTTTATAAATGAAATTATAACCTTTTTGGGAAATTATTTTTCAGAGTTGCATCTGGGCAAAGCCTGCGTCTCTGAACCCTTGTTATTCTGCGCCTCACCGTACAATCTTGGAGTCTTTTGTCCCATCCTCTTCTGTATTCCTGCTGCACTCTTGGACTAAGAAATGTCATGTACACATATGGCTTCAGTTGCCACATGTTACTTGATATAAGCCCCGTTTGTCTTTTTTATTATCTGTGATGCCCCAAATCCTAACACCTTCCTATTGGGAGGATCGTTCCACAGGGACAGCCTTGAGAGGATGTGGCCTTCTGTTTCCATAGCAGAAGCTGGATAAGAGCAGGACAGGGTGCTCTACTGTGCACTTCCAGAGGCTGCGTTCTCTTCATAACATTTGTGAAGAGCTGTGGCCTGTATACTTTTTTGCACAGCACGAGTTACGCTATGGTCTCTGAGTAGTTGATATCTGTAAAATGCCGCAACAAAAAGAACAAAAAAGTGCACTCTGCATGTGAGCTGTTTTGTGGCTCTGGAAAGCTACTTCAACCCACCATTTCCTGGCAGCTAAGATAAGGGAACATTAGTTAAAGTTGGTCAATCATATGTTCTCACCTAATATCTGAACCTCCACAGAGGCATGCAAAACAGTGAAGTCATAGGATGGTGACCGCACTAGTGGTGGCAACACTGGTACTTGGTGTCCAGCAGCAATAACAAAGTCCAGTGGCAGCATTGCCTAGCAGGAGTGGTAAGTGTCAGCTGGTGCTGATGCACCTTGGCTGTGGTTCCTGCTGCTGATCTCATCTACTCCCTGCCTATTGAGACCCGTTCTAAAGTCTTTCTCTTGATTCTATGGCCAACCTGGTGAACTTCAAATGAATTCTTTTTCTTTTTAAATCATACAGAACTGGTTTGCAATTGAGAATCTTGCTACAGAAATGGATAACAGAAAGAAGCATATGTAGATATATTTGTTTTTTATTCCTGCACAATAAATCCATATAAACTTAACAGATACAAGCAAACACATTTATTTCATAGTTTCTGTAAGTCAGAAGGTCCACACATGGCTTAGCTGAGGTTTATTGTTTCCAAGTCCCATCAGGCTGCTATCCAAGTACTAGTCAGGGCTGAGGGCTCATCAGAGGCTCAGCTAGAGAATTATCTGCATCCAGACTGAAACCCAAGCTGTTGGAAGAATTTATTTCCTTCAGACTAGAATTCTTGAAGGGTTGGTTCTTTAAAACCAACAGAGGAAGCAGGGAGGGGAGGATGGAAAGGGAGGGAGGCAAAAGAATGGAAGGGAATCCTAAGTAGAGAATTCTCTGAGTCATATGTGGGTGCATACAGTGTTTTGTACCATAATCATGGGAGGGACACCCCATTACCCTTCCTTACAAGATAATCTTATCATGGGACCGGAGCATTATCATCTTTACTATATAGTCTATTGATTAAAAAGAAAATTCCAGATCCTGCAAACACTCAAGGTTTCACAAAGATGTGAACACTAAGTGATCATTCATTATTACTCAAGAGTAGAAATCCTGAGCTTTGTCTCACATACAAGGCAAAGCAGTTATTGCCTGCCATCATCTTCATGTTGTTACTAAGGGTTTCAACTCCATGATGTTACTATGCCACTCTCATAGAATAGAACAAAGAGAAATTTAAGACATTGGAGTGGAATAGCTGTTTCTTTTAAAGTCTTTTTTATCAGTATATGTTTATGAGACATAATAACTACATTCATTTGGGGAAATTGGTATATATATTATCTTGATCATTTTTGATACCCTTTCCACTTTACCCTCTCCTCCCCGCTCCCCTCTTCTCATCTCCAATAAGTCTACTTCTAAAAGTACAATACTGCTTAATGAAAGAGAATGACATCCTGAATCCTAAATTTTGGCTCTGCCGTTTTTAAAAGTACAGTAGTCACACTGTGGTTCCAGATTGTAGAAATGTGCTTTAAATATACATGTGCTTGCAAGCACACACACACACACACACACACACACGTGTGTGCGAGCAGTTATATATCACTTCATGGCAAGGAGATGTTCTAAGGAATGTGCTGTTAGATGATTTCATTGTGTGAACATCATAGGGTACTTAACACAAACTTAGATGGTATAAGTAAGCCATTTGCCATGGCTTTTTTTTTTTTTTGAGGTAGTGAGGATTGAACTCAGGACCTTGCACTTGCAAGGCAGGCACAGTGCCACTGAGCTAAATCACTGGTCAGCTCTGCCATGGCTTTCTGATGTGATCAAGAGTTGAAGTAAGCATGAGATACGTGAGGCTATTGAGAATGTAACATGAAAACTGTTTTGTAATATTTTTTATTTTTACAAGTAGTTACATACTCTAAAATAACAATATATTATAGAAGTACAAAAATGAGTGATGTAGTTGTTTACTATAATTATCAACTTTATATACTGTACCTAATTGTATGTTCTGCATTTTAAATGACTGGTGGTACAATAGCTTTGTTAGTCTAAGCATCATCACAAACATGTTAGTAATGCATTGTGCTAAATATTATGAAGTCTACAATGTCACTAGCATTAGGAATTTTTCAACTTCATTATTATCTCATGTGACCACTGTTTCATGGGGAGGCATTGTTAACAGAAACATTATGTGGCTTATGGCTGTATTTATATAAACTGAAGAGTCACAGGGAAGATAGCGAAATTCAAGATTGTCTTTGCAGGCTTGAAGCTCTATCCATTGAGTTTGAATTCATTCTCACATCACAGTAAAGACCATAATTAGGAATGATTTAGGGCTCCAAGACTTGGAGGGAGCTATCTGGAAGAACTTGGAAAACTTGGAACTGCCCTTAATGTATCTATTTGCCTCTGGCTCTCTGGTCTGTCCCACTTCCTTTCCTCCTTATTTTATGAGACTATTTTTCCTATGCTTTTAGATTTTGAAAGAAGAATCAACCCATCCTTTTCTGTTACCACCATTTTTTGTAGGCTATAACCAGAGTTAGAGCCTCTCTCTTAAGTCCAACTGTGAATCAGACCTGGGAAATTTACCCCATAAAGAAATTTCAAGGTATCTTCTCATAATGCATCTGAAATCCCATTTTTGTCACTTTCTCTGACTTAGTAAATTCTTACAATATAGCAATGCCTAGTGGTGATAGTTTGAGTGAACAGAATTTCCCACATATGAGGAAAGAGTTTAAATTTGCATAAACTTTCTGGATAATTTGGTCAAAGTATCAAACAACTTAAAATGTTTATACACTTTGAATTAGTAATTCCATATCTAAAAATAAATCCTAAGGATATAATAATGCAAATATGTAGAAATTTAGCTACAATAATGTTCATCATACTATTAAAATAGCAGAAAATTGGATAAACCTAAATTTCCAAGAGAAAGAGATTAGTTGAATACATTTTGGTATACCCATGCAACAAATTCCTTACAGCTACTAAAACATCATACTATGAAGAGATATTTAGGGTAGAAAAAGATGATCATTATTTTTTAGGTAATTCAACAGGTTATAATATTAACAGCATAATTTCTTATATTTGTATTTGAGAGAGAGAGAGAGAAGCAAGATTGAACATACCCAGATCAAAATCTCCACAGTAGTTATCTTTAACAGAGGTATTATGAATGATTGATTTGTTCTTTTTTTTAATGAATGATTGATTTGTATTTTCTCCTTTTTCCCTGTTTATTTCTAATCTTTTCAGGGAATTTGTATCACTTCCATGTAAGGGAAAAGATCTAAATGCTCAACCTACCAGAAGGATGAGACAGCTACTCTGTTCTTCCTCTAACATTGGATGTGGCAAGAACAGGGCATTTCTAATGCTCAGTTTATCCAAGATGCCTATTTTACAAATGAAGGAATAGAGGTTCATGGGGGATTCCCACAATAAGTAAGAACATATGGAAGGAGTAGATTCCTTAATTTGCTATAATCTAGCTGGAGTTTCCGTCTCTAAGCATAATCTCCTGCAATAACAAAAGGCCCAAATACCATGTTAGCCTGTAATACACAAAGTATGCTTTCAGAACTTAGGTGACAGGGGAGATTCCCCAGGTCCTGTGTGGATCGGGGTGGGGTGGGTGGAGTCTTGTCTATGTTGATTCCCTAATCTGAGATGCATCAAAAGCAATTCCATTTTCAGTGTTTCATTGTCTTGTTCTGTTTTAATTGTGGAGAGCCATAGTGTGCTTTTTCTTCCATTATTTGATGTGATTCCCAGTGTACCTGAGTCAGAATGTTTTGGTTGAACCACTTGTAAATCTAACTTAAAAGGCTTATAAAATGGGAATGTATTTGCTTTCATAATTGTGAAGTCAAATGTGGGTCAGGCTTTAAGCATGGCTCAATCAGACCTTCAGTTTGATTTCTAAAACATATTTTGATCCCCCCACACACTTCATTTACCAGTTTGTATCTCAGCCTGGCTTTCCTTATGAACATTTTTAAAAGTTTTATGCAGGAAGAAGCAGTGCTTTTCCTTCAACTGCCTTTTCCACAAAACCATCAAATGGAGTTCCTGATACACTTGTTGTAGTGAGAGTATCCCACACCCAATCACTGATGTCACTGGAATGTATGCACCATGTGGTTAAGGCATCACTCTGGAAAATTGTGAGTGGTGGTACCTTGATTGGCTTAGATCAGTAGTCTATGGTCACAGGGAAAATTCATTCTGCTGCCTGTTTTTGTAAATAAAGTTTTTTTGGAACACAGCCAGAGTCTCTTGTTTACTTATTGCCTATGGTTGCTTTCTTGATACAACAAAGTTGAGCAGTTACAACTGACTGACCCACAAAGCCTAAAATATTTTCTACCTGGCGTTTATGAAAATGTTTCCTAACCTTTAGACCAGGACCTTCTCCTGAAATAAGGTAAAGTCGATCTTACCAGGCCTCTTTTCCAATGCCTTATAAAGTTTCCTGCCCTTTGTTTGTGGCTGGAGGTCTCTTGCTTGCCATCAGTCTACCTCTGCCCAGGTGAATAGTCTGTACCTCTTTACTTTCAGTAGCCTTCTCTGCTCGAATGGTCTCATTTCTCTCCACCATGTGTTATACCAATATATCAGTCTTCTAGCAGATGACGAGCTTCTAGCCCAGTGGGTCCTTGTGAGAATGGGAGCATTTAGTGCACAGTTAGATGACTGAGGAACTCAGCTATGGCTTCTCCTTTCCCTTAGTCTAGTGGGTGACAGAAAACCTAGAAAAATGCAGCTCAGAGAAGAGAAATCTTGCTTCATGCACACAGTGCACATGGGTGTTGAGGACAGGTCCATATATGAGTCCCAGATCTGCCATTCTCTGACTATGTCCGCTGGCAAGATGGCTCTGTTCTCCAGGTCTTAGTTTCCATATCTGTAAAATGGGGGATAACAGTAATATCACCTGCAGTGACTTACTGGAAAGATCTAGTGAGGTAACACACGTGGAGTCTTTCCTGTCATGCTAGGTGCATAACAAATGATTATGAAGTGCTAGCTTTAATTAGAGGCCATGTCCTCACCTGGTAGGAGGGCTTTTTCCCCTTTCTGAGCACTGTCTTTGGTTGAGGTTGTCCACACTTCACTTTCTTCCCTTGGCTCACCAGGGGTTGTGGCCTTGTGCCACCCTTCAGTGTTTCCTTCAATTTTCTGGCCCTGCCTCTGAGCTCAGTCTGGGATCTGATGACACCAACTGCCCAGCGTGGCTTCCATTAACTGTAAGCGTTTGCCCTCTCTTCCTTCACAAAGACCCTGTGCCTGGGGAAATGAATGTCAAAACACCAGACCTGTTGCAAAGGCCTTTTTTCCACTTAGCTCAAGGGTCTTCAGAGGTCAAAAGAAAATAGATTTAAATGTTTCCCAGTGAAGTGCAGTCCTCATAGGGCTCCACAATGGACCCATGGTGGGAGCTTTTTACACTTTCCCCAGCTGCCAGCTGCAAATTGATCTAATATTGACTTCCCTGGGGTTTGTCTCAAGTCATTGTAGTCAAGAATAGCAGAGTGCATCTTCCATTAGTTGTGATTAGTGGTTAAAGCTACTTTTTTTCTCTCTGACAAGGTGAAGGAAAAGGAATTTCTCCTTGGAGAAGAGAATTGAGTGGAACTTTCACTTTGTGTCTTTTTTCCGTGGGTTTGCAGGTGATGATTGATAAAGCCAGCTTTCAATAAAGCTCACAACCGAATGGACAATATCTAAAAATAAGTTCAAAGAGAGATGGAGAGAAGAAGAAGCTTGGATAATAAATAATTCATAATATCCTCCACATGAGCAGAATAGAAACAAGATTCCCTTTTCTCTAAATCACCAGCTACTACAACCATGGGCAAGTGTTCCATGGTCCTGGCATTACAGATATATAAACTGAGGCTCAGAGAGCGAAGGTGAGCCTACCATGATGGCCTCCCAACTCCCAGGCTGGAATTGTGGCTTATGCTGTGCTGTACCAGCTCCTCCACCCTAAAGACTGTCAACCTTACAAACTTGCATTTTCTGAAGCTGTTCCCTCTCTGTAAATAGGACTAGAACATTGATCTCCATGGGTTATTGGAAGAATTACTGAAAATATGAATGGAAATGTGCTTGGTGGAATCTGACTCCAGTACTTCATAGTGTGACATCAGATGTGAACTGAAGCTAGGTAAAGTAAGTTTTTCCTTTGTGGATGGTGAAAACAATAGTTATCAGATATTTTCAATTATTTCCCCTCTGTGAAATATAAATTGGATTTTGGGCAGTCACAGATGGTCAGAGCACTTGTTGATTGGTAGAGTCTGATGGGTTGTCATCCTTGCTTCTTCCAGGGCTCACAGTAGATTTTACAAATGTTATTGCTTGTACACACTTTAGTACCATTCACAGGATGCACTGCCTACTCAGAGGAGGTTAAACGTCACCTGTGACACTTGGATTTTCTGAGGTTCCAGTTTACTTACTGCAACCCTGTGAGATGGATAAAGCTGATATCAGCCTCATATATTTATCAGGAATGAAGCTTGATTTTTAGGAGTTTTATCATCTTGCCTATAGTTGCACAGTAATTGAATGGAAAAGCCATGGTCTGAATTTTGAGTTTCTTATTTTTCCAGGGTTGATTTTACTACAAATGGATCAGAAAAGAGCAGCTTGTGTGGAACCATGCCCTGGTGCTGATCTGTAGCTCCATGCTGAGTGTAATTACCAATGGACAAATCAAATGAAATATTAACTGTCAAAATGCAAGCTATCTGTAAATAGGGAGGTTAATTAGGTTAATGGAACCTAACATGGAGATGGTATTTTATAGTTCCTAAAATGTTTTCATATGCATTATCTTACTTGATCTTAGAAATAGGCCTGAGGATAAGCTTACTGTGATATTATTCCGACTTACTGTTATAAAACAAAAATAAAAACAAAGACTAGGACTGGAAAAATGACTTATCCAAGAGTACATTAATATTAGAAGCTATGTTCAAACATTTTCCATATATTCTATCATCTTTCCATTCAACTGGACTGAATCCAGCAGTGCCTATATAAGATGCGTCTGGTAACAATCATCAGTGAGACTGTATATTTAGTATTTGCTCAGTTCCTACAATTCCAGACTGTATGCTGGATGAGGTATGATTAAATCATTATTTTAATAAGACAATACATTAGATAAGTAAATTGTGTTACTTAAATAAAAGCACATAGCTAGGTTAGTATTGTAAAAGTGAGAGAAATTACAATAACTTCTCTCCTGACATTTCCCAGGTATTAGGTTTTCTTGTTTTTACCAGCATTTGCTGGCTCCTTCATAGTGTCTCTCCTTTCTCTCCTATGTGTACCTGAAGCTGATGATGCTTGGTGCTAAAAGAGGGCACCGTGTTGAAAACCAACCGGGCTGCTCCTAAACCTCCCACGTCCCTGAGATTCCCCTGCTAGTTGTTTAGTTGCACATCGCTGTCTGTTCTCTTTGGAGTGATGACCTAGTTTTGATTTTACTGTCTCCACACCATGCAGACTCCTGATTGGCCCTGTTGACTCTATGGCCAAGTTGCCTAACCTCTCCAATCTTCGACTTTCTTTATCTTTACATTGAGAGTAATAACAGAACCTACTGTGTAGAGTTCCAAGGCAGATTAGATCTATTAGTGTATGTAAACCACTTGCAATAAATACTCAGTAAATGATAGCCACTTATATTCTATTGTAACTTTCATACAAGGCAAATCTCTTTCTATGCCTTCCAGAGCTCTTAGACACAGGCTGGTGCAGCACATACCCCTGCTTATCTGAGAGGCCATCTGCACAGGATTTATGAGCACCATCTGCAGCGACATTTCCCTGAATGGTCCCCACATGTTGTGGAATTGCTTACATATTGCTCAAGTTCCATCTTCTTAACCTCTTATTTTTAAACCCCAGAAACAATCCTTGCTAGCTCTTAGACCAGTTCTCGCTTTCCCTTTCCACACTGGAGCAGCATCCCTGAGCCTATTTGCTATGGGTTTTGGCTCCTGGATCTCTTAAGTAGGACCAGCCCCTTATAGACATATAGGATCTTCCCCACCTTTGTAAGGCTGTTGAGGGTGCAAGGGGCAGGGTAGAGGGGAGTGGACAGCTTTGCTTCCTTATATGGACTGCTTTTGGTTACATATCTGAGTTTATAAGGAAATGCAATTGAAGCTGCCATTATGTTTAAAAAAAATCAAGACACTCAGTTATGAAACATAGAACATATAATTAACTTTATTGAGCAGAACAAAGCATTTTATAAAAACTCACTCAGACTGAATTAATATAAGGATACTTAGCATAATGTGTATAGTTTAAATTACCGCCTACTAATCATCAAGCGGTTGAGTGGTAAAGTTGTTAGACTTTCAATTTGCAAACAAGTAGAAGAAGGAAAGGCCTATTTTTACTTTCCGATGATTAGATAAAGCATACATTTGTCCAACGGTGAAGTGTGTAGGTGCACATCAGAGAGGTAGGGTTCTTCTCCAAGTCTTCACATCTTAGGTTGGTGACATTTTTCTGCATGCTGCATTTCATGTCTGCTTTGTAATAGTCATTTGGGCTTCCTGTCCCATGTAGCTACTCTCTCCCCATACCTAAGATATTCTAATCCACTAGGAGCAATGTTCCCCTTCCCATCTACATCCTGATACCAGTTTTGATCCTAAATGAGAGATATTTAAAAAGCTATAATCTAATAACTCAGGCTGACTGGTTAGACTCAGCTTTAAGTTTTGCTTTCTGCTTGAACATGTCACTTTTAATTACCAGTCCATTATTGTGGAATCTCATATATTTCTGATTTCAGGTGTACCATCATAAGAGTCTACCTACTTGATCCTCACTTCCATTTTTTCATGTGAAAGTTTCCAGGTTCAGGAAAGACACAGGGATGAGAAGTTTACATGTATATGTCTGAAAAGTTCTCATCTATTAGGAAGAAAGTAGGAGAGATTCAGAAATCAGTGGGTTGTCTAAGCATGGACACTAGTATCCCAGTGGACTAGAATAAACATATCTGTTATGATTAGACATAAAGTGGGTTGAGCTCAAGTTTCATGTGTTCAGAGATGGTTTCAAAAGGATCATGAAGGCTCTAACTTCATCTGTGGACCAATCCATTGATAAGAGCATAATTTGATGGCATTATTGGGAGATAATGAAATCTTAGAAGGAGGAGTCGAGCTGAAGGGAGTAGGTCCAAGAGGTATGGCCTTGGGGATTATATCTTGTTCCTGGGCTCTTCCTCTGTGGTTCTTTTCCCTCTCTTTGCTTCTTGGCTGCTATGATGCGGGCAGCTTTCTTCTACCACACCCTTCTGCCGTGATATTCTGCTTCACCTCAGGCCCACAGCAATGGAACTAGTGGTTGTTGGTGACTGGAAATATGGTTCAAACTGACTTACGAAACAGGGAAATTTGTTCATCATATAACTGGAAGTCCAAAGGTAAATCTCGCTCAGCTTCTGCAGGGTCCATAGCTGTCACTGCATTTGACTTATCTTCATCTCTCCCCTCTGCAATATGCTCTGATGACTCCATTCTTAGGTAGTCTTCTTTCTCATGGATGGCTGAAACTGCTCCTCACCTTCTATTATCTCTTGATAAGTGTTTCATTGGATCTAACCTCTTCTCATGTACTCAACTATCAACTAGAGGCAACCATTCACAATACTGATTAGCTTAGGCCAGTCAGAGTTACTTCTAGGTTTCAATATTGTTATCTATAAAATAATATTAGGACTTGATCAAATTAGAATGTTACTTAGGGATCCACTACTTCTACAGAATTACTTTAGAGATTACAAGGGAGAGATAGATGTGGTCCTGGCTTACAGGAAGAGTGATGAAGGTTCCTTCTCTTTTCTTGATGCTTCAGTCAGATAAGATCTTATTTCTCCAATTTTTAATGTTAAGTTGCTTAGTTAATGTATCATTTAGCTTCTGCTGCATAACAAAATATGCCAAAGTATAGTGGCTTAAAACAATTGTTTATCTAGTTCATAATTCTGGAAGTCAACAATTTGGGCTAGGCTCATCTTTAACTTATCTCAGCTGGGCTCACTCATAAGTCTAAGGGCAGGTTGTTGGTCAGTTTGTGATAATCTTGAGTGGGAAGATTGTACCTCCCTCTACATAGCCTATTATCCCCTAGCATATTAAATTGGGGTTATTCCTTTGATGATGTTAAGGAGCAAAGAGCAGAAAAAGGGACAAACTTCAAGGAATTAGTACTTTCCAACCCTTGGCTTGTGTTATACTTGATATATTCCATAGGCCCAAACAAGTAACAGGGTCAAAGTGAGATTTAAGGGGCGGTAAAAGCTGCAGAGTCACAATACAAAAGATGTGTAGTATGGGAAGGGATTGGTGAATTTTGGTCTATTTATGCAATCTCCAAAGTTAAACTTGAACAGTTGAAGAAAAGATGTCATATTTTTAAACATTTGAAATCTCTGCCCAGAAGGTCTCTAACCACCTTCCTGAATTGACTGTCTCTAAATTTGATTAGTCTTGTAACTCCGGACCTTATAACTCACCCAGTATTCTACAACCTTCTCCTCTCCCTTTCCTGTAGTATCTATCACAGCTTGGGGACCCAAAACATGAAGGCCAATTAGTCTGGTCCACGTCTGTGACCTAATTCAGTGTGAGCCTCCAATTCATGCATACAGTAGGAAACTTATTAATTTATAACTTGCCCCACTTTAAAAGTTCCAATCTTAACTTGAGTCAGATTTTATGTTTTTTTTAAACTAAGGCCTTTGATGTATAGGCAAGAGCTTCGCATCTTAAATAAATAACAGGTCAAATTCATATTTAGAGACATGAACCAGGAGCAGCGCAGTTTTCATTACTAAGACCTACTTTATGGAGGTTTCTAAATTAGAGTCCCTCCCAAGGAGGCCGCGGTTCCTCCTTTCCATGGCTTTGAAAGGCTCTACATGAGTCCTCCATCTCCCCATTTGTCTCTTAGCCTGCCAGTGCATGGGTTAGCCTCTCTGAGCTGTTTGGCATTTCCTAGATGCCCTTTGCTTCTGTCTCCAAGCCTTCCTTATGCTTTTTTTCCCTTTGTTTGGAAGTCTTACCAAATGTCCTACTGGGTTCTCTTCATCTGGATATTTCATATATGTTCTTGAGACCCTAGCTTCTATGTTACCACCTCCAACAAGTCTTACTGACTTAATACTCTACTAGGGCATAATTATGGTTCTGTGTAACCTTAACATTCTAAACTGAATCGCTCAAAGCAATGCATACTGTACCATAACCCTCTCTTTTCTGGTCTCCCTGTCTCTCTAGTGTAAGAGTTTTGGGAAGCATGATCTCCCTTATTTACATCAGGGCTTGACTTTCAGTAAACAATCATTCTATAGATATTTGTTGATTGAATTACATCTCTGTTTCAGTCATGAGTTTTTCTAATTTTCAGGGGAGAGAACCAAGATATTATTTCAGAACACAAGTAACAACGGCTCACACACAGTGAGTGGGAACGCCCAGCTGAACTGAATCAGCGTGGCTCTGGGTGTGGAGGACGCACTTGAGGATTGTTGCTGGCAATGGTATAAAAGGAGGACGGAGGGGAAGATTGCATGTGGTTGATTTTCCTGGAGAAGCTTGCCTTGGCTGGTTTTCCTGATAGGAACTTGGTTGTTCTTATTGTTGGAGGAGCTTGGGTCCTTGCTGTCACCATGAACGGGTGCTGTTCTCTTTGAGGGAGCTCTGGTCTTCCCCTTGAGCATCATTTCCTGGCTCCAGTGCAGATCCCTCAGCCTGATGGCACAGACCCTTCACCACACAGGCACAGATATCTAGCTCCCACCACTGGGCTTTGGGCCTTCGTGGTGCAGATCCTTGACACAGACTTGCATGAGACATTGTCGTGGGATCCAGGCCCTCGGCTGGATTCTTTGGGTCTCTATCATGTGAACAGATCTCTTGTACTCTTCTGCATTTGACATTTTGGGTGACTATTATAAAATAATCCTATAGATTATGTGTCCTGTATTAAATCTATTCCCTTGCAAACCTTGACTACAGCAATCCCTAACAATATTATCCCTAATTTAGAGTCGAGAAAACTGAAGCACACAGAAATTAGCTAAAGACATAATGTTTTATCAGTTACGGTGTTTCTGGCTGCAAGTATCAAAAGCCCAAAAGTAGAATGAGTTTTAAAATCTAAATGATTTTTCTTTCATACACCAATAAGTTTCCTAAAATGATGGCTCAACAGAACCGTGTAACTCAGTGGGTTAACCATTTTATCCAGAATCCTGGATTTTTGCATCTTTTTGTTCTACTGTCCTGTTTGTCATATCCATCCTCAGACTATCTCATCTCATGATAAGTGAAGTTCCAGGCCCCATATGTGCCCAGAACCATATCCAGCAAAAGATGAGAAAAGAGGTGTCTCTGTTTATCAATAAGGAAGACTTTTGCAAAAGTTACACCTTGACTTCCATTCATATCCCATTGGCCATACTGGATCACATGCTCATCTATAAATCCGTTTGTGGTAAGACAAACAAGGTTACATCTCAAGATAAGGCCCCCAAGCTGAAAGGCAGGTATGGAATCAAAATAATGGATTATAGCAAAAGTAGTAGGAGGAAAGTAGACAGAGTTTGGGCAAATAACTCTCAAGATCTGCTAAAGTTTTCTGATCAATATTTGAAATCAGGCACCCTGGCTGTAGAATTGGCATTTCTACAAATTTTAGATTTAACATGTCAAACTCTTTAAAAATCACAGTAGTATTTTCCAACTGGGACTATATTGAATCTTTAGATCAGTTTGGATTGAACTGACATTTTAACAATATTGAATGATACATTTATTTTCCCCACATATTTAAATCTTTGTTCTCTCAGCAATATTTTATGAATTTCTGTGTGTGGATTCTGCACATATTTTGTGAAATTTAATCTTAAATTGTGGATTTTGCCACAACTATAGGTAGCATTATTGACTTTAATTTTTTTTAATTTTATGTTCTTGCTAGATTATAGAAATCCTAATGATTTTAATAGTGGCACCAACATTCTGTAACTTTCCTAAAATCACTAATTTAAATGATTTTTTGAAAATTTCTTAGGATTTCTATATAATTGTGTCTATTATAAATAAGGGCAGTATTACTTCTTTTCTAATCTGTATGATCTTTATTTCTTTTTCTTGCCTATTTCAATGCCCAGGGTCTCCAAAATGAGAAATAAAAGCCAATACTCTACCGTAGGACCCAAACATTAAGGGTTTTTTGCTTTTAAATATGATATTGGCTATATGTCTTATGCAAAGGCTCTTTCTTTTTTTTTTTTTTTCCGGTACCGGAGATCGAACTTGGGACCTTGCGTTTGCAAGGCAGGCTCTAGAACCACTGAGCTAAATCCCAGGCCCCTCTCCTTCCTTTTTTACCTTCAGTGGTACTGGAGATTGAAACCAAGACCTGTGCATCCCCATCCCTTTTTTAAAATTTTGAGACAAGGTTTCATTAAATTGCTCAGTTGCCAGGGTGGGCTTGAACTTCTGATCCTCTTCCCTCAACCTCACAGAGTAGATGCCCCTTTCATCTGAGAAAACTGTATCCTATTTCTAATTTCCTCAGGGAGTTTATCCCTGACATGAGCTTTTCTCAAACACTTTATCTGTTAGGATGACCTTCAAGTTTTTCTTTTTGAGTCTATTGATACAGTAAATTATATTGATTGTTTTTTCGAATGCTGTATCAACCTTGCCTTCCTGAGATAAACCCCACTTAGCTATAATATAGTATTTGTTTTACATGATTTGATTTGCTAATGCTTTGTTAATAATTTTTGCTCTTGTGCTGACTCCAAGGCAGAAACAGCACTGTGAGTGAGCATGGAGGGGCACAGAAGCTCACCTCACTGCAGGCAGCGGGCAGAAAGAGTAGGGAAGAGCCAGGAAAAAAAATCCTCCCTTGTAGGTGACATCCCCAGTGATCTACTCCCTCTGACTCTAACTAATCTCCACCTTCCAACATAAGACTTTTGGGGGATATTTTAGATCAAAGCCGTAACAGAGTATGTCCATTTTATCCAAATCATCAAATTTATTGGCGTAAAGTTTTTCATACTATATCATTATTAGGGCTGGTGGTGTAGCTCAGTGGTAGATTCCTTACCTAGCATGTACAAGAACATCTGTTTCTCCTCAGCAATGCAACAACAACTACTACAAATACATTTTTGTCTTTTTAATATTTGTGCAATCTATAGTTGTGTTTTCTTTCTTAATATCAGTCATTTCTGTCTTCCTTTTTGTACTCTTTTTCTTTATTAATCTGTTTACAGTTTTATCCATCTAGTGATTTTTTTGATAGAACCAATTTTTGATTTAATTAACTCTGCATAATTTGATGATTTCCACTGTTACCTTTACTACAGCCTTTGTTTTGCATGTTTTGTGTTTTGTTCCTCTTTCATTAACTTCTTAAGATTAAAAGTTTATTGGTTTAAGACATTTCTTGATTTTTAATATAAATATTCAATGCTATGTATTTCCTTTGCAGCAAGGGGTTGGCAAATATTTTCTACAAAGAAAATATTAGACTTTGAGGGCTATAAATGGTCTCTGTCAATTGTCACTACCACCCTCTCCTTCAACATCTTCTTGTTTTATTTTGCAATTCTAAGAACCACTCCTAGCTTAAGAACCCTACCATCAGTTTGTTGGTCTCTGCTCTGAGCAGTACTTTAATACCACTGCACAAACTAGAATACATGGTATTTCCATTTTCATTCAGTTCAAAATATTTTTCTAATTACTTTAATACTTCTTTTTGACTTATGTGTTATTAAGGTATAGGTTGTTCACTTTCCAGATATTTGGAAATTGTGAAGATACCTTCCTGTTATTTGTCTCTAGATTAATTTCATTTTGTTAACATACCTGTTATGATTTTAATTTTTTTAAAATTTGTTAAGCTTTATTTTCTGCCCAAGAATATGCTCTAACTTGTTTGTACTTGAAAAAAATATGTATTCTGCTCATGATGGGTGGAATGTTATAAATGTCAATTGAATCAGGCTGAGTGATAGAATTGTTCAAGTTTTCTATATCTTTACAGAAATTTTGTCTTCTTGTTCCATCTATTGCTAAATAAAAAGTGCAGAAGTTCCCTACTATAATTGTGGGTTTGGATTTGTCTTTTTATTTTTTCATTTCTATCACTGTTTTTCCTTATATTTTAAAACTTGCTGTTTACATGGTTACTGATTTAGGATTCTGAGGTCTTTTTGATGAGTTATACTTTTATCATTATTTAGAATTCCTCTTTATTCTTAGTAATATTCCTTGTTTGAAGTCTATTTTTTCTAATATTAATATAGTCACTCTAGATTTCTGCTGATTAGGTTTTTTTTGTTTTTGTTTTTTGGATACTGGGGATTGAACTCTGGACCTTGCACTTTCGAGGCAGGCACCAGCACCACTGAGCTAAATCCCTGGGCCTCTGCTGATTAGTTTTTGCATGGTATACCTTTTCCATCATTTTGTTTTATTTA
>NW_004624766.1:7233549-7528007 GCF_000247695.1 Heterocephalus glaber
GATTGATTTCTTGTGGTCCCTTACACTTTTAAAGCAATTTTGCTTTTCCTGGTCACTAATTGCAATCTTATCTTCTATATCTGAAATTCTGTCCTCACTTTGGCTCATTGTGCTGCGTAGACTTTCAAAACTTTACCTCTATATATTTTGGATATTAACTTCTTATAGGATTTGTTGGCTGCAAATACATGCTCCCACTCCATAGGTTGCCTTTGCACTCTGGTTATTATTTCCTTTGCTCTACAGAAGGTTTGTAGTTTGATACAGTCTTTCTTATCTATATTTGCTTTAATTGCTATGCTTTTGGGGTTATATCCAAAAAAATCTTTGCCCAGATCAATGTCATAGAGGTTTTCCTATATATTTTTTCTAGTGCTTTTACTAGTTTTAGGTCTTATGTTTAAGTCTTTAATCCATGTTGAGGTGATTTTGTATATGCAGTGAAATGAAGGTCTAATTTCATTCTTTGACATGTAGATATCCAGTTTTCCCAGTACCATTCCTTAGAGATTGTCCTTTACCCAATGTATGTTGTTGCACCTTTGTTGAAATTCAATTGACCATAAATGCATAGATTTCTTTCTGAGCTTTCTATTCTGTTCCATTGGTCTATGAATTTGACTTTGTGCCAGTACTAAGCTGTTTTGACTACTAGCTTGTAGCAGATTTTGAAATCAAGTAGTATGATGCATTTAACTGTGTTCTTTGTGCTCAAGGTTGCTTTGGGGTCTTCTGTGGTTCTATAAAAATGATAGGATTTTTTAAATGTTGGTAAAATATCATTGTAAGAATTACATTGAACCTGTGGATTGCATTAGGTAGTCTGAACATTTTAACAATATCATTCTTCCAATACATGGATATGAATTATCTTTTCTTCTTTTGTTTCTTCAATTTCTTCCATTACTGTTTTATAGTTTGAAGTGCACATAACTTTCATTTTTTGGCTAAATTTATTTTCAGGCAATTTTGTAACTACTGTAAATGGAATTATATTCTTGATTTCTTCTTTTACATAGTTTGTTTTCAGTGTATAGAAATGCTACAGATTTTTGTATGTTAATTCTGTTTTTTGCTATTTTACTATCTTTCTCAACTTTTTGGTGAAGTCCTTGGGTTTTCTTTATGTAAGACTATTTTATTCTACAAAGACAGTCAATTTAAGCTCTTCTCTTCCAACTTAGTTGCCTTTATTTCCCACTCTTGCTTTACTGCTCTGGTTAGGACCTCCTTGCTTTACTTTCTTTCTGTGCTTTGTGTTACACAGTTTCTGTTCCTATGTCTTTGAACTCACTGAACCTTTTGAGCCTTTATTCTCCAGTACTTAACCTGATGTTACTTCTACTGTGTATGTTTTTCATCCCCAAAATTGTTTTTGATAATAGAAGTTCCATTTAGTTCTTTTTCATATTTCATGTTTCTTTCCCCATCATGTTTAAGTTTTAATTTGTGTATTTGGCCTATGATTTAAATTTATAATAACTGCTTTAAGATCCTTATTTACTAACCCCATCATCTGTATTTTTACTTGGTTTGTAGATCAAACCTAGGTTTTCTGAGTCTGCAATAGACACAAGTGAGTCTGCATTTTGCTCATGTCCAGAAACTTTGTCCGAGAATGAGATTGAGGACAGTGAACTACTTAATCTGGCTGAAGAAATTTCAAGACAGACAAACATTGAGGCCATGGCATGGCTCCTGTTGGAAGATTTTATATTGAGAATCAAGAGCAAAGAGCCAAGAAGAATGATTTAAAGGGTTTTGAATTTAGCCAGAAAGGAAGCTCCAATAAAGTTGCAGCCTGCTGCAATGGAGCAGAGAAGAAATTGGTCCATGAAAAGATTAGCCAGAAAAAACCAAATACTTCAGAAGAGGACAATAGAAAATATGGCCTGAGGACATCACAAGAAGCAACAGGACTCCACCCTTTGCAGCCTCAAAATTGCAAAAGTGAAAGACTTTGCTTTAAGAAGAGAGCGTCAGAGCACCATATTCCAGAATGGTAGCAGCCTAGGGAAGTTGTTTCTTAGGATTTGGTTCATAGGCATTGGATCCCTACAGCCAAGAGAGAAGGAAGCCCAGCTACTGCTCCAGTTAGTGGCAGATCTTGGGATCATACACTACACAAGTACTGGTTTTAGGTACATGAGAATGCAAGAGTTGTGAGGTCAGTAAAACATGTACCCAGATTTCAGAAGAAGGCCCAGGAAGCCAGGTATTATTACCCTGAGAGGGCACTGTGTGAAGCTGTGAGTGTGAAGCCAAAGGTGCAGTTGAGACCCCAGAAGGTTCGAGAAGCCAGGAATGTGGATTGTCTGAGGAAAACTGCAAGCAGGGAGCAGATCTGGCCCAAGAGGAAGCTGTGGGAGCTACAGCCACTGGCACTTAAGCCCTTTGGAGTTCAGATCTTTCCACAGGTTGCCTTGGACACTGGACATAGAACTACAGGACTTAGTTTTAGTGTTTGCTCTGCTGGATTTTGGACTTTGGTCCCATTCCTTTGTATACTTCTATTTGTACCTTTTGAAATGGTAATGTTTATCTTGTGGCATTGTATGTTGGAAGTGTTTAACTTTCTTTACATTTCTGTAGGCACTTGTAGCTAAGAGTTTGCCATAAATCTCAGAGGAGACTTTGGACTTAAACTTTTCAGCAATGCTGAAACTGTTAAGACTTCGGCAACTCTTAGAGATGGACTAAATGTCACTGGATAAAGGGACATTCATAAGTATTTGGGGGTCCAGAGGCAGAACGATGTAGCTTGTATCTAAATGTCCTCCCAAAAGCCTCATGTGGTCAGTCATAGGTGGCAGTTTTGGGAGGTGGATGGATCTAGAGTGTATGCTGCTGGGATTAAGGATGTGGTGTTGGGATTGATTTGTGGTGCAATGCTAGGATTAAGCCTGGCCTAGGTGTGAGTGCTACCTACCCTAATGCTGGGTAGCCTGAATAAAATATGAATGACAGAAAGAGGTCATTGTTGCTTATAGCTTACTGCCTTGCTGCCTTCTGCCTTCTTTGAACTGTTTCTCCTCTGCAATGCCACTGTGCCATGCCACCCTGCCTTGGAGCCATCCAATTATGAACTGAAACCTCTACAAACTGTGACCTAAATAAGATCTTTCCTCCTTTAACTTTGGGTGTTGGGCATTTTGTCTCAGCAATGAGAACCAGTCAATGATGCCTTTAGAGCACAGAATTATCTGTCTTATTTCTTTGTTCAAATTTGTCTTCCTGATGGAGATGAATGTCCTGTTCCCAGAGATTGGCAAAGGAATTTAGCCAGTGAGGGAGTTGAGGATTGGAGAGTTTGAAGGAATCAAAATGTAAAAGGTCTTCTCTTGATTGAAGAAAATCTATGACTCCTTAGGTCCCGTCTCTCATCTCTCTCCCTGAGAACCTTTTGTCTATTTATCTGTTATCCTCACCATCTTGCTCTGCTCTATTAATGCTTATAGCTTCCTATGATGATATATGCATAGTACTTACCTGTCTACCATGCTGACACCAATAACTGAGCCAGAAATAAAACTATTTTCTGTGTGATGTGCTCACTTGAAGCAACTCTACCTGATTGGTAATGCCCTGCTTCTTCCTCTTCCCCTCAAAATGACCTCATGGCAGCTCCCACTTCCCTGTATCTTTATGGTAGACCTTGAGTGTTTCTAGGAAAGTATTACCCTTCTATACTGTCAATAATGATGAGTGCTAGTGCTCAGAAAGATTGAGATCCCAAGAGGCTCAAGAGCAGAAATCAAATAACTTAGAAGAAATAGGTTCCAAACTGGAAAAGGCAAGTTGACAATCGAGTATCACAAAATGGTAGTGAAAGAAAGGAAAAGCCAGGTACGGTAGGTGAATTATGGGTGACAGGTCAGAGTTAGGGGAAGGATAGAAATGATGAATGGGGAAAAGAACTCATGATGAAATTAGCTGAGTGGGGGTTTCCTGCTTTTATTGTCTGCCTGGCTCATTAAGTAAGCATAACCAACTCACATGTCATGGTCCCTCATCCCTGAAAAGCCACTTCTTATATGCTGAACCACACCTCCCAGCCTTGTTGTATGGCATCAGTTCTGCCCAGTGTTTGTGACCTATTTCTAGCCTCTTGACTTTCTGCCCAACGTATAATGATCAAATATATCCTTTGTATTTCCTTATGTATTTCTTGGCTGCCAACATCCCCCTCATAACTAGGTCAATGTCTTGATCTAACTAAGGCAGGATCTCATACTCCCCTCCTTGCTACTGACCTGCTTGGTAGATGACCTATTCAAACTCATTCAAACATTTTGAACAGAAGCCCAAACATCTACTAGTGGCACTCATGTATTTTTATATATTAATGATGATTTGTCCTTGACAGATATGAATATCTCATAGGCCCTAAATGAGGGAGATCCAAAAGGGTGAAATGGATAAGTGATATCCGTCTTCCTAAACTTTAATTCTTACAAGAAGACAACAGAAACATGTCTAAATCTGGGCCTCCTAGAAGACATTCAAGAAAGCTTCCAGGATTTCTGCCTCTGGTATTAAGGTTTTAAAGAAGCAAATGAGTTTTAGAGACACAGCCTCTTCATGAATTGTGGGGTCACTATCTGAGTCTGCAAGGCAGACTCTAGGTCATCTGATTAGTAGCAAATCTATGCCTAATGAGCGGGACTCTCAGGATGACTGAGGGTCACATGGGTCTTATGCAGAAATATGATGTGAGGCGAGTTTGCAAATTGAAGCCAGCCACAGATATTTCTTACTTTCAACTCTAATGCATGGAGGAGGTAGCTCACATTAAAATATGTTGACTATATCTTTTAATTAAACATTGAAAACTACTTTTTAATATATATTTAAAATGATAAAATAATTGCTAAATTATGCAGATTTTTATGGTGGGCCTGAAAGAAGACAATTTTTTTTTAATTGGCACCTTTTGCTGATTCGAAGATGTTAATCACACAGACCCTAATAGGCCTATCAGACTTCTCTAATGTATTCAAATAAAATGAGCAAAATCATTAAATGTCCAAATATTGATTTAAAGTGCTCCAGCTGGTAATGAAATTTGGCTCTCCTCTTGAGACAGGCATACTGGTTGTGTACTTTAATTTGAAGGAAACCACTGAAATGTGAGAAGGGTAGAGATGAAAGATAGAATGGGAGAGATAAAGGAGAGATAACTAAGAAACATGAGATACCAACCACTGAACTAGAATGGACTATTGGTTTAGGAGGAGAGAATTAGTTGAAAGGGAATAATTACATTAAACCAATGAAAATTCAAAAGTATCTAAGATAAGTGCTAAGGCAGAAGCCCAGATTTCCTGGTAGAAGGAAAAGAAATGAAGGGGAGGGACATGTCTGACTTTGGGGTCTAGCTTCCCTTTAAAGATTATCATGAAGTGAAATTCAGAAAGAATATTCATCACAGATGGGGTAAGTCCAGGCACACTTGTTATCTAAAAGTCCACGTATTGATTTCTTAGGCCTCCCATAATGAACTACTCCAAAGACTGATTTAAAACAACACAAATTTATTTTTTTCAGAATTTTAGAAATCAGAAGTGAAAAGCCACGGTGTCACCAGGACCATACTCTTTCCAGAGGCTCTATGGCCAAGTCTCTTCTTCTAGCTTCTGGTGGTTCCGGTCTCAGTTTATGCTTCTTGTTTGTGTGTCTATTTCTTCTCTTCCATATATTTTATAAGGATATTTTCATTGCATTTAAGGCCTATTTAGATAGTCTAGGTTGATCTCAAGATCATTAATCATATCTACAAAGGACCTTTCCACAAATAAGGTAACCATCACAGATTCTGGAGGTTGATACATGGACATATATTTTTAGAAGCCACCTTTCAACTCATTTCAATGAGTTACTCCTTTAGTTTACCTTGTACAAACTGATTGGGAGATCTTCTGATGGAAGATGAACCAGGAGGTGTATTTCATACATTCTAAGGCTGTGAGTGAAGTCAAATCAGAATCAAGAATGAGCTAAGGTTCTGTTCAGAGAAAGGTGAGAGAGTGTTTCCAGCAGGGGGGACAGTTTATGACTAGGCCTGGAGGCAATGGTGAGAGAGTGGCCCTCTGGAAGAAGTGGAAGAGAGTAAAAAGGGATGCATACAATGAGAGAGCATGGTGGGAGTTATGGAGCTGCATACAACAGGGCCAAGCAGAATATACCCTGCTTAAATAAGGGTCACAAAAATTCTCCTCTGAGAAAGGATATGGTTTGCCTTTTAGGTATAAGAAGGATATATGGAGATGAATAGGAAGACCAGATGAGGTCCTGTTATCATCCAGGTGACCTGGAAAAGAATGCTGACAATTGACTATGGCATAATGAAAATGAGTTTTGTTACATTTAGGAAATGGAATCAAGAGGAGCACATAATTGATTAAGGACTTAGAAAGCAGACAAAAGAGTCCAAAGTGACTACTGTATTTCCAGCCTTGCAAATGACCTGGGTGAACTTATTGCAGCTGAAGGACTCTGTGCAGGGCTAGGCACCACGATCTTGTTCATTCTCTGTCCTCCATTCTTCTCCTATGACCATGGACCCTGAGCTCAGCTCTTCTCTCAGATACTCCTTTTCCTATTTGGAAACTTACTTGAATGAGGCTTGTGATTCTGCTATAAATTTATTGGAGCCTCACATCAATGTCTTTCTGACTCTGCTGTAAATACATTCCAGTCTTTGCCTCCTTCCAATGGGGCTTCAACCCAACTCATTTCTGGGCTTGGTTATTTTCCTGTTAGTATTCATATCCATGTAGATCCCACCTCTTTTCTGCCATAAGTTTTGGTAACAATTATCCAGCAACAGAATCTATAAATTAGAGGGTCTACCAAGGTCAGGAGAGGCTGAATCATGAGTCCAGTTCTTTCCTATTTTATTTTCTCATTAAATAGGAGAAGTAACAGTGGGGAGAAGCCAGCATCAGTCAGGGAAAGGTGACAGACAGGTGTCTGAAGAATGGAGATAAAAGATAAATCTAACATTATCAGAGGAAAAGCAATAAGTGAGGGGTGGGTGTTCACTGTAACTTGGGAAATGCCAATAAAAACAAACAAATATTTGGATTTACTCTAGTGACTTTTTTTAAAAACTCAGAGAAACAACACACAATAGATACATGGAGAAACAGTCACGTGAAAAAAGAAAGAAAACAGAATAACTTAGCCCAACACTTGTCCTGCAAAAGGATGATAAGAAAAAATAAAAAACAAAACCCAATAAATTCCAATATTGAAAAAGTGCTTCTACAGAGTATAAGGGAAAAAATGGAAGATTGTGACTGGAGAGTACATAATAAGTTGAGAAGTTTTCCATATGTGAATACAAGAAAAGCTATTCTTGGTTCTGAAGGAGCTCAGCAGGAAACAACTCTCGGGCCTTCTCTGTGGAAGGAGGGATATGTGCAGTGGGTGAGGAGGGTGGTGTTGATAACGCGAAGTATTTCAGCCAAGATGTGAATCATAATGTGAAGAACTCAAGAACTGAATTGCCACGGAAAAAAATTACTAGTGGTGAAACAAAACATCAACTGAAAACAGATTTTTGTGTTATGTAGAATCTATTAACATCATATATTGATAAGAGAGTACTTTAAAATGTGTAGTACCAATAATAATCCAGTAACAAGCAGGACCTAAAATTCAAGATCATACTGGGAAAGGAGTAGGTAGGAAAATTTAATGTGCATTCAATTCCTTATCTAATAAAGAAGGAGTCAGAAGCACTCTTCTACTCTTGATATGGATGCAAAGTTTTAGACAATTGTAACTTGATGATCATTTCTAAAAAAATAAAAATGGTATATTCCTTTCAAATCAATAAGAGAAGAAGACACAGGTATGGCTTCTCTTAAGTGAGAGGGTGGAATCAGAAAGTATCAGTCCCCTGTCCAGAGCCCCAGAAGCCCGGACAAACCACTTGCTGCCCTGAACTTGAACTGCTGGGGAACCTGAACTACAAAATGTGAAGACTGGCTGGGTGCCTAAGCTTAAATGAGCTAAAATCGCAAGATCTAAGAGGCTATGGAAGAAGACTGAAGTCACTCACAGAATAGTAAGATGAGTGCAACGTGGCCATAGATGGAAACTTTCCATATCCATAAAGTAAAATACCTTAATGTCTGAGAAATTGCGGAGGTTTCCTATAAATACTATTCTTAAGTTGAAAACATTGCCCCTTAGCAAGAAACAAAAAGATTATAAAAACAGTAAATATTAAAATCACAGAAGTGATAGGAAATTCAATAGTCATAAGCAACAGTGTCATTTTTATTATGTATGAAATACACCTCCTGGTTCATCTTCCATCAGAAGATCTCCCAATCAGTTTGTACAAGGTAAACTAAAGGAGTAACTCATTGAAATGAGTTGAAAGGTGGCTTCTAAAAATATATGTCCATATATCAACCTCCAGAATCTGTGATGGTTACCTTATTTGTGGAAAGGTCCTTTGTAGATATGATTAATGATCTTGAGATCAACCTAGACTATCTAAATAGGCCTTAAATGCAATGAAAATATCCTTATAAAATATATGGAAGAGAAGAAATAGACACACAAACAAGAAGCATAAACTGAGACCGGAACCACCAGAAGCTAGAAGAAGAGACTTGGCCATAGAGCCTCTGGAAAGAGTATGGTCCTGGTGACACCGTGGCTTTTCACTTCTGATTTCTAAAATTCTGAAAAAAATAAATTTATGTTGTTTTAAATCAGTCTTTGGAGTTCATGGTTTCAGCAAGGAATGAGAAACCTGAATGTGGGTTTGGAATTTTCCCATTGGAAAAAAAATTTTTTTTCCTCCTCCAGGGCATCCTATGGAGTAGGATGGGTCTGGGTCTGGTCTTCATTTTTCATATGTGTTTCTCCATTGTATACCTTTTTTTGTGGAGGTCAGCTGGACCTTCTATGGGACTAACCACATCCAGCTGTGTGGAGCCATTGGTGGGAATCTGACTCTTGCTCTGTGGTTCCCAAGAGCATTGCCCTTCTCTGCATACTGAGAACTGGCCCCATTCTTCTTTCCATCTACCTGCAAATGCTTGTTGTTATGACTGTGATGATCGAGTACTGGTGCTTATAGTTTGAAAAATAATGAATGGTTTCCTGTTTCTCTTCGTTCTTCCTTCCCCCTTGGTGAATCTGTGGTTTCTGGTAAGCAGACTCTCAGGGATAAGGTGACAGGTATCCTGGTGGAGAGCAAGAAGAAAAAGTTGAATATTCCAAGGAAGTTGAGGTTCAGAGATTTTGGACTCAGTTGTTGGAAGATTTTTCCTTAGAACTTAACTAATAATTGTTGGTGGAAACCCCCACAATTTCGTGAAAACCACAAATATCCTCATAATTGTTATTTTGGTGAAAGGTCTGCAAGGGGCCAATCTGACAGCCTTATTCAGTTTTCCTTGCTGCTGACTGGCTGCTGCCCTTTAACCCCTGTGCTCCAGATACACCAGCATCCCCACGTCAGAACAGGTTGCTGTACTGCCTGTCACTATCTCAAGTGTTCTCAGTTTTGTTCTTCTTAAAGCCCTGAGGACTCTAAGATGCCATCAAAATGCCCTGCACCTCGAAGGCTTTATTAAGACAGTGCTTTATTAAATTAAATTATATAACTGTGGGAGACATTGCATACTTAGGGTTTAAATTATGAAAATAGGAATTTTTCTGACCATATCTGAAATTTGTGCTTTTTTACAATTCACAGGTGCACTAGCAACATAACCACCAAAAATTTGGGGGGGTCCGCTGTATAACATCTTGTGTGAGCATTAATCCTGAAATGTCAACTTCATTGGAGTAGGAACTTATGATAGATTAGAAGAGCACAGTCCTGGGTGGGTCTAAGTGAGTCATGGAGGAGCAGCTTGGGGTACTATGTATGGTCCTTGCCTGTTCCTCTCTGGCCTTCCCCTGCTCTCCTCCTTGGATTCCATCAACTAAATATCTTTGCTCCACCATGGCCTTTTGCCATGAAAGTTCTGCTTTGGAATGTCAACCATCGGCTGAAGCTGTGAGCCAAATTAAAACTCTCCTCCTTTAAATGGTGAGTGTTGGCTATCATGTCAAAGAACAGGAAAGCCAACAGATGCATCTTGGAAATACACTGATGGTTTGCTTTTCTACTTGTGTGTGATCAGTATCCTTTGAGTTAGCTCAGGAGTTGCTCAATGAACTAGCAAAATGAAATAACATTTGATACAGTGCCTGTTAACTGTGGGCTCCTTGCTTTGCATTTTGTATGCTTCTAACTCTTCTGTATTGGTGGTTTTAGGAATCTGACAAAAAGTTGCTACAGGCATCTCTAACCTTTAGCTCGATGATTACTAAGAAATATTTCCTACCCATTTTCTTTGAGCCTCTTAAATTTTTTCTTCTCCCCATTTCTGTTGGGTTTGCTTCTATAGTGAGTCTCTCTCCTTTTCTCTCTTTCCTTCTCTTTCTGTCTCTGGCTTTATTTGAACTGATGCCTCTCTTTAAGGGCATTTACTCTGAATTTGACCAATAACATGCACAAACAAGCAGGTACTATGTGCGACAAGCAGCTGGTGTGTTGACATTTCAGCAAAACCCTAAGTGCCAAACACCATGTTTGTGAATGAGAAGGGAAGGACACTCCTCCATCCTGCCCAATCTCCAAGTCAGCCCACAACCAGGAAGCCTTTGATCTTTATAACATTTAATCCTAAAAGTTATGTTTTATTATCTTTATTTTAAGAAGGAAAATAAGATCCAGACCCAGAAAGTTAACCATTCATGGCCGCACTGCTGTAAAATAGAAGGGTCAGGATTCAAACCCAGATTTGCCTGATTCCAAAGCCTGTACTTTCCGTACTCTCCTACAAAATATTCATTTAATTGAGAAGCTGTGGGAGAGCATCCAATAAAAATACAGAAGTCCTTGGTCTTGCCTATGTGTATTGTCAGGACAGTCCTGCACTGTAGAACTAGTTGTCTGCATCCCAGTTCCAAGTTTTTGAGTTTGTCTTATTCCCTGGAAGGTGGTACAGGATAATCCAACCATTTTTCTTTTGTAACCCTGGACCATGAAGTGAAATTGGCACTCAGTAAACCCCTACTGATGTATGGCACAGTTCTGATGGGATCTGAAACTCACCGAAAAAGAAAACAGTCCCTAACACCTAGGTACTGACCTCTCTTCCCTCTCATTGTAAGTCATGACCTCCCCCTTTCCAGGCAGATAACATTCTTCAAGTAATTAATTATCATGATGAATTCCCACCCCTAACCTCGCTGAGCTTAGCATCTGCCCATTGGCATATCGTTGATTATAATGCATAACTAATTAAAGGTGACCTCACAGTGGGCTGCTGGGTCTCCTGTTTCAGGACCAACCACAAAACTGGTCATCAGAATATTTCCACCTTCCCCTCTAGTTCTCTCATTTTTTTCAAGTGTGTGTGTGTGCCCGTGTGTGTGCTAATTTCAAATCCTTTCCCTGCATCAGCGAGCAGATGAGATCCTCAGCCAGCTTTCATCTTTCAGAAAAATGAATAGTGCAGAGAGAACATTATCAAATGAGCTGTTGAAGAAGTCAGTGAATATGTCATTGAGTGTGACTGCTTCCCGAATGAATTTAGATTTATCTCTGTTATCTTCCCACTCCCACTGGCCCCCCTTGCCAGCCAGGGCCTCAGGGCAGGCATGAGCCACCATGAATCCTGACAGACAGCTGTCTCTCTTGGCAGACAGGTCCAACAGGGGCCTCTGCACATGTTTGGGAACTTGGTTTGTTAACATTATTAATGAGCTCATTGGTCAGCCCCGTTAACCACCTCATACCTCTTGTTTCCTCAGTTTCTTAGAGGATTCTATTTCTATTATGCAGGCCTGGGGACAGGGTATACACTCATTCCAAAATTGTTCCATCACATCAAGAGCTGCTGAATGGCTGTGATAAGACGTATCTCCTTTACTCTTATCTGGGTTGTATTAATATCAGAGAACACTACTTCTTGCATCTTTCTTTACTTCTATAGTCTACATCAGGAAAAAATTTCAATCAGTTCCAGATTCTCAAAGAAATAGATCATGGCAACTAAGAAAGGAGAGTTGGTTAGGCATAATGTCACAACCAGAACCTGATCTTTGGGCTCAGTCAGGTCTGTGTCAATATTCTTGACTTGAAAAGAGGAATTATCATATCTGGAGCGAGAACAGGATACTATGGATGAAGGAATCACAAAGAAGAAAAAAACGATTTTGGAAATAAGAAGTTGGTAAGAACAATACAAGAATTCATAAAAGGTATTGAATAAAGGTGAAGAAAGAAAAACAGAAATGTAAAGCAGTAGAGAAAATATAAGAGAATCAGAGATGGAAATGGGGTCTAATACTTGGTTAAAATGAGTTTCAGAGAAAGAAAACAGAAGAAAGAGAGAAGGAAAATTTTCCACAATTAAAAAATGTTTCTTTTATTCCAGGGTTGATTGTGGATTAGGAAATGAACAAAAGATGCACCTAACACACATCACTATGAAGTCTCAGGATAAAGGGATCAAAAATATTCTAAAGGCTACAAGGGTTATGGAAGAAGGGGAAAGAGGTCACATAGTGGAGGGCTAGAAAGAAGAGGGGCATCAGGCTGCTCCACAGCACATGGAGGGTGCACATAGCGTACTGGCAGCAATACCTCGAATATGCCAAGGAGACAATTTACAATGAAGACTGCTGGCCACAGCTATGATCATGGCACATGAAGCTAGAATAAAGATATTTTCATATATACAAGGTCTCAAAAAATAGTATCATTGGCTCTATACTCTTTCTTTGGATGCTACTGCAGAAGATGTTTTTCAAAAGCCAAGGAATGAAACAAAAGATCTGGCAAACAAGGTCTTCTAAAGGAATTCCAGGGGTGCCCAGAACAAGAGTTGAGAGCTGTGGGCACAGCTAGGAAAGGAGGCTGGGAAGCTCCAGGAGAGAGAGCACCAAGAGCTAAGTGAAATAGTTCCTTCCCTGATGTGTTTTGCTGTTCCAGAAAGAGCTTTAGAATTCTTCCAGTCTGTGGATGAAACAGAGATATGAAAAGCTAGAGAAGTGTTCATTAAAGAAATAAAAGGTAGAGCCCATTTTCCAGATAGTGGCTCACACTAGCTCACAAAATCATCCCATGAAAGATGTACTCCATGTGACAGAGAACAGAAGTTCTGTCCCTGCATGGCAGACCTGAGGTCCCCATCAGAGAGACTAGAGTCCTCTTCTGCCCCCAACCCTGTCACCCTTGAGAATATAGATCCACGAGTGTAGATTCTGCAAGGAAATATTACTCCAGAAAAGCAACCCAGGTTATAGCTAAGTATCCAGGAAGCGAGGGTGTCAAGGTGACGCAGGAATTAGAGGTGGCCTCATTTATTTATTTACCAATTATTAAGGCCTTCTGAGCAATGCGGTGACTTCAACTCATGAAAGTCCAGATGGAAAGTGGTGCACATAAGACAAGGTGAGAGTAGTGGCTTCCCATGTTGGGGAGGATTGCACAAGTGGAAGGACCTGAGTTCGATCCCTGGTACCAAAAAAAAAAAGTATATATATACCATGTTGGGGAGGATAGCGGAAAGGTAGACACAGGACACCTGGAGTCCCCTTGCATTTTACCCAAGGTGTACGTGGCTAAGGAGAATGCATGGTGAGAGGAAGGAGAAGGAAATGAGACAGAGACAGAGAGGCAGGGAGACAAAGACAGTAACAGAATTAGAGAGAAGGAAGCAGAGAGACATTATTGAGAAAGAGAAAACAAGGATTTCGTTAGCAATGCATTCAGTAGTATAAGAGATAAAAAGGAATATCCAATTAACACACCATATAATTGCTTGCAGACATTCTTTTTTATTTAAAGATGAAATAGCTAAGAGTTCTAATCAAAACTAGGGTCACAGCCTACATATTAAATGAAAGAAATTGATTGGGTTTTTATTATGCCCTGACTACTGCCAATGTGCCTGGATCACAGATTGCCATAAATTTATACATATAAACTACTAATTGCCCAAGTCATAATGGTAACAATGGGATAATGAAATCATTCTGATCAAGCTGAAGCCAAATTCTGCTTGACAACACAGGGCCTTTGTGAGTGGGGACAGCAGGAAGGAATTGTGCATACAGACCCAGGATGGTCCAGTACAGTGAACACAGCAGGAAAATACAAAGATTTCTGAAGGTCCTAAGTTCTGTTCTAGGGGTCTTTCCTTCTAACAAATCACTTAAGAAGGGGGGCGGTTACGTTTATAATACAAGCACTTGTATCCTTTATTTGTCTTGAAAAACTAATGACTGACTTAATCACATTTGATTAAAGGAGATGTGTTGATGTAGTCATGTGTTTCTGATTGCATTAGGCTTGATTGAAAGTGGCAGGGAGAGTATGTAATAGTCTGACTGCCCCCTATATCTTGTCACTGGGGCTTGGCAGGCACGACACAGGAAAATCCTGAGGGAATCGCTGTGGTGAACAATGTCATCTTTCAACTTGGGGGAGGGGATCCCAGGAAGTAATCTACAACATAAAATCAGGGCTCCCATATCAGAGCTGATGAAGGACTTAAAATTGATTCTCATACACTTCCATTTTTAGAAGATTGAAAAAAAAGGAAAAACAATACATAAAAATAGTTCTCTTTCTAGAAACGTGGATGTTGAATAACATTCTGGGAAGGTTTTTAAATATTTTTATATTAATGTACACATGAAGGCAAGCATTTTGATTTAGGAATTAATAGGCAACTTCCATTTTTTAAAATGAGTTTATTGAAAATCTGCTTTTTTCTGAGAAAGGTTTGCATTTAAGAAAAAAGCAAATTGATTTGTAAGTCCTACTATAACTATAACTATAAATAAATATATACTATATATATATAAATGCAGATTATAGATAGTAGCTCATGACGTGGGACCACCAGCTGAACGGAATCTGGTCATGGGCATGAGAGGACCATACACATGACAGCCATTCTTCATGCAGCTCGATTCTTTCTGGGAGCTATGATTCCTTCCCAAGATCAGCCCTTCATTACCTCTCACCTCAATGACTGATGGGATATTTACTCTTATCACTGCCTCCTTCTCATTAAGATATGTTCTCTAAATTCCTCTAGAGTATGATAGTATTTGAGGTTCTCCAGCACCACAATCAATGGAGGGCTTGTTATAACTTAGATATCTGGGTCTCTACTCCCAGATGTTGGATTCAGTAAGTTTGAGGTCAAGCTCAAGAATTTATGTTCTAGCAATCCCTGATACTGGTGGTCCAAGGACCAAATTTTGGGAACACTGTCTTAGAGAAATGTTTCTCTTTATTAATTATATCATGTGTCATACCTGCTCAAAATTCTCCAGTTGTTTACTAGGTCTAAATGTCTAATCCATTCATTTTCAGTCACTTTTGGAAAGGAGACAGGATTTGGGGACACAGAGGCAGGGACGGACACACATGCCATATAGATAACCAAATCTCTAAACCTGCCATTTCAAAGTTCTTCATTATCTAGCTTTGCATGACATTTCTAATTAAGCAGTTTTATATACATTTTGTAAAATAAATTTACATGACATATAGAAAAAAACGAGAGTATACAAAAATACAAAGAAGACACGAGTATGTCTCCTGGACAAGGAAAAATTCTGGAAAAATCTACACCTCACGATTATTAATGATGACTACTTGGTGGTGGCATTTTGGATGATTTTTACAACTTTATATGAGCTTTTCTATATTGCCTGATTTTAATGAAATCAAATGAAACTATTTTCCATGAAAAAAATGAAGAAATTATCTACAACTTTATTATCCAGAAACTTACTTCTTAAATCCTCTTGTGTTTTTCCTCATGTAACCCATTTTTGAAAGTGAAATATATGTAACTCTGCAAGTTTAATGTGAGTTCTTCTCCCCCTACCTTTTTGTTCGGTCCTCCTGGGTCATGAGTACCAAAACCCGCAAAGAATCAAGGCTCTGTCATCCCTTGGTGAGGTCACACAAACCCTCTGACCTTATTAATTGAGAAATTCTGGGAGGTTTTCTGAGTTAGAAAGAGGAGCCCTCCAGCTCTTGCTTCTCCATGGGCCTGCCATCCACCTGTGACACCCGAGGACCTGGCCACATCTCACTGACAACTTAGGGGTTTCACAATGGTTGACATTATCTTAGTCACTGTCCAGCTATATGATCATTCAATTTTCTGAAATTCAAGGCTTCTGGTTTGCAAAATGGTGACAAAAATCCTTAATGGAAGGGCTTAAATAAGGATTAAATAATAATATGTAGATATGTCTTACCTGTAGGAAACTATGTTAATCAGCTTTCCATTACTATAACAAATACCTGACATACCAATTTATAAAAAGAAAAGTTTATTCTGGCTCATAGTTTTAGAGGTTTCAGTCCACAATCAGTTGGCTCTGTTGCTCTGGGCCTGTAGTGGCAGAGTTCTTCATTGCAGGAGCTTAAGGAAGAATGGACCTACTCACCTTGTAGCAAGGAAGAAGACAGGAAGAGGAAGGTGCAGGAGTCCCACTATGTCCTTCAGGGATGTGTTAATCATTTTCCCATTGCTGAGATCAAAACTCAACACCTGCAATTTAAAGGAGGAAATGTTTATTTTGACTCTCAGTTTTCAGTGAGTTCAGTCCAAAGTCAGCTGGCTCCATGGCAGAAACAGCATGGTGGAAAGGCCTGGTGGGGGACAGCTGCTCATTCCATGGCAGCCAGAAAGCATAGAAGAGAGGAGCTGGTGATAAGAATACAGGTCACCCCCCTGTCCCCAGTGACCCATCTCTTTGGACCAGACCCCACCTCCTAATAGCACATCGAGCTATGAACTCATTGGTGGATTAATCTACTGATGATTATAGTGCCCCATAATCCAATCACTGTCAAAAATGTCAACCTCTAAGTACAGGAGACTTTTGAAGCTAATTTAGATATATACCATAACAAGGGGCCACATCCCAATGACCTAAAGACTTCCTACTAGGCCCTCCTCTTAAAAATTGCACTACCTGCCAATAAATCTATTCTAGAGATTAATCTTTAACATGAGGACTTTTGGAAGACATTTGACATCGAAACTATAACAGTATTCACTAAACTTCATTCTCCTGGCCTACCCCATTTTCTTATCTGTATCATAGAGATGCTCCTTGTCAGTGCTACCTACCTCACCTTCTAATGAAGCTGTGTAAGGATGGAATGCATCCTAATGCCTTTTTATTTTAAGAAAAATTAAGTCTTAGCGAAGTGTAGTGATGAACATCTGTGATTCCAGCGTTTTGGGAGGCTGGAGCAGGAGGATTGCAAGTTAACAGCTTAGCAAGACCATCTCAAGTAAGAAATAAAAAGGGGGCTGGCAATGCAGCTCAAGTCAAAGGCTTGGATTCAATCCTAGTACTGCAAAAAAAAAGTCTTGGAAATGCAAATATCAGAATTTTACACCTTTTTTTTTTTTTTGGAACAGTGGACAGTCTATGGAGTAAAAATTCTAGTTTTATATTCCATTCCAAATTCTCTTTCTCAGTGACTCACTGCCTGAGCAGACTACTGTCTTAAAAAATTGTTGAGTGGCCTTGAACAAACTGTGTCCCTTCTCAAAGCCTCAACTCTCCTCCCCACCCACCCACCCATCTGTGCCATGAGGAGGTTGAATTTGATTGACTTTTACCCCAAACCCCCATATCCTTTTTAGCCAGAGTCCCCTGAGTTCTAACTTTCTCTGGTTCTATGAGTTGATGAAGCAGACAGATGAATTAATATAAAATAAATTAGGGGATGAAATGCCTGAAAGAAGGGAGGAGAGGTCATCAGCAAGAAAAAATGAAAATAAGGGAAAGGAGAAATGGGAAAATGGAACAACAAACAAACAAACAAAAATGAAGCCTTGCACATTGGCAAAAGAGGCAGCAGGCAGCCTATCTGCAGAGAAGATAGACACGTATTTTTCTGTACAGCTATTTTTCACCCTCACATACAATGAAAGCAGAGCCATAGTTAGAATTTTTAGTAGCTTCAAGCTAATTTAAACTTCATCGTTCTGTTTGACTAGCATTAAAATATCATATAGATTTTTCTCCAGCGGGTTTGTACATCACCACATAATTGGCACCCTCGATACCTGCTATTACTCTCTCTTGCACAATAGAGGTGGTCAGAAAGTTCAGAGGAAAAAAAATCCCCCTTCTGCATCTACTTGATTTCACTACACAGAATAAATGTGAGACATGGATCTGGTTTTAAATAAATTATTAGCACCATATAATTTCTTGTCATATAATCGAGGGTACATTTCATGTAAAAAAAAAGTGAGAAAATAATTTGCAAATAGGTTTCAGCATGAAAACATGCAAGAAGAATACCTAAAACAGAACTTTGGGTGATGAAAAGTGTTTTATAAAATGTGTGTTTGCTTCCTCTTGTCATTTCTGCTTCTTTTTTTTTCCTTCAGGAAAAAAAAATCAATTTGCTTTCCAGATAACTTGCCTTTCCTCTAGTTATTGTGAGCCTTTCTTGCACTTGGGAACTCCACTGTGTGTTCATTTCAATGGTGCTTTGTGGCTTGGAAACTGGAGATACTCAGTTAGGAGGAAGGTCAGGGTTCCTCTGGGCTGATGTCCTATCCAAAGCCAAATCCCTTCTACCACTTCCCAGCTTTTGGTCACTCAGCTGCTGGTCGCCTTATCCAGTGACAGGCCACCCAAACACTTAGTGAGGAAGCATTACATTCAGTTTGGGGACTTGGGCTTGCAATGGAATTCTAGATCTACCCCTTGACTGCTCTCTGATTATGCACAAGTCACTTAACCTCTGAGAGTACTAGATGCCTCATCTATGTGGTAGGAATAATATTCTTGACCCAGAGAAGGCATGAGGTTTGGATTTGAGAGTCCTGGCACCATGCCTGGAGTGCTGTAGTTGTTCAATAAAAGTCCAGTTAATTCTGCATGATGGCACCATCTGTCTCCTGCTTGACAAGTCTCGTTTCTTCATCTATCTGATGAGCTGAAATCTGCCCTAGGTAACATATACCCCTTGGTTGTCTCTTTGCCCTGAGGGAATAGGCAGAACAAGATTGCTCCTCCATGTGAGGAACTCTCTTTGTCTCTGACTCTTCCCACCTCCCTGGAGAGCAGCCCCAGTGATGACCCAATGAGCATCCTAAATGACACAGATTGTGACAGCTGTCACCAAGAACCAGCCAGGAAGCCAGGCCTCAAATGGATGGGTGGAGAGAGTCAGCAAGGAGTATTTTATAAACATGTCTGGTTTCAGTAGCCCAGGCTAGGGATCTGGTAGAAACTTCTACTTGAACAAGTATCTGATTCTTTATCCAAACATATTTCTCCCAAGTCTGTAGCTGATTCATCCTCCAAGCATTTGCTACTAATGAATTATGCAGTATACCTAAAAACAAACAACTAGGGTGTGCAGTGACTTCTTTAAGTGATTTAATAAATACAGTATTAACCAAATGTTGATAAATTCAGCACTCATTTTTGTTCTTATTTGAAAAAAGGAAGAATCACTTGGAGGGAGTACTTTATCTACTGGCAGGGCTTTGAGTTCATCCTCTACCCACCTCCAATTCTTTGGCTGTAGATGAGTTTCCAGTCATCCTGTTCTTCAGCCTGAACACCCATTCCATACACACAAGCCATCCTGAGGTCTGAATTGGTGGGTGACTGTCTTGCCAGAGTGGAGAGTGAAATTCAATCCACCGAGTGCCCCTCACCACTTAAGCCCCAGGGTGAAATGTGCAGTGAAAGTTTCCATGGAAAAGATGTTTGCCAACATCTGAAGATGGAAAGTAACAGTTTCCTTTAGAATGCTTTTGCTTGTAAAGACTTTTCTGGAAGAAAAGCTCATAGTCCCTCAGAGAAAACATAGTTGTTCTGTGATCTTTGAAATAAATCCTAGAGACCCATAAAATAACTTTTTGATTATTTGATTGCAAACAATTTTGTTCATTTAACTATTCATTAACATAAAAAGATGAAAAATTCTTGGAACATATTTTGCATAGATTTAGAACCTAAAGAATTTAATCAAAAGTAAATATAACCTTGCAAAATTAAGCAATGAAATACTAAGGAACTAAACACTAAAGTAGTATGATTAATACTTATGGGTTTTTTTCTCCTCTCTTTCTCTTGTGAGGGAATTCTTTGGTGATAAAATCTTTGTAAGATCACTAGGGACAGAGATGGAGGAAGTCAGTTCCCAGTATCCAAAGAGAGGGACAGAAACAACAGATCTGGTCTGAAGAGTGTGGCCAGGAGGTGCTTACACACAGAGGTTGGGAAAAGCAAAGCATCCCCAGAGAAGTGAGAGAAAACTCAGTTGTTGTGGAACAACCAAAGGGAACTACAGGAACACTAAGAAAAGCAGAAGTGGCTTTTAGATTAAGCTCTGTGGGACTGTGAGCTCCTTAAGGATCAGCCTGTGTCTCACTCATCCGTATTCTCCCTGACCCTAACATAGCACCTGAGCATAGCAGATATTTAGTAAATCTTTGTCGAATGCAAGTTATCTAACGTTTATTGAATGCTTACTTACATCAGGCTGGTCTAAATGCTTTCTATATATTGACCGTAAATTCCATGACAATTCTACCAGGTAGATACTTTCATCATTGCCATTTTCCAAGGAGGAAACTGAGGCAAAGAGAGATGAATTTAAGCCCACACAGGCAGTAAGTGACCCACACAGGATTTGAACCATAGAGACTGGTTTTAATGTCTACATTTTTGGTGAATCTGAGGAATTACATAGTTACCGAGATACAGAGTTCGTGAACCATGAACCCTCTTGGTTCCCTTCCACAGAAAGGGAAATTTGGTACCAGCAACAATACTTTAGACAAGAGGCAGTTCCTTCGGAGGCAATACCTTGTTTTGTACTAGAAAAATAATTCAATCTCATTTCATCTTCATATAGAGTTTTATGTGATGGATAATATCATTTATAAAACTGAGAATCAACAAGATTAAGAACTTACTTCAAGTTACTAAGCTTGTGAGCAGAGTCAGTGTTCCTTGTCCAGTACCAGGTCTATTGTCACTTAAAAACTGTAGTTCCTGGGTTATTCTTACACGGGAAATGTGGCCCAACTGAATCCCCCACCCCCATCAATTTGTTCTCAAAGCTCACAGCCAAGATTATCTGCATCTCAGCTCTGCTGGAGACCAGGCAGTGGAGAAGAAGAAATGCAACAAGGTATAAAAGGATATTGCTGTACTGGAGAGAATGAGATTGTTTAAAAGAAATGTGCTGAACACCAGCCAAAGGCTTAGAGAGTCATGAAGGTGACTCCCAGAGAGCAGACTCAAGTCACTGCCCAGTGGCTTAAAAACTATCCAGCCTGGTCTGTGGCCCAGGAGACTAGTCTGTGTTATAATCTCAGAAGATTCAGTTTCCCCAGAAGATGTCCCATGAAGAATGCCAGATGCCATCCTTTTCAAGGAAGCATTGCTCTCTGCTTTCAGTTCTAACACTTGGACTAGAGACGTTTTTGAGTCTAATTCATATCACTGAATCCTCATTCAGGGTTAAGTACCACGTCCGCAGCCCAGCCAGTCAGTCTCATAATCCTGGACTTGTGAACTAGAAGGCAGGAACACAAAGAAGCAGCTGCAGTGAGTTTGTTGAGCCTGGTTCTTCAGATTGACAGAGCTCCTCAGTAATTTCCATAAGAGCCCTGATAGGCACAAGGGACTCAGGCGAGTCAATCTCCTTTCTTGCCTGGTCCCATACAGGGAAGGCTAAATTTAGTCCTCCAAGAAAGATGAGAGAGGCTCAGGAATCTAGAGTTAGATTCAGGTTTTGCCCAGATTCCTGTCAGCAGCCATGAAGAGTGCTATTAGAATCCAAGATAAGGAGGCAAAGAGACAACAAACAGCAGCAGGTGCAGGGTGCCTTGGGGTTCTGGTACCATGCTTCTTAGCATGTGAGCTGACCTCCATCTGGGGGCTCCATTTGCAGCTATCACTCTTTGCGCTTGGAATACACTCCTGTGCCTATGTTCACCCCGATGTTCAGCTTCTGTTCCTGTTTTAGGAACTTGCCTATTTTGGTGTCTGAGTGTTCAGCCCTTCCCTCCCTTTCCCTAATAGAATTTAAGGGGAATCTGACCATCCCATGCACATCCATTTCTGCCGCGACTCAAACAGCGAAGGGTCTGAAGCCGGGGAGAGCGGTGGGAGATGAAGAAAGATGACGAAGACCAAGGTTACTCTTAACCGGGACCAGGTGAAACCCATAGCTTGTCGGGAGCTAATGGCCGCCGGGAGCACCATGCACTCTGTATTTATAGTGGAAGGCAAACAAGAAGAGAAGGCGGGGCAAATAGTTCTACGTGGCCTACGTGACCTAGGTGGAACGTAGCGTGATTGTTTCATGATTGGGACATACGCAGGAAGGGAACAGGGAAGGTTGCGATGTAACTGTCTCCCAGGCCTGTGCCATCCAGGGTCTACAATATGGGTCAAACAGACTGTCTGGTTGACTCTCTAACCTAGGGAGGAGAAAGGGAGCAGGGAAGAGACGAAGGGCCATCCTCAGGCTCGGCCCACGGCAGATTTCCAGCTGGCAAAGACCTTCTTAAGATAGACTAAACTCAATTTTTAAGGGAGGGCACGATCCCTTCCAAAGCAGTAGAAAGAGGCCTGGGTGGAGATCTTTTTTGCCCCAGTAGCTGTGTGACTCAATCATTTTAAGCCTAAACTTCAGTATCTGTAAAATGGAAATAGAAATGGCACCTTCCATAGGGTTGTCTTGAGGGTTGAGTGAGATAATGTATTTAAAACACACACATGTTCAATGAATGGTCCATTTCACATGTGTTTATATCATCCCTCTCTTTTCAGTATCATCCATCATGACACTAGAGAAACTTCCAATTAACGGTCCTTGAATCCCTCCCTTGACTGCTATACTTTGCTATGATTTTATAACTGTTATTTCACTGGTTGTTAAAATAGTTCCTTCAATGAAGACAGTAAAAGAATTGTCCTCATTCTACTTTGTATCCTTTAAGATCAAGGAATCTTCTCATTGGTATGATGTGCTATTTATTGAGTCTCCAGGGTACCCATCCTTCTTCGGTTTAAAGTTTTGGTTCCAGTTTTTGAACTGATATCTTTGCATTTAGGGGCCAAAATTTGCAGTATCTACTCCGCCCATATCTTGACTCTACCTCTCAAGTAATCTTCTGGACTCTTGAGTGCCTTTATTCACCCCATGAGTGCTCCGCTCTTGGAGGGTGCTCATTTGCTCATGGCTCCGTTCACAGAAATCACAAATAAGAGGCACCTGCCCTGTAGCAGTTCAGTTTGCATCCTAGCTTGATGTCTCACCGCAGGCAATCCTATTCAAAGGAGACTCAGCTTAGATGGCCTTCCAAAGAGTTAATACCACTTGCTTGAATTTCCTTGTAGATGTGTATTTCTTTTTCTTTCTAATTCTCTGTATACCAAATTTCTGCATGGCTAAGGGGCACACACACAATCATTCCCTTCTCAGAAAATAAACATCTAGGCTCTGATAGTTTGCAGGTCTTGGGACTCTTGGTAAAATTGGAAGCCCTATATAGCAGATAGGGACCCTCTTTATTATAGAGTCCAGATTTCTAGTGGACACTATCTGTTATTAACTATGGATTTCGGCTACTTTGGGATTTAATCTAAGATTTGTCTCCAAATCTGTGGAACTTGGCCATATTTTTTCACCTCTATAAATTTCAGTGTTTTCCTCTGCAGTACTAGAATAATTATATCTGCCTTGATTAATTCCCAGGGTAGTTGTGAAGATCCAAAGATATGTGAATATATTTCAAAAAATTATAAAGTAACATACAAATGCATGATGTTCATATTATTAAATTTAATGCTAATCAAAGTAATTGGCTAGGAACTGTAATGATGCAGAGAAATGAACCATTTTAAGTATTGGTCAGATGTTAACCATTTAATCCCTAAAATTCTGACTTCATGCAAATAATTTTAGAATATTGGCTGTACTGAGCCAATATGAAATCAGAACATTTGTGTCTCACAATTTATCAGCTAAGTAACACACAGGCAGATATATATGAGAGAGAGACAGAGACAAGAGACAGAGAACGAGAGAGAAACCAAAAAATGTATACACACTTCAGGAAAAGAAAAAGAGTATGATGTTTATTCAAGAGAAGGTGTTACCTTCCTATGGGGGACCCTAGAGGATGTTGTATGTCACAGAAAACCCGCTATACTCCTGGCCCTTACAGAAGAAATTGAAAATACAAGTACAGCAATCTCAGTGACGAAGGTTACCTAAGCAGCAGTTTGCCATACCAATAAATGTCTGGAAGTTAATGCCCCCACTCTAAGCACCTCTTGTAATTGTAGAGGCCAAAAGTAACTTGTATTAATCCCATAATGCGACCATAAATTTAGTATTAAAATACTTATATGTTTTTCTTTTCCTGAACTAGATAGATAGATAGATATAGATATTTATATCTGTAGATATACGGAACCCCTGAAACATTACTGGAAACCTCTGTAGTAGGTTCCAGTCTATTGGCCAGTGTACAACACAGTCCTGAGGAAGGGAAACTAAAAGACAGAGATGAGAGAGACAAGTGAGGCACCAAGACAACCAACGCTGGTATAACCCACAAAGGTGCTAGCCAGTCCAAGCCACTGATTTTTTATTGGTAATCAAATGGGGGTAAAGCCAAACTACATGTAAGGGCTTAACTATGTGTGAGGATCCACAGTCCTGTGGTTTCTATAAAAATTAGTGGAAAGAAGGCTCATAAAAGAAGATAAAACATTTTCAAATTAGGAACAAAATAGACAAAACATATGGTTGTAATTAAAACACTGTCCTTCTGGTTAAGAAAGTTTTAGTTGTAAAAGCAAACTTGGGTGTAAGTTATTTTGACCTTGGCACGTAGGCTTTGGCCAGACTCATTTTTCAAAACAAGTTAATTGTGGGGTTAACTCTTTTATGACCTACACTGCTTACAGCCTGTTTGGGGCATAATCAATATTGTAGTCTCCCACATGTATTTATATATATATATATTCTTTTGCTCTTCTTTTCTCTCTCTCTCTCTCTCTCTCTCTCTCTCTCTCTCTCTCTCTCACACACACACACACACACACACACACACACACACACAATTTACATATAGAACATTACCAGTTATGAAATAACAGGATTTTCCCCCCAGGTAAATTTAGGAAAGAATTTTCCAAGCTCCTAACATGTACTGGTGGTAGATTAGTTGCATGAAATATATTACATTATTTAGTTTCTAAAATGCTACCATGAAGTAAGTATTATTATCTTCATTTTATAGACGAAAAAAATGGAACTTGGAAACATATGAGTGTTAGTACACAGTGGAATTAGGATTCAAACTCACGACTATGTTCCTGGAGCCCTTGCCCCCTGGATGCCCATTCTTTTGACCAGTTTGTGTCCATCTGTATCAGAAGATCCGTGGTGCAGGTTTAAAATAAAGATTCTTGGGCCGGGGATTTAGCTCAGTGGTTTCGTCGCCTGCTGCGCAAGCGCAAGGATCCGAGTTCAATCCCCGGTACCAAAAAAAAAAAAAAAAAAGATTCTTTGTCTCCACCAGGTTTAGTACTTGCAGGCATAGTCCTTCAAAATTTCTTTGTTTAGCAGCCATATCAACAAATTGTGAATGGCAGTCAGATTATCGCCACATTTTGCTCCTAACTTCAATATCCCATGAGAGAAAAAAAATCAAAAGTGATGGTCACCTCTGGAAAGGATAAGAAATCGGTGAGGGCATCTGGGATATTAAACACCCCCCTACACACACACACACACACACACACACCCCCCTACATCTCCTTTTTCTACTCGGAAATTACTTAAAAATGTAAGCTCTACTTACACCCCAAACTCATCCCAGGGGAAGGATTTTTTTTTTTTGTTACCAGGAATTGAACTCAGGACCCTGTGCTTGCCAGGCAGGTGTGGTGCCACTGAGCTACATCTCAGGCACAAGGGATTTCTGTTTATATTATTTCCTCATACAACAAGCACTTAGGAGAGTATCTGATATTTACTAGCTGGATTAATGAAATTCATTAGTTGCTTTGGGAAAGAGATGAACATGCAAACAGATTAGAAAACTAGGTTTAAGTCGGGTTCTGTTTGCTCATTTATGTGTAGTGTGTTTTAAATGGTTCATGGCTGGTGCACATGCTCCGATTCAACAATATGCTGGGCCCTTTCACAGCTCTGTAAACTTTCTCCTGAAAATATTAATGCAAGTTGGAGACAAACATACCACAGTTCAGTTCAAATTTGGGCTCCTTGGTCCTTTTGGCTCATTTCCTCCCAAATTCATGAATTCAGGAAGAGTTTGTCAACTCTTGGAACAAGACGACTGTGGCAAAACGAATTTATGAATCCAATCAGAAATGAACAGAAGTGATTCCATGGGTTTGATGGATGTGCCTCAACAAATACTGGCCTCCCTCTGAAGCTGGGGGAACTGGAAGAAGTTTGAAGAGAGGACATGAGAATCTATTTGTGATGCAATATCAATCCTGAGTGAATGGGCCCAAAGGTAGAGAAAGCAGTAGTCTGCAGCCATTAGCATCGCCAACATCTGTCCTCCCTTCCAACCACCTCCACTGAGGCCTGCTGACCACTATCTGTCACCAGATCTAGTGCTCAGATGTTCCACTTGAGCAGAGCATTTGTAGCAAAAGTGTCTGGGTAAGCCCAAGCCTTATACAGAAAATGGAACTAGGGTGTCAGATGTACATAGAACAAAGTTAGCAGACTTCCCTAATGATGCATACCAGTTATCAATCCAGATTCCAGAGGGTTGAATTCTATACTGTTAATAAACTTATTTCCAATCCCAGCATCCTTAGGTTTGGAAGTTGTGCTGATGTCAGCTTGAGTTCATTTTACCCAACCCAAGCCTGCAGATCTCCCCATGCTTAGGCTGTGCCATTTAGTCACAACAAAAATCTCAGAAATCATAACTGAAGCCAATGTATTGAACACTTAATGTGCACAGGTTCTGTTCTGAGCATGGTAAGGTGTGTTTTTGAATCCCGTGATGACACTGGACTCTGAATATTCATATTTCCAAAATAGAGATGTGGATGCACAAATAACGTATTCAGAACGTACCGTGGGAAAAGATGGAGCTGGGATTCTGCTCCGATCATTCTCACTTCTAGTTACCATTCATTCAACCCGCACAACTGCCCTTTAGGTTGGCCTTCAGCTCCTCTTCCCAATCCTCGTCTTTTTCTCCTCACTTTGAATGCTCATGTGCCATTCCAAGTCAGCCTTGGAGTCTTTGTGTTGTGATTCTGCCACAGCTAGCATTTAGTACTCTGTGTGCACATATTACCTACCTCAACAGCTGTGGCTTCTCTTAGACTTCTGATCACTTTGCTTAAGAATTATAGTTTTTCATGCAATTCCTAGAATTACTCCATGGTAGAAAAAGAAGGAGCGGAGAGCCCTTTGATATTGGCGAATTGGGACATGAGGGGTGGTCACAACATTATGAGCGAGGTATCGGGGGTCTCTGAGGAGTGTGCAGCTCCTGAGGAGTTTCTAAGAAACACCTGCAGATTTCAAACCTTGGCTTGCTTGCTGCATTTCCTGGACAAGTGACTTAACCTCTCTGGTGCTCTGTCTCCACATCGCCAAAAGGAGAAAAGTTACTCCTACGAGATGGAATTTGAATTGTTGTAAGGGTGGAAAGTTTATGGGCTACAAGGCCACTGCCTGGTGCTTGGAGGATTCATGAAAGTTGATTTCCTCAACCTGTGATCTGAGAGGAATGGCTTTAGAGAGTGCTACGGTGAGGAGCAGTTCTGATGAACATGAGGGTGAGACTTCTCTGCTCCACTGATCCTGCTGCCCCAGAGCTCAGTCACTGAGACCATCCTCCCCATCCTTCTCTTTAGCCCTCAGCTTTGCCGAGAGTATGATCCTAATGCACTTTGGTCAAACCTACATTCAGGGGCTGTTCTAAGGTTACCGAGCATGGTTTCTGTGACCATTTGGGAATTGCATTCCTGAAGCCCCAGAAAGAAGACATATTCTGCATGTCGCACAGTGCTGTAGCCCCCAGGTTGGGCACTCTCAGATGCCACCGGCCCATGCCCTGGCCTGGTTTGTGATTTACATAGACTGGGATCCCCTGGCTTCTTGATTCAGGGCAGGGAAGTGAGCAAGTTTCTCTGACGCGAAAGCTAGGTCCAAAGAGAAGAGGAAAAGTAGGAGAAGGCACCCACTATTGACTGGGTCCTGCTCTCAGCTGGTTCTGCATTATTCCACACAGTCCTAACAACAAGGCTATGGCTTTTTGAAGTGGAAACGTGGAGATCTTAAGTGACTTGTTCAAGGGCACACAAATTTTGAATCTAAATCTGTCAGACAGAAAGATTTATGCTTTCTCTTTAATCCTGCTGTTCCACCCGAGGAAGGGTTATGAGGAAGGCAAGAGACCCTGAAGAATTCTGATTGCAGGCCAAGAGCACAGGATGCATGAGATCTGAGGCTCTGTATGTCAGACTCAAGTGAGACATCTCCTTGCAGCTGTCCTGGAGTCTGTTTCTGGAAGACAATTGGCAGGTGAGACTTGGACACCTGGTCTCCCCTGCCTGGGACCAAGGAAGGTCACCTCATAATTAGCTCTGTGACATAATTCACTGGAATGAGAAGGATGTTCTTCAGTTATTTTGTGGTGCAGAACAAATGCCTCATTAATCAGAAGCACATCAACCTGAGCCCAAGCACTAATAATACAAGAGAGAATAATGAGTGGGCTGCACCAGGGACAACGGCAGCCATGCACTCACTCTTCCAAGGGGCCTGCTGTGTTTGGACTTAAAAGGTGGACAATCATGAGAGGAGTGAGAGGCAAAGCTGGAGGAGGAGAAAGAAGAGGAAGGAGAAGAGAAGGAGGAGGAAAAGTGGAGGAAAAGGAGCCTTGTGCAGACCTCCCAGGATGTTGGGAAAGAATGGAAAGGCACAGAATTTCAAGCATCATGACTCTGAGAATTAAAAATGGATCCAGGGCCAAACTGGCCTCAGGGCCAAGGTACTCTTCCAGAAGCAAAAATGCTAAATTGGAGAGCTACGCAGTCATAGAATCTTGGCTCCCGGCATGGCAACTCTACGCCCATTTAGACAAAAACCACATAGATAGGGAAAGGGCATCCAGTGTTCTGATTTCAAATCATGCAAGCTATGACTTTATCTGTTCCTTCACCAAATCATTCATTGACTTATTCTTTCATCCATTCAATCAACCAATAATAATCATCAGGAGTCTTGATTCTGGGCTGGAAAGACATCACATAAATGTCACCACCCTGGTTATCTCATACTGATCACAAGCACTAATTACTCCTATGGCATTTTAGACTTTCCATGTGCTGGATCACAGTGCTATGATCCCAGTAGCCAATTAAACGACCCATCTTAGCTTCCTTTGAGTTCTAAAACAAGGAAATAAATTATTATCTAGTTCATAGATTTTATTTGGAAGCAAAAAATTTAAAACAGAAGATTTAATGGGGGCTCTAAAACTTGGGATCATCTGAGTTAACCTTAATCTCTCATCTTAAACATGAAGACATTGAGGTTTCTGAGAAGAATATTTTTGCCCAGTGTCAAAACAGCTGATCTGAGATAAAGAAGGAACAGAAGCCCAAATGGTCCTGAGTCGTGCTCACCAAAGCTTCGGGAGTAGAAATATAGGTGACCTTCCTGGTCATGACAGAGCTAGCCTAAGCCCTTCAGGAGACAAACCAGCACTCCGAGCAGATTGTAATCACCCCTTTCCTGGGGTTCCATCTGCTGCTGACTGCAGGAAACTCTTCTGATCTGCTACATCCCTGGGTCTCCCCAGCTTCCTCATCTTCTGCGTAGGCCAAATCCTGGCCCCCGTCAACGTGAGGCCAACCTTCTTTCCAACTAAAAACTTGGTGTACAGTCTGATGAAAGGCCCTTGGAAGAGGAAGATACTCAGGAAAGAGCTTAGGGTCTTTGACAGAAAGGGGTCTGGTCTTGACATGTAGCTCTCACAAGAACCCAGGAGAAGTGAGGGGAGCCCTTGGCGAAGTGAAGACTGAGGATGGGAGTCTTCTGTCAGTGACAGGCAGGAGAGAGGACGAATGCTTAACTTTGTTTAGCACTCACTGAGGACCAAGGCTTTCATTTTATTTTGAAAGACAAGGCTTATCGTAGGAATCGCCCTGAAAGGGGATCAGATCCAGTCAGTCCTTATTTCTCTGTATTCCTCGAATTTTAAAAAAAATTGCATATATAATTAAGTATACAGCCTGTTATTTTGATATACATATGCACAGTGCAATAATTACATGGTTAAACAGATCTACAGTCAAGGATTCATTGTCTCCGGAGCATTCTTGCCTTTTTAAATTATTTCCTCTCTCCTCACTCAGTATTATCAAACTGTTGGGATATGTATGTTCCTGATGCTTTTCAGTGCAGTACTCTCTTTCATTCTCTTCTTTCCAGGACCTACAACTGTCCCATACTGCTCTTCCTTGTCACCAACTAAAACATTTCAATGTCTCTCCAGCTCTCTCACTGTACCACTGTAAAAGTGGTGCTTTTCTTTCACGGTCTGTTCCCTGAGTATCTTTGGCCTTGAAATCTGTATCCACTCCTATGAGCACACTTTGTTATTTCTTGCACGTTAGCTTTATGACATAAGAGACAGGCTCACAGATGAGGAAACCAGGGCTCAGAGAGATTAGTAATTTAACCAAGTTCACACTATGGTTAACAAAAAGAACTCTTTTGGGGGGCTGTCTGACTATATCTGGGTTTCTCCCAGCTGGAGTCTTGTAGGATCCGGTATGGCGATGAGGGGAGAGAGATTTCTATACGCAGGCTTTCATGCAATGTAGTAATGCCGTCTCCAATTGCTTGTTCTCCTTGTGCTTTTTACCCAGCTGTCAGTTGAGCTAAATTAACCCCTCAGCTCAACCCTTGCTCTCTCCCAAGGAGGGGAGGCTCATAGGTGTCCCCTGGTGGCGATTTTGTTCTATTTCACTACATCCTCCCTAGCAGGGGCAAAAGTTTCCTGTTTCATGGGCAAGAATATCTCTTCATCTCATTCTCATTACCCTCCTCCTTCCTTTCTCCATATTCTCCTTCACGCCTCCTACTTTTTCTTCATCTTCTTCCACTGCCACCTTTCTCCCTTTTATCTTCCTCTTTATCTCCTCGTTCTTTCTTCTCCCCTTCTATATTGCCTTTTCTTTTCCTGGCAATCCTCAACAAGATGAGATATTTGACCCTGACTCTTCTTAGTCCCTGTCTTAACAGCAACTCCATAGCCCTTCTTTTCTCCTGTGTCTCACATTCCCAGGCTCCCACGTGTTGTCTTGCCTTGTCCTGCAGTTCTATGCATTGTTGGGGCCTCTGCGAGGATCTAAAGTCAGGACAGCAGGGCCTGCTGAGCTAGATCCATGGACTTTGGATGGGTCCCTTGGATGAGTCCCTTCACTCAGAGCCTTCACTGCCTTGCCTTACAGCAAGGATAACTAAGACCACATCGCTGACTGACCTGTGGCAAGGCTTAAATAAGGCAAGATGATTTGAAAGTATCAGTCGGCTGCAAGGCATTCTGGGAGCCACAAAGCTTAGAATGTCTGCTGGTTCCTTTGGGATTACCACCTTCTCTTTCCCACAGCCCCCAACCACCCAGCCTCTGTTCTTGGCAAAACTGTCCTCTTACGGCCACTCACTCAACATTGCATTTTCATTGCTGAATTTTTCCTTAGCCAGTGTCCAGCCTGTTCATTTGCCATTTTTCAAAGGCCAGCCCCTGATAAGCTCTAGCAGAGCCTGCCCTGCTCTTGTCTCCCTGAACATCAGTGGTTCCTCCTTCCTCTAACTCTTCACTATGCATCTGTGAGTGATGGCTTTTCTAGGCCATTATGTAAAGCAAGAGACAGAGAAAATATTTTTCTTTAAATGCTCTGTGTCACTAGGCTAGTTCTGAGCACAGGGGACATTCAATCAGGACTTTATGTATTAATCTCCTGAGGTTCTCCAGATCTCTGTCTTTATTCTACTGCTAGAGAAATAAATGACTTAAGGTTTGCGAGCTATGTCAATTCTTAAATCTTTTCTCCATAGAAATTCATGAAAGCATTATAGGATCAGACAGAATTGGGTTCAGTCCCAATCCTACTAACTACAACTCTGTGATGTGAAGCAAATTGCTTAACTTCTCTGAGCCTCAAATATTTTTCTCTGTAAAATGGGATATTAATAGTACCTATTTAACTGGGTTGTTGTGAGATGAAATGAGATCATGATTATTAGGTTCTTACAAAAATTAGTGATAGACTATGTTTAGCTCTGCCACCTCTAGTCTTTTCCATGCAAGCCATCTGCCATGATTTCTTTCCTCACAATACAGGTGGCAGGCCTTGCTTCTAGAACATTCTTTCTTTTCGAAAGATGTCAGATGGACATCCAAGAGGAGCTGTGGACTTGGGAAGTGTGGATTGTTCAAGAAGTGAAAGGTGGTATTCAGCAGTGTAACGGCTTCTCTATGCAGCCGATTACAGACAGCTCGGCAGCTTTTTAATACCAGCTACACTTCGCTACACTCACCCTTCCTCACTTTCCCCTCCCCTGACAAATAACGGGTACAACAGATGCCACCACTGCACAATGGCTCCTACCCCACCCTGGAGCCCATACGAACATGGCCTTAGCAGAATGTCCACCTTCATGCCAGGGGAGGTTGGCCTGAGACAAAGAGTAGGCTGCTGGTCAATGCCAGGCAAACACAGTTGAAACTGAGACCAATCATTTCTGGTAAGGGGACTGGGCATAGAGGAGCGGGCCAAAAACAAGCAGGTGCCAAGCAGAAGTGGCTGTCACAAGAGCAAGGGTCAAGAAATGCCATGAAAGTCCAAAGCAGATGGAGCATGTAATCCCCAGTGCATCCCCAGAAGGTCTCTTCAAATTCTTAGGGCACCCCGAATTGTCATTCCAGCGAGCTTTTACAAATGCATTCCTTTATGAGAATGAAAAGAGAATTAATTCTTAATTACTGTGTGCTATATACTCAACACATTCGTGTACATGTTATTTCATTTAATCATTAATAAAATATTGTGAACTCATCCTGTGCAGTGTGGCTCTGACCTCATCTCACCTGTTCTTTTCTGCCCGCTCCTCCCTCACCCTGCTCCACCACACTGGCCTTCATCCTGTGCTTCAAACACTGCAATCTTGCTCCTACTTCAGGGTCTTTGCACTTACTGTTTCTTCTGTCTGGAGTATTTTTAGCCTCAGTAGTCACAAAGCTTTCTCCCTTCTTCCCCCAGATCTGTGCTAATACGTGCCATTCGCTCAGAGGGTCCTATCTTAAGAACCCTGTTGGAAATTGCAACTTCCTACCATATCATTCTATATCTCCCCAGTTTTTCTTTCTTCCTCTTGGGAATTGGGTGAATGATATATCTTCTTTATTGTTTTTTTTACTAGTTTATTTTTCACTAGAACTTAAACCCCTTTGGAACAGATTAGTTATCCATCTGGAACTTAGGACAATACTTGGTATATGGTAAATAATGATTGCTTATTAAAAAAATAAAGGAACAAATACTAGGGGTTATTTGCATCATTTCTCCAATGAGGAAGTAAGGCTCAGAGAGGTGAAATCTTGTAGCCTGTTACCATCCAGCCTGTGAGTCCTGAGCCTAAATCAGAGCTGACCTGGTCACCTTCAGAGCAGCTGCAGCCTTCCCCACCCCATCACGTCCAGGGCAGGGAACCAGGGGCCCACATGAGCTGGAAAGCAGTGCTTAGAACATATCCTTGCAAACTGTACTGGGAGCAAAGCAGAGAGATCTTAGGGAATAGTTAGTTTTCATATCCAAGGCCAAAAATGACCAGAGTGAGGTTAATGGTTATGTGATTTCACTCCGTCCTTGGTGTGAATTACATATTATTATGAGCTGACTCATTTTATAGTTCTCAGCTTGGGGTATTTGAAACACTTGTTCACTGCTCCACAACCTGGGGCCTTTGGTCCTTCCTTTGTCCTTCTCCTTTCTCAGTTCCTGCATCCCTGTGGCCACTTGGGAGAGTTAGTGTCAGGCTGCTCCCCCTCCTGGCCAGGGCTGACCCAGAGCCACATCATGAGTTCACTGTGACAGGATGGGCTGCCAGCTTGGCTCTGATTCTGAGCACACTGCCAGCCTACTACATCCTGATCTCCGCCAGGCCAATCAGCTTCTTTTCTCCAGATGCAGAGAGGTAAATGGAAATCCCCATGGTGGGATCAAGGTGTTTTATCCTGTGACAAATCCAAGAAGGCCTGACTTTGAATTCTTCACTTTTTCTGAGGGTACAGAGCAACTAGAATCATGTCCACTTACCTGGTGGCTTGGAGCAGACAGCTGATGACAGGAATAGTGCTTGGCCTTGACCCTGGATAGCTGTGCAGGGCATCCCCTTGTCTGTGGTTAAAAAACCACCATGGCCTGGGCCTTAGAAAATGAGAAGTTGTGTTATTTTGGTCAGGGGCTGGATGGAAATTGTTTGCTCTGACTGTGAAGGAAGTGTTTACGAAACTAACAAGAGATAAAAACAAGAACTGGAGGGGAAAGTGACTGTGCTTGATATGCTAATCACACGTTATGCTTATCTTTTTGAATTAAAGCAAGTCCCCTAAGGAATTCATTCGTATGTTCACTAGTTGCCATGAGTACTTAAAGGATATTAGATGAGATTTCTTAAAAAATAGGTTATAGTTTAGGCAAGCATTACTATTTATTTACTCATTCACCCATTTATTTAATAAATATTTACTGAAGACCTACTCTGGATCAGAGACTGTGCAAGGGACTGGGGAACAATAGGGAGTGAAATAGAGGAGGTCCCTGTCCTCAGGATCTTCTCTGCTGGTCAGGGGAGCTGTGCTCTGATTGGACAGAGATGGCATAGCCTGCTAGCTTTAGGAGCAGAATGCGAGTATCTCAGGAAGGCTATTAGAGGAGAGCTGGCATCCGTGCTCCCCCACAGGTGCAAAAGGCAGCTTGTCCTGTGCCATGCATTGACTGGTGCCTAGATCTTTCAACTTTACTTGCAATGCCAGAGAGGTCTAAGTTCAAATCCTCACCCTGCTGCTTAATAGCTGTGTGACACAGAAAAGACACATAACTCTGAGACTTAAAGGATTTAGCAGTAAAATACAGATACTAATATGAATTTCACGGGATTATATGGAGTAAATAATATAGTGGACATAAAAATATTATCCCAATTAAGAAAATAGTGTGTGTTAACCAATATTATAATGAGCCTTTATCACTAAAGTATAAGGAATCATGTAATATCCTGGCTTTGGTGTTGCTTAGCACATGCAGATATGCACATATAGAAAAAGAAAAGCAGGTATTTGTGAGTAAACACATGCACATACCTTCACTACATGTGAAGGCATATGCCTGGGAGCCTGCAAGAAAAATATCTACATATCCCATATGTATGCACATGTCTAACTGTGCACACACGCACGACTGTTTCATGGCCACATTTCCTTTCTAAGCTTTTTTCCCCACCCAACACATGCACCAGCCTTTTTGAGTCCTCCACATCCTAACTATGAAGAATAGGAGGGCAAGTCACTTCCTTCTCGGTTTTCTCAGTTCTCCTCAGGGACAAGGTTGGATTTAGTGATCTTTTTCTCTTTGTTTGCTTTCCTTTTCTTTGGTTTAGATACATTTATTTGTTTACATCCTCATAGGTCATTATTTTTCCACACTCACTCACCTTCCTCCCCTTTGGAGAAACGTTACTTGGAAGATCCTTCTGATTCTGTGTTTCCTTGTATGGTGAGTTTCCACTCTTCTTTTCATGCCCTGACTCCTGGGATGCCACTTGGAGTTACTTATTCTTATCTTCCCATGAACTCCAGGATCTAACTCTGCTCCCAGGATTTTGTCAGCATAATCACTATTCTCTAATAAACGTGGTCACTCTCATTGTTATGGTTGGGATTCAAAATGTTCCCACAAAGCCTCATTGTGTTGAAGGCTTGGTTGCCAGCTGATGAGTTTTGGGGAAATGATTAGATTATGAGGACTCTAACTTCGTCAGGTGGATTGATGGATCCATGGATGAGGTCATAATCTGGTGAGATAATTGGGAGGTGATGGAAACAGGAGATGAGAATGAGGTGAAATGAGTCAATCATAGGAGTGGACGTTGAGTACTATATTTGGTTCCCAGAACCTTCCCCCGCCCCCTCTCTCTCTCTCTCCCCTCTTTCTCTCTTTCTCCTTCCTGGCCAAGGGCCACCAAGAATTAAACAGTTCTGCCTCTCTACAGGCCTTTAGCAATGGAGCTGCCTGATCATGGACGGAAACCTCTGAAAGTATGAGCCAGAGTAAACTTTTCTTTCTTAGCTTGGTATTCTCAGGTATTTTGTTACAGGGACAAAAAGCTGACTCATCAAAATTCTTCTTTCTTTAACATAACACTTTTGGACTTCTTGAGAATATTTGTAACAGATGGTGGGAAGGCTGTTCTCACTTGGAGATGGATTCCCCCAGAACTTCCTTTAGAACACACACTCACACATGGATAGAAATGCTTGTACTTGTGTTCAGAGGCATGCATGCAATTTTTACACACGTCTTTAATTTTATCTTCTCTTTCCTTTCTGCTGCCCTTTGGTCCCATTAGATGAAACTGGTAAAAAAAAAAAAAAGTACGTTGCATTTTGCTGTTTCAGTGATATATTTTATTTTGCATCTCATTAAGACCTTTATGGCCACCCCAAATGAACCTGAAACCTGCTTTTTTGTTCTTCCTGGAATTTAATGGAGATTGACACTTAAGTAAACGGAGACTAAGACCTTCATGGAGGAAACAGGAAACTGGTCCCCCCTGAAAAGCGGCTGTTGGAATATTCCCAAATGGGTCAGCCTTGACACTGAAGAGGATGCTCTGGGTGTTCCCCAAACCATGTGGAGTTGGCATATGTAGGGTATGCTTCTTCCTGTGTAGACAGAGATGTCATTCTTGCAATCAGCTCCTCAGTATCTGGAGAGGAGTTGTAGGTGTAACCAGAAGTGTAAAGGCTAGATGTCGAGCCCAACAAAGAGGCCTCGTCCATTCAATTACTGAGCACCCATTTATTGGGCGTCTATTCTGCAACAAACCTGCTGTGTGCTAAAGAAAGGTGGGCATGACAGACTCAGTTATAGGTCATCTTTATAATCAAGTGAGGGATAGAGGCACTAGACACAAAATCACACTAGCATTTTTATAAAGGATGATCATGACATTTTGTGAAGAACTGAAAACAAAGTGTTTGGGGAGTGAGAGATGAGGAAATTTGATTCAGCGAAAGTAGAGGCAGGGTTGGGGGAATGGTTAGTTATGGGCACTTCCATGGACAGCTTTATAGTAAAAAGTAAAGGGTAAATGGAGGTTGGCTAGAGAAAGAGGTGGGGATAACATCTCAGGAAAGAGGAAGTAGCGCATGCAAAGGTCGTGATTCAGTAGCTGCCCCAGCAGTGGAGGGGACAGAAGCTAAAGTGGCTGGGACTGCAGAGTGAGGTGCAGAGCAGGGTAGGCTGGAGCTGGAGACAGTACTGGAGAGCTGGCTGGAGGAGACCTTGCGGGACCTTTGGTACCTGACTGTTGATCCTGACCCCGTGCATACTGTTGCCATGGCCCCTGGAGAAGTGAGAGCCACATGAGGGAGAAGGGAGAAGGTAAAGATGTGAGGCGCACCCTAGGACTTCTTCAGAAGAGTAAAAGGATGCTGCAGTTGGGGGTGGCTGCCCTGAAATAGTTGATTCAACAGAAAATAACTACTTGGACATTTTTAAAAATTGTATTTTAAATTCTAAAGCAATGTGGTCAGAAGCATCTTGTCCCTAACACACTCTTTAATATCACTTGAGATTATCAGGACATTTGTGATCTTTTTTTTTCATACAAATAAAAATGTAAATATTTTACTTTGGCTTTTAGGTTTGTGTCAAATTATTGCCTTTCCAAATGGCTACTTTCAAAGGACTACTTTAAATTTTTTACTGTGTCAGAAAAAGTCACATTACCATATGCACCAACTTACCCATCTAGCTGTTGAAATAACTTCTTTAGTAGCTTCTCAGACTCTCAGAGAAGCCAGACTATTCATTTGTCAGATTAGTATGTGTGCTTAATCCTAGATAAACCTGTAACATATTTTATGTAATTTTTCCTCTGTGGAGCTAATCTAATTTGCATAGAAATCTTTAACTTGATTTATTTTCAAATAATCAACAAACTGAAAACATCTTTTTAGTAAAAGTGTTGTCTGTATGAAAAGTAATACTTTCTATTTAACTTATTTTAGGGCTGGGGATTTTGCTCAGTGGTTTCGTCACCTGCTGCACAAGAGCAAGGACCTGAGTTTGATCCCCGGTACCACAAACAAACAAACAAACAAAAACTAAATAAATAAATTATTTTATGATGAAATTTATGAACAAACAAGCCTGAAGAAATAGAAACATGTTTTCAGGAATTGACTACTGTACAAAATCCATGTCCCATTGAAAGTGACAGAGTTCAGCCAACAGATCCCTATCACACAAACTGTGACAAAGGGCACAGCACAGTGTGAGGAGGTAGCATGTACCACCACACAGATCCTTCTTATGGACTCAGACACCACATTTCTACAGGACTCTCCTTCCCAGTCAACTTTAAGTGAGGTTTTTGACCCAAGCAAATGATTGGGGAAGACACACTAGACAAAACGAAGTCTGTTCTATCTTTAAGCTGAGGCCATTGTTCCAAATCTCAGTGCTCATTTGAGCATAATCATTTTAAATATAAATAACTGAAAATCTTTATTTGAAAAGAGACCTTAATTCCTTTGACACTCTAAGAAAGAGCAGTTCACCTTGTAGGAAGTCTAAATCATTGATCTGTTTTTTTAAGCAAATGCAATTTGATTATTTAGATGTCAGAGCAGAGCAGGAAGGACCTCAGGAAACTCCCCTAACCACTGGTGTGTTCTACCCCACAACCACAGCATCCTGGCATACCCCTTACTCTTCTGCATGATTTTTGACTTACGTGTGTCAGCACCGTGAGTCATTTGAAGAGAGTTGAACAAAAAGCAATCCTTAGGGGAACCAAGCAGAGACAACTCAGTACTTCACAACTAGTAACAGTGGAAATTCTTGCCTTATCAGGTCTGCAGGGGTAAGGAAACTATGGCCTCTGATAGAGGAATTCAGCCCATCTTTGGTGTCCCTTCTGGGGGAGAACTAGGAACAAATTTCCTGACACCGTTCTCCTTCCACCCTCTGGCCTCCCACTGACCAAACCCAGCCAGAAACCTATAGACAAAAAGCCCACCAGAGCAGTGCAATGGCCTTGCAGAACATGGAGTGGGGTCAAGAAGAGTAGAAAGTGAATCACATGGTCCTGGGGAGTGGAGAAGGGTGGATGGGACAAATCCAGCACAAGCTGCTTGTCTCCCTCACTAGCCTATAGGAGTCTACGGGGTGGGAAATGTACTTCCCCATTTTGTAGCCCCTGACCCAAACTCAAACCCCAACAAATAGAAAGCGTTTTGTAAACTGTGAATAACTGAATGAATATAGTGTTGGAGAATAAATAGGCGGACTATAGATGGTGAATGAGTGAAGATTGGTTAACAAGTCCTCCCTACTAGAGTTCTTTAGCTCAGCTTCTCTGGTAACCACCCAGGAACAATTTGTAATTAACACATCAAAATTCTAAAGCTATAGAAAGACTTTGTCCCTGCTGCAGCTTAAGCAATCTTGGGTACAGGATGAAACTGCTTCCTTCATAGCAGAGATTAAGCACCTCCCACCTCCTTTCCAAAGACCTCAAATTCTGAATTAGGAGAGACATGAATTAATGAGTTCTTCGTGCAACAAGAAAAACCTCTTTTAATAACTGAGAGTTAAACAGAGTTTGGATCCCTGCTGATCTTATTGGGAAAATTAAATAAAAGTGACATTCTGCTGGCCCAAGCAAATTAGCAGCCAGCCTGTGTGAAGGCTCAGTTAACCCGAGACATTGTGTGATGTATTACCCATTGTTTGACGTACTTTCATAAGAGCAAGACGAAGTGTCCCATCCTTTAGATTCTGGTAATGTGCCTCATTGTTAAATTCAATAGGAAAAGCGATTCATACTGTGGTATGATTGAAAAGAAAATTGAATCCTTTTGATGTTATAAATGTGTCTATTACTGCGTGTGCACACAAATTTTCCATGGAAATTATGGTGAAAGTAGTGATTCTCCTCGAAAAATGCATTAGTGTTGACACATTCAATTTTATCTGCATCAGAATATAAATACCCTTTAACCATGGTCAAATTGTGTGGAATGTATATACCGCATCTGCATAAGTCACTTGTCTATCCATCTATTGGGAAAAAAATCACATTGAGCTCCGAGAGCTATCCTGGCTCTCCATTTGCAGTTTTAAAAATATATATTATTAAAAGCATCCATGCAGGATTTGTGTGAGGGTCTTTCTAATTTAAAAACCAGTTTTATAAAGCAGAAGTCTGTAATTTCACATCCTAGTGGCACAAAGCAAACTTGGAAGCTTGCGAGATCTATGAGATGTTTGACTGTCATGCTAAAGTTGGCCACCAGGCCATTACTGGTCATGAACTGACCAAGTGGTCATGGGATCATCTTATTAGGAAGCAGGTGATGTCAGGACCTTACTACTCAGCTGGGAGCTGTGGTTTCAAGTCCCTGCTTATAAGCCTAATGAGAATGTTAAGCTCTCTCTTCCTTCCTTCTCAGGCTACTGGTCTTCTAGCTCTGCTCCTCCATTCTCTTGTCTCTCCCTAAATGTAGACTCAGTAGCCTTCCCTCAGAGCTTCAGCCTCCTCTTCTGCATGTAAGAGTGGTCGGTCCTTACGTCCTCCAAATTTAACTTTTGGTACTGTAGTGGAACACATGAAGCTTTTTTCCTTCCATCCCCATAATGGTCAGGGCACTTTTTGGTTACAAACAGTAGAAAATTCAACATAAAATGGCTTAGGAAAAGTGAGAATTTATTATGCCTTTACCATTTCCTCCCCTCAAAGACAAAATTGAGGGCAAATCTGGCCGTGAGCATTGCCGTTAAAATTGGGTCCCACTCCAGCTCTGGGCTCTTCTCCTGGGTGTTGACTCCATCTACAGTCTCTCCTGGTGATCTCTTCTCTTGGTGATGAGATGTCTGCACTCCTTGCTCATATCCCTTCTACTCCAATTTCTCTAGTACAAAAGACACAAGAAGGTATTTTTGAGCGATATTTCTCTAGCCCATATCAAATCAGTGTCGATTTCTGAAACAATTATGACAGCCAGAGGCATCTGATACTCTGATTGGTTAGATTAGGGTCACAACCAACCTTAGAGTCAGCTCAACTCATGGAATGTGGACTGAGAGTGGGGAGGGGGCAGTGACTTCAAGAACAGTCATGTTCTTCTTGTTAAAAAGAAGAGTAAATATGCACTGGAGGGCACATATCTGCTGTCATGTGTTTTTGCAAGTAATTCCTGCCATCTGAATACCATCTCTCCTCATCGGTGTGGTGAATCCTTAGATATCCTTCAAGATCACGTTCAAATAATAGCTTTTTACAGAGCCTTCCTAAATCCCTTCCTGTCTTGTCTACTCTCTTAGCACTGGAACATACCTGGGCTATAGAACTTGTGATATCCCACTCTTCCATTTTTTAAGTACAAAGTACCATCAGTACTAACTTCCACTAGGAGTTGGAATATAAGGCTCTATGTGCATGCTGCATGACATGCTAGAAGGGAAACCTGGGACAAAGTCATGGAAGCGAGCAGTGGGAGCATTTCCAGGGAGGCAGCAGAAACCAGCAGGGAAAAAAAGTGGCAGAATAATTGGTTCTTCCAAGAGGTCATGGGTGAACCAGGACCAAGGTCACAGTTGGGTATGGCAAATTCTCTCCAGTTCCCAGGTAGATTTGGAGACCAGGAGAGAAAGATTCTGGAGTGCAGGACAGACCGCTGCCATCAAAGTGCACGGTCAAGTTGGTAAGAGTCTGAAGCAAGCAGCCTATGAATGATCAGCATTGAGAATATGCAGGATGCAGGACACAGGTCCTATACTCCAGGAGATCAGACATGTGAGGACCAGGAGAGAGTCTTAGCCTCTTCCAGTGAGAGTATTCTGACAGGGATTAATGGAAATGTGTCCTTTACTGCAATACACTTAAAAATTTTAATATTCACCGTATATTTGATACCCTCGTATATTTCCAATTACAGAAGAACTACTCTACTTTGAAGTGACTCTCTTTATGATTTCACTGGTCTGGCTGAGTGGAGATCTGCTTCTCTCCAGTTTCTGTCCATTGACTTTGGTTCTGCTGTGAGAAACTTCTTTAACTGTATTTACCAAGGTCCTTCACTTAACACAGCTATTGTGTATGTGCCATATACAGTTTAGGTGCCTGGGATAAATCAGTACACACACACACACACACACACATACACACACACACAGAGAAATATTTATCATTGTGGAGAGAATCTGGAGGAACAGAGGTCCAGCTAAAAGAAACAAGTGCAAAGGTCCTGGGGTAGGAGTTTGGTTTACTAAAGAAACAGAAAAGTCAATAGTGGAGGCAACAGGGAGGCAACATCAGAAAGATACAAGAACCAGATCACAAAAGGCCTTATAGGCTTTTGTAAGGACTTTGGCATTTACTCTTCAACCCACTGTCCAAGTCCTGAGTGATCCTAACGTGGATACAAAAAGTTCATTATTAGCTTGAGAAAATGGGGCTAGAATTTTACTTGGATTAAGAATCCTGGGTACTCTGCTAATTACCACTTTCCCCTCATCAATTTATCCCAGACTATAAAGTGGATTTCTGACTTGGTTCCCAGTGAATCATTCTTATTTCCCAGCCAGCTCTGCTGAGTCACTTGCAGCCTGGATGCAGCCTGGGGCTCCTGGCAGAGCTGGAGCAGCTCAGGGATGGAGAAGATGGGGAATCGGGAGTTGAGTCTAGTGTGCAAGAACAGGGCCTATAGGAGTGCTGAGTGTGAGCCATGGCTCACGTCCATGTAGCACTAGTGTAGTTGTTTTCTGGGCCTCATTTTCCTCATCCATCACACGGGACCAAGAGCACCTATTCCATGATGCATCATTTGATGTTGCATCTAACTGCCTGGCATGGAGTGATCCCCGCTAACTACTCGCCGTTACCATACTGGCCACTTCTCAGACAGCCTCTCTGCCTGGGATGAACAAGGCTCTTTATTCTCCCAGATGCTGGCAGGGCTTGCTTCTCAGTCATGGTCTGATTGCACCTTGGGCTTCTGGTGTCCTTGGTTTTCTGCTTTTGGACCACGCCTTGCCTCATTTGCTACAGGCCTTCCCAGGTGCTCACTTGTACTCTGCTGGCTCTGAAAGCCAATAGGCCTGAGACGTGCCCCGTGTCGCTGTACGTATTTGGATGTGGAATTTGGCTCTGGCCATCCTTCACTGGGAACAACCTGAAAATTGTCTTATTTATGCCCGTATTGGTTCCATCCTATTTCATCACCATTCTTACCTTGCAAACTTGACTGGACCCAGTAGGACTGGAGCCAAGACTTAGCAGAATCGGGACCACGTTCTTATTCACTGAGAACCAGTTTCTTCAGGCACAATATACAGGGCAAAATCCTTGGACTCCCTCACACTGATGCCTCTAATTCACCTCCAGGAGAAAACTGACTAGGACAGGGACCCATCCTTAGGGGAAAATCTCCTTGTGGCATCTCTCTGCCTCTCTCTCCATTCTCTCTCCATATGGTTGTCTGCCTCTCTCCCCCGCACATCATGTGAACATAGCCTTGTAAATTGTTCCGAATCCAAGTCTGGGTGGGATATTTACCCAAAGCGAATTATGGCTGGATGCATTCCTATGTCAACATGTGCCACGCTCATTTCTTATAAAGTAGTTCATTATTCTGTGGGGCATAAATAGTATTACCAGATTGATATGATTAAAGCTAGTGAGTCATTAATTAGCATCTAATTAAAAGAGATGAGTTACATACCCATGTACAGTAGCTAATGTGATGTTTTCCTTGAAAAAAGAAATGATTAAGTGTACAGCAATTGTGTTTTCAAAGAAACCACACCAAGCCATATGTGCAGTTCTCTGGAAATGCAGGGACCACGTGTGCCTTGGGGCATCAGAAAATTGAATTTACTGCCTCCCAAAGACGTGGGTGCCAACATGTTCTAGTCACAACGAGCTGGCTTGAGCTTTGTGTGATTTTCAGAAATATCAATAGGGAAGCCATCAAGGCAGCTTCCTGGGGTACAAGCTCGGGATTAGGGCTGTGTCTCCTCCTGCTCAACATTCTACTGTGATATAATTCATCCTGCCAATCATTCTCACATTCTTTATCTAATTTAATGTTCACATAACCCATATCCGTATTTTGTATTAGAAATCTAAACCTCAGACAGGACTCAGTTACAGCTCATTTGATGACTAGAGAATTTCCGAAGAAGCACATTCCAAGCTCCCATCCAGGCATTCAAGTCCTCTGGAACCTGATCCTGGCATCTCCAGCAGCCTCTTTTCTTACTATTTTTTACTTCCCAGTTTTTAACCCAGCCAAACTTCTCGTCACCATGTTTCCCTAGTGTCATCATTCTGCTCACAGCCAGCGAAGAAGGCGCGCATCCTGTTCTCTACCCCTCACACCCTACCAGAACTCGTGGGTGCAGGCCAGTCCCAAATTCACCCTGCGCTTCCACTGGGCTGGGCTGTGGTCCCTCACTCAGTGGATTCTTTGCAACTTATATGGCAGAACCCAAACTGGAAAAATCACCTTTACCCAACTCAAACTCTCCTTAGATGGGCATTTCTGCCATCGAATCTCACCCATGTAGTCACTAGGTTCATTTTACAGCAATGGAAATTTAACTTTTGCATTTCAATTAGGTACTATGTCTGATTATCAAAGTAATACATGAAAATGATCTGTAAAGCAGCAGCAAAAATAACAATGATTATTTCTAGAGAAAAGAATAGGATGGGAATTGGTAGAGTGTGGGACAGAACGTCAGGGGGAAATTTTATGTATTATTTATACATTTTATATATACATTTGTATTCATATATAGCTTGTATAGCAAAAAGACAATTTAGAAATTAAAGCAGCACATTCCTATTTGAGAACTCCTGTATATTGATAGGAAAGATCAATGATAAATAGAATAAAAATACATTTCTTACCTATAGATAACCTGCTATTAAGTTTGGTACTTTTCTTCTGTGTTTTTATTAAATTCTATACAATATGATATTCTATAAAAGAATTGTGAATCCTTTATGGCTTAATATTTTAACATATGTACCTCCCATACTAGTAAAAGTGGTTGTTGACACCAATTCTAAATATGGCATAATATTCTATGGAAGGGATGAGATATTACCCATTCAGCCTTTCCCTGTGGTTAGACATGTATGTTGCCAATATTTTTGCAGTACAAATATCGTTGAGGAAAACATCTGCTTTTAATTGGAAAGTTTAAATTATTTATATCACTTGTCATAACTGATATATTTATTTGTTCTTGTCCTGTTATGCTTATTACATTTGACTCTTCCTTTCTGTTTCTTTTGGATCATTCTCTCTTTCATTAATTTTTTTTTCTCTATGGTCGTTTTGATGGTATATATGATGCTTTTAACTCTATTAAATATTTCCTTTTAAACTTTGTACTTAATAGTGAAATATTCACCGTTGGCTCCTAAAATTTGTAATTTTATTTCTCCAGTATAATGTTCTGTTAAATCCACTTATTAAGCTTTTATTTTCAGTTATTATATTGTTTCTGATTCTATAATTTCTATCTGATTTTTAAAAATAGATTCCATTTCTCTAAAATACTTTTCACCTTAATTACTGCAGATTTTTAAAATATAAAATATTTTCCTTACTTCAGAGACCACCAGTACCATTTCCAATTCATTCTTGTCCAAATTTTTAAATTCTAGCTGAGTATTTTTACTTATTTTAGAAATTTTATACATATTTCTATGTTTATATACATTTATGTATATTTTTATATATTATGAACATTATGTACTCGTACTCTTTTATCTAGCTTATTTCATTTAGGTCTATGTCTGTGAAATTCATTCTTGTTTTATGGACCAGAGATTTGTTTCTGAATACTATTTCTCTATATAAATATACCACAATTTATTATGGATTCACAGTTGGTAGATATTCATGTTGTTTCCAGTTTGGGACTATGAATAAAGCTTCTATGAATATTCTTGTACAAACATTGGTATGGACTCAAGTTTTAATTTCTTTTGAGTAAATGCCTAGGAAAAAACCCTGCTAGGTCATAGGGTAGATGTTTGTTTAAATTTATAAGAAACTGCCAAACTGTTTTCTAAAGAGACTGCTATTTTACACTCCTAACAGAAATATGTGAGAGGTCTGGTTGTTCCACATTCCCAAGTTGAGGAGATTCTCTTCTATTTCTAGTATTCTGAAAGATTTTATCATGAATGTGTATTGAATACTTCAAGTGGGTTTTTGCGCAGCTATTTAACTTACCATATGATTTTTCTCTTTAATCATGAGTCCCCTTTAGTCTGTTACTATTCTAATGTTAACTGAGCTTTATATTCCTAGAATGAATTCCCCTTGGTCATGATATATCACTAGTTTTTTATATTTTTGAACTCACTTTACTAATATTTTATTAAGAATTTTCTAAGTTCAGGAGATGTATCTTTCTATAATTTTCTTTTCTAAAAACATCTTTGATTTCGGCATCAAAGTTACGCTGGCCTCATAAAATATCTTGAAAACTGTCCCCCTTTTATTTATTTTCTAAAGAGTTTTAGAAGGATTGACACTGCATGTTAAATGTTTGCTAGATTTCATTACTGAAGCCATCTAAGTCTAGAATCTCCAATAATATTTTCAATAACAAATTCAATTTATGTAAGGTAGAAAGTTATTCAGCTATTTCCTCTCACCGGTGTTAGTTTTGAGGATTTGCATAGAGCATAGAGCTTTTCCAATTCACCCAAAGAGGTCAAATTTATTGGCCTAAAATTTTGCATTATATGTCCTTGTCCTTTTAATGTCTGTGGGATCTGTAATGATGCCCTTTCTGTCATTTTTGATATTGGTAAACTATTTTTTTCTCTTCTTAATCTGTCTAGCTACAAGTTTCTGCTTTTATCTTTTCCCCAAATGCCAGCTTTTGATTGATTTCATTGTTTATCTATATTATAATTCATTGATTTGTGTTTTTGTGTTCTTTCCAAGTTTTTATTTTTTCAATGCTGGACACTGAAACAATGGCTATCCTGGCACATGTTAGGCAAATGTTCCAGTTCTGAGATATAGCCACAGCCTCTATTTTCTTACTTAATTTGCTCTTTCTAGCTTCTTAAAGTAGTCACTTAGATTACTGACTTGTTTATTTTTAAGTTAGTTTGTGCTATGGTTTGAATGTTCATGCTCCTCAGCACTACAATCAATATATTAAATATTTTCAATTATCTCAACAATCTAGATAGTTTCTCCATGCTCCTTTTTAGGAAATACCCAATTTCAATGCAACCACCATTTAGGTTATTTTCCGTGATGATTAAATATCCTCTGTCTTACCCTTCCTTCACTCAACAAAATAAGTTTAAGATTCATCCATGTTGTTGTGTGGATCAGTAGATTTTACAGATATACCAGAAGTTATTTAATTTCTCACCTATTGATGGAGATCTTGGCCATTTTATTTTATTTTATTTTGGTACTGGGGATCGAACTCAGGACCTCATGTTTGTGAGGCAGGCTGTGGTACCACTGAGCTAAACCCCTGGCCCTGGCCATTTTAAATGAAGGTGTTTTGAACTATCATCTATAAACTCTAGTAAATATTGAAAAGTACAACTACTGGGTCATAGGTATATATATAACTGAATAAGACAGTTAAGTTTTCCTAAGGTAATTGTACTATTCTATAATTCTACTAATACTATATGGGAGTTTTAATGCTGTACATCTCTGCCAATATTTCATTTTAACAGCTTTTTACATTTTATACAATCTGGTGAGCATCTAGTCCTATCTACTTGTGATTTGTTGTTGTTCTTTACATGTGTTTGTAAGCATTTTTTGTATTTAAGCAAAATGTTAATTTATGCATAATAATTGTACATATTTATGGGGTACAATGTGGCATTTCAATGCTGGTATACAATCTGTAAAGATCAAATCAAGATAATTGGAATAATGTCATCTCAAACATTTATCATTTCTTTGTGTTGGGGATATTCAGATTCCTCTTGCATTAATCAACTTTCTAATTATAATTTTTTATACCAGGAATCGAACTCAGGGCCTCTTGCTTGCCAGGCAGGCTCTGTACTGCTGAGCTACATCCCCAGCCCTCTAATTATAATTACCTGAAATGATTAACATATGAGGAAAAGTGGTTTATTTTGGCTCACAACTTTAGACTTTTCAGTCCATGATAGGGTGGACCCATTGCATTTTGTCTTTTGGAGAGATGATGCCAGAAAACAGTGGTGGAAAGTGCATGATGGAACACAACTACACAATTTCATGGCTAGAGAATAAGGAGAAAGAAGGTCTGAGTCCCACAATCCCCTTGGAGGAGAAGCTTCTAATCACCTAAGGAAGGCCCTCTCTCAAGGGTTTCTTCACTCCCAAATACTTCTACCCTGGAGACAATGCCTTGAACATGGGAATTTAGGGGACACTCAAGTTCCAAATTATAGCATCTCTCTACCAGCTGTTTTGAAATGTTAATTAATTGTTTTTACCCATAGTCATCCTACTGGGCTACAGAACATTGAAACATATTCCTTCTGCCCAACTTCACCCCTAAACCCATAACCCATACTTTCTTCATGCCCCTATTTCCTATTTGCACTTTCTTGATGACTAACACTGTTTATCACCTTTTCCTGTTTATTGTGAATTCATACAGTAAGAGACACATTGGCAAGAACAATGGGATGAATGTGTTGGAAGCAAGGGTAGCAAGTTGAGTATTTTAAGGGGATTTATTGGCAGTGTGTCTTTTACTGTAATAAATTTTTGATTCTAACATTCACCATAAGTTTTGGTCACATTGTATATTTTGATGACACCTTTGCCTACCATGAGATGAAAAAGATTATTTCATGTTTTTTCCAATGTATATTTTTGGCTCAATATTTAGGCCTATGGTCCATATTAAGTTTATTATATAAGGTGATGTAAAAGTCAAAGTTGTATTTGTTTGTTTTGTTTGCATCATATGGGTAGGAACTTGTCCAGTCTCCATTAGTTGAAGTCTATTCTTTTTCAATTTAATTAATTTGGTGTTTTCGTAAAATTCAACTGCCACATGCATGAGTCTATTCCCGAGCTCCAGTGTGTCTCATTCATCTATATATTTCCTTGTGAAAACACCATTAGGTCTTTATGACTTAAGATTTCTAGTAGTTCTGGAAATTAGATGAAACAATTTCTTTATTCTGTTCTTTGTTTCAAAATTATTTTGGTTACTGTTTTGGTTTAATAATTTTTTCTTATTATTTGTTCATTTTTCATTATATTGTCATCCTTATTGCTAAGGTATTCTTCATTTTTTACTTACTTTAGATTTAATTTCTTATTTCCATCTCCTGAGATAGACACTTAGATCATTGACTTTCATCTTTTATCTTTTCTAAAATAGAATTAAAAGCATCTCCCTAAGTACTTCTTGCATCAAATCCACAAATTCCATGTTTTGTTTTTATTATTATTCATTTCAAAATATTTTCTAATTTTACTTGTGATTTCTTCTTTGACTTTTGAGACATTATTTTTCCTTTCTTTTAAAAATTAGTATACTTTTGCAGTACAAAATGATTACATTTATCATGGGGAGATTTACGTGTAAATAACATCATAATTCATATTTTTTGTCTACTTCCCTTCACATCCCTCCTTGGTCCCTCCAACTCTTCTCCTTCCCATTTGTAAGAGCTCTTATTTCTATTTTTTTCTTCAACTCTCTTTTTAAAAAAATCCTTTTCTCTAACTGTTTGTAGGATTTTGTTCTTCTATTGAGTTTCTGGGATCTGACTATTATATGTTTAGTTGTAGATTTTTTTTTTATCATGGCTAGTTGGAGTTCTATATGCCACATTTATCTGTATGTCAATTTCTTTCCGTTTGCGAAGTTTTCTATCATTAATTCTGTGAACAGATTTTTTACGTCGTTTGTACTTTCTCCTGCTCTTTTGTGGACTCTTATCAGTCTTATGTTATTCTTTGCATCATCTAGCAGCTGCTCGATCGATTTCTTATGGTTACTTACTATTTTTAAGATGTCTCTCTTTTCATGGTCACTACCTGCAATCCTGTCTTCTATATCTGATGTTCTATCTCCACATTCATTCAATCTTCTGTGAATACTTTCAATGGAGTTTTTCATCTCCTGGATATCTGTTTGACTCTGTTTCATGGATTCCATTTCTTTTCTATGTTGGGAGTTCATGGTTTCCACAAATCACATACAAAGGAAAGCCTATCAGAATCACATCAGACTTCTCAACACAAACCCTCAAGTCAAGGAGACCCTGGAGTGAGGAATTTCAAGCCCTAAAAGAAAACAACCTCCAACCTAGACTGTTGTATACTGCAAAATTATCTCTCAAAATCCATGGGGAAATTAGATACTTACGCAACAAAGAACTCCTGAGAAACTTCACGAGTACTCCAAACAATTCTAAACAATATTCTAGAAAAAGGCAATGAGGGTCACAAATGCACGAGGACCAACAGAGCAAAGCCATAAGACAAGGCAAGAAATTAAAGGGAAAGGGGAAAAAATAAAAAATAAAAGAACCAACAACAGTAAAATATCATGACAAGGATGAGTCAATACATATCAAATATAACCATCAATGTTAATGGCCTCAACTCACCATTCGAAAGAAATAGACTGGCAGAATAGATTAAAAAAGCAAAATTCAACAATATGCTGTATACAAGAAACATAATTCAAAAAGAAATTCATAGACTGAAAGTAAAAGGATAGAAAAATGCTCATTTAAAAAGTCTGAGTTGATTCACAAGTTTGTTTCTAAAATAAATGTGGGTTTTTTGTGGCAGGTACTGAAAGATTTTGCTATGAATAGACTTTTAAAAATTGAAATAAACAAATGGAGAGTTCCTGTTTAAAAAAAATTCCTTTTCTCTCCCTTACTCCTTTTCCTCCATCTCTTGTTCTCCTTTCAACTTGAAAAAGATCCCCCTGCTTTCTATTACCTCTCTTTTATTTTGCTTTTTATTTATACTTTGGGTTTCACATATAAGAGAAACTATGTGATATTTAAACTTGTGCATCTGATTTATTTCACTTAATAGTGTAATCTTGAAGTGTATCCATTTACCTACAAATGCCTTCTAACATTTATAAATATGCTAATTTTCAAACATTTGTAGGTTTTGCAGATACCTTCTTGGTCTACAATTCAATCATTTTTAATCCAACAACATTTGTGTTAATTTCAGTCATTGGAAATTTATTTAAATTTTGTTGATGGTCCAGAATATGGTATACTGTGGTGACTATTCTGTATAAATTTGAACAAGAAAATTATTTTGCAATTGTTATGGTTAGTACTATATAAATGTCAAACAGGCTATTTTGATGATAGTGGTTTTCAAATATTCCATATTGGTACTAATTTTTTCTTGCTTATTCAATCAGTGACTGTTAGAGTAATGTTAAAAATTTCACAATAATTGTGAACTTTTCAATTTTTCTTTTAAGGTCTATCAAGCTGTTTTTCATGCATTTTGAAACTCTGTTATGAGATACATGCTCATTTAGGATTGCTATGCCTCTTGATGGATTGGCATTTTTATCATTATGAAATGTCCCTGTTCATCTCTAGTAGTAGTTATTTGTCTCAACATCAGCTTTATCTGATATTAATATATCTATTTCTGCCTCTTTTGATTAATTGTTTGCATGCTGTATAATTTTCTGTCTTTTACTTCTAAGCTTCCAGTCTTAATATTTAAGATTTACATACTATTCAATATTTCTTTTATATCCAACCTGTTAATCTCTACCTTTTAATCTGAATGTTAATGCCATTTAGACTTAATATAATTATTAATATAATTGCATATGTGTCTGTTACATATTTTCTATTTATCACATCTTATTTTAACTAATTTATTTTCTTTCTACCATTTATTTTAAACCATTTTTTTAAAAATCCACTTTATCTCTTCTGTTTTTAGCTATCACTGATTTATTATATATTTATATTTAGGGTTACACTAGGAATTACAACTTATTGTAATTGACTAAGTAAATATATCACTTCATACACAATGTACTAACCTTATAGAATACCCTTTAAATTTACTGCTCTCTTTTGTACTGTTGTCATCCATGTTATTTTTACATATGTTATTATCCTATAATATATAATTAGCTTTGTTTTAAACAGTCAATTATCTTTTAAAGAAATTAAAGGAAAAGAAAATCTTACCTTTACCTGTATACTACCATTTTCAGCATTCATTCCTTTGTGTAGATTGGATTTTCTGTCCGGTATTATTTTCCTTCTGTTTCAAGATCTACCCTTAATATTTCTTACAGTGCAGGTCTGCTGGGGATGAATTCTCTCAGATTTGCTTATGTTTTCATTTTGCTTTTATTTTGGCTATAGAACTCTAGATTTATGGCTTCACCTTTAAGCCTCAAAGATGTCATTTCTTTCTTTTCTAGTTTGCTTTTATTTTCATGAGAAGTTGATGCTCACATCTGAGGTGTGTTAGTGTGTTTGTGTGTGTGTGTGTGTGTGTGTGTGTGTGTATGTGTGTTCTAGACATGCTTATTGTGGTTCATAGAACCCCTCAAATCTGTGGTTGGCTTTTTTCATTTTTGAAAATTTTAGCCACTATTATTTTTAATGTTGCTTCATACAAATTCTCTCTTCCCTCTCCTTCTGTATATTCTTTTACACTAGAGCTATTTCCAACTTTCCACCATATCTCTTCTCCTGTGTCAATAGTTTCCATTTTCATCTCTTTTTATCCTCTGTGCTTCGTTTCACATTTCTATAGATCTATCTTCTAATTCTTGAATCTTTCTGTCTTGAAAAATAGAGTATGATCAAATCACTTTTGTCTAATCACAGATTAAATTACTTGAGGGTGAGTTTCAGGAATCACAGGAGTGTGTTAATTTATGGCTTGTTTTAATCTTTAAATATGGTTCTTCAAATATCTCCATGGAAAGCCTAAGGGTTTCTTGGTATGTCTCACCTCCAAATTTTGTGTTTCTGGGACACTGAAACTCATAAAAAAAAAATCTGCTTGGAATTTCAGTCTCTTATATGTCACTTTCTCCTTGTTTCCTTGTTTTTTGGCCTCTGTCTGGGACTATGATATGTGCAGCTAAGTTTCAGCAAATTCTTTGAAGGGAAAGTCAAGTTTACTTGTTGGAGGTTCCTTTTATTTCTGGAACCTTGCCCTCTTAACCTTGATTACCTTGATAGCTGAGACATTATGATTTGATCTAAAATGACTCACAAAGCCTCATGTGATTGGATTATGGGCTCTATAGCTGACTTGTGTTAGGAGTGGGCCCCGGTCAGAAGAGGCAGGTCAATGGGACATGACCTAGAATCATGCATCTCCCTCCTTCGTGTCTCCCTTCTCTCCCTGCTTCCTGGCTGCCATGACATGAGGACCTTCCATCTACCCAGACCCTTCCACCATGCCATTTCCACATTGGAACCAGCCAACCATGGACTGTAACCAGGAGCCAGAATAAACTCTCTTTCTTTAAATTGCAAGTGTCAAGTATTTTGTCCCAGCAACAAGGAAAGTGACTAGATACAGGGACTCTAATTTTTGTCTTCCAGAATAATTAGACTGCTACAAGCCTTCCTGACCACTTTCTACTCAGTGGCATTGTCCCATACCCTGGATTGGAAAATTCTCACTTGAGGAAAAGCAGTAAGGACAGGGGGTCCTCAGTGGGTTTCTCTTCTGTCAGTTCTCTTAAATCAAACACTCATTTCTCAGCGCTTTGGTCATTCTCTCCTGCCTTCAAGTAACTGCATTTGTTTTTAGGATTTATCCAGGTTTTATAGTTATTCTTTATGGCAGAGTCTCTCTGAAAAAAGGTATTCTGTCATAGCCAGAAGCAGAAGCCTCTGCTTTTATTTTTTAAAAAACATATATTTGAACCTACAGTATGAACACATCTGTAATAATCAGCCACCTTCAATGAAGATGGACAATATACTTTTCCCGTCCTTATTTTACCTGCTGCCACCAGTTTTAATTGGTTCAATATGATAATTACACCCAGTTAATTGTTAATTTTTTAAATTAAGAATCTTCTCTTTCAAGGATTATTTATGACACTTTCATTCTTTTTTGTAACCATATTTACCACAGTTACTTAGAATAAATTATGTGCTTAAACGCTTTCAGTTGCTCATTACCGGTTCTTCCACACCATGACTTTACTATTTATGACTTTTAAATTTTGATTCATTTTTTTTTCAGCTGGCTGAAGTAGATTCTGAAGTAATTTTTCAGGAAGAATGCATGAGTCAAACACTTTTTGAGTCTTTGCATAACTGACATTATTGGTCTGTTGACTTCATATATGAACCACAATTTTCAAGTATTCAATCATTTACATTAAAAAAATCAAACATTCTGACCAAAGTAGTATGCTAGATACTAGGAAGAGAGCAATATTCAAAGGTTGTCAGTTGATGCTTTTATGGATTTTATACTTTGGTGGGAAAACCAAAAATTAACAGCTGATTTCATAATTAATTGCAGATGGTGTTTGTGACAAAGGAGAAGCATAGTTCTAGTTTTAATTATTGAAAATGAATGAGCAAAGATGCAGTGTGGTCAGTGCTGATTTTTTACTAAAATCACCTGATTGTGCTGCAATCAGAAATGATTCAGAAATGAGAAGGAGGAAATGGAATGGAGATGGACCAACCAAAAGCCCGTTTGTTATGCAAAGATTCAAGTAGAGATGATGGTGGCTTGGGCTTGACTGGTTACAGGAGAAAATTCTGAATATAATTAAGGTAAGGTTGGAGACCTCTTTTACTTTTCTATTTCTGATCCACCCAACATCAAATTCATTAGGAGGGCCAGAGGAGTAGCTCAGCCATGCCTTCACCTGCCTGTCAAGCACAAGGTCCTGAGTTCAATTCCCAGTACAAAAAAAAAAAATCATTAGCAAATTCTGTCTTCTGTTCTTGGAAATGCAGCCAATCTAGCCATTTCTCACTGCCACCATCTTTTTTATTCTAGTCCAGATCACCATCATCTTTTACCTGAACTATTGCAACAGCTTCCTAACTACTGTCCCCCTGTTCACCTTTTCTGTCCTTCATGGAGGGATCCTGGTAAAGCTTTATGTTATGACATTTCTTTTAAAACTATCCAACAGTTTCTCACTTCACTCAGTACAAGTTCTAACAATGCCTCACAAGGCCCAAAATGATCCGGCCTTGCTAGTTCCAATATTATCTTTTTTCATCCTGTGCTTACTACTCAAGGATGCTGACCTTGCCGTCTCCCCTCCATGCCCAGAGATTTTGCACTTGCTTTACCCTTTTCTGGGTACATTCTTCTCCTAAATCATGCCCTGGATTGCCCCTTCATTGTTGTTGTTTTTGTCATTGTTATCATTATTCCAGATTCTCTTCAATGGTCTCAGTGTAAGAGACCTCCCTGACCATCTTTTAAGAACTCTGCTCCACTCAAAGTCACCATTGCATTACACTGCTATATTTTTCCTATCACTGACATATTAAATAGCTTTGAATTTATTTGTTTATTGTGGTTTTTTCTTACCTTTAGAGTGAGCTTCTTGAGAGCAGATGTGTTGTTATGTTAGTTGCTACCCAGGCACAAAGATCCACTATGTGATTGATTTGGTTGGCCTTGATGGCGAGGGAAGGGAAAATGCTAGAGATGGTTAGTTTAGGCAGCAAGGTGCCTGGGAATGCCTTTCACTGAGAACAGGAACTTGGAGGGGGAGGAAGAATTAGGGAGACAACATGAGATCAGAATTGTATAGGTTGAGCTTAAGATAGCAAAAAAAAAAAAAAAAAGTAGAAATATCTAGTGCTGAATGAACATACAAACTTGTAAAATCATACACATGGGAGTTTTCAGCTACAGGGTGGCCAACTATTTCAGTTTGCTTGACACTTTCCTAATTTTAGCTCTAAAAGTCCTGTATACTAGGGAACCACTTGGTCCAGAACAAAACAGGAAGTTTGGTCACCTTAATGTCAGCATGTGGGTGGGAACTGAAGCCATGTGTATGACGGGGGTTGTTGGGAGATGTCACAGATTGGGAAAAGAAGTTGGCCCAGGCCTGGGCCCAGAGGAGCTCCAGTGAAAAAGATAGGGGAGTGGGCCCCATCTCCAGGACCTGACACTCCCTGGAAGTGGGAGGCATGATACGTGGTAGCTGCCTAATCCTATTTATTGTAAGTAAAAGAAAAAATAATTAAAGGCTAATTATATGCAACCCAAAGAGACCATGCGAGAGAAAAGACTAAAGAGAAAATTAAAATTGAAATCATAAATATCATGTTAGCCCTATTCTATGCTTGATATTGTTCAAATATCTTCTCTTAGGTGAAAATTCAAAGTCCTTACTTGCAAGGCACTGGATGCTCTACTCATGCCCTAACCCCAGCCACCCACATCACTTACTTGTCTTTCCTTGATGCTCTTCACTCCAGCCATGTCTCCTTTCCTAAACTTGCTGTGGCCTTTGCTACCACAAGGCCTTTGTACATGTTATGGCTTGGATATATAATGTCTCACAAAGTCTGGCAGATTGAAGGCTTGGGCCGCCATGCAGGAGTGCTCAGACGAGAGAGTTTTAGACGATTGCATCTTTTAGGATCTAACTTCATCAGTGGATTGATTCATTGATGAATTCATAAATTGGTGGCATTATTGGGAGGAGATAGAAATTTAAGGGTTGGTTCTAGTTGAAAGAAGTGGAAAATGGGTAGTATACAGTATCATGCCCTGGGTGCCCCTCTCTGCTTCTCCTGTGTTCTCGCTCTCTCTCTCTTTCTCTCTCTCTCTCTTGCCTGCCATGAAATAAGGAGCTTCCTTCCATGCCATAGGCTCTATATCATGATGTTGTGCCTTAGCACAGAAACACTGGAAGCAAGGCATCATAGACTCACACCTATGAAACTACAAACCAAAATAACTCTTTCCTCCTTCAAGCTGCTTTTCTCAGGTATTTTGTCACAGTGGCAAAAAGCTGACTAACACAGTATAGCTCTGCCTGTTTAGCTCTTCCCTGATACCAGCAATGTTAATAGAAGAAACTGAAATCAAGAGTTTGTTCCCATTCCTTTTTACCTTCTCCTCTTCCTTTCCTCTCTTTTGCTATTATAAACTTTTCTAATTTTTAAATTTATTTTGGTAGGTATGTGCTAGAGTATTAATTTGCTGCTCTGTAATGAGTAACGATATTGAGTACTTCTTTTGGTCATTTGCATACTTCCTTTTGTGAAGTGCCTCTTTAAGCCTTTTTTGTCTCTTTTTTTTCTATTGGATTGTCTTTTTCTTATTGTTTTATACAAATTCTTTACGTAGTCTTCATACTATATTTTGTCAGTATCTAGTCATCCCTCTGTATCTGTAGAAGAGTCCTCATAGAGAGCAAAATCCAGAGATGCTAAGGTTTCTAACATAAAATAGCATAGCGTTTCCTACACACATCCTTTTATGGACTTTACATCATCTGTAGATCACTTACAGTAGCTACTACAATGTAAATGCTTGCTGCTGTACTGTATTATTCAGGAAAGAAGGACAAGGAAATATTTGTACAAGTTCAGTGCAGGTGCATTTTTTTCAAATGTTTTCCACCTACAATTGCTTAAAGCCAGGTATCCGGAATCCATGAATATAGAGGGGTTACTGTATATATACCCATTGGTTTTCTTTTTCCTTTTTAATGGCATCCTTAAGGAATCCTTCATTTGAAATATCCCAATCTGACCGTTGTCCTCAGTTTGTGTTTTACGTATCCTCAAAAAAAAAAAAAAGTTTTTCTTGCCTACCTCAAGGTCATGAAAATATTCTTCACTTTTTCTTTTATAAGTTTTATGGTTTCACTTTTCCCATTAACATCTCCCCCATCTGGAGCTCCGTACTGTACTATCATACAATATTTCCTGTAAACTAATTGACCATGTAGTTACAAGACTGTTTTTAAACTTTCTTTTATATTCCATTGGTTTGTCTATCTTTAAGCTAACAACATGCTACACTAATTACTGTCGCTTTATGTCTTGAAACTTGTCAGTGTGCTTCCTCCAAAGTTGTGTATGGCAGTGGCCCTTTTAACTATATCTGAGATCACCCATACATGGGCTAAGGGGATGTGGCACAAGGTACCAAAGTTCTGGTCAACCTGATCAAAATATATTGTGAAAGTTTAAATTTTAAAAATTTATTACAGTGAAAAACACATTGCCATTAATGTCCCTCAAACATACCCTCCATCACCTCAAACATACTTAGCCCATCATTTTTGCCACTTTCTGAAGCACTTCTAGAAGTATTCTTTCATAAGTGTCTTTAGTTGTAATGTTGTGGCTACCTTGATGATTGAGTTGATTTCAAATGTTTATCTTTCATAATCATTTTGTCTGTGGGAAAGAGCCAGAAGTTCCACGGTGCAAGATCCATTGAATAGGGTGGATAGGGACACATCATAATGTTTTTATGTGACAGAAATTGGCACAAATATTTAATTAATGAGGTGTAATCATAAAATATAGTGAATGTTTACATTAAAAATTTATTATAGTAAAAGACACATTGCCAATAATTCCCCACAAAATATACCCCTTTCATTGAACACTCATATTATTGCTCTTGGCAGTGTGTTTTTACTGTAATAAGTTTCCTTAATTTAAACATTTACTGTATCTTTCATTTACCCCTTATAAGTTGGTCCCATTGCATCTAGTGTAAAATCCAAACTCCTTGCTAAGAACTCCAAGTCCCAGGTTCTCATCTTTGCCTGTGCCTCTAATGTCACCTTCTCCAGTCTACTAGTTCACCACATCTCAGTTGGAGTTCCTGTTGCTTTGAACCAACTTTCCAATCTTGTTCCACTCTTAACACCATTGTACTTATTGTTCTCCCTCTCCAGCTCGCTGTCTCTCTTTCTTTCCAGATTGTCACAGGTTCAGACCCGTCTTATCCAAATGTGAGCTCATATATGCCTCTTTCTCAGAGAGATGGCTCTAATCACCTTCCCTAAATAATTTCCCCCTTCCTCTCCTGTCCTTGCCTACATTCTATTACATTGCTCTAGGCAATTAGAAGACTTACTAATATCTGAAATAATCTATTTATTTATTTGGCATATTATAGGTCTCTTCTCACTAACATGTAACTTCTAGTGGCTTTGTACCTTTTCAGTCTTTTGCATTCTTCCTTAGCTTCTAAAAGAGTGTTTGGCTTTTAGAAAATGTGCAATAAATATTGGTGGATGAAATTTGCTTTCCTTAAACTCATTGGTCCTGATAGCCACTGACGATACATTTTCTACCTCTTATTGGTGAAGCTTTTGAGATATTAAAGATTAATAATCAATAATCACGTCTTCCTGAAATTTTCTTTCATTAAAATTAAATTTCATTAGTTGCTCCCGCTAAATACATAGGATGCATCTTATCGCTACCTTAGCTGTTTGACTTATTATATCATCAAATAGGAGTGATTATTTTCAATGCCTAAGAACAAATTGAGGTTCAAGATTCAGACAGCATAAAAAACTCCTATAAAGTGATAATAAAAGGACCAAAAAGTGGGACAAAGATTATAAACAAGCATTTTGGGTCATACCTTGTGTTTTCTGTCTCTTAGCCATCTATTCTTATCACATACACACAAATGTATCATGTCTTGCCCCATGCAGGCTTTGGCTAGAGGTCGCAGGAACTATTTGCTGAATGAAAGGGTGAATGAAAAGTGGTACAAGTGGAAAATCCTTGAGTGCTTGGGCCTTGGAGGGAAAGGCATCAAGCCTGGCTTCCTACGCTAGATTTATTACTCTATCTCCCCACTGCTTTCTGTTGCCCATACTCCTGGGGCCTTTGTAAATCATTTGGTGTTATTCCTTCACTTACACATTTTTTATGACTGTCCTTTTAGGGCCACATAAATCAGATGTCAAATCAGGTTATTAGCAGGGGCTATTTTTCCCTCTTCTGTCAAGAACCTGGTATTTTAATTCACTTTGGACTTTTCTACTTCTATTGGTAACCCCTCTCTGGGATGCAAGATGCTGGGAGAAAGGTTTGTTCCGAAGACATAATGTGAGGAGTTAGGCCCAATATCAGACAAAAAAATATGTAGACTTATAATGGTAAAGGTAGGAAGAAAACTATCACCTTTTCACTGAATGATGACCTTAACCCATGACTTAATCAGGAGGCTTTTCCTTTTAGCTAAAAAAAAAAAAAAAAAAAAATGAACATTTAACCCAGACCCATAGAATTGGAGAAATTTCAACTTTAGGGTAAAGATGAATACCCATTCCATCATTCAAAACATATTTGAGTGACCTAATGAGGGAACATGGAAAGGGAGTAAGTTACTTGTCTAAATTATAGAATAGTTAATGGCAGAGATGAGCTACCAATCCAGGCCTCTTAGCACTTTAGATTAAAATGATTTTAATGTCAAAATAGAAGCAATTAAAAAGATTCCTCCTACTTTGACCATCAACAATTAAGAGTAAAAACATTTTTACATGCTTTTTGCTTCTTTTTACTTCTCTGCTCCTTTGATTTAGATACTTTTCACTGTAGCTCGTCTCCTTTTAATTCTAAGCCCTTCTGCTCCACAGATGTACTGTAAATGTACAACAACCCCTCCCTTCATCCATGGGGGATACATTCCAAGACAAACAGTAGACCCCTGAGACCTTAGATAATAATGACCTCCTATATATGCTATGTTTTCTCATATGTACATATGTATGATAAAGTATAATTCATAAGTTAGGCACATAAGATATTAACAGCAATAACTAATAATGAAATAGAACCATTACAACAATATACTAGAGAAAAATTATGTAAATATGGTCGCTCTCTCAAAATCTTATTAAAACTATCTATGTAATGTGATTAAGTGAGGTGGATGATAAAGGTATTTTGACTTTGCATTAGGCTAATATAGGACAGTTACCTGAACATAAGTGCTTAGTGATACCATGATGGTTGATCTGATAACTGAGATGATTACTAAGTGACTAGCAGGCAAGTGGACAAAAGAATGATCCATGTCTCGAGAGGGACAGAATGATATGGCAGGAGATTTCATCATGCCACTCAGAATTGTTTATTTCTAGAGTATCTATTTAATATTATGGGGCCATGGTTGATTGTAGGCAACTCAAAATTTCCAAAAGTGAAAATGTGAATGAGGGAAGGGAACTACTGCAATTGATTTTTGTTTTCTTTTCATCTTTAAAAAAATATTCAATTCCATACTTTGTATTCATCCATAGAGCTCTACAATGGCCATGTGTTTTTAAGGTGTAGAAACACAATCATACTTGTACAAATGTGTAATTTGTCCCTTTCACTCAACAGTGTTTTTCTGAAGTCTGCCCAGGTACATTGGCCTAGACCTGAATGTTTCTTTCCATGTTGAGTGGCATCTCTGTACCTCAACTTATTTCTTCTTCCCTGTTTTCATACTTGTTTGGGTTGCTTCTAATTTTTCAGTTACCAAATAATGGTATTATGTACATTAATGTCAACTTTTCAGTGTTTATCTGTATGATTATTTATCTAGATAATAAGTAGGAAGGGTGTGACTGGGCCCAAAGGTATGCACATTTCTAGTTTTAATAAAAACAGTAAAAATTTCTCCACAGTGACTATACAAATTTACATTCCCTTCAGCAGTTAGTACTAACTGGACTATTCAACAAGCCTTCACAAACACTTAGTATCAAATTATTTTGAAGTTTTCCAACTTAACAAGAGTTATCTTGTGTTTTAATGTCACTGGCTTAAGTATCTCAAGTTTATTGGTGATCTTTCATTGTTTATATGCTTTGCCTATTTCTGTCTATTATTGCTTTGTAGGAATTCTTTATGGGTTCTAGATCTTGAAACTTAATTGGTTAATAGGCTTTGCAAATAACTACTTCCATTTTTATGACTTGTCTTTCCTTTGTTTACAAAGTATTTTATTATATGGACATATTTATTTTTAATGTAATCCAGCATATACATTTTTCACTATGATTTAGAACTTTTGTCATCTTTTGAAAAAAAGATTTCTCATTTCTGTATTACATGTTTCCACTTTTTCTAAAAGTTTAAATTGTGATTTTTTCAGTCTTAGATTTTTAATAAATCTTGTATTTATTTCCTGTCTGGTATGAGCTATGGTCTAACTGGGTTTATTTTTTTCATACAGATAACCAATGTTCATTATCACCTCTGTCCAACACCAGGTTTCCAAATATTGAAATTGAGCTCCGAGCTCTCCAATCTGCTGCATTGTCCAATTAGTCTGCTATAATTTTATTACTACTAATAGCTAAATTGAGATCTCATTACTATTCTTCAAAATTATTTTGGTAATTTTTCTTTTAGAAATCAACCTTTTAAATTTACACATGTTAAATACAAATATTTTATGTGTACTATTTGATAGATAGGTATAGATCAATAGAGAGAGAGCTACATGTAAAGCCATCACCCCAACAAAGATGTAGAATGCTTTACCATTCCAGAATGTTCTCTCATGTTCCTTGCAGTACACTACCTTTATTTCCTTTCTTGCCTCTAAATCAGGATTGTAATAGGGTGGGGTAAATGAGGCAACAAGGATGCAACATTTCAGGAGGCCTCAGTCAGGAGCCTGAATGTGAATGTTTCCTGAAAAGGTGCCCCCGAGGCTCTTCACTACGACACCCTAGTTCTGTTCTCTAGTGAAGGCAACCATTTATATGACTTTTGTCCTAAATGAATTTTGCCTACTTTTGAACTTCATATAATTGAAACCATAAAGGAAGCACTCTTTTGTGTCAGACTTTTTTGCTTAGCAAGTCTTTGAAGTTCATCCATGTTGATGCATAGGTCATTAACTACTTGGTTTATTGCTTGGTAGTATTACACACTATGAACTTATAAAAATTATACATGTGTTTTGATGAATACTTGGACTGTTTATAGTTGTAGTTATTATGAATGAAGTTGCTGTGAGTATTTTTACACATGACTTTTTGTGGCCACATATTTTCATTTCCCTCAGGTAAATGCCTAGGAGAGAAATTTCTGAGCCATAGAATAGATACATTCTTAACTGTAAAAAAACCCCACCAAATTATTTATTTCCCAAGATTACCAGAAGCAGCAATGTATAAGACCTCCTGTTGTTCTTTATCTCCAGCAACTAGCCATTATATTGTTTATGAAGTTGTACCTCCCTTCTGACTAAAGAAACCTAAAATTTTCGTATCTGCTTTCTAACTACTCATATTTTCTATTGTGAAGTATTAGCAATATAAAATGTTATTGCGATCAGTGATTTGACTCCCTTTTTTTTTTCTAGTACTGGAGCCTGAACCCAGGGCCTCAGCATGTTAGGCAAGCACTTTACCACTGAGCTACATCTTCAAGTCATTGACTTGCTTTTTAATAGACTTGCTTTTTAATTGCTTCTGAAAAACAGAAGTTTATAGTTTTAATGAAGTCCATTTTTTTGTTTTCTTTGTGATTTCTTCTTTTGGAGTTCTAAGAAATCTGGGTTTACAAACAGCATTGCTAAGATTTACCTCAAATTTTCTTTATAGATTTTGTAATTTTAATTTTTATATGTTAAAATTTTACTTTTATTTAATATTGAATATGATGTGAAGGAGGCTTCCAGGTATATTGTTTTTCTATATGGTCAGCCAGTTGCTCTAGCATTATTTGTAGAAAAATTCATCATTTTCTTATTGAATTATCTTTGTTAAAAATTGGTTGTATATGTGTGCATTTATTTCTAAGTTTCCTATTTTGTCCTGTTGATCTAATTTTTCTAAACTACTGCCTATAATATACTGTTTTGCATTTATAATACATGATACAATCAGATAAAGTAATGCCTCCAATTTTATTTTCATTTTGATGAAGATTCTAGATCCTGTGTATTTCCATATAAATTTCAGGTTAAATATGTCTATTTTGACACACATGCACAAAAATTTTGACAAGAACTGCATTCCATTTACATAGCAATTTGAAGATATCTGACATATAAACAGTATTAGCTGTACCAATCCATGAACAAGTCTCTTCATGTATTTAGACAATCTTTGATTTTTTTCAGTAATATTTTGCAAGTATTCATGACAAGGTCTTATACATCTTTTGTTTTTATTTTTATTTTTTGGTACCAGGGATCAAACTCCGGTTCTTGCACTTGCGGGGCAGGCAACAGCACCACTGAGCTAAATCCCCGGTCCTCTTATACATCTTTTATTATATTCTTCCTAGGTTTTTTACATTTTTGATGGTATTGTAAATGGAATTATTAAATTTTATTTTTATATTTTTATCAGCATGTAAAAATACAATTTAGTTCTGTTTGTTTCCATTTTACCTGTAACTTCACTAAAATTCATTTATTAATTTTTTGTAGATTCTAAGGTTCTACATGTCAATCAGCAATAATACTTTAGATGTCAGAAATATCTTACCTCTTACAAAATGTTAAAGACTCCAATGAAGATTTCTATATGGGTCAGATAAATTGATATTTTTATAAAATAGAACTATATTTCTGAAAGAAAAGACAGATTACCACACCCAGGTGGAGCAGATAAATAAGAAAAGATGCATGAAAGAAGGCAAGAATAATAGTTTGACCTTAGCCATGTAAACCTTCCCCAAAGACTGCACAGTAGACCATGAAAAGAAATATCTACTGCTTAGGGTAGAATAGCGAAGAGAATACCTGACTTCAGTGTAGACTCAAGTATCTGGCCCACCCCAGTGAAGTCTGGCCCTATGTTGACCCACAAGACCCAGCATTCAGTCTAGCCCTTGCAGCCCTGTGTCTTACCTGTTAACCCCTATGTCTTAGGTCACTGTGTGTCATTGTAACAAAGTATCAGAGCCTGAGTAATTTATAAAGAAAAGAGGTTTAGGGCTGGGGATTTAGCTCAGTGGTTTTGCTGCCTGCTGCACAAGTGCAAGGACCCAAGTTAGATCCCTGGTACCAAAAAAAAAAAAAAAAAGAGGTGTGTTTGGCTACCAGTTCTGAAAATTCAAAATCATGGAAGTGGCAACTACTCAGCTCTGGTGAGGGTTTGATACAAGACTGACATGAGAAAGAGAGGTCAAATGGCAAGAGAGAAAACAAGTGAGGTTCAGAGGAATTGCCAGTCTCATTTATAGCAACCCATTCTCATGACCTGACCACCTCCCAGTAGATCCCACCTCAAGAAGGCTTTGACAACTCTTAATATTGCCATATTGGGAACGAAGTTTCCAACACATGAATCTCTGGGAGAAATATCATATCTAAACCATGGCACTCATCCCAGATTGGCCCCCATAGAACCACACTCTAGACTCACTCTCACAGGCCTAAGTAGCAGGCCTATTAATAACAACTGAAGCTAAAAGCCCATCACATGGATCCAGGCTCTAGGTTCATTTCCATGGACACAGACATCAGGTCTGCTTTCTCACTAACCCCATCACCAAGGCCAATCAACCTGAAGACTCCAGCAGGAATAGCACCTGCAGCCTGTTCCAGCTGGCCTGCTCAGGGACTGAAGCCAGAAGCCAGTCTGTGAAGATTGAAGGAAATAGTTAATTCTTCAAATCTACAAAGGCCAATGCAAAGCCACAGGATGATAAATAAATTAGGAAGCATTACAGAACCAAAAGAACAGAATAAAGCACTAGTAACTAACCCTAAAAAATATGATCTATGAATTTTGTAAAAAAGAATCTAATCATATTGAGAAAAAACTCAATGAGCTACACAAGAAGATACACAACAATTAATGTAATCAGGGAAATGATACATGAATAAAGTGAGATTTTCAATAGTAATAGAAATGTTGAAAAAGAATAAAACATTGCTGGGGATTTAGCTCAGTGGTGCTGTGCCTGCCTTGAAGAGCAAAATCCTAAGTTCAATCCCCAGTACTGAAAAAAAAGAAAAGAAAAGAAAAGAAAAGAAACAAATTCTGGAGCTGAAGAACACAATGAATAAATTGAAAATCTCATAGATAACTTCAAAAACAAACTTTGTCAAGCAGAAGAAAGAATCAGTGAGTTCAACAACAGATCATTTGAAATTACTCATTTAAAGGAATAAAAAGAAAAAACTGAACAAGAGTGAAGAAACTTTGTATCATACAGCAGACCAATATACATATTATGAAAGTCCCAGTAGGAGAAAAGAAGGAAAAATGAGATAGAAACTAATTTTAAAAATAATTGCAAAAAAATGTTGAAAAGGTAAAGAGAGAATGAGCATCCAATTCTATGAATTTCAGGGAATCCTAAGTAGATTAAACATAGAAATATCTTCACTGAGACACATTATAATAAAACTCTCAAAAGTAAAAAATCTTGGGCCAGATATTTAGCTTAATGATGCTGCCACCTGCCTCACAAACACAAGGTCCTGAGTTCGATCCCCAATACCAAAAAAAAGTTTAAAAATCTTGAAATTCAGAATTAGCAGCAGCAGAAGAAAAATGACTCATAAAAGAGAACTTTATAGGATCATCAATGTATTTTTCACTAGAAACTTTGTATGCCAGGATGAAGTAGACTGACATATTCAGCTATAAGAGGAAGAAAAAAAACCCAAGATTACTATACCGAGGAAAGTGAAATGCAGATTTTCTCAGATAAATAAAAACTAGGAGAATTCATCAAATGCTAGAACCTCCTTATAAGAAATGTTTAAGGGAGTTTTTCAAATTGAAATTAAGGTATGCTAACTAATAATGTGATAGCATATGAAAGTATAAACTCATTGTAAAGGTAAGAATATTGTCAAATTCAGTTTCTCTAATACTGTAATCGTGGCATATATAACACTTTTAACTCTGGTATAGAAAAAAGTATTGAAAATAACTATACAAACAATTATTTGTCAATGGATAAACAGTATAAAAATATGTAAATTGTGATATTAATAATATAAAACTTGAGGGAGGACAAATTAAAGTGTAGAGTTTTATAGATGGTTAAAGTTAAGTTGTTACCAGGATAAAATAGATTGTTATACCCATAAGATTTTTTTTTACTAAGCTTCTTCATAACTACAAAGAGAAAACCTGTTGTAGATAGAAGAGAAGGAAAAAGAGTCAAAGTAAACTACTACAAAAATTTTCAAATCACAAAGAAATACAGAAAGAAGGAAGAAACAAAGGAACTGGAAAAGTCAGAAAATTTAGCAAACTGGTACTAAGTTCTTACTTATCAAGAATTACTTCAAATATAATTGGATTAAATTCTCCAATCAAAGGACATTGAGTTGCTGAATAGGTCACACATAACTCTTTCAATTGTATGCTGCCTATAAGAGATTTACTTTAGCTTGAAGCACACACAACCAGAAAGCAAAAGAATGGTGTCATAGGCTCTTTGCACTGTTTTAACAAAATACACATAATAAATAATTTATGAAGACCAGAAGTTCATTTTCTCAAAGTTCTGGAGGATGGGAAATCTAAGAACAAGGTGCTGGCAGGGTCAGTGTCTGCTGAGGACTATTGTTTGCTTCATAAATGGCATCTTGTTGTTGTTTTCTCATGTGTCACAAGGCAAAAGTGCAAAAAAAGATAAATGCTTGCTACATCCTGCCGTAGCAAAATACTTGGAGTCCAAAAGGGGGCCCAAGTAGTTCCCTGGAGCCTTTTTCTACCAGTAATCTCTTCAGTGAGCATGAATCCCTCATCACCTAGTGACCTCCCAAAGGCCCTGATTTTCATAATGTTGTATTGAGGATTAAGTTTCAATATGAATTTTGGAGGAGAAACAAACATTTAAACTCTAGCAGATAAAAAAGATATTTCATGCAAACTGTAACTAAAAGAGAGCAGAGCTGACCATATTTCTATCAAAAACGATAGATTTTAAGTCAAAAACTGTCATACAAAGAATCATATAAGTTCATTATATAATAATAAAAGGATCAATTCATCAAAATGACATACCAAATGAGCTTAGAATCCAAGCTACTCAGGAGGCTGAGGCAGAAGGAATGTAAGTTTGAGGTCAAGATAGCCAACTTACAGAGATCCTGTCTCAAAAAATAAAATAAAAAAGGCTGAGAATGTAGCCCAGTGCTAGAGCACTTACTTAGCATGTGTGAGGCCCTTGGTTCAGTTCCCAATACTGTTGAAAAAAGAAGAGAAGGATATAACAAATGAGGCTACATATCCACTAAATATTGGAAAACCTCAATGTATAAGACAAATATCTGCAGAACTGAAGGGGAAAATAGCAATACAATAGTAGTAGAGGAATTCAACAATCCATTTTTGCCAATAGATAAACCAGACAGGGAATCAGTGGGGATATAGTGGATTTAAACTATACTATTTATAGTTCATTTTGTTTGACCTTCACCATGTTAGCCCACTGCAAGAATCTTTTGGGAGGTGTTCCCAGCTCCAGTTTTATTAGCTATAAGCTATGTTTCACAGTATTTCTACAAGACTCTTTAAAAACTAGTAATACAGTCGTCTAATGGTATTGTGGTTCCATAATGCCATAATTGTCTATCATGCTATTATTATTTTTTCCCTTTCTTGATATATGCTAAATATTCAAAGTTGTTGAGGAATGAATGAACAGTAACAGAATATGTGCAAAGTGAGTTAAGCTGGTATTTTTAAGATGTGTCATTATATTACATAAGACTTGTACATCAAGTCTATGCTATATTATTTAGGATGAGGCATATATATATATAAATTTAAAAGAGTGAGCTCAGGTAAGAAACAGAAAAAATTAGAGGAAATGTCTGATGCAAGTATGTAAGTCCATGACAGAATGCAAATAATCATTGCAAACCTCTACTATTGTTAATCTTCTGTTGACACCAGGAGGATAGTGTCCAAGATTTTAAATGGGACTTACAACTTTCTTTTTACCTGACCCCAACTAGCTGTTCAGCTTAACTCTTGTTACTCCCATTACATTCCTGAAACTGTTCGTCCTATATAGTCACACACTTCTTACTCCTTCCCCAATGTCCTTTTTATAAACTCCCATGTCTATGGTGCAGTTCTCCGCTGGACGTGTCTGTTTCTCGTCACTTTTCTATTGAACAGCGGAGCTCCTTTTCATTCTGTAAAATTCAGCTTAAATGTCAACATTGCTACTACTGTGAACTAAATGATAGATGGATGCAAACTGGTGTCCCAGAGAAGTCCACCATGTCAAGCAATATTTAGGTAAGTTCACTATGGCCCCATGAGAGATCTTCCATCTTACAGATTCACACTCAGTTTTTACAGATTTCTCGGAGCTGACCACATTAAGAAACAATGTCCTGCAGGAACTCAACGGAATGTAAAGGTAACCAGAATTAGATATCATCCACATATAAGATACCATTAAGGCTCTTGCTTTCCTTCTCAGTGCCTTTGCTGCTGCCCCGCCTGAGGATGAGTCACTGGCTTCTGCATGAGAACCTCACATTGAATATTAGCATGGGCTCCAACACCCCCTGACCAGCTCTGTGCTGAACCAACTAAAGGCTTGGGGGCTCTTACAATAGCAGAACTTAGAATTTGTATTTCATAACTAGAACAGTACTTTTTTCTTTTGCTATTTTTTTTTCAGATAGTGTTAAGAGATTTAATTGTACAAAAATCACAAGAAAAAATTTAAGAAGCAGAAAAAGAAATCACTCATAGTCCCACTACCTAGAAAGAAAATATGTTAACACTTTGGCACCTTCCCCTCAGCGTTTCCACTCCTGCCACCCCCAGTTTTGTATGCTGTCTTTGTATCCTGCAGCGTTCATTTACTATTACCCCCCTTTATTATTAAAAACTCTGTTCAAACATTTAATTGTACTAATTAACCACACCTTAACCACCAGTGATTTTGGCTGGTTCCAGGGTTTTTAATTTCACATAATGCTACAATGAACGTTTTTGTGTTCTTTCTTTAGAACTGATATCTAGCTAAGAAATCACTGGTTCATAAGTTATGAATATTTTAAGGCTAAACTAGGAATAGTCTTGCCTCGACTTCTATTTCAGGGCTTTTCCACTTCAACAAATTATTATTATCCTTTGTCAAAATCCATGTGGAGAAAAAAATTGTGGGAGTTTTCTTTCCATGATTTGGCAAAATTTCCTAAGCAACACAGCTGAGGCTATTGATACTCTGTAAAAGTCTCTTTAGAATCTCTGTGATGTATCTGCTGAGAATTTCTTGTTCCTGATCTGGGAAATCCACCTATCCATGTGATCAGTTTGTACCTGAATTGTTCCTGCCCCACCTGTTTGCATTAATACCTCTCCCTCCCTTTGTGCTGCCCACCCCAGGTAATATCTTGCAGAAAAACTTACCAGTATTAGCAAGGACTATAATGTTTTGTGGTGTGCAAATATTCTGAACTCTTCATTTCCTTCTCTCCACCGACCATATTGGAAAGCGTTCATTTCTGACAAACACAGTTAGTATAAGGTGACATTATCGTGCCTCGATACTGCACCAGCTTTATGCAAATTGCAACAAACACCTGCTTTCCTGGGCACATGCATGAGTGGGGAGCACTTTTGTGTGAACAAAAGTTTGGCACCTTTCTCCCGGTGATATTCTGCCTCAGAATACACATTGGAGCGCCGCCCTTGCTGGCCTCTCAGCTGAGCACCTGAGACAGAGGCAATCTTCAATATCATCTTCCCAGTCAAGAGATTTCTCCTGCATTGTGGAATGTGATTCTCCACCTCATATCCTCCTCTGAATATCCCTTTGATACAAGTATGATATGCTTCTCAGAGGCTGTATCTGGGTAGCAAAGGACAGCGGACATGAAAGAAGGAAATCAAATGGCATGTATTATATCTTTCTCCAGGTTTTCTGCCAGAGAGAATCCAGGGACATTTCGCCTTAATGCCCAGGACTTTACATTGTAGATTCTAGTAGTTGACTACAGCAACAGTGTCACTTTGCCTGAGTGCAGTGGTTCCATTCATGTTTGGTGGATCTGAAGTGCTAGACAGCTGGCACCCCATCCTCGAAAGCCCTTGACTAATGAATGGTGAGGCTTGGTGCATACGTGGCTCACTGCCTGGCCCTATGAGTAGGGTGACTGCCTGGCAGATATTCCACAGACTCCCTAAGCTATACAGCAGTTATCCACAGTGGTTATTTTCTTGCTAACACACACTTTATTGCTTTTTTTCATTCCTTCTCTTCCTCCCTCAGTCATTTAGTGTTTTCTGTGATTACTTCTCAAATATACTATTTGTTCTCAAATTCGTGTCCAAAATATGACAGCTGAAATTCTTACTTTCAATAGGCAATTGTGGAAGAGCTTTGGGATAGAGAGGAGTGAGGAGGGATAAGGAAGGCCAAGGGAGGAAGCTCATGTTGACAATGACCCATAATTTCCCTGATCCTAAGAAGGCTAGAATGATTACATTTACTAGCATTGCACAAATACATATTAAGTATTGTGGATTTTGGTTGCAGATCTTCCCAGTATAATTCTGTCACAGTAGTTCTTGTGAGATATTCGCTGGGGAAAGATCACCACCTGGTTTAGGATAATATATTTCTCCATCTAAGCTCATTGGAGACCAGAAATAGATGACATAGACAGTACAGTGTCCTTATAATTGATTGCAGGTGATAAATATGTAAAGTTGGGCTCTCATGGAAGATACAAGGCTGCTGTTCTGACAATTAGTAAGAATGCAATGGATTCTGCACAAATCCATGCAAATGGCAGAAATGCACAAAGGAAGCCAAACTGAGCCCAGAGCTCTGGAGCCCTGAGGTTATACTGAGGCAGCAGGCCTGTGAGCAGAGTGGGTAGATGTCGCTGTTCAGATGCCTTTCCTGTCTTGCTTGTCCCTGACTCTGTGCCTTGAGTGTGATGGCTGTCTGAGTCCTGGAGGTCAGGCTGGGATGCCGTCCTTATAATCAGTGAGTTCATTACCCTGGGAAATGGTTTCTTCTCTCTTCAACTCCTTTGCGGATTTCATTTCCATTTCCCTGGCCATGATTTCATTTCCATTAGCCTGGGCTGGCAGTCAGGGTGGGCTGGGGCTGGAGCTGCCTCCTAGCCGAGTTTCCCCCCTTTAATATTGCTTCTGGTTGGGCTTGTTTGGACTTGCTTTGGCAGCACAATCCTGAGTGTCATTCAGGCAATTAAATAAGGTATTTTATTTTATTCAAGGGGGCTGTATCATGCTTATTTCAGGAGCTATTTGATGGGAACTGGGGCAAAAAAATGTCCCTTGAAAATGGCATCCCATCTGTGGCCCGGTGCAAAAGGATCACAGAATTAGCTTTTCTTTAACACTATTATATTCTTTCAATAGGGTGTAAAGTTTTAGGAGATGAACTTTCATGCTCCATGTCACGGGAGCAGATTGGTTTTGCATGTGTGACAGAGCAGGCCCTGAGACTCCAGCCGTAGGGGAACAGTGCAGAAACATAGAATACTTAAATGACTAAGTGAGCCTTTCTAACGCTCAGGTCTGCTTAAAAACTTTCCTGGGTCCCTTGCGTCTATATTTCCTAACTTGTTCACTCTCTTTGAACTTTAACTTTCAGAGTAACTTTGGGCAACTTTTCCCTGTTCCTATCTGGAAGTGTGCTTCTTCATTACAAGGAGACTGTGAGCTGTCCATATTGAAGGCCAATTCTACATGCGAGCCACTTCAAGGCATTTTATCTCTTCCTGCCTTCTGTTTTCTTGGAAATGATTTGTATACTGGCTGAGATTCATCTACCAGAAGACTGAAGTCCCAGACTTCCCTGTGCTTGAATTCACAGAGAGCAATCTGTGAACTCACAGCCCCAGCAACTGTGAAGCCATGCTCAGAACACAGGAGGCATTTATATTTCATCCTTGACTCCTCTCTGCCTTTCATCTTCCTTGGGATTCTAAATTAATTTTTAGACTAAAACTGAAGGAGTTTTGATATGGAGGGTAGCTGGTATGTAGAAAGAGCTGAGTACAAAATTTAGAATGGCATTTGCACAACCTTCTGAAAAGTGTAACACTAAACAATTATTTATGAAACAAAACTATAAAATTTTTGTTTCAAATACAAATATAAGACAAAAACTAATCAAGCAATAAATTACAGTAATAAATATATGGTAGACAATAATAGGAGCTCAAATTTGGTATAAAAAATAAGAGGAGAGATTCTAATTGTCATTAAAACAGACCTTCTGCTACTATTTGAAGTCACTTAGCTATTACCTACAGAAAATATAAAAAGCTTGCTTTCTTTTCTATCTAAAGAATTAGACACATCTTTTATGGATAACATTCTTTTTCTAAGAGGCTTTTACATTCTAATAGATTTATATTCATGTGAAACAAACCTCTCAAACAAATAATTCATGGTAAGACACAGATAGGAGTGTAATTCTACTGCTGTACAAGCATTTACTATAGAGAAGAGCATTGTGGGAGAACTCCTGGGTACCCAGAATCCAGCAAGACTAATGAGAGGTAAAGAGACCTCAAACAGGTTCTGAAAAGAGGTCAAAAAATAGCAAAAGAACAGAAAACAGTAAACTAAGATGGTACTTCCCCTTCCTTTATGCTATTCTCCCACTTTCCTTCCTGTGGAGGGAACGTAATTGATTGGTGGACATTCAATCCCTGTCTTACATTAACTCCATTGCTATGTTGTCTGCAGTGGGCTATATGCTCTCTGAGGACAGGTCTGTGTGTTCTTAACCCTTCCCCTGATGCTCTGATGTACCACTAAAACTGTCCGAACTGATCATACTATGAATTGTCAACCCATCCGTAATTAACATTGTTTGTGCCTTATTCAAGGAAATGCATTGCTAGCAAAGGAAAAGGTTCTAAAGAGGGTGTTACCATGTTCAAGAAGATCACAATGTGAGGAGATAAGACATAAATATATAGAAAATTAAATCTGATGAAAAAAATCCTAATGATTTTTAAATACTAGGACAAAAAGTAACAGAGAGAGGGCTATAGAACATTCTCTGCCTTCTAACCAGTCGGAGTAACCAACCAGAGGAATCAATGTTGAAATACCAAAGATGTGAAAGCCAGGTGTCCAGAGTCCTTCAAAAGGCTGTCCTCAAGCTCAGATTTGGCTTCACCCCGTTCCTTATTGGCTGGCTGTTAGCTAATTGCCTATTCTAAGAAGAATTTGTTAATGTATGCGCTTGTGACTCTTTACATACAAAATGAGTTCACATTGCCCATCTTGTAGAATTATGGCAGATCACTAAAATAATATATGTAAAATCTCTAGTGTAAAGTGTAACACAATAATGCACATTCATAAAAGTTATTCAGTTTTCTAACTTCCCATATGTTGTCTTCAAAGCCTCAGGACTGCAGAGATTTATGGAGAATTAAGTCATGAAAAGCAACAGGCCAGATTCTAGCTACAAGAAATTTTATAATTTCTTCTGGTCCTGAGATGGAAAATCCTGACTTAAAAACTGCAGTCTATCCAGGTCCCAGTCAAACCAAATTTGCACCCATTCCCACCTTATACTCACTGTTTACAGTCTCAGCTGGAGGTCAGGTCAGGAAGTACATGTGACCTGACGACTGAGGTAAGAACATAGACACCTTTATGGACCATAGAATTGGAGCAACTCTGGAAAATATACAGTGAAAGATGTAACCTGCTCTAAGTTCTTGCAGAGCAGTGGGTTCACTGCAACCCTTCCTTGGCCACTCATGACTTGCCTTTACAGCTACCCTCCTACCCACATTCTTATCTTCCTTGGTCTCAATTCTCCTCTCTGCCTACATTCCTCTCTGAAGATTATTAGAGTGCCAAATGAGGCCCAGTGACTGACTGATGGGCAATGATGACAGCATTGTGATTGTCCAGGATGGAATGAGACCATTCTTTCCTGCTGTCCATGTGAGAAAATGGGCTACCGTTAAAGGTTTGATGTAGGGCATTGAAAATGATGGCTCCCAGGCTGAATGGGAGAAGAAAGTCAGAATGTAGCTGATGAATCAGATACATCACTTCTCCATGAAAAACCCTCCAAAGGTTTTCCATGGCATTTAGTTCTTTTCTATGACCTGCAAAGCCCTATGTAACCTGTCCCAGTTTCCCACTCCAAATGGATCTACCATCTGCTCTCCTCTTTTTTCTGGGCTTCAGCTATGCTGTCTCTTTTTCTCTGAATCTAACCACTTTCCTCTCATTCACAGATCATAGCTTTCCCTTTTTGTTTGCTCCCCCTGAAACTTACTTCCCCTAGACCCTTTCATAGCTGACTTCTCTTTTTTTCAAGTCTTGATGGAAATGTCCTGTTGCTCCAAAGAGCACTTCCTTTGCCACTTTTATTAAATGTTACTTATCTGACCCTCCCCCACTTTTTAAATTATTAATGCTTTATTTTCATCATGGCACTTATCCTTCCAATAAATTTACCTATTATTTAATATCTCTGCTCTGTACTAGGATGTTGTGACCACTGTGTATATGTCAAATGCCTAGCAAATTAGTGAAGCACATTTCTGGGTGTGTCTTTGGATGACTGACATGTAGTCCAGCAAATGGACCAGGGAAAACCACACTGGATGTGGGTGGCACTAATCAATAGGCTTCTAGCCTGGATGGGACAAAAGGGAAAAGGAGGAAGTATCCCCATTTTGGAAGAGTTCCAGTCCGCCCCATTGCCTGTAGACATAAGTTTCTTCAGCTTTCCAGTGCAGACTTTAAGCAGCAGCTCTACACTTCAGTGAGCTTCCAGGCTTTTGATCTTGGACAGGTGCTGTATCCTTGATCCCTCTTGTTCTGCAGAGTCCATCCTTTTGGGCTAAGGAACTACTGGATCATCTGGCTCTCCAATGCACAGATGACCAATGTAGATTCCTCTGCCTTGGATCTCGTAAGCCTACTTACTAAATCCTCTTGCATAGTAATATATTTTTTTCTATTGATTCTGTTCTTCTGGAGAACCATAATGCATAAAGATGTCATCACCATGAAGGCTGGGACTTGCATGTTTTGTTGTCTTGTGGTTCTAGTGCCTAGAACAGTGACTGACACTTAAAATATCTCCAAAACAGTATCAGGGTAACAATTCATGCAGTTCTAGAAGTTGACTCTATTATGAACTGGCTGATATTCAAAGGGCAAAGAAGATAACCAGAAGAGCAAAGATTTCAAGTAGACTGATAGAGGATTACAAAGGCAAAGCTTATCCCAGGAATTGTGTTTATCAGCAAAAAGATTCCAGCTACCTGGACAGTCTGCGAGTCTTGAATGGAGTAGGAAGGACATCTGACCCTCTTTTTGGGTTAATGATTACAGTGGTCTCAACCTATAAATTATTGGTATTATCCAAGTGAATTGATAAGAACTTTGGAGAAAGAAATGAGGTTGGATTCTGGAGTGAATAATTCTACCTACAAGAGGAAAAGGAAGGTTTGTTTTTGACAAGACAACTAACTAGTAACCAACATGAAAGTACAGGTTTCTAGAAAGGGTGGCAAATGGTTTGGCGAGGGTGAGCAATGCATCTTGTTATAGAAAACATAATGAATTAATTTTTAACCCTAGCAAAAGGGATTTTGGAGTAGAGCTGGGGTGCAATGGATCAAGGAAGCACATGCCAGTGAAGAGATAGGAGTATGGAGCCATGTGGAGGTGGGAGCTGACAGCTTTTCCCAGCAGCCAGCTGTGGCAAGAGTTAATCAGCACACAGTTCTGAGAGGCCTCAGAAGATGAATAGCATGTGCTGTGTGATTACTCTTCCTTTTAAATGGTTCTGTGTCTCCACATTACAGGCAACACTTTCTGGAGTAAGTAAATCATGCCCAGCATTCATCTCACACACACACATAAATATGAAATCAACATGGTAAACAAGATCCTGCTGTCCATCTGCTGCTGCTGAGTGTCACTCCGTTTGTAAGGAATAAAAGGTTTAGTAGTAGGACCTGCTTCCTTGTCAGGGTCTCAGTTTAGGCATTATGAGGGGCAACTGCCTAAAATAAACACGGATCATTATGAAATTGGACCAGCTACTCCAATTTCGGGTGATCTTCTGGCAGAAACTCTCCATAGCAGTGTCTGCAGGGGACTTTAATCAAACATCACAAGAGCAACATCAGCTGAGAACGACTTAAGTGTGTGTTATAGACTATGTCTAGTTCCCTAAATAGAGAACTTAATGCGTACTATTTGTGTGCTTTAATTTACCTAATTACACAAGTTTCTCAGGTTCTACTTGCCTATAGATCTGATAGCAAAATCATGAAAATTTCACCTGATCTGGCCCCATGCTCATCCCATGCACATAGCACTTCACATCTTAATCATTTATAGGAGTCCCTCAAGGTATCTAAGCAAGATTCACCCATCGGTCCACTCTGCATGTCCCTCCCAGCATCTGTGTGGATTTCCTTCATGTATCCTCTAGGTCAAATGGCAAATGAGGTAGTAGGAATGATAAGACACCAGAGCTGTTCAAACTTTTGTCTGGTTTTGTCTTCTTCCACTCTTTTTTCTTGTACTTTAATGAAGAATAATAGTAATGATGATAATTGTAATAAAGATAAGGGCAAATTATTGAACATAGGTTACTACATGCCAGGTGCTATTCTAAGCATTTTATACAAAGTTCATTTGGTTTTTACAATAACTTATAAAGCCAATGCTATTTTACTGAATGAGAACACTGAGGAACACATAAGCTACCTTTCCTAAGGCTATATGTGATACAGCGTACTACAGAGTGTTAGTAAGATAGATGAAGTTTCTTACACACACATACACACCTATGCAGAGAAAAGAAAAAGTCTTCTCAGAAATAATTAATATTTATAATCACACACATATGCACAAACACAATTACAGAGAAACAATATTATACTATACAAAATGCTTTTAATTCAACACTCACTTTATATTTTGAAAGTATGATATTATGCAGTGAATATAGATCTTCCATCATTTTTTCAGCTTTAAAAAATTTATTTTAAACTGATACATAAAGTCTATAACACATTATCTTTTTAAACTGTTGCATTGTACTCCATTGTGCCATGATACCATAGTACGTTAAATGAATTTTTTAGTTTTGAACAATGATATAATTTTCTAATTTCTCCTACTCTAATACTGACAATAACACCTTTGAACATGTGTCTTTTGGCCTTAGATTAAGTTCTACAAAATGATTTGCTACATCTAAGGATATACTGATTTTCAATTTAGATCATCTACTGCCAATCTGCTCTCTAGAGATTTGTCATATCAATTTGAATTTACACCACAGTATATGAGAATGCTTGCTTACTCATGCCCTCACCAATACTGGATACTATCAATATTTTTCATCATTTTTCCACCTAGTAATCAAGAAATGTCACCTTACTGATGTTTTAATTTATATTTCCTTGATAGCTATGAAGTTCAGAAGGTTTTAAAATGCTAGAACTTTATGTATATGTTCTATGACCTGCCTTACCTGTCCTCTTTCTATTAGAATATTTTCTTTATCTTACTGATTTGTATGAACCCTTACAGATTAAGGACATTAAACCTTTGTTTATAATATTTCTTACAAATAATGTTCACAATTTGTCTTTTAATGTTGCTTATGGAATTAACAACATTAATTACCTTTAAAGTAAATGAGTGGGTCAGGGTTTGTTTTTGCTATTCACAAGCTATGAACATTTCTATAGTCAAAGGCATTATTAATCTATTTCTTTCAGCCAGAGTCTACTCATCTTAATTTTTCACCACCACAAGATTACATAAATACTTATTTATACATTCTAGTATTTTAATGTTTTCTTATTTTCAAGCAAAACGGAGACATTTGGAATTTATTTTTGTATAAGTTATGGTATAAGGCTTGAATTTGTATTTTTCAAATATTAATCTACTTGCCCCCATCTTATTCTATTGAAAATCCATTTAATAGTTGATACTTTCCATAATATTTTAAGCTGCCACCATTAATATACACCAAATTATTATACATATTAACTCAGTTTCTGGATTTTCTTTTCAGTTTTATGGATCTGTCTGACATCTTTGGTACCATATCACAGTGATAATTTAATTTCCAATAGTGCAAGTCAATCTCATTACTCATTTTTCTTGGTCTATTCATGACTTCTAACACAATTATTCTTCTAAATGAATTTTAGAATCATTTGGTCAAGTTCCAAACAAAAAATCTCATCAAATTTTAATTGGGATTGCATTAAATATATAAATTAATTTGGAGAGAAATGACATATTTAAAATATTGAAGCTTCTAATTCAGGGCATGGAATGGTTCCTGATTTATTAACATCTTTTATGTCCCTAACTTAAGTTTGTAATTTTTCTAAGTCAGACCTGTCACACTTCTTTTTTAATTAAACGCTTATTTTTATTGGTGCACATTTGCAGTACATAATGATCACATTCTTCCTGGGGCACTGGTACATGTGCACAACACATCTTCATTCTTTTTTAGTCCTTTTCCCTTCCCCTCCTCCCATGCTTTCTCCAAATCTTGTTCCCCTTCTGTTTTGCAAAAGATTTATCTCTGTATTTTCTATTATCTATCTTCTCATACTTACTAAGATCCATCCTTGTTATTTTGTATTTTTGTTGCTATTGGTTTTGTTTGTTTGTTTGTTTTTGGTACCGGGGATCGAACTCGGGTCCTCCTGCTTGCAAGGCAGGCAGCGGAACCACTGAGCTAAAGCCTCAGCCCCTTTGTTGCTATTAGTAATGTGATTTTTTTCTTTCTGTATTTCTAAGTAGCTATTTCTACTATACAGAGAAGCTATTGATTTAATATTAATTTGGTAACTGGACAGTTTATTAAACCTTTTTATTAGTTTTATCATTTTTGAAATGATTTTTGTGTTTTTCCTAGACAGACAACCTTAATTATCAATAAATAATGTTTATTTTAGCTCCTCCATAATATTTACAGAATTTATTTTGGTTTAATGACTGTTTTGACACACATGTTGTAATATGGTGAACATTTGGAGCAGGGGAAATTTTTGGAAAAAAATCACATAAAATGATTTGAATAAAATGTAGGATTGTTTTCTTTTCAAAGTAAATATTATCTGTACCTGTCGCAGCTTGCCATTCAACTTTCTCTCACTTCTCTCTAATGATAGGAATTTATTTCATAATACATTTGATTCTTAAATTACTTAAACTTTTTAAATTGTTAAGAAGCTGGAAGTCCTACATCAAGGTGCCAACAGTCTGAGTCTGGTAAGGGCCTGGTTCTTGGTTCAGGATAGAGTTGTCTTTTCCTAGTGTCCTCACATGGCAAGATCTCCCTGGTAACTCTCCCTCAACCTCTCCCTCTCCCTCAACCTCTCCCTCTCTCTTCTCCAATTCTCACTCCCTCTCTCTCTCCCCATCCCCATCCCCCTCTCCCTTCCTCCTTCTCCCCTTTCCCTCCCTCCTCTCTCTCTCTCTTCCTTCCTTCCTTCCTTTCTTGTTCATTAATCCCATTCACCTGGGCCATATCTTCATGACCTAACCATCCCTCAAAGTCCCCACCTCCAAATATTCTGAAATTGGAAGTAGGTTTCAATGCACAGATTGGAAGTAGGGATACAATTATTCAGTCTATAGCACCATGGTTTATTATTTTTAAATGTTGATTTGCTTTTTAATGTTTTATAGGAATTTGCATCTGTATTTATAAATATAATTTTTCTGCCGAGTGTGTGGTTATATCTTTGTAGCATATGTTCTATTTTTGTTAAGTTTTTAGCAAGTTTGGGTTAGCATCATAAAAGGAATTGAGAGATTTTTTTTTTTTTGGCCTTGATCATTGCTCTAGAGAAAAGTAATACGTTTCTAATAGTCTATTTTCAATGTGAAACTATGCTTAGAACACAGAAATATTAAAGTTTCACAGACCCCCTTGGGGACCTATTGTCTCCAGGAGTCTCACTTTTTATTGTGGTGATTATCTACTTCGTCTTATTTTAATAAACTTTACTTTTAAAGGGTAGACTTACATTTACAGAAAATTGCTAAGATAGTACAGATAGTATTTATCCCACGCCCAGTTTCTCCTATTATTAGAAACTTACAGTTCTATGGAATGTTTGTTACTATTAATGGCTGATATTGATACATTATTATTAACTCCATTATTAAGTCAGTATTTCTTTCAAATTTTCTTCATTTTTATATGTTGACCCTTTTCTCTTCCAGAATCCCATGTAACATTCAGTCATTATATCTTCTTATGCTCCTTTTGGAGCAGGGAAAATTATCTAGTATTGTTCAGGTCAGGAATTTTATAGAATGTCCCTCTACTGCAATTTGCCACAGTCTTTCTCCTGATTAGACTGGGGTATACAGGCTTTGGGGAAGAAGACCCCAGAGGAAAAGCATGACTTTCATAACATCCTATCAAGATTCTATACATAATTACTTAAGTCAGCACATTTTTTTCTATTCCCTTCAGTAAGGTTTTTAAAAATACATTTGTAAAACAAATTGTTTCATCACATTTTGCATGCCATCCTGGATTTCTTGACTTCCTCAGTGACTTTGAAAATTCACATACATTAAGATTCAGTCTTTGAAATATCAAGTTTTATGAGTTTGACAAGTTCATAATTTAGGGTATTCATAATTTTGATATTATACAGATTAGTTTCCCTGCCCTGAAGTATCTCCTGTGTTTCCCCTATTCAGTCCCACGGATTTACTCTTCATTCTGACAAACATCAATCTGTTGAAGGCTATAGTTTTCTCCTTTTCTAGAATGTCATTTAATTGGAGTAATAAATAACTTTTTTTGGACTGGCTTCTTTTACTTGCAACATACATTTAGAAATTATCTATATGTTTCTATGGCTTGATAGCTCTCTTCTTTTTATTATTGAATAATATTCCATCATATGGATATACCACAGTTTATTCATTCATCAAGTGAAGGACATCTCGGAAAAAAAATGAAGGACATCTTGGTCACTTTCAGGTCTTTGAAATTATAAATAAAGCTGCTGTAAACATTTGCATGCCAATCTTTGTATGTACATAAGTTTTGAAATCAGTTAAGTGAATAACTAGGAGTGTAGCTGTTGGATAGTACTGTGAAGCTATGTTTAATTCTATGAGAAACCACCAGTCTGTCTTCCAAATTGAATGTACCCTATTACAAACATATCCCAGCCAATAATTAATACTGTTAATATTTTAGATTTTAGCCACTCTGATAGGATCCTAGTAGTATTTCATTATTGTTTTAATTTGCAATTTCTTAATGACAAATGATGTTGAACATCTTTTCATATGTTTGTTTGCCATCTGTATGTCTTCTTTTGTGAGGTTTCTGCTGGCAGTGAATTCCCTTAGTTTTGTTTGTTTGAGGAAGTCTTTATTTCCCCTTCTCTTTTGAAAGATAATTTTGCAGCCCATAGAATTTCAGATTGATGGTTTCTTTTTTTCTTTCACCACTGTAAATATTTTACTGCCATCTCTTCTTGATTGGCTGCTTTCTGACGAGAACTTTTACAATAATTCTTACTTTGTTCTTCTATAGGTAAAGTACTATTAGTTAAGTATCTTTTGTATATCTAGTTTTACACTCTTTCTAATTCCTAATACCAATCATTTTTGTTTTCTACTATTTCCCCCCAATTGAATTGCCAGAAGAATGTCAATATTATTGAATTTGTTTGTTAACTCTGTTTCCTCTTTTCCTGTTTAGGTTTTTATCTTTCTTCTACTTTTCCTAGGTTTTATTTGCTCCTTATATTTTTTTCTTTGCTTAAGTTAAATGCACAGCTTGGTTTAGTTCTTTCATCACTGTTTACCATTATATAAACCATTTGCTTTCTATTATTTACTCATTAAATTTTTATATTTTTGTTGAATTATGATTGCTTTTAAAATAGTTTAAGAAAGCAGTGTTAACTTCCTTTTTGACACAGAAGTTAATTTGGAGAGGGATTTCTTGTTTTCTATTTCTAAATAAATTTAATTTTTTTCTCTCTACCTTTTTCTGTTAATGTCTGATTTTATTGTATTACAATATTAGGTTGTAGAACATATCGTTTCAAACCTGGAAAATTTGTTTAGATTTTCTTTATGGCCACATATTCATAAAAATGTTTTTATCTTAGTTACTTTCTCGTTGCTGGGACAAAATACCTGGCACCCACAAGTTAAAGGAGGAAAGGTTTATTTTGGCTCAGTTTGTAGAAATTTCAGCCCATAGTCAGCTGGCAAGGCTGGACAGCCTGGCAGGGGGTCATGGCAGAAGAGAAACAGTCCATGACATGGCTGGCAGGAAGCAGAAAGAAGACTACCTTCTTTCCCTTTTTATTCCATCCAGGTTACAGGCCTATTGATTGGTGCCACCTACACCCACAGTGGGTCTTCCCTCTTTAGTAAATCCAGCATCTACACCCAGAACTATCCTAAACCAACCAGTGTACTGATCACACACCTATGATCCAGTCACTCCCCAAACCCCCACCTATCAGCACATGTGACTTTGGGGGAACATCTAGATATAACAACCATGAACTTTAGAAAATATTGTGTCTTCTATCTGTGGCTTGGATAGTTCTCTATTTATATCAATTAAAGCAACTTATCTTTTTATTTCATTCATTTCTCAACTATTTATACTGTGAAAAAATGGGACATGTCTTTGAATCTGTCAATACAATTTCTCTTTATAATCCTAATAGCTCTTTAAAAGATTTTAATGCTGTTATTGACCTTAGTAATTATGATAACTTCATTTTAAATTGTATTGCTAAGGCAATATTAAGGAACATTAATTTTCCCTTTATATGTTGTTACATGAATTCTTATTTGAGCTTTAATAGTAATATAGACATTTCTTCCTTTTTTCACATTTCCTTAGTTTATCTCTATAGGATAAACTTTTCTAGTTAAACTACCTTTAGAACATCTCCCATGGACAACATGTAGAAATCTTTGTAACTTTTAGGATTTTTTTTCTTAATGAGTAAAATATCAACTCTAATTTTTCTAATAATGATTACATTTTTTCTTTTTCTTTTTTCTTTTTTTGGTACGGGAGATCGAACTTGGGACCTTGCGCTTGCGAGGCAGGCGCCAGAACCACTGAGCTAAATCCCCAGCCCAATGATTTCATTTTTAAAGACATATTGAACTTTTATTTTTCTATCACAATGAAGTGCATAAGCATTATCTATAGATTTCCTTCACCATCTATGCCTATAATCCCTAGTAATCCCTAGTAAGATGAGAGGGATTGAAACTCTCCTGTCTTCCACAAAGCCTAGCACACAAATAAAGATCTATTCGTTGAAACATTGCCCCCCACATACTGTTACTAGCTCTTTCTCTATTATATCACACATTCTGGTGACAAAATATTGGCTTATAAATCCAGCTGCTAAAAATATATTTTCATAATCATTCTATCTCTATCCCTTCAAGAATTTTTTAAATTGTCATTAAATTTTATACTTACCTTTTATAAATATTAAGACGTTAACATTTATGTATGAAAAGCTACCATCTTTATCATCTTTTTCTTCTTTATTACATTTCTCCAATAAGTAAGAGCTTCATTTTTCTTAATTTCTCAGACATGTAGAGAATTGCCTGAGATTTTTTTTTCTTAATAAATGCACATGCTTGTTGTACTTCCTAAATCATTTTTTCCTAACCTAATATGCGGGTAGCTTCTCCTGGGTTAGAAATATTTTATCATAATAATTTCCTTTCAAAATTCTATAGACATTGCTCAATTGTCCTCTAACATTTAGGGTTGCAGAAAAAGAAGTTGTGGCCAAAGTAATTTTTATTTTTAAGACAGAAATTTTATTTTTTTCTCCTTAATTATTTATACAATTTTTTGTTTGGGCTTTAATTTTTCCAATCTATACATGCTGATAAATTAAAAAGCCATATAGTTCTATAAGACTTGTAATCTAAAATGAAACAAAATAATACGATGCATTCCTCTTCCATTTACTGGTCTACAAAGGCAACCACTTTTGAAGTTTTCAGTGATGTTTGTAAAACTATACTTCCAAAACTCTAAATAGCATGCTTATTCTGCTATTTAAATTCTGAAAAGAGTTTAACCAATCCTTATTTGAGCTTCTCAACACTCCCCACCCCATTCTTCTAAGCACAGGCTGTTGATAAGCTGGAGTGCTCTTTGGGGGAAATTGAGACTTTGTTTTTTCCTGCTTGTACTTTATGTCCCTGTTTTCCTCCATCAGCTGTGCCAGTTACTGATGGAGCTGGTCCATGTACCTCTCAGCTTCTCCTACTTTATCATTACTGTTTTCCATCGTATTTTCCTTTGTCATTTTCAATTTTTGCCTTTAAACATTATTTGATTGTCATTTTCATGAAATTTCAAGAGGAAGTAAAACTAATAGCATGTGTTTAATATGCCAGTTTTGAGCAGAAATCCTCAGATATTTTTAACCTTAAAATTCAAACATGGTACCAGGATATATCAAAGTTCATGTCTCCTCTTCTCGGTTCTACCTGGGTTAGGATGTCCTTTCTATAGATCAAAATCTTCCCTTTGTGTGGGGAAGACATATCTCTTTTTGTTTTTCCATATGCTTCATTTCACTTTTTAGAACCCCATTATAAATGGATTATATCTCCAAGATCAATAGCTCCTTCACTTCTATCATCATTTTGCCTATCATTTCCTGCTGCTTTAATTTCTTCTGAATTCTGGGATAATTTCTCTATTCTATGCCAGTTTAATTTTCTGCAATATTTATTTAAATACCCACTATTTTATTATGATTATTTTAAATATTTATTAGCTATATTTTAAATCTAGGATTTCTTTCTGATCTCAGATTGATTCTGCTTTGATAGACAAGTTGTCCTCTTAAATCTTCCTAAGAATATGGATTACATTATTTTGAAGTTTCTTCTTAGTTAATGGAATGCATCTATTTCATAAGGGAATATTAGTTCTGAATCTTAGGAATCACCCCCTTATATTTGTACCAGTGAGTACTTTTATGTGCTTTTGATGTTTCTTTAATCTATTAATTTTTGAAGATGTATGCTTGGGAAGAATATGGCATCCTATTTGGAAGAGACGGGACATGAGTAAAATGCACAAAATCTTAGTACCTTATTGCTGAGAGCAGAACCATGATGGAGAAAAGGATGGAAGAATGGAAATGGCTCGAATCACACCACCACTCTCAGGAGTAAACCACTCTAGGCAAGCACCAGACTAGCGGCTCTTGAACATGGCTGACTCACTGAGGTCTACTTATCTGAACCTCTTCTCCCCTTCACAGTCCAGCGCCAGTCCTAGTCCTTTGATACTTTCCCTAAAAGTTTGACTCTATCAGGGGTAAAGTTTCAACTTTCTTGTTAGTTTTTGTTTTTTTTTTCAAGAAAAGTGGAATGGTTTGAGTGTGTCATCTACAAAATTTAAATATTGCCTATGTGATGATGTTAAAAGATAGGGCCTTTAACAGATGTCTGGGTCATGAGGGTACCTCCCTCATGAATGAGATTAAGACCCTTATAAAAGAGTCTTCATATATCATTCAGTTCTTACCAACTGCTTTCCTCCATGTGAGGACACAGCTTTCCTCCTCTTTGGAAGATAAAGCAATAAGGCACCACCTTGAAAGCAGAATCAGCCTTCACCTGACAAACATCCTGCTGCCTAATATGTTGATCTTGGGCCCCTCAGTCTCCAGGGCTGTGAGAAATAAATTTCTCTTCTTTATAAACTATGTAGCTCAAGTCCTTTGTTATAGCAGTACAAATATATAAAAAGGTTTCTGTTTTCAGAGTTTCCATAATAGAGAGAATATTGGCTTTTTCTTTGTTCAGTTTTTTGTCAGTAACTAAAGTATAGTGACAAAATCTGACCTTGGAAGTAGAAATTAAAAATAGAAGCAGCAGGGTCTTCCAACAAAAGTTTGACTTTAAAATCATATCTCATTAAAATCATATCAGCATAGGAGAAATGACTTTTTAGACACAATACAGGCAGGATCCATGAAAAAAATGTTAATAAGCCAGACTTCATTAAAACTAGAAACTTCGGCTCTGCAAGAGAATGAGAACACAGACCACAAACTGGGAGAAGATATACTTGCAAATGATATGTCTGAAAAATGATTGTTACCCCAAACATACAAAAATCTATTCAATCTCAACCATAAGAAAACAAACAACTTCTTTTAGAAATGGACCAAAGATCTCGACAGACACCTAACCTGTGAAGACATATGCATGTCAAGTAAACATGAAAGCATGCTCCATGTCCTATGTCATTAGGGAAAGGCAAAGCAGAACATGAGATATCACTACAGACCTATGAGAATGACCAAAATCCAGGATGCTGACAACACCACGTGCTGGTAGGGACATGGAACAACAGGAGTCTCATTCATTCCTGATGGGAATGTATAGTGAATGGTACACTCACTTTAGAAGACATTTGGGCAGCTTCTTATAAAACTAAACGTATTTTAAGTATATGATCCAGCAATTGTTCTAGTGTTTATTCAGCCAAGATAGTACAAAACTTTTATTGACATAAAAACTTGTACACAGATATTTATAGCAGCTTTATTCATAATGGCCCAAACTGGGAAAGCACCAGGATGTCTTCCAGTAGGTGAATGGGCAAACTGTGGTACATTTAAGTTGTGGAATATTATTCAATGCTAAAAAGAAATGAGCTGTCAAACCATGCAAAGACATGAAGGAAACTGAAACACATAATACTATGTGAGGGAAGCCAGTCTGAAAAGATTACATACTGTATAAGTTCTACAATATGACAGTCTGGAAAGGTTAAAAATATGGAGACAGTTAAATGATTAAAAGCATCCATAGATAGACAAGGGAGTGATTAAACAGAAAGAGCACAGCATATTTTTAAGGAATTAAAACTATTTTATATTCTATTATAATGGTGGATATATGTCATTTTTATATCTGTCAAAACCCATAGAACATACAACACTAAGAATGAACCCAAATGTACACTAAATGTGCTACTCTGGTAAGGGATGTTGAACATAGATTACACACATCTGAAGCTGAGAATATATAAAAATCTCCAATCTCTGCTTTCAGCTCAATTTTGCCATGAACCTAAAAGTTACTCCAAAAGTAAAGTCTATAAAACCAATCCCTGTACTCCAAAGAAAAGTCATGTTTGAAACACTGACCTGGTTGTTTAAATTGACTGTTTCCAGAAGCATAGTTTATAATGACATTGAGGATTGAGGTGTAAGGATGTGGGATATCTTGATGGAGTTATTAGGAGTTTAATCTTTATGGATCAACAAATGTGTCTGCTAAGTGAGATGGAGCACCCTGAGGGCCATGTTGAGTCTACAGAGACTTCTCTGCTCTTTCATTTTGTCTCCTCTTCCACACTCCCAAAATAATCCTCAATGATAACAGTTCTAGCTGTTAGGCCTCCAGGAGAGGGTGTTTGAATTTGCATTATAATTCATTGCCATCCCTCGGGAATGTTTCCCAACAATCCTCATTAAAGCTGTTATTTACAGGTCAGATGGTGGAGAAATGATTACACATATTTAAGAACCCCAAATGCAGATTGTCAAATTATCTCTGCAGCTGAAGGAGGAGGGCAGTTGAGAAGGAAGGAAAAGGGAGAAGAAAGGAAGAGAGGAAAGAAAGACAAAAGGTTTCATAATCACATTCATTCCTTTCTGCAGATACACAAACAGAGCCCCAGGAATTTGAAGGTTACTTTGTGAGGCTCCAGTTGTAAACTCAGATGCTGACAGGTCCTGGTTCTCTAGCCCAGCCCTTATTTTTACCTTTTCTCCTTCTACTGTTCTTGCCCTCTTTTTTCTTTACAAGATCGCTAGAGATATGGTAATGGAGGTATGCACTCTTGCTCATGGACTCCCATTCAAATACATTTTTAGGGAACAGAATGGCTGTAGGTTCAGCTTGCAGAAATGGGATCTTTAAATATCAGCTCTACCATCTTCGTCACGTTACCTGACTGCTGAGATCTTCAATAATCCCTGCCATCTCCAATGCCAAGACTTCAGAACTAGGAATCCTTGGGAACCACTTATTCTTATAGGAAGAGACAAGAAGGAGGAAATTGGAAATCAAAAAGGAATGAGGCACAAGGCATGCAGATGCTGCTGACCATAAAGTTGAAACGGGACTTGTCCCTTGGCTATGTGCGGGAGTGACTCTGTGCTCAGTTTTCTTGTTTTCCCTCAGCTCTTGCTTTAGTCTTAAATTCTTCCAACTTCAAAAATCCAGCCACTGGGCCTCTGGCCATAGACGCTGCACTGTGGTTTGTGGTGTTTGCTGCTCAGCTTCTCCCTGGGGCTCTGCCTTCGACCACCTGACTTTCCCTCTCGGAAAGCCCTCTGAGCTCCAGTTCTGTGTCCTGAAGCCAGATGCAGAGCTGGAAGGAAGGAGGAAAGGTAAGTGCTACCTTGAGCACTCTCCAAAGGCAGGAGCTTTCCAGATCATGTGGCCCAAAGAAAGATCGTAGAGGCTGTACCACGCCTGTTGTCTCACTAGTAGGGATGGGAGGACCTCATTGTGCTTCTACTTGGAGCCCAGTGTGCCTATGACCTGCCTGTGCCAGTGACAGGGAAATCCAGACCCTTTCCTCCACGCCACACCTGCTCCCAGAAGGAGGGGAGAGGGTAAGAGGGCGCTCTTTCCCCACTTAGGGCTACAAAACAGAGCCCCATGCCTTCCCCTCCTCCTGGGAAAGCGCTGCTGTAAGAGGCGCCCTCACACCTGCCTGCATTTTAATTAATATCATCCCGCCATCTATCAACAGCAAGTCAACATGCTTCACACCAGGGGAGAAAAACAATCCTCGCCTTGTCAGCCCTGCCTCTCAGGAGCAGCTGAGGGTCTCAACCCCCCCTGACTCTCTGCCACCTTCTTTTCCCTGGGGGCTCTTGACAGGGTGCGGTAATGGCTTTGGCATCAGAAGGTGGCAGCATGGAAATGTGGCAGAATGGTTTGGGCCCGACTGCTGGGCAGCACCGGCGCACTGTACCAACTCTGCTCAGGACTTGCCACTCCTCAGAGCAAGGCCATGTGGTGGGAGTGTCTATCTCCATATTAACAGAGGTGGCACTGGAGAGTGGAGCGGTTCAGGGATTCACTGAGCTCATACTCCTGACACAGAGCAAAACTGGGGAAATGAATGCAAATCTGGCCTGTGGATTTAGGGGCTCTTTCTGCTGGCTTCTCTACCTCCATGCACTTGAGACACAGCTCATTCAACTGGACTTTAGAGTGCTAGCCCAGAGAGAGGGTCCTTGTCTTTTCCTGAGACTCCAGCAGCAGGATGAGAAGTACTCTATCCATCACATGAAGACAGGAAATGGGAAGAGGGAAGACCTCCTGCAGGTGGCCCTAGTATAGAGGCATGTTTGTGCTTGTAGGGTTGTGTGCTTTGTGCACACCTACAGCATGTGTGTATGTGGTATTCGGAACAGTGTGATTATGACTGGCAGCATGTTTTGGTATCCATCCAGGCACGATGGAAGAGTGATGCACTGTGAGCCTAGGTGGGCGTGCTCCATCTCAATCTAGAGACAGGACTGCAGTGTGGCTGACACACATTCCTAGGCTACCCTGGGCTCAAATAAACCACCTGTCTCTGAAAGCTACTTTCTTCCTCTGTAAACAGGCAATAAGGTGATTCATTGACACAAAATATGGAAAACCCAGAATGGTACTTGGCACTTGGTAAATGCTCAATGAGTTCTATGTACTAACTAGTTTTAAATTCACTTAATTAGCTTTTCACGGATCTTTTCCATGGAAATAAGGATTTGGTTACGATTTACTTTCTCTGCAGCTTAGGAAGCAATGAATGAAATGTTTAGTCCTTTGTAGAAATTCCTAGGAGCCCTCACCAAGTCTTAGAGATCACTTCCTTTTAAGTGCTCACGAAGAGTGCGCCTTTAACAGGAGGAAAAGATGTAAATGACGACACATGTAAAGTGTTTCTAAAGCCTGTAAAAAAGAATTCCACTCCTTGCTCATCAAAAGGATGTGAAGACATGTCCTTTCCTGAGCCTGGCTCCCTCTCTTGTTTTTTTTCTTTGCAAACTCTTAGGTTCTGGAAAATCTCCATCTGCCTTTAAAGCTGGCTTCTATTATCCTTATTAAAGAAAACCCCACTCAGCTGGGTCCTCAGCTACTTAGTAACAATTGTCCAATTTCCAGTCTCACTTCCTTTTATCACAGAATTGTCTGAGCAGGTGGTCCTCAGTGACTCCTCTTCTCCTCTCAGGATAATGCCTTCCTTTGTGCTCAGCCTGGCAGGAGAGGCTCTTGTTCGGATGCTGCTGCTGAGGACTCCAGGGCTTGAGTCTTTGCCAGCCCTGGGATTTCTCTCCTGGTGATTCTAATGGAGATGCCTTGCCTGTCCTAAAGGACACAAGCCAGAGAAGCCAGTTGAATTGGGGCTCCCAAAGGAGCCAGAGGCTGGAGAGAGCAACAGGGGGCTATCAAAGACTATGAGCCAGGACACAAGGAGTTAGGCAAGGAGGGATTCAGCTGCATCCTGGAGGCCATCTCTAGGTTTCCTAATTGAGGTGGAGATGGCTGGCCACCTCCCACTCCCTAAAGCACCCCCTTCAAAGGATTCATCTGAACTCCTATTGTCCTATTATGTTAGTAGAGAGAATTTTGTTTTTCTAACTTTTTCATTACTTCTTCTCTTCCCTTATCCCTCACCTCTGATCCTCTTTTATCTGACTTCCTTAGAAATAACTTCAAACCATGCAAGGGAATGAAAATTCTTACTAGAGTGGGGAGATTAGTACAGTGCATCACAATGCCCCCTGGGCTGTGCCTGGATAGCTCTGTCCCAGACCCCAGGATCTGAAAGGAGATGTCTACATGGTGCAAGAAAAGGGAGTAGAACAGAGGTAGGAATAAAAACAGTGAAGATGATGGACACAAGATTGAAACACCTCTTTCCACTGAACCCAAAGTTCTCTCAATGTGAATCAAAATAGTAGAAATGATGGCAGGAAGGGGCTGGAACAGTGGCTGTACGGGAAACACTGACAACAGTAGAGACAGGAAGGTTATGACAGCAGTGGGTGGGAGTGGGGGCTGTAGTGTGATAGTGAACTGACTGAGATGCTAAGGGTGGTGTGGGGCTCTTATCTGGAACATTCTCCCCATTCCAGACCCATCTCACTGCAGATTGGAAAGAAGTAGGGATTTGACAGTCAGAATTCCTACTGGTCTTAAACCCCTATAAATCTTACCTTTTTGTTTCTCCATTTGCTCATCTATAAAATGTGAGAATCAGAGTAGGTGAATTCATATGGTCCTGTCACGTTTTAGATTGTACGATTTTAGGATTTCAGCCTTATTTTGACTCTTTCGTTCTCCTGAACATGCTATGCCACAAATTTCCTCTTGCGGAAGTGTTTGGGGAAGACTTGATGTTTAAACTGTTCTTTTGGTATTAGTACTGACTACTATGCTTCCTTCAGTGTCCTAGTCTTGGGATTGAATTTCCATATGGACTATTTTTGGTTCAGTGCCTGGAATAATATCTCACATATAATAGATATTCAATACACATTTGATGTTTCTTAGGGATGAAGATTTCCTCAACTCACAATTTCTTGGAACTTCCTAGATTCCAGGCTCTACCTAGGTTATGGGAATGAAAAGATTGAAGCACCATTTTCTATGGGTCCCTCCCAGTAAAGGCAGCAAATGTGTAAACCAGTAAGTAAATCACCATGTGATGAGTTCTCATAACGCACATGTGAACAGGCTGCAATGGGCTTGCTGAGGAGCGGACACAGGTCAGATGTGAGAAGGGGTGTTTTAAGGCAAATCTTGGAGGATGATTTCTGCCTTCCTATTGACAAGGTAAAGAAGATATTTGGGCAAAGTGGGGCTGAAATGTGGAAGTGTGTATCAAAGGAATAGTTAGACAGCGTGAAGGCTGAAGCCAGACTGTGAAAAGACTTGAACTTCACCTTACAGGTGCTATTGGAGGGTTTAAGCAGGAGTACATCACATTCCAGCATTTTCTGAAAGGCTCTGGATGGCTAGGTAGAGAATGAATTGTAAATCAGCCACGGGATAGTCTCCTCAAGAGTCCAGGCTTTCTGATAAGACCTGACAAAGGCAACCACAGAAGGAATAAATGGGGGCATAAAACAAAACTCAGTGAGGACTTCAGTAGAGAAACCTATAAAATCCAATGACTTACTAGATCTAGAGGGTGAAGGATGGGGAAATTGAAATAGTTCTAAACTATCTTGCTAGGGTGACAGGTCCTATTAGAAAGGATATGGCAGGGGGCGGGGAAGTTAAGGATGAGTGGTGGAAAATGAGATCATGTTTGTGTGTCTTTGGTCTCCAGTTGTGCAGTGGGCGTTTAGGGAGTGAGCCTCTGCCTCTCCTTATCCCTCCCTTGCCCACATCTCAGCAGCTCAGAAGGTTCCACTGACCAGAGCTCTGCAGAGGCCAGGAACAGCCTGGGAAGAACAAAGGACGTCTTACTGGTCCAAGGAGTCATGAGTTGCATTTCTCAATGACCAACTGCCTCTGTCCGAATGAGACCCATAACCATTTTCCCTTAGAAGGCCCCCAAAGAACTCTGAGCTTGATGGAGTTGAGTAGTGGGCTTTTATTTCTGCCTTAAAAAAAAAAACTTGAAAGCAATTTCCATTTTATGCCTTTTGTCTCTTCGTCCAAGCAAATGCCGGTGGGATCTGGCAACCAGAGTTCAATAGCCAGTCCTTTTGGTCTTTCAAAGGCTATGAATGTACTAAGAGCACTCAACCCTTCTGAAGATATGCAAATCTGTGCATTTAAAAGATTTACATTCATCCTTCACAGGCCCTGAAATATAAATATGAAATACCCAGAACCTTGTCACTTCAGTAATAATTAAGCTGATGGCCTATTATGTTCGATTGCAAATCAATATAGTATCTTTTGGTGCCACTTGAGTTCTTGAGGGTTGGCGTCGGGCCAGCTCCAGTTATACAATTGAATTGCTGCAGCTGCCTGGGAAACTTCGCTGCCGTTCCCATTCAGGAAGAATAGGCGGGTAACAATGGTGACCAGCCTCCCTGCAGTAATTGTGTACGAGGACACATTTCCAATGGGGTTTTTGTTCAGCAGGTGCTGTTATTTTAGTTTAATTTGAATTCTGAAATATGGAGGAGAGAAGGAGACCAATCTTAACAGCATCTAACCTACAGCTGTTCAAAAGAGGCCAGCAAACAGCATATGTTGCTTAGATGGAAATCATAATTGCTCATTCTCCCTGGGATGTTGGCCCACCAACGTGGAGCCTCTGAAATTAGCCGGCATTTTTTCCAGCATTTTCCCCAGTGGCGAGGCCTCGGCAGAGTGCAGGAAGAACTATTCTAGAGTGACTCACTCCCTGGGAGGCTTTTGCTGCTGCTCTGTCTCTTCCTTCTTCTCCCTCCTTTTCCCTTCTCCTTGGTCAGCTCAGAGAAATTCCTGATGCTACACAAAGTGCATCCTGGATTGATTTCCTCATTTGAGGCGGCCATGCGGAGGCATGAGGAAATAGGCAATGGAGAGGGTAGTGGTGGGCCCAGGGCCAGACTCCCTTGGGCAGGGGAATCCACACCCCTTTGTGAGGGTCAGGGCTGTCGAGGACAAGAAGAAAACTCCAGGGGGAAGAGCAACAGCCTCAATATGCACACTCTGATCTGGATAAGAAATGATGCCCACTGGTAAGCCCCTACCCATACAACCTGCTCAGGTGCTTTGTGTTGCTAGGGTTAGACTCACAGGCTTCTAGGGAAGGAGGTGACAGTATTCCCATTTCATGGGGTGGGAAGCTGAGCTGCAGGGAGGTTAAAAGATAACCTAAGGTGGAAATCTGCTGGGACTGTAAAGAAAATCCTTGAACTTGAAATTGTAAGCCCTTTTGCTACAATTGTCTCCTCTTTCATTCCAGTGATGTCCCCCAGCTCCCTGGTTGGTAAGAGGTTTTGAGTGATTCGCTTCCTTCAGCCCCTAGAGTGTGGGAAAGAAGCTATGTCTAGGACAAAGACTGAATTCCTCTGGTCTCTGTACTAGAACCCGATGTTTACATGATTTGGGGCTTGGATTTAGGAAAAATCAGAGGTATAGCTCCTAAATACCTACGTTCCCTTTCCTCCCATATTTCTCCTCTTTTCTTAGTCCTTCTCTTCCTTGTTTTTCTCCTTCTTTATCTTCACATTTGCTTAGTCTCTTCTACAAGGCTGGTGCTAGACTAGACATTGTAGAGATCCCAAGACGAACAAAATAATTTGGGGCCTCAATGAGCCAAGCCCTGAAGAGGTGAGTCCCCAAGGGGTAGTAGAAACAGCTTCAATGGGATACACAGTGTCCCAATGCCCAGCATCATAGAAGGCTTCATAGTGGAGCAAGGGGGAATTGAGGCAGATCACCCAGAATGTGTAAAGGTCTTGCACGCAGAGAAAGGTGACAGGGACCAGCTACGGCATAGGTCACTGGTCTTGCCTTATCGGAGGCCCACGGTTATCAGGGAATAAGGATGTTATGGGACCGGAGAGAGGACTGAAATAGCTAGGCCCCTGTAGTGGCCTCAGGTTCAGGATGGGATGGATGTGAAGTATGAGGTGTGACACAAAGAGGACATAGAATGTGTGTCACCCACGGGTTTGTTATCAGTCCCTCCTGTCTTGAGAGATAGGAGACTTGCCAGCCTGTTCTGGGTTTGGATGGAGCAGGGCTTTAGCTCAGTTGCCGCTGCCATCAGAGGCTCACATTGGGCTTCTGCTCTGCCAAGGTTGCTTTGCCCTCCCTTTTGTGTTAGAGGCTGTCAGCTCCTCAGCCTAACTTTTATGTTCAACTAACCTAAACTTGCTCTACAATATTCCTTGTGAACCCCAGGGCTCTTACCTCATTGGAACTGGACTCCAGAGTGATTACAAATCCCATGGCCAGGAGCCTGACTTTGGAATCAGATATATCCTGGCCTTGAGAGGAAGGATAAGAGGGGGTTAGAGACATGGACTTGAAAGTCAAACCACTTGGAGTTGGAGCCTGATTTTATCACTTCTAGCTGTGTAACTGTCACTTAATTGTCTCATCTGCAAATGAGAGTCAACAATCTCTCATTGATATGGTTATTACGATGTTTAGAGCAATTAATACATTTAAAATTTTAGCACAATGGTTGGCACTTAGAGCCCTACACATTTCACCTGCTAGTAGTGATGTAATAGGCATAGTAGTGGTAGAGAAGAAATAATATAGTGGTAGTAATAGTAGCATTAATGATAGTAGTGCAGGGATAGTGGTATTCACTAAGGTAGTGGCAGTAATAAAAGTGACAATAGTAGCATAGTAGTGGTACTGATAATGGTAGTAGAGTATTACCAGTGGTAATGATAGGATAGTAGCGATAGTGGAAGTGGTAGCATAGTAATTGTCTCAGTAATGTCTCATTAACGATGTTGGGAGGATTGGTAGTGTTGTAGAGTGGTAGGGGTAGCAGTGGTAATATACTAATACACTACAGCAGTAATGCTGACAATGGTAATAACATTAGGAGCCTCCAAGACTTGGAAAAGTTTCTATACACCCATCTCAACTGAAAACTGGGGCAAATGATATCTCTCACACAGCTGTGATGATGTTAACAAATAATTCAATTCCATAGACATCTACTGAGCACTCTGAACATGTGAAATTGCCTTATAGCCCAGAGTCTGTTGCATGGAATTTCAAACAATGTTAGATCAGTTTAAATTTGAAACCCTCATGGGTTAAGTAACCAGGTATTTTCCTCCATGATTCTTTCTTCGCAGACAAAGCAATCACTTTGGAGAGGAAGGAAGCCAGACTGCCAGAGTGCACACTATAGAGTATAAACCAAGGGTAGAGACCACATCGTCTCTTTCACCATTGGATTCTCGTGACCTAGCACTGTGGCTGGTATGACAAGTATTTAAGTAACACGTTTGCCTATTAGATATTTATTGAATGCAAGGAAGAACAATGCTCAGCTGCCTAAGCAAAGAGTACGCTGGTCCCAGAATACTTTCTCTCACAGGGGAAGGTAATCACTTTGGTAGGACACCAAAGAAAGAAACTCCCCCTTTGGGGGCCTCAGGGATGCCTTGGATGGAAGAGCCTTGGGCTTCCTTTGTGAATGTGGGAGAATCTGCTCTGTAGCAGCAACTCTGTCTCCGTGTTTTTATTCTAAGCAAGCCAGACAGACCCAGGACATCTGTGGGGGAAATTTGTTTTGGCATTTTAAGCAATGAAGGGAAGCCAAGGCCCTGAGCTATTCAGTTAAACACCATATGTTAATTTCCATATAGTATGTGTAATCCCAGAAAACATTTTGATTTTAAGAAAGGGTAATACAAGAACAACCAGCTCCTGTGAGAGGCTTATTCTTGGCCCAGCCAAGCTCAGTGAAAAAGAAGGACATTGGAGGTCTGGAGGAAACTGTCCAGCCCAAGCCTGATTCAGACGCAGAAGCCATTTCTAGCCACCAAACATCGTGGGGAGATGGGGCTCCTGATCTGCCAATGCTTGGGGTACAGGTGATTGCTTTGCCTTTGTACACTTGAAAGCTTAGGTGCTGTGGTCTGAATATGCACCTTCTCACCCCCCCGCCCCAGTTCATGCGTGGCAGACTTAACACCCAGAGGAATTGTTTGGGAGGCAGGGATTAGTGGGAGGTGTTCAGGTCTTGAGGGCAGAGGTCCTCTTGAGGAGATTAATGCTCCGGTAAAAAGAGCTCCAAGAGTGGCTTTGCTCTCCAATATTCTCCTGTCCTGAAAACAGAGTTCATTTCTCTTCCTCCTTCCCCAGTTCGTGCATGCAGCAAGGCCAACAGCAGATGCTTGTCCCTTGCTTTTGGTCCTACATCCTCTAGACCTGAGTAATCAATTTCCTTTATAAGTGACCCAGCCTCAAGTATTCTGATATAACCCCACAACACAGACCGAGGCAGTGAGCATTGGGATTCAATGTGGGGGGAAAAGGTACAGAGCCTCTGAGAAAAAGCTGAAGATGCCCTGAATGAACATTTACTCTGCCAGGGCCTGGGGGGTGAAATCATGGAGATGGGGTTTCCAAGCACAGATTGTCTACACTGGAAGCAAGAGTCAGTCTGAGTTCCTGGGCCATACCCCAAGCCCTGAGCATGACAGAACGGGCCCTGGTGATTGTGAGAAGAGATTCATGAATTCCGCTGCTTGGTGTCTCTTTTGTATCCCCATCCTTCCACCCACCAACCTTCTCATCTTCACAGTTAGTAAATCAGAAAAGGGTCTGAAATTGGTTTGAAGTGCAGTATCTGGCTGATAGACATGGATTTCCTTAGGATATATAGCATAGATATATATATATATATGCAATATTTTCATATTAAAATGATTTCAACATCATCTAATGTCTTTATTCCTCTACTAGACACACACACACACAGGCGCACACACGCACGCACACACACACACACACACACGCACTTTCTTCCCACCCACTAATTCCACTTTATAGTTAGGACAACTCAGCTTTGTCAAAGAAGACTGACAAGGAGATAGCATCAGGCAGAGCTGGACTGCGACTTGCATCTTCCTGCTCCGGCTCCAGATTGACTGATTTTAATGCTCTACACATCACCTTCTATACGCAGACACTCTTCTTGACTTAATGTTTCAAGAGCATGGCATTGCTAAATCATCTGTGTTTTCTCCAAGATGATTTTTACTTGTCTCCAGCAGACCAAGAAATAAATTATCACAGACCCAAGATAAAGGGAATAGTGTTACCATAGGCTCTAAAGAAATTATCTAATTTGATTTAAAAATGAGTTGTGTATGTTAGAGAGAAAGAGAAACATGAAGAAAAAGATAAATATAGTGTAAATATATATAAGCATGTATAAGTATGTATGTAAAAATTACATATAATATACATAGGACATATAATATCTAATATATCAATTTCTTTTTGGTATGGGTTCATGTGTATAGAGGAATATGCTTGAAATTAAATCATAATTCTGTTGCTTCCAAGATTAATGACTTTTGTTGTGTAATTACCTTTTCCCAAATTTAATTTTCTCATTTAAAAAAAGGAATAATGACACCTATTTTCTAGGGTTTTGGTAAAGATCTTGCGAGATCATGCCTAACATCAGAAATACTTTTGGCTTTAAGTGAACAGAAATGTTCAGCCACAGTGATGTAAACATATCTAGGTCTTCTTTCCTTACACAAAAAGATATCTGGAGGCAAGCAATTGGTATTGACTTAGCTGTTCAACTCTGTGTGGGCTGATGTCTTTCAAATTCTCTTCTTTCCTCCATGGTTGCATCATGGCTACTGCAACTCTTTCCATCACATCTATAACCCAGTAGGAAGTGGTAAGGTGGAGGAGAGTCTCAGGAAATCAAAAGCTTTCCCAGGAGCCCCACAAGAAACTTCTATCTATCATGTCCAGACCTGTACCATATGGACACATCTGGTAGAAAGTTGGCTTTAAAGAAAGAAAAGTTGGGAAATGGTCAACCTACTATGTCAGCTAGTGTAAAGTCACCAAACAGGACACAACTATATTAGTGTGGAATTCATGCTTCCATTTTTCTTCTTTCTGAAAACTATGAACAGCAGGAGCTCTGGAATAGAGGAAAGACTATAGGTTAGTGAGATGGCAATAAGACAAGCTGGCTGGTTTGGAGATCAAGGAGAGCTGGTGAGTGAGGCGAGGGAGGACTTCAGAGGACTGGCAAAGGAGAAGCCTCCCACTCTACTCTACCCTGGCCACCTTGGCTGAGCTGCTGGACACTTCTGTCTGGATTTTGGCACTTACCACACTCAACATGTCCACAAACAGAGTGGTATGTCAGACACCATGTCATCTTTGCTGGGTTCTCCACCAGGGACTGCCCAATGTTCTCCTTGCCAGCATGCTTAGATTCAGAGCCCTTGAGGTTTTGAGGACTGCTTCCCTGCAGGTGACAGGCTGACAGGCAGTGCGGATGGGAGAGGAGCAGTCAAGCTAGGAGGTGACCAGGTTAGACGGGAGCATTCTCATCTTGAGGGAGGCAGAATGAAATGCAGAACCTCTGTCCTGGGGAGTTCCATCTGGATAAAACAAGATGGATTCCCATCTCTGTTGCCTCTCTTCTCCACACCCTCTCTACTCAGGGCAAAGACCAGTCCTTGGTCTTCTCCAATGCCTCTCTTTTCCTTGGCCCTTGCACCTGTCACGAGGATGATAGGGGCAGCCTCACTCTGGGCTGCGGGATCACAGTCTATCCTCCTCTGGCCGCCTTTGTAGGACTACAGTATGGAAGGAGCACTGGGCTTTCAGAGACCAGGAAAACTGATTCCTAAGACTTCTCTCCACTTCCCAGCCATATGACTGTACCTCTTTGAACCTCACTTAACACATCTGTAAAACAGGAAAATCATACCATCCTTGGAGGAGAATTACTGTCAGGACTGAGATAATCAAGAAAAGGAGCTTCAGAGGCTCCTAGGACTTATTTGGTGGGGTTTTGAGTAAGGAAAGAACAACAGGAGCAGGTGGGCTTCCTGTCTCTCACCTAAGCTTCAACAAGCCAGCTCTTCTGCTCTCTTTTTTTCTACTTTGGGCTCCTAGGAAAATATTTATGCTATAATGTTTTTTATTCAAGAAACGATAAACAAATAAGGATGTCAATTTATGTGAAGTGCGTAATATCTATTGGATAGTAAATAAGTACTGCTTTTTTTTCTTCCTCCCAAGCTCTTGCCATTTCCCATGGCTTTTGCTCCATGCACTTTTAAAAGTTAAAAAAAAATACACTAAATGCTTGCCACTTGCATCTAATTGTGAGACTGGTTGGTCCAGTGATTCTGTGTGTTGAGATCACAACTCCGGTGCTTATCTCTTAATCCATCAGTTCCAGATGACCATCCAAGGACTCATTTTTCTTTGGTGTGACTTCTCTCTGCAGCCAAAATTTCCTGGACCTGCCCGAGCTCCTGTCCCTGGGCAGCTCCTTTCTCCTAGCTGACCTGATAAATGGCCAACAAGGTCTGTTTTCAGCAATAGGCACATTTCAGTAGAAAACAATTAAAGTGACGAAAATCTGTGGAGGTCTAATAAATATTCACTCATTTACCTGAACAGATGCCAGTTACTGCAGAAGAAAAACATAGTGCCTGGATTTAGGGAGTTTGCTATGGTCTAGAGATCCTAGCACAGGTGTCAAAAAAGTGGAATGAAATGGAAATAATCTTGTTATGGAAAGGGCATCAGGGAACAGAGGAAGATGAGATGCAGGACTATAGGTTTCTCTATCCATGTGGAAGTAAAACCCAGGAATGCCCAGGTAGATCTGTCCCCTTTTAGCAGAGATAGTGGTGACTTGCATGTATAAACTCCTTGTTAAGGGCTGTATAGTTCATCTTTGAGTCCCTCCGTAGTCCCCCCAATAGGGCCCTGAGATTCAGACTATTTATCAAGCAAGCCTGAGAGCATTAGAATGGCAGGAGGCCTGGTATTGAGCACTTCTGTGATTAGGGACTTTGGCTTCTGTAAGAGATGGCATTTATGGATAACATTTACAGGTGAAGTCCAGGAAGATTCATATAGTATAGTGGGCAAAACCAAAAATTTTGGAATTTCAAGGAGGAAACCATCTCTGCTGGAGGAGATCCAGGAAACTTTATGGCAAAGTGTCATTTAAAATGGAAGAACACAAGATGTAGAGGTGCTAAGAGCACTTGAGAAAGATGATGTGAGCCCAGGATGGGAGTAGAGAGGGTGTGGGTTGTGTTTGGGGACAGCCTGGAGTCTTGGAAGATCCTGGAGTCTGGAGAGTGAAGACCAAGTTCTAGGCCAAACCTCCAGCTGTTCGTGAGGAGACTGAAGCTCAGAGAAGGAAAAAGCTTGTGCCTCAATTCACCAACCAATGAAAGACTTCCGGAGAAGTTCCAGCTAACCAACAAATAAAGCATCAGAGGACAATGTGAGATGAGTTTGGTCAATCACCAACTAACTGAAACATTCAAGTTTAAAGGAGATGCAAAGTCAAATGACAGGCAAAGTACAAAGAAAGACCCTCAAGTTGATATAAAAGGTAAGTGGCAGGGAAGGAAATTGTTATGGGAAGACCAGGCATTGAGTCAGCCACATAGACACTCAAGATTAATTGCAGTGCCTACTTTTGATGACCAATTGTGTGCCAGATATTTTATTTACATCATATCTTATCTTTAAAATGACACTTCTGGGTAAAAATAATTATTCCAATTTTGCAAGTTGGAAAACAGAAGATCAAACTGATTAAATACCTAACCAAACCACCCTGCTGTCAGGAATCAGAGCCAGGAAGAAACACCAATACTGTTATCTCCTGAACCAACTGATTCCCAGCTTGTTTTGGTTATTTATTGTAGAGTTACAGAATAATCACTATCCCATTTGGCCCATGAGAGAACATGTCAGAATTGCTCATTTGCCCATCACACAACAAGGATATGGCAGGTTCTTGTCTAAGAGCAGAGCTGATGCTTTTCACCAGATAACATCTTCTTTCACTACTGTGAATTGAATGGGTAAAACAAGCGTATAAAGATGTAGAGGCTGGGGTAAGTGTGTTCACCTGGAGGATCTTGAGGCCACCTGATGCCTACCCATCAGACCCTACAAATCTAAGTGCACAATGCCTTCAATGCCTTGGCTCTATGCCCTGTACCTGGCCCAATGTCTTCTCAGGCCTCACTCCAGTGTCCTTCACTCTCCCCACACTGTGCTTTGGGCAATGAAAGGTTAGACTTTTGAAATTCTCTTGCTTCACTCTCTCTACTGTCTCTTGGACATATCTTTGTACAAAACTACTGGCTCCCTGATCTCTGGGAAGGGTATTTCATCTCTTCGAGCCTCAATTTCTTCCTTTGTAAAATAGATACATCAATTTCCACCTCAAGGACTGTGAACATCAAACAATGTTAATTAAGATTTTAGAACAATGGCTGGCAAATATCTGGCACTCCATACCCAGTTGTTATTGCAGTAATCCTGTTTTGGTATATGTACTGCCAAAGTGAGCACTTCTGCAGTAATCCTGGAAGTAGGTGGTGTGGCTATTAATATCACTGTTTCATCTCCCCTGACACTCAGTCCCAAGAACCCAGGATCCACCAGACCTGCTCATGCTGCCAAAATCCTGCAGTTCTTTTCCTGTTGGGATGGATTTTCAATAAGATTCCTTTTTGCCATGTACGAAGGGGGACTGAGCTAGAAGGATGGAGTAGGGTGGGGTGTTCCTGAGCAGAATCACCAGGAGTTTAAGCAATAATTTGTGGGAGTGATGGTGGATGTAGGGTGGTAGACAGCAAATAAAGCAGGTGTAGCCCCATGACTAACCAACATTTCCTAGGGAAACAGATTTCTAAGAAGAAAATGAAGTCTCTTTCCTCTCTCTCTTCTCTTCCTTCCTACCTCACCCTCCTTTGCTAACTCTGGGCTCCAGCTGGTCTGGGAGGCAGCTCACCTCTGCCTGGTCATTAACAGTTCATTTGCTTAAATACCCATCATAGTTACTGCCAATGGCTCCTCAGGGCCCCATTGTATCCCAGGAACTGCAGCAGCCATTCTCCTCTGACTGATGGCCCCACAATCGGCCCTGCCACCTGCTAATGACTCCTGGGCTGGCAGCCCAGCTTGGGGGCAGCAGGATGTGGAACACTGAAGGGGGTCTGTGTTTCTCCTTGTGAGCTTCTTTGACCCTCGCGATCCTGGAAAGGACTTGGGCCTGAGAGTGACAATGCCTGACATCCTACAAGGAAATGGGTACAGAGGGCATCCTCAGTGCCTTCTCTCTCAAATCTCACTGCATGGGAGCTCAGCCTGCTCAGGGCCTAGGGGATCTTGGTCCTTTTTTCCCCTACCTGATGCATCTTTTGAGTGTGCATGTAGATCTGAGGTCCAAGAGAAAGCAGAATTCCTTCACTTGACTACACATCATGCCAGGCAATTTGGAAAGACTGTGCTTCCTTGCCTGCTCTTTCAGGGAGGCCCACTTTCCAGATGAGGAATCTGAGCATCAGAGAATTTGAGTGAGCTTCCCAAGGGCACAGAACTAGGGCTTGGCAGTCAGTTTTCCAACTCAGTTTGGTCTGAATCTAAAGGCTCAAGTGTTCGCAGTGAGAGAAACCTAAGGAATCTGCAAAACTGAGAAGCCAATAGTAATGGATCAACTAAACCCCAACTGAGCAACTGCCTACATTATACAGTGTTTTCCATTAAATATTTTACTTAATTGTGGAGACATTTTCAATTTCTATTTACTTGAGGGGAATTCTACTCCTTTTTTCTTTTCTTGACTTGCTAAATCTCACCCTTTTCTGCTTGCTGTATTACTTCCTAAGATAGTTAAGATAATTTCCATTGTTCCAAAAGGAAATGGCAGCTGTTTGTAACAATGGGGTCTGACTTTCCTGTACGCCAGACACTTGTTGAAGTCTCATACATGATGAGTCATTGAATATTTACAAGAAGCCTGGGAAGTGGTTCTTGTTATGACCCCCATTTACAGATGAAGGAATGGAGAAAAGAGAGGCTGGGTAACTTGCTCAGGGTCACCACAGCTAGTGAGCTGGAATCCATAAAAGGCAGGATGGGAGGGATGTTTCTCTGAGGGCACATTCCTGTGCCCCTGGTGTCAGTGATAGTATCACAAGTCAGGGATCAAATTGCTGCAGAATGAAACAGGTTTATGAGCACCTGAAACCTGCCTGTGTTTTATGATGGAGCCATGGCATCTGGGCTAACCCCATGATGGCAGAGCAAGTGTCTCACTGGACCTCTGAGAGCAACTGTCAGTGAGGAAGAAGCAGGACAGCAGCAGATTCTATGGTGGCTGAAAGCTGCTGGCTGTTCAGCCAGGTGGTTGGAGGTCATTAACAGGGGTCAAGGGAAGTGTCAGTTCTGGGCCTGATTCTGTGTCCTGAATTGAGTGCATTCTAAAGAAAGGCCTGAGGCCCCCAAAGTGAATCAGGAGCAATGAACTCCCCTCCTCTGTATCCCTAGTGTACTGCCCACATACCCATCACCACACCTACTTTTTTGTCTGGGTTCCAAAGTTAATCATGCCATTCACCACTTGTAGCCACATAGAACCATAGGATTAATCTCGAACTCCGGAAAGAGATTTACAAGGTCCTCCACAGTCCAGTCTTGTGTTGCACCTTCAGCTTCATATTCTCATCTTCCCCATAATCTTTGCATCATCAACCCAACATTCTATCCATACTGGGACAGGTTTCCTCTCACCCTCTCGTATCAGCTGCTCATGGTTCCTTCTACTTACAAATTCTCCCTAGGCCTTCTCTCTCACCCCCAGGACATGTATTCACACTTACTCACTGTTGTCTGGAAAACTGTTTTTTAGCTCAAACACTGCTGCCACAGGGATCTCTTCATAGCCATTCCCAGCCCATCCTTGAAGTCTAGACCAAGTTTCAATATCCCTGCTGTATTTCCTCTTAGCAACTGGTATTTCCCCTGCTTTGACCACCAGATAGTGATTGCTTATTTGTGATGTATCTTACACTTTTACACTTTCAGCCCCACGGAGGCAGGTTTTCTCTTTCTCATCATTGTATTGCCAGTTCTGACACAGAGTGAGTGGTCAGTCCATACTGCTGAATGTTTGAAAGGCTTCCATGGTTTGCTTGTGAAACGGATTCACTTCTGGAGTAACTCAGAGGCCATGTTGGACTCATCATAAGGACACAAGAGCTGCCCACAGGGAAAGACCAAAGCAGACAGAAATACACTTTGGAGTGAAGTGGTCAGGAAGTCAGGCCAGGTAGTAGGCATGGAAGCCACTTGGTGCTAGGCCTCGAGGTCTGACTCAGGCTTTGGCCAGGAGGTCATGCTGAGTCACCTGACATCCTCAAGAGTGGCTATGTTAAGTACCAGAAGCCAAGGGCAGGACCAACCCCAGGCCTGGTTTAGAGGTGACAAATAATTGGCATCAAACGCTTTTTGTGGAAAAATTGAAACTATGGGAGCTGGCAAAGGGTCTCAAAGAAAGAGAAATCTATGATCAAGAAAGGGCAACTAGAGGGAGGAGAGGAAGCTGGCATGTTCAGCAGAGTCCAAGACAGTGAGCAACCGAGAGCCACAAGGGTGCCCCCCACCCTCTCTCTTTTTCTCTCCTCCAGCTTTCCAAGGATGTCCTCGGAGAGGTACACATCATAGTGAGACCCTGAAAAGAGGAGTCACCCTGACCAAGGCAAGGTGCAGAGCTGATGCAGCTGAAAAGAGATCTAAACTCACATTCTGGCCCAATCAATGGCCTGGCTGAGCCTAAAAAGCTACTTCCTGCCTCTGAGCTTCAATTCCCTTCTTAAACACTGGGCCTAAGGGCTCAACCCACTTTTCCGTTCCCCTTCTGTCTCTCTTCCACAGAAGCTACCTTTCTCTCAATAAAGTTTTCCTACTCTTAAAAAAATCCAACATTGGGCCTAAGGTCTTCAGTGACCTAACCCACTCAGTCTGGCATCTAAGACCACCAGTGCTTGTGCCAACTTTATAGTTTTATCCACCCAACCTTACTAAATACTATTCTGTAATGAGATGAAGAGGCTCTGGAGTCAGATTACTGGGGTCCAAGCCTGATTTTGCTATTTATTCTTTGTCAGAGGTTGAGAAAAGTTCTTGACTTTTCTGTAACTTTCTTCATGTGTAAAATAGGAATTCATTTGCATTCAATAAGCCTATGGTTTGGATCTTGAATGCTGCCCAAAGGTCAATGGATTAAAGCTTTAGTCCCCATGGTAAATGCTATTGAAAGGTGGCAAGCCCATTAAGAGTTGGACCCTAGTGGGAAGTCTTTAGGCCACTAGAGACAAGCACTCAAAGGTAATTAGGGGACCCCAGCCCTTTCTTTGCTCTCTTTTACTTCTAGACATGGCGTGAGTAGTTTTCCTCCACCATAGGCTCCCACCATGATTTGCTGCCTTACCACAGGCCCAAAACAATGAGCCAATCAATCGTGGATTAGAGCATCCAAAACTGTGAGCCAAAATAAACCTTTTCTCTTTATAAGTTAATTATGTTAGGTATTTTGGTATAGTGACAAAAAGATAACCAACACAGGGTAATTTCTCAAAAAACAAACAAACAAACAAACAAATAAAACCTCGTAAGACGGGTTACACAAAATGCAGACAAAGCAGAGGCTGGCATATGATATGTACTTGGTAAATGTTGGCTGATATTAGAATCCTCCAGTATTGTGTTTTGTTTTGTTTTATTTTTTGCTGTTGTTTCTTTGTGTATTGGGCAGCTTCCTGGGTGCTGGGGAAAAAATATCTGACACCCATAACTTATAGGAAGAGAAATTTATTTGGCTCATTGTTTCAGAAGGTTCAATCCATTGTTGACTGGCTCCAAAGGGCCTGGTGGAGGAAAGCTTCTCAACACATGGCAGCCAGAAAGCAGAGCAAAAAAGAGAAGAGCAGAGTGAAATATGAGGTGTGATCAAAACTTACCATTAATGTTTAAATTAAAAAATAATTATAATAAAAGACATTGCCATTAATCCCTGCAAAGTACTCCCCATTTCATTGAACATGCAATTCCATTGTTCTTGCCACATTCTGAAGCAGTTCTGGAAGTCCTCTTTGGTTAGTGTCTTTATGATACAAATACAGTAAATGCTGCTGCCAAGTGCCATCCAGCTTATAAAAACATCATAGTACGGTGTCATTCACCTAGTTCACTGAATTGGCACTGTGTAACTTCTGGCTCTTCCTCAGAGTCAAAATGACTGTGAAAGGTAAATATTTTGAATTGAGGACATTGAGGTAGCCATGACAACAACAAAAAAAAAGAAAAAAGAAAAGAAAAGACACTTGTGAAAGAGAACTTCCAGAACTGCTTCAGAAAGTGGTAAAAATGATGGGATATATGTGTTTGAACTAAGGGAGTGTTTTGAGGGAGATTAATGGCAACATGTCTTTTACTGCAATAATTTAAAAAATTTAAACACTTGCCTTATTTTTCAATGATACCACATATAGCCTCCCAAAAACACACTTCCAAGTGATCTATCCCCTTCAACTGGGCCCTACCTCCCAAACAGCACATTCAGCTGTGAACTCATCAAAGGATCAATCCACTGATGATATAGCTCCAATCACCTTCCAAAAGCCCCACTTCTGAACACATGAGACTTTGGGAGGTCATTTTAGATTTAAACCATAACAATTTATTTGTTTACTTGTTTTTTGTGAGTTTGGTGTGTAGGTTGTGTGTATGTGTGTTGAATACTAGGGACTGAACTCCAACCCTTGCACTGAGCTACAACTCTAGCCTTTCTTATGTTTTATTTGGAGACAAAGTCTCCCTATGTTGGCTGGCCTTGAATTTGCAACTTTTTTCCTCAGCCTTCCTCTAGTCTGGGGGAACACCTCCAGCTGATTCTGACTTTTCCATTTTTCTCTTGTCTTTTACCTCCATCTTGTTCTCTACTCTATCTAAACATAACCCATACCTCAAGGGTGATATAGATAACTCAGGATTCTACAGAGAAACAGAACCAATAGGACTGATTACTGGATCAGTTATAAAGAAGTGGCTCACATTCAAGATCTGCAGGGTGAGTGAAGCCGGCTGAAAACCCAGCAGACTCAGGGTTTAGGTCTAGTCTGAACGCCAACAGAACCTAGACCCAGGAAGAGCTGATGTCTCAGTTCAAGTCTTACTGCAGGAAAAAGCCAATATCCCTGGACAAAGGGAGTCAGGCAGAAGGAGCTATCTTATTTTTGGAACAGTCATCTTTTTCGTACTATTGGGCCATCAACTGCAGACATAGTGTCCAACCCCATTGAAGAGGGCAATCTGCTTTCCATCGTCCACTGATTCAAATGTTAATTTCCCTCAAAACCCCTTCACTGAAACACTCAGAATGATGTTTGACCAAATGTCTGGGCACACTGTGGCCCACTCCTATTAACACATAAAATTAACCATCACAGGGGGCTCAAGACCTACCCTTGTCCTGAGAAGCCAACACAAGTCTTCTATTGTCCTGGGATCTTGATCCTCTTTTTCTGAATTACTTGAGGATTTTGTTTTGTTTGAGTTGTCATCTTTGTTTTGGCACTGTGTGACATAATGAGTTTGCATCTTTAAAAAAGAGCTAATGTTTATTGAATATATACTATCCAGTGTTAGCTATTATCATTATCTCTGTTTTCAAGATGAGGAAACCAAGGCTTAGCAGGTTTAAGAAACTTATAAGTCAGGGAGCCAGGAATCAAATCTAGATATGTTTGACTGCACTCACATGCTCTTTCCAGTACACAAGCTCCCTCTTTAATTGATGTTTAAATAATTTACCAGAGTGTGCTTTCTCTTTCTCTCTGGACTGTAAGCTGCTGCAAGAGAGAAATTTATACTTCTGTGAATCGTTCACTGACCCTAGCATGGTGGTGAACATTTAATAAAACGGACAGATATCTAGGGGCCATTTTTAAAATTTTTCTATATGGGGCCAGGGCTTTAGCTCAGTGGTTCTGCAGCCTGCCTCAAATGGAAGGTCTCGAGTTCAATTCCTGGTACCAAAAAAAAAAAAGTCTGTATGGCTATGATGAGGATAGGCTGTGTCATTTGAGCTTCGAGTAGGAAATTTTGAGCTAGTCTCGGGGCTGTGTTACTTCCTTTTTCATCATGTCTTTGGTTTCCAGCTGGAAGATGAGAAGCCACAGCCCTGCAGTCTGCCTTGGAGATCCTTTGCTCACTTTCTGTGTTTCTCTTTGTCCAGCTCCACACCTCCCTGCCTGTTTTCTTCCAGAGCTATTCTTGCCTGTCTTCTCATCTTGTCCCTTTCTGGAGTTATCCCTAAATACAGCGAAAATCCCTTCACCTGCATTTTCCCTGTCCATCCCCAACACAAATGCTCAGGCACTTTGGTCTAGATGTCTCTCCAGCTCCTGAATTCAACTTACTCTCAGCTTGGAACCATTTATTGTCTTCATATCCTATGAAATGACTCTGTTTTCTTATTTTAAGATCCTCCTTTGCTGCTACATCCTAATTGTAGTGGGGTTCTGTTACAACAACTAAAGGATCCCAGTCTAAAATACCTCAGCCACTCAAAAGCTTAGTCTAAATCCTACTTCATTTTGAAAATAACTTTTGAGTATAACAAAGTATGAGTAACACTTGTTTTATTCTCTTTTTAAAAAGCATCGCAGAAGATTTAAAAATTTTAATTTTCAAAATAACACTGCTTCATTGTGTCCAAAGGCATTGCAAATTGGTCAGTGTGGCTACAATGGAGTGAGCAAGAAGAAATGGCAGAAGGTGAAGGGAGACGAGTAGCAAAGTAACTGTTGAAGAAGGGGGTTTGGGGTCACCTATTACACTGGGCTTTGATGGAAAGTTGTTGGGAGCAATGCTACATAATTTTAGGGAAAAATCATTCGATTAGGCCTAGTTCTCCTGCCTACAGGCTATGGCATTTCCAGACATAATTTCATTTTGGCCTCCAGTCACAACTGAGACCTCAATGGTCCAGTGATGCTGTGATGCTCCAGGACAAGATTACACCAGCTGAAGACATCCTGGGAGGAACAAAATCTTCATCTACTCAATTTCTCATTGTTCTTGGATTGTTACACCTTGTTTATCCCGATGTACTGAACTCTCTGCAAGTCATTTGTTACATCTGTTTCTCCTGATGTACTGAATAAAAGGTGCGGTAAGCTGGGGGCCTTCATCTTTGCCGCCCAGAGCAGCACTGATTAGGCCGAAAGCTCAGCTTCTTCTCTGAGTCTCATTTTTTCTACCTTTCCTGTATAATAAGTTAATTCACCTTGTGCTGGCGTGGCTCGCAGGAGACTAAGACTCACTGTAGAGGTTCTAGTAACATCCCCTTTCCTTGTTCTCTACAGAAAGTCATCAGGAATGCTTGAAGAAAAGTATGGTATGATCTGAATACAGTGGTAACAAAATCCCTCTGGCTGCCGTATTGAGAATAGATACTTCGGGAACAAGGAGAGCAGGAAAACCATTGAATCCAGGTATGGGATGGTGGAAGCTTGGATGGATGGAGTGGATGTGGCACAAATGACTGGATGTGCCAATGATGGTATCACCTGATGGATTAGCCATGTCTGCTTCGTAAAGACAGAAGAGTGAACTGTGAGATTCCACGAGCCTGTTCCAAAAACAGAAGGTGCTACAGAATGTAGAGGTGGACACTGAACCCAGGACTGGTGTGGAGATCTCTTTGGCAGGCTTGTACCCTAGGAAGGAGGCTGAATACATTCATTTAAAGAGAGGCGCCCAGGCCAGAGACAGAGGATGAGCAGATCTTAGGAGGGTAGAGGGCCATCTTCTCTGGCCCGTTGAATGACCGCTGGGGCCTGGGCAGGGTCTGCTCTAACACCCTTGGCAAACCAAGGAGAAGGATGCCGAACCCCATGACTTCAAACTCAGGTTAATGAAGATTAAGAAACAAATCTCACTCTCCATCCTACTGAGTGCTATGCAATGGCAGAGCTGTCAGGAGAGACACTTGGGGGTCCTGCTCTCCATGTGTGCCTGAACTGGATGACCTCATGGGAATCTAGGAGCCCTTTGTACTGCTGCAGGAAGTAAGACTGAGGGTACAGACCTGCCTGCAAACCAGCCTGGATCCAGCTTTTCTTTCTGTGAAGTAAAATTCATGTTGTGGCAAAAAAAAACCCAAAAAAAAAACACTTGCCAGGGCACATCCTTCTACTTGGCATGATATAATAATTTGCTCCACCTCTACAAACTTTTCCTAACTCCTTCCTAAAAATAGTGCTTCAATTAGAAACTGACACAACTTCTGTTGGGGAAGGTGTGAACGACCATGAAATGCTCCATAAGGGAAGAAACAGGTGAGACCCGGGTAGATCATCAAATGCCAAATGATGTAGTATAATGTAAGGTAATTGGTTATTATTAAAATAGTCTATTGCTTATCACACAGTAGCTAAATGGCCTTTCAGTTGCTCTATAATTACCCTGTGATGGATGATCTGTTTTCTTCTTTAAGAGCTGGGTACCAAGGGTAGCAGAGCAGCACCTGTCATAACATAGGAAGAGAGCACAGAGAGGGGAGGATTTCTCCCAAGTGGGGCCTTTTTGGGGTCTTTCAAAGACCCCCAGTAGGGCTAAATCCTGTGTGGGGTCCCCAGGGGATCAGGTGGCAGAGGATGAGGTCCATTCCCTGCAGGCCTTCCCCTGGCTTATATAGAGTCTTACCTGTCCTTGAAACTACTTCTGTAGAAGTTTTCTAAAGATTTTTGCCGCTGGTGGAAGAAAAACACATTTGTGAGGGATGAGGTATGATCAAGGATACTAGACCCCCCTTCTGCTCCTTCATGGGAGCTTGGGACTCCAAACGGGCAGTAGATGCTGTTCTCTGAGGCTAAGAAGGAAGCTTTGGTTATCCTGGGGATTCTTCACCTCCAGGAAGGTGGAGTCAGCAGAGGTTTCTGAGATGAAGACTCAGCCCAGATAGCCTGGAGGTGAGGAAGCCAAGGCCAAAGGGACCCAAACAATGGATCCCCAGCAACTATGGGTCTGAACTATCATTTCTCAGATGGCAAAGGGGAATGGGGGCCGGGGATGCAGCTCAGTGGTGCCGCCGCCTGCCTCGCAAGCGCAAGGTCCTGAGTTCGATCCCTGGTCCAAAAAAAAAAAAAAAAAAAGAAGGCGGAGAAGATGGCGAAAGGGAATCCAGACAGGGAGGGACTTGTTCAAAGCTGTGTGCTGCAGTAACACCCAGTGCCTGGGTGACAGTTCTGGTCTTCTGAATCCAACTGGACAGGCCCAACCCTGAGGCTGCTGCCAGGAGATTTGTGCCCAAGCAGGGAGAAAAGGAAGCAGGAACACTGTTCTCCTAGCTCCCCTTCTCCTTCGCCTCACAGTCCTCTAAGACGTGGCATCCTGGCTCTGGAGCACAGTAAGCAGAGAGATCAGTTTTGCAGGAAGGACAAAATATTCCAAAACTCAGCTGGGAGCAGGATAGAAAGAGATTTCCTGTGTCCGCTGGGCTGGTTCAGCTCTTCCTGGCTGGGTAACAGGTCATGGCTGAAGTGGAAGCTGACCTTTACCAAATGAGATGCATGTAAGCCAGGAGAAAATAATATTCCAAAAGAGCCACTGTCGCTTCTTACTTATGGCGGTCCTTTAAGTGCAGTGTGGTAGATTGTTATTTTCAGCCCATCTAAATCTAAAATCTCACACATTGAAGGTGCCCAGTGTTTGTTTAGCGAACTTATTAAAAAGAGAAAGATGCATACATGCCTGGCATTACAAACAATCCATTTCTATTTCCATTATTCTAGAGACTAAACATATAGATGGTGTCACTTCCCATGGGAAGCCTTGCTGGCCACATCAGGAAGGGCAGGAGTAAGTCTCAACAGCCTCAAATGATGTATATATGATCTATATTGGATTATAAGTACCTCTTATGGTCTCTCCCCCACTATGCACGTTTTTTTTAACCACTCTATCCTCAATTGTTTTTGTTTTGGATTTTTTTTTTTTTGGTTTTGCTTTTTTGAGACCGGGTCTCACTATGTATTTCAGACCAGCCTCGTACTCAAAGTGATCCTCCTGACTCAGCCTCCCTAGCAACCTGTTTGCTAACACCTACCTGACATCAAGTAGATGTTTCACAAAGTATTTGTTGAATGATTGAATGTTCAAAACCATCCATCCACACATGTTATTCTAGAAGAGTTTTTGGAGAAAGGGACTACAAAGTTTCTATCCTCTATTCCAGTAAGATCTTCATTTCTTGGAAAAACACCTTTGCCATTTGCAATCTTGGTGGAATTTTAAATGTAAATGCCTGCTTCCCCATCATGGATCCCGAAGGGGTCCTGAGGTCTTCTCTTCCAGGTTCAGGGGCAGATATGTGGCCAAGTTTGACCTGTTCATTCTTTCTGTAAGATGTATAATTATTGAGTAAGTAATGCAAAGATGAAAGAAGTGGCCAGAATTCATTTATCCCTGCAGATCCCTCACCTGATTGATTGCTCCTTCTAGAGAAATATACTTCTACATCCTATTTCTGATTATAGCCCATTTCCAAGCCTGGTTTCCAACTTTCTTCTGATTCTGCTATTTTCCTTCTAATATATTCCCTTACACTTACACATGCAACCAAACACCCCTTCCTGTCATAGTCTCCAATTCATTTCAGAAAATGAGGGATCACTCAACAGAGAGCCTCATCCTGCTGTGGAATAAATGAATTGTTCCAGTGGATCCTCACCTATGGCTGCCACTCAGAAATATGTACTGAAGATTTTCACGAATAGCATCAAATCTTGAAGCATTGAAAGCAAACCCAGATGTTTTTCTTGGCATCTCCCAGATTGGAAGGAATGAAATATAGGTTCTAGAACCTGCCAAATGTACTTGAGTGGACATTTCAACTCAGGATGTCTGGGCCCTGCCAATTCAGAAGCCTCTCCTACCTCTGCTGCTCAAATGGAGCCACCTGCAGGCAACACATCCCCCCCAGTGTGGGTCTCTGTGACACAGAAGGTGGTGAGTAAGAAGGTGTCCACCGCTATGCACACCCAGGAGGAGAGCAGGAAGACCAGCACAGAGATTTCCCTGAAGCCAATGCCACCTGATTTCCTGGCCAACCACTGACTGTAAAGGAGTTTGGATACAGCTCTCGAAGAGGACATTTGCTTTGGCCACCACTGTGACTGTTATTAATGTTAATAGAATATCCAGGGAAAGATTTTGTGGATTGTTTTTAAAGACATGAAATACAGTATGTTGGACAGGAGCATCCCGTCCTTTCTGTGAAAAAGATGAGAGCCAAACCAGATGGGCGTAAATGCAGCACTGCTGAAGGGGCCCACGTGGCCCTGACACTGCCCTCTGCAACCCCACAGGGCTGGTGGGGGTTCTTGAGTTTCAAGGGTTGGACAACTTCCAGGGATCTGGGTAGAGATTGGCTGTCAAAGCTCTAAGGGCATTACTAGGAGGCAGTTTTTCAGGAAAAAGCAAATTATCTAGGAACAGTGGAAGGGGAATTATCCCATCTAGTATATCACAACCCTATGGAGTAACAAGAATAGTTATCTTACTCTGTGCCCTAAAATTTCTGTCAGTTCTTTAAATATAACAGTGTGTAAAATGTATTTTCTCATATCCAATCAGTAGAGGTAGAAAACAAGGTCCAAAGAGGTTCAATGATATGCCTAAGGTCATAATCATTCATAGGGAAACTTAAATTCAAGAATTTATTCTCTAATCTCAAAACTTTGGGATTTTCTAATCTACCATGCTGATTCCCCATGCATTTTGACTGTGGAAAAATCATTTATGTTTGTAGAACTCTATGATTTCTCCAGGACAATGGAGATTAGTTTAATTATTTCTGATATCCATCCCCACTGAAACAACATTTCTTTAGGACCAAAGTTTCAGGAACTTATGACCATAAAAAACAAAGCAAACACCTCCAGCTTGATTCAGGCCCTGCAAAGATATTCAGCCCCTCACTTACAGATGAGCAAGAACAGTACTTATTTCCCAGAAAGTGGAAAGCCACATAGACACCAGCCAAAATTTCCAGCGTCTTCTGCTGGGTGCTGTCATAGGGAATTTAGGGAAGAGAGAAGGCTAACTCTAGGAAAGCTTCATGGGCAAGAGGAATTGCATGTAGAATTTTAGTTAACTCTATAATCATGGGACTCATGGGTAGAAAATAGAGAAGGAAATCAAATTTAGCATTTTAGGTAGTGATAAATAGTAATAATAGCTAAAATTGAAAAAGCGGTTAGCTAAGAGCTCTACACAAGTTAATGACATTAATTATCAGAACAGTCTTGAGAGATGTATTTTTATTATTTCCATTTTGCTGATGTGGAAACCAAGCCATCGAAATCTTAAGAAACTTGCTTACAGGCCCCTGGATTTAGCTCAGTGATGCCACCACCTGCCTCGCAAGCACAGGGTCCCGAGTTTGATCCCTGGTACCAAAGGGGAAAAAAAAAAAGAAAAGAAACTTGCTCACAATCAGTGTAGATGTTAGGCCTCGAGTCTCATGATTGGATTTACAAGCTCACACTCAGCACTGAAAGATACAAGGGACAAGGGAAGACTGGGAGCCAGGACCACAACGGAGAACAGGGGAAGGAGGCGCAGATGAGAAGACTGGTGGTGTCAGATCTTAGAGGAGGCTTGGATGGGGGAGCAATGCTGCAGAGGCCAGAGGGGTGGCCTGTGTTAATTCCACCAGTTCTCCATAGTCTAGGGCCAAGGACTGCAGTTTGAGTCAGGGTAATCAGAGTAAGAGCTGATTTTGTGTAACTCTTACCATGTGCCCAACAAGCAAGCACATACCTAACACGTCTGAGGTTTTCTGTGCACTGTCTCTTTTAAGGTTTGCAACAGCTAGTTATACCCCCCTTTTTAGATGAAGAAACTGAGGCACAGAGAGTTTCAGTAACTTACCCAAGGTCCTTAAGCTGAGTGAGGCCAGGTCCAGAGCTTGTGGCATGGCTATTCTGCAAGCCACCTGGGCAGAATAGGAAGTGAAAAGGTCAGGAGTTTGGGTCCAACCGAGTCTGGGCTTTACCACCTCCTAAATGGGTGGCTTCTCTGAGTGTCCATTTCCTCACCTGCAAAGCAGGGATGATACTACCTCCCTCCAAGGGTATATGTGAGAATTACATGAGATGTCAAAGGGGAACACCAGACCGGGGGGTTTAAGGAAAAAGGCAAGCTTCCTGTCAGCCATCAATGTCTCCCTCTTGTTGTTGTACTGGGGATTAAATTCAGGGCCTTGCACAGGGCTCTATAGCCAGCCCTTTATAGTTTGGTTTTGAGAAAGCATCTTGCTAAGTCTCTCAGGCTGTCTTTCATCTTGTGATTCTCTTGGCTCAGCTTCCCAAGTACCTGAGATTACAGGAATGCAACACTACACTGAGCAACTCCCTCTTCTTAATTCCCAAGTGGTCTCCTCTCTGAAGGAATCTTTGAATTTCAAGTCTCCTTCTAGGGCAGGAAACATCCTTTTATTCTGGGAACGGTTGTTGCAGAGTGGAGTGAGGTGCTCAACCCAAATATCCCTTCCTGAGAGGGGCTTGACTGGGATTTGCTCCCCTGATTCCGCTCAGAGACACAGTTGACAGCAAACATCTAGGAATTCACTTGTTGCCATGTCTTCTAAAGAATGTCCCTAAAATATGCTGGAGATTCCCATGCTTAAAATAGATCCCTGTGAATCTGTCCCTGCCTAGAATAGCCCTGGGGGAGGATGGCTTCAATAATGTGGCATTTAAAAATTGCAGTATTAATTGTTTGGACAATTTCCATTTTACTCAAGAAAGTGGCCTTTTCATAAGCAAAGTGGGGAGAATACAAAAGAGAAAACAAAGTCATTTTCTTCCAAACCAATGGAAATGCAAGACACTTGTCTCCCTCTTCCTGGAGCCCAGAGGAAGAGATCTTGCAGTCAACCTTACTGGAGGAGAATCAAGGCCCAGCAGAGGGACAGATCCACCCAAGGCCACACGCTTGCCCAATGGTTGACTCATAAGTTCTTCCAGCTTAGGTATCTCCAATTTTGCAGATGAAGAAATTGACACTGAGAAAAGTAGACACCTAGAATTCTGCAGGCTGTATAAACTGGAGCTCACATTTGGGGGAACTGGGGTACCCTGGGCTTGAAGTTTTGCCTGATGGCTATGGTAGGGACACCCAGGTCCCTGTAGGAAAATGACCACAGGCTGCCCTGAAAGCCACTTACACTCACCATCTTTTCCTAGCACTCAGGACTTCTTGTTTCTGCTGCTTGCTTACAGAGTATTAACAGATATGTGGCCCAGTATCAAGTCCATGGTTAAACATGTGGGTACCAGATGTGCACAGCATGGTATGCAGCTGTGTTTTGCCAGCTGGAGAAGGCACCATATGCCTATTTGTATCCATCCCACATCTGGAGAACAGGGTCCTCAAGAGAAGGGACTTTTAGACAGGGTGTCCATTCGGGTGACGGTGGCAATGCCCTCAACTGTCACAGTGAGCCTAAGGGAAAAATGGGAACATTGCTGGTCAGCGTGCTCACAGAGTAACTATTGAAGTCTGCCTAGTAAGAGGCACCATGCTAGATGTTAGAGAGTAGGTCAAACATGACAGAAGAAAGAGCATTGAGGAGGAAGGGGGAGACTGTGATCCCCAAAGCAGCCAGATCCTTAGGAAATTCAATCAGGTCATGCTCAAAATCAAAATGCTCACTCTACATAAATGCCGCAATTTATACTGTAGCTTTACATAAATTTGCCTCCCTCTACCTCCCTAATTTCACTTCCCGACACTCTTCACTTGCCCAGTTCACTCCAGCTGCAAGGCCTCTTTGCATTCCTAGAACACACTAACTATGTGTCTATCTCAGGGCCTTTGCACTTGCTATTCTCCAACATCAAGCACATAGCAAGGACCCTTGGTTCTTTTTTGCTTTATTTTGTTCCCATGCTTTTACACACACCAAATATCTAAATTTTCAAGAGCTATCACAGGTAATCAAAGCAGAAGCAAGGTGGCTGAGAGCTAAGCTTCTGTCCTGATCCACTCTACCCTCTGTACTCTGTCTTACTGCCATGCTTAGCCCCAGCCTCAGAGCCAGCCTTTAAGTTAGAGAACAGGCTGGCTGCAGGCTGGCCTGGAATGTCCCTTCAGCATCAGTGACTGGCTCTTCTTGCCTGCCCTTGATGAAGTGGGCCACTTTCCAGACACATCCCAGGCAGCAGGCCTGCTCTGTGACACTGTCAAGAAGTGAGGAGCCCCAGGAAAATCACAGACATAAACAAGATACAGCGTGTGACCTTTGAGGGCACTTGGGCCTGTGGACCAGAGAACTGTCACTAGCCCAGTCCTAGTCCTGATAAAAAAGGGCAAAGGCATTCCAGGAGATATATTTCCCTCTGAGCACTGGAGGAGGGCAAAGGCTGAGCTTCCTGCAGGATCTGGTGGGGAAGGGAGAGAGAGGGTTGAGATTCTTTCCAGGACATGGAGCCAGGTCCATTGTCCTTGCTGTGCTTTCAGCTCAGACGTGAGACAAAGAACTCAAGCCAACTCTGAAAAAACACAGTCACCTCCTGCCTGCCTGGCACTGCACAGGGCAGAGATCCTGGAGGAGATGGACTGGCTGGGACCTCAGGCCATGGTGACTCACAAAGCATGAGGAGGCATAGATATCATCAGGCAAATGAGAGTAATCAAGGACAGATGCAGGGCTCTGAGGAAGGAAGCTGTCATTCTGATGTCACGGGACTCCAGGAAGATTTCAGGGAGAAGGAGACCCTTAAGTTGGCTGTGAGCTCTGGTATGGCTTTCCAAGGTGGAAGAGACTGAGAATAACATTCCAGACAGAGATTCAGTGTGTTTGGAAGCACAGAGGAAAAACTCAGATGTGTTCAAGTTCATGTTACTGTCTTTGAAAGGTTTCAGTGGAAGATGAAGCTGCAAAGACAGGTACAGGCTGGAAGAGCAGGGGCCTCAGCCCCCTGGGAAAGAGTGTGAGTCTAGGCCTTACCTGGCAGTAGGAACCTGGGCTGGTTCATCAGCAAAGAAGCAACAGGATAGGCTATGCTGATGGGAGAAAGGAGATGTGGAAGGGGAGTAGACAATAGTATAATTTTTCAGATAAAAAGTGAAGAGGCCTGGATTCTCGGAATAGCTATCGTGTTTCTGGGAAGAGCAATTTTTTTTCTTTCTCCTCTTCTAAGACAGCCACTAGCAGCTGGGGAGCCACATGACTGTGTCCTGAACATCTAGAAATGGGTTCTGAGCTAGAAAGAATGTCCAAGTATAAAGCTATATCCTACATCTTGTCAGACAGAGAGAACCTTGGAATCTAGCTCCATGAAGGCATGGTTTCTGCACTGCCCTGGAACTGCCTGGATGATTCTTTTAAACACAAATATAAACATGACCTTGTGGTTTATATCTAGATTCCTGCTCCCAAATCCTTAGGAGCTCATAGGCAGAGCTTTGGAAAGGTGATTGAATCACGTGATGCTGGAGGTGGGCTCTGGTAGGCAGAGGCAGGTCACTGGGTGTGTCACCTGTAAGCATATATCTACTTCCCCAGCGCCTCCCTTCTCTCTCTGTGCTTCCCAGAGTCTGTGATGCAAGTACCTTTCCTCCACCCAGAACCTCCTGCCATGCCATTTTGTGTTTAAAACTTCTAAAACATGAGGCAAAATAAACCTCTCCTCCCAAGTTGTGGTGTCAGGTAGATGTTTCAGCAACAGGAAAATGACTAAGACAGACCTCGTTCTTGTTAAAAGCCTTCACTGATCCCACGTCACATTCAGGCTAAACCACATATTCTTTAGTTTGGCACTTAAGCTTCATCTAGCCTGTCTTTACCTTTCTTGTCCCATGTTTCCCTTCCACCTATGGCAGATGGCAGTGATTCCCAAACTTGTCTGTACATTGACATCACCTAGGGGTCTTCTAGAAATTCTCAAGCCTAAACCAATTTGCCCACCAGCTCTAGGATGCCACCCAGTTCCCTGGGTGACCTTAGCCAAGCCTCAGAACACAGCAAAGGGCCACATCATGAGCTCTAGTCCTGCCAGGTGTACCAACCAGCTCCTTCCATCACAGACTGCTTTGCAATTGGGGTGGCTTACAACCAATATTTGTTACTATGCTCACATAAGTGCAAAAGGATTGCTATTTGTCAGGTGAGTGTTGAGGACAGTTCCACTCCAGGTTGCAGGTCCAATGAGCTTGACTCCAAGGAGCTCCCACGGGAGTCCCCCTTTTCTGGGTGCAACATCTTCCCTGGGGCAGGCTTTCAAGGGGTGACAGAAGTACAAGTCCCTCTCTGAGATGTTGGCTTCTAGCCAACACCCTTTCCCTTCCACTTACATCTCATTGGTCCAAGCACTTCCCGCGGTCAAGGCCCGTAGCAATGGGGTAGGGAAGCAAACTCTAGCCATTTGCAGCTCTGCAAGTCACATGGCAGGAGGACATAGGGAGTTGAGAATAATGCAACCTACCTCAGAAATAATCTTGTAACCTTAGGCCATGAACCCCAGTTCCCAGCCCTGTAGAAGGAGAGGATTCCACTAGACACCCTTAATGCTCTGTAAATGCTCACCCCAGGTCTTCTCCTCCACACAGACCTGTGTGTGCATATGCACAGCTGTCCACTTGTGTCCATGCTACACACTGTAATCACAACTATTACTTTAAGTACCCTGTAATTTCCAAAATGCTTCACACACAGACATACTTGGGCCACATGCTCATCCAAAGATACACATACTTTCATGCACAGTCCTGTGTGTACATGTAATAGTTACTGCAAACCGCGGTTTTCATGTGGACATACTTCATGTACATATCTACAAATGCACGCAGAACACCTGCATGCTCCTGTAATCACTCGGCAGTGCTCACACACACATCACATATATTCTCAGACATGTTTAGTTACCAATGCACCTTCCCCTCCACTTACACACACACCCACACACACCCACACACACATCTTCTATACCCCAGTACACACAGCTATTTAATCAGAACCAGGGCTGCTGATGAGGCTGTCATCTGACGTCCTAGGAGCTGCATTAACTCTTTGTTGCCCCCCATAAAGGTTGACTGTGTCTACTGTCCTCCATCTTTGGGCCCCAGGGAACAAAGGGACCACAGAGAAGTCAGGTGGGGAGTGCTTCACCTGCAGGCCTGGGCCTTACCTGTGTGACAGGGTCAAGAAGAGAGAGAAGAGACCAAAGGATCCACATTTTGGACACCCTGACCTCTCTCCATGCTTTCTCCTCCTAGCCTTCTTCCATTCCTCACATCCTGTGTAGATCAAGAATGCTAACCACAACAGTTTATCATCCTGCCCGTGAGAGCTCTGAGAGTGAAAGAGACTTTACTACCAATACCCTGAGACACAGAATCACCTGCAATAGTCATAGGAAAACAACAAATGTGGTCCCCTAGTCAGGAGAGACCACATTTTACATGGTCACCCTGAGCTCCTGTCTCAGCCCAACTTAAGGACAGTCCAGCCTGAAATGAAGTTTAAAGTTGAATCTGCTCATTTTGCAGTTAAAGGCCCAGAGGGAAGATGAGATTTGTCACCAAGTTGGGAACAAAACAAAACAGGGTATAGAACTAAGTTTTTTAATCTTCCATGCCAGATACCTCCCTGGCCTTAGGTGTAGTTCCTTAGAATGGAATGTGAGATTGTCACACTAGGTGCAAGTATTCACTGAGAAGGCCGAGAGCACAAAGCAGGAGTAAACAGAGGGGCAGGGGCTCAGCTGATCCCACGGGGAGCTCCAGAGTTGGAATGGTCCTTCAAAGTTGTCCCAAGTGAGTAAAGGCTTTGTGCCTCCAAGAAGGAGCTGTGCCCTTGGGTGGGACATTCCCTGCCCCTTGTAACCATGAGGTCCCAACAGTCATAAATGTCAACCGAGGCAGTAAGTGCTTTGGTCCTGAGGGAGAGTGGGCAACACCCTCACTGAGCCCTCTACACCTGGATACTTAGAGGCTCTGGGGGCCTGTGGGTTTCAGAAGGGAAGGACTGGGGATGAGGTGTCTGGACTGAGGGTGTTCCCAGAGCAGGGCTTCCTCCTGGAGCCTGGGTTCCCTGCCACACAAACAGCCATCTCTGCAGCTGCTGCTGCTTTTTCCTTTGCATCAGAATAGTCACTGTGGCTTAGTTTCTCCCTCTACACTCTGCACTGCATGATGAAGAGAAATCAAGAGTATGGGAGGCTCCAGCCTCTGCAGTGAACAAGTCAAATTCTTTTGACAAAATACCACCCAGGCCTGTCTTCTTACCCGGGTATTTTCCCGATGGCTTAATAAGGGTGCAGGGGCAGTGGATGTGGAGCCAGAGGGCGTGCCCAGAGCACTGACTGAAGGAAGTCTGTGGCATATCTGTCATACAGTTAAAGTGATAGATGGAAATGAGTTGCTTCTGCCTTCCCATATGAAGGAGGGACACACTTCACATGGGTTCTGACTCCTACACACCTCCCCTCCAAGCTCAGCTCTGCCGCCTGCCTCTGGAGTACCTTGCACACACTGCCAGGAGTTAAAAGGAAAATGTTAGAGTTTTACTGAGCAAAGAACAGAACAATTCACCTGAGCTCTGCTCTGCAGCTCAGGCAGGGAGAATTTATAAGCAGCAAAATGTAGTGAGGGCCAGAGAGTGTTTCACCAGCCACATTTGCCTCAATTATACTGGTCTGATCAGTTGGTGACCTGGGATTGGCTGAAGTACAGCTACTGTGATTGGCTTGGATTCAGCTATGTGTTACCAAAAAAAAAAAAAAAAAATACTACTAAGTTAGGCTTTCAGTTTGTTTACATAATAAGTTAGGTTGCTATTTGTTACTTAAAGACGCAAGGTACAGAGGCATTCTCAGACCTAAGTTGGTTTAACTTAACCCCAGTCACCTGTAAATTGTAGATGACTTTCACATATTAAGAGAGCTTCGTGACGATTCAATGAGGTGGCCTGGGACAAGGACAAGGAGCTGCAGTGTGCCAGCACTCTGCCAAGCTTGTAACAGACAGCCTCACCTGTCCCTACTGCAAGCCTGCAAGGTGGGTACCCACAGCCCCAGGGCCCAGAACTGATGGGATACTGTAGAACTGTAAAGTTCTTGCTCTTTTCTCTACAGATTAATCCTGACAGGGGGCATTTCTTTACTCTAGCAGGGCTGGAATTAAAAAAATTATTCTGGCCTGGAGCTTAGCATTTTGTTATGTTTCCATCATATTGGACACAGTTATCAAAAACCATGAATCCTCCTCCTTAAAAGCCCAAGAATTTCAGCACCAAAAAAATAGTCCCCGAGTTTTTTCATACACATTACACACACACACACACACACACACACACACACACACACACACTCAGAGTTATTTTCTTGATGACCTTGCAGAATTGTTTTTCACAAAAGATGTCTGATAACACAGGACTCTTCTGAAGACCAGATCCACTGAATTTTCAGGGGTTGGTTAGGGGACCCTATCACTTTCCAGACATCAAGGTATGCTAGCTGCCTCGTGGCATGGAAGGTTATTCGTTATAAATGTAGCTCCTTAAATGCTCAAATGTGTAGAACAAACTCATATGTGCCAGGCTCCTACTAGGCGGTTCACAGTTTACTAGGGAAGATGAACATAAAAACAGGAAATTGCAACATGTAAGTGAGGTTATTACATGGAGTAATAAAAGCAAGTACAAAGTTCCCAGATAACCTGAAAGTATTGCTAGGTCTGTGTGCAGCCTCAAGGAAGATTTACTAAAAGACATATCGAATAATCCCAGTTTGGAAAGTTGAGCAAGATAGTTTTGGAATTATCATTTACTTTTAATGATTTCTTTTTCTTTGTAGAGGGTGAAAAGAAGAAAGCAGAGAGAGGGATTAAATGGATTGTACATGTGCTGTCTGCCAGTTGCACTGACATTTTCCGCATGTTTTCAGAGTTTAATTCTACGAGATGGGATTTTTTTTACAGAGAAAAAATCAGGATCAAAAAGGGTAAGTTGAGTAATTTACCCAAGGACACACAGCTATGTGGAGCCAGAAATCCATCCCAGTTCTTTTTGGCTATGACTCCTAGGCTCTTTCCCTACCACTGACTTCCATAGCCAACAGGAAGTATATGTTAATGCGGTTTATTTGTGGCATGCTCTGAACTTTTTTGAAATAGAATGGTGCTAACTCATTAGAAACTGATTTAACAACTGGTCTTATTCAGAGTCCACTCTACAAAAGCTTCTCATCTGTTCACAGAAACTTCAAGGATTGTCCTGTCTATATGCCCTTTCTTCATTCCAGCCCAGAGACTTAGACAAGGAGGTTGCTTGCCTGGTAAATCAGAGGCAGAGCCAGAACTGGAAGCTCAACCTCTTGGCTCCCATTCCAGTGCTCTCAGTGAGACATCATGTTGCATGGTCCTTGTCCCTTTTGTATCTCTGGTGCTGTGAAGAAGACCCAGAGAGTTTGTAGATCCAGGGCACCTTCCACATCCTCCTAGAAGATAAATACCACTTAGATTGAGGCCAAACACATTCTTTTCTTTAAAGAGTTGTGTATTTTAATTCCCATGATGATCAATGCATGTGTGACCTTGGGTCGTGTTACCTAACCCTGCAGAGTTTGAGTCATCTGAGAAATGGGGCATGGAGTGATGAAGCCCTACCTCACGAGAGTTTTGTATAACATAACAGGGGCCATGCTTCTGCGTACACAAAATACCTGGTACTCAGTGCTCAACAGATGCGAGTTTGTTCTTTTCTTTATCCTCCAAAGAACCATGACCTGGGTCCAAGGCACATGGTAAACCTCACTCCACTGGGGAGATACGGGTCCTGACAAAATTGGTTCTTTTCTTTCTTTGTGCAGTAATTATTTATATATTGGCCGATTTGGATCCAGAGTCACAGAGCAGATCCATGGTGTTCAATCTGCATTCAAAGAAGCTCTAAGGTCTTGGGGCTGTAGCTCAAGGGTGGATGTTTTCAGTGCTCAGGCCCTCAGGCCACCTCCCACCCAATGCAACAAAAGCAGCATCTCTTTGATGTTATTTATATGTTGGGCTTTGGTTGCGTTTCACTTCAGAATGAGATCAAGTGTTGAAAATAGTAAATTGAAAACTTGTGTTGGAGAGAACTAGAGTGTAACATTTGAGCTTTGCATCTCAAACAAGGTCATGTTCTTCCCTCCTGCTCCTCTTAATGGCAGAAACCCAGCTCCCACCCGTCTTGCTGCACCCAGCCAACATGGAGATCAGTTAGAAGCAGAAAAAAGAGCTAATACCTTCGCTGCTAACCAGGCCTGGGCTCTCAGCATGCTGGAGATAGAAGGAGAAGCCACTGATGGCTGCAGAGTCTTGTTGACTGATTTGGTCCTAAGATGACAAGAGGGGGGCAGAGAAAAGTCAGGAAAATGAGTGAGTACAGCAAGGAAAAAAATCTTCTTGCAGCTGCTCCTCCTCATTTCTGACACCAGCAAGATGGAAAATACTGACTTTGGAGCCACCAAGAGCTGAGTTCAAATTCAGAATCTCCCAACTTCCAACTGTGGAGACTTGAGCAAGCTTTAAACTCCTTCCAGTCTTCACTTTCTAATCCACAGAACGGGAATGGCAGGGCTATCTCAGAATTAGTATGTCTGTGTACTCTGTTTATGTGTGCTTGTGTGTGTAAACAGAATATGTGGGCTCCTGAATGTGGAGACCACCAGCCGCCACTGAATCAACATCAGGGCTCCCTCCCCCTCCAGCTGCCACACTTTCTAGACTGCGTACTGGGACATTGTGTTGAGGTAAGCATTGAATGAAACGATGTAAGTCACTTTCCTGGCACACAGTAGGTATTTAATAAGGGGTACTTTCTCCACATACTCCTCTCATTCTGCATAGCATATTTGTAGCCACTGGCATCCCCATTGCTCCTTGCCTGGCCTACTGAACACCACACTAGTTTGATGCCCTGCCGGATCCCTGGGCCCATCTCCTTGCATGTATCATTACTCTAATCCTCCCCCCAAAATGAACATATCTAGAGAAATGCCAAAACTCCACCAACAAGTTATTCTATCCCAACATTATCTCAATTATCCACTTATATTTCATGCCAATCCCTGAGGTCACTATTAATAGCCTTCCCTCCTCTCATGATGGTGATCTTGAGGCTGGGAGAAATAGGCAGTTGCTTAAGGCTCCTCAGCCCAGTGCGGGTATAAGAGAATCTGAAATCCTGTCAGGTCTATGTGCAAACAAAGAATCATCTGCAACATCATCTGCTCCTGAGAATGGAGAGACCCGGACTCCAGCTCTGACATCCCCTCCATTTGTGGCACATGAACCTATTTCCTCTTCTGGAAATGAGAAGAATTATCTCCGCCCTTACCCGACACAACTACAGCCAGGATCCGAGGCTAGTCCTGAATGGGCCATACGCTCTCTGTCCTCTGTGCGCTTGCTCAAGCTGTCCCCTCCATCTCGAGCATCTCCCTCATGCCCCTGTGTCCACTTCATTAAGAATGAAGTTGTGGGCCTGGAATTTAGCTCAGTGGTGCCGCCACCTGTCTTGCAAGCACAAGGTCCTGAGTTCGATCCCCAGTACCGAAAAAAAAAAAATGAAGTTGTAAGATTCTGCTCAACCATCTCCGACCTCCTCCAGAAAACCTTTCTAGATGACTCTAGGCTGAATCAAGGGTTTCCTCCCCTGGCTTTCACAACCCTGCCTCTAACTTACAACTGTACCCTTTTCCCGGTGTGTGCATCCGATTGGAGTTCCATCATCTCAGGTTGGGAGTGCACATGTATTTATCTTCATACTAATGCCTTCCTTAGAAGAGGTGCTCAGATATTACTTATGGAATAGATGCATTCATAGTTGAGGGAAGAAGGAGGGGAAGGAAGTGATGGCAAGTGTCAATGAATGAGGTCGGAGTTCAGGGTTTTGTTAGGTTCCCGCTTCACAGCCCGTGACTTAGGAACAAGTCACTCTTACATTTTTCCCATGTTGACTTCCTGCTCCCGTGAGGATCAGTGGCCTTGTGCTCACACTGTCCCAACCCTGTGGCACCCAGTCTGGGTTTGACCTTGGGATTTGGCCGTGGAGCTGGGCCTCGAGTCCCTCTGACAGGTGTCTTCCCTGACACCAGCCCCCCTCCAGGACACGGGGCCTTTACTGCTCTTGCCATCCTCACCCGGGATAGATTCCTGTGCCCGATTCTTGGCCTCTTCCTCTCACCTGCCTCCCTGGCTGGTGGCAGAGCTGCTTGTTGCCCATCGACAGACCTCTTGGATGAAACGGTCACCCTGGCTTCCCCAACTCCGTGTCCCACCCTCCTGGTCTCACAGCTGAAGAGGGACACACCCCCACATACCAGCTTTTACCACGTTTCAGAAGCCGCTGATGTCAGCTCATGACCTCTAGGTCGGATTCCCTGACATACCCAGCCTCAGGGCGGCTCCAGACTGGTGTCTGATCCTTTCCTACTTGCCGCTGAGAATCTGGCCATGCAGGGTAAAATCCTGCAATGGGACAGGAGAAGGCACCAGGGCTGGGATGTCACTCCCAGTGAAGGTCCAGCTTGCAGGTAGGTGCTCAAGTTTGACCCAGCCACGGAAAGTGAAAAATCGCATTCCGCACAAACCTTACCCTATGTGCCTCTGGACAGCTCATTTTACCTCTCCATGCCAAAGGGTTTTTCATCAGCAAATCGAAGATCAGACCACACAGGACCACTTCAGAGGACTGTTGAGGGGAATAACTCAGATAATGCACATCAACCCAGTCGCTGTGCACGGTGAGCACTAATAAGCAGGAGCCTTTTCCCACATCTATGACTGTGGTCACCATTGATGTTGTCATGAAGAAAGGAGCAGCCTCCTCAGGTACATTTCTCTCTTGCGGAGCTTCTTTTGCTCAAACTGTCCATTAATATTCTGAAGACCAAGTCAGGGAGGCTGTTGCAACACACACGGCTTAAAATTAATCAAGTTCCTGTCAGTCCAAATGAACTTTTCTCACTGATTCTCAGATCTTCAGCATCTGCCTCTGGGTGCATTTTTCCCACATAATGAAGTTCGAGGAGCACCGCTGACCACTGCTGGCTCCCGCCGGGTCCCCGAGTATGACCTCCAAGTAGTCAGTGTGGCTCTCAGACCCTGGGCAGCACCTCCCACCATCGTCTGGCTGCCTTCTCACCAGCGCAATGTGACCCTGCTAAGATTAACATGTTATCCTTGTAATTCTGCATCCAAGACACATGTCATTTTCCTTCAACACATTTGGAAGGAGGGCAAGTTCTACTTTGTAAGGACCGTCACTTATTTTGAACTGGAAGAAAATAATTTATTTGGTCCAAAGTTGTTGTGTTTTTCCATTAAGGGCACATATTTCCCTCTCATAATGGGAAATAGAGCCTTTCAGATCCCACATAGTCCAGTCTGCAAGGTCATTCCAGTGTAGGCTTTCTTCCTGTTTTTCAGTAACTGAATCTAGCAACTAAGAAAATAAGTTCAGAAATTAACCACCTTGAGGTGCCAGGCAGAGGACAGTGTGTTAGCAGAAGCCCTACTTGGTGCTTCTGTAAGAAACACAAAAATCTTCCTCTACGGAGCAGAAATCAATTTAGTTCTTCCTCCCATGGAAAAAGTCCTGGAGGGCTCCTCCTAAGCCCTGATCCCTGGGGTTACACCCAGAAAGCTTGCTGGAGTTTGCAGTGCCACCTACCAGCCAACCAACAGGGTTTCACAGCATTATTTTAAGCTGGGCTTTGTGGTCTGGGACTCCCAACTCCTAAACACCTTTTAGAGGCTGAGATTTTATCACTGGCAAACTGGAAATTTCACCACTTTAATGCAACTGCAAAACAGCAGGTCCTGGGAGAGGATGCTTGGAGGACCTTTGTGGAAGAATGCCTAATCCTTCTTCTACCTCACCACAACCATTTTCCACAGACGCTAATTCTTGGGTCTGGAAGGATGACCTCCAGGCTGTATCATCAAGCTGTGTAAATGGTGAGCTTGAAGACCAAAGAAAATTTCTTGAGTCATTCAGGCATTATCAAAATGGCTCAAAGAGAAAGAGAGGTTAAGTCACTTGCTCACAGTCACATAGCTAGTGACTAGGAAAACTGAACTTTGAATCCAGATTTGCATGACTTTCAAGTTATGCCTTTGTTCAGAGTTGTCACCTAGAAGGCAAGCAGAGTACCGCTGGGACCCTGAAAGATAGCTGCTCTCCCCAAAGCAGTGGACACTGTGGGCTACTCCCAGATCTCTACCATCTGTTCACTTCCGGAGGACTTCTCCAAGTGCCAAATATCCCACTGGGTGGCTTCAACCTCCCAAAAGTATTCCTGACACTCAGAAGTTCATTTTCAAATGAAAGCTGGATCCCAGACCCCTAGACAGATTCTACAGGAAGTTTCTTTAAAGTCAAGGAAGCAGGGACAAAAAAAATGAAAAATCCCTCAGGTGGAGGTAAGCGTACATCCTGAGGAGGGAGCTCATACCTCCTGCATGTGCTGGAGTTTGCATTTGTGTTTCATAACAACGTTGATCTCTCTGCCAGCGGCAGCGGTCATTGAGAAATCCTGACATAAAGAAGGTATCTGGGAGATAAAGTTCTGCAAGTGATGATTACTAGCACTTAAGTTCTCTTTTTGTTGAAAGGAAGAATCCCAGATTGAACAGTGCATTGAATGATATGACAAGCAAGTACTTGATCCCTGTCCAGCTGGAGGGGGATTGTACCCATCAGCAGCTTTTTAGCTAAGGAGGTCTTTATATTTCCCTTCTTTGTCTGGGCCTCTCTAGTTCCTCCTTTTACTTCATGTCAGCACTATATAGTAGGTATGCCAAGTGGTTTTGAAATTTAAATTACAGTCTCTTTTTCAGATGTTATTGGAAAGAACATGTAATTTATAACCACGTGTTAGGAGTACAGGATGTTCATGGTCCACTGCCAATTTTTCTTTTGTAAAGTTAATAAAACTTTCATAAAACACTCACACACTTGTATATTTCATGGTAAAGATTTTTTTTTTATCTCATAGGCTAATGTAAAGATTTATTAAAACCATTTTTTTGTTAAGAGGAGTGTCAATAGTTTGCAGCTGAGTGTAATTTTGAATCCGTGGAAGATGACGGTCTGATGGAAAATGACAGTAACAGCTTTGTTGATTTAGCACTAAAAATAAAGGAGCCTTTCAAATGAGAGAATGCTCTAATATCCAGAGTGGGCTAGGACGCACGCAGGCCAGCAGAGGCGAGCTGGAGGAGCTGGCCACCAGCACTTCAGCCCCTGGCAAAGGCAGAGCAGCTCTGGATGAAGCCCAGGTGGGAGGGTGTACAGAGCCCCCGGCCAGCATGGAGGGAGGGAGGAGCCCGAGGCGTGCCTGGGGCCTACATCTACTTCTTGTAGCAGAAAACTCAGGGGATCTGCCTGGCTCCACAGGCACTGTTAGCCCTTCCCTTCTAGCCTTCTCTGGGGCCCACTTTTTCCTGACTGTGATGGATTAGTCCCACCTGACACAGCCCCACCCTCCACTCCTGCCAACTCATAATCTACATCTACCCCAAACTGGTCTTTACTAAAAAATTGCTTCAAGGAATCTCACTTAACTTTTTTCTGCATATAAACCCTGGCATCCTTTTACAAATTCTATTTGGTAAATGAGTGTGCACTCCTAAGTGGGGCTGGGATTCAGGATTGGGTTGGCTACAGAACTCAGTAATTTGGAGGAGCACCTGGACCTCTCTGAACTTGGTCTATCTTCTCCAGGAAGAGCATATGATAACTCAACTCGTACCTGAGTTGAGGCCCCTTCCTGAGACCATTCTGAGAGGATGCATACGGAAGGGCTTTGCAAATATGGCAGAGACATAGAGACTTCATCCTGGACTGTATCCAGGGTCACAGAAAGGGTGTGAGCAGATGGTCTCCTGCTTGTGCAAAGACTCAGTCTCTCAAATGGTGACACAGAGTAAGAAATGAAGAGTAAATAGGGGAAGGGATGATTATTAACTGTTACGCTAGATCTTTGGATTAGCGAATCCTATGACCCTTGTTTTGTAGATAATGAAAGTGTTACTAAGAAAGGTTAAATAATAAGCTCTCGGTCACAGAACTAGTGAGGACAACCAAGTTTCAAACCTAGGCCACTCTAACTGCAAAGCTTGTTTCTTTCCCCCTTAGAACATTAGGAACAGTAAGCACTCTCAAGCACTTGTGACCTGCCACACGTCATGCTAGGTAGTCTACACATGTTCCCTCTTTCACTGTCCATGTCACTCCTGGGAACTCATTGGGTTCTCAGGGAGGAGAGAAGTGCAGTAAGGGTGACAGAGTTTTCAAGCAAGTGTTCTCTACACCATCAAGTTTCACAATTACTTAATGACAATCCAGACAAGAGCCAGGCGCGTTCCTGGCTCAGGGCTGCTGTTTTGCTGAAAGGCCCTCCAGCGACCCCTCATCCCATTCCCCACCTAATGCTAACTCCTCACTGAGCTTTCTGCTTGACTGTCACTTTTCAGGCCTTTTCTGAGCCTCTGACTAAGTCAAGCCATCTCTGTGTACACTTTCATATCATGTGGGGTTTCCCCTTGCTTTTCACAATTATAATTAAGTTTGGAAAACTATTTGTTCCCTGTCTGTGTTGCCTGGTAGACTATAAGCTGCAGGTGGGGAGGAAGTGCAATTTTATCATTCCTTGCTGTCACTTCCATTCCCAGAATAACCCAAGGCTCATCCTATCAACAACCTCCTACTATGGTCACATGCCCCCTCCTTCCAGTCCAAAGCCTTAATGACTTCACACATTGGCCAATTTGTGACTGCCCTCTGTGTTATCTGTGTAAGTGTATCCAGTTAGGAGATTTGGGTAACTGCCTTAACCTTTGGACAGCTGAAGGTGAAAATGCAAACTCCCACAGAATGAGAGGGAAGGAAGGGGACGTGACCACCAGCTTCACCTGCTTCCACACTTCAACAACTCTGAGATGTGGAGACAGAGATCTCTAGGGTCTTGGGACAAAGGGTGGAAGAGAAATAGGAAGCATGGAACAAAAAGTCCCAGAGAAATAAAGAGAAGACATCTACACTATTTCTCTCACTGTCTACATGGGAAAAGGCACAGCAGTTAGGAGCAACAAGGCCAGCTAGGAGCACAGGCTGGAATTCAGGTGTGGAGGTCTGGTCAAGAGCTTCTTTTCATCAGGTGTAGAGGAGATCTGTGGTGCAACTGAGCAGCCATTGGCTCCTACACAACGTTGCTCCTTGCTGTTGTTGCGTTTCAGCTATTGCTGTTTTTGGATGAGGCAAGTGAACTTGCTGCTGCTAGAAAGTGCAGATTTGGGTCCTAAACACAAGGGCCTGAGCCCTGGCCAGGCACTATGCCTCCCAAGGGTGTTCCCACTGCAGCCAGGATGAGGCTCTTAAGGAGGATCAGCTGGCTCCTCCTGGAGCTGCTTATCAAAAGGAATTGCCTGCAGGGCTGGAGGGCCCATCCTTATCCATCTACGGAGCTTGATACAGGTTTTCAGAGCAGACAAGAGTTCAGGTTCTGCAGCAAGACAGACCCTCAGCTGATTAACTTTGCCATCTTGGGGAAATGGCATAACATCTCCACACCCCAGTGATAATGAGAAACAGGACTATATCTGTGGTCATGTGCCCTGCATCTACAAGGCCCTTGGTTAAAGGGCCCTACAGCTTGGCTTAATGCTCTGCTCTTACTGTCTTCAAATTCTCGACTATTTTTCTGTAAGATAGAGCCCTGTATTTACATTTTGCCCTGGGCCTTGTAAATTATGTAGCTGGTCCTTGTTATAAAGTAAATAGTTATTGCCAGACTATCTCCTCAGGGTGAGGAACAATGACATAAGGCAGGATGACAGCTGGTACACATTCAGGGATTCAATATTAAGGAAAATAACTGTGTCCTGGGTTATTAACCAAGTACTTGCTCTCTCCAGGTTTATGGCAAGTGATTGATGAGAAAGGACAACTCTAAGCTTCAAAGACAATCAAGAACAGGACCCTTTTAAACCTTGAATGAATAGGACTCAGACAATGAAGAACCAAGACCCTCACTGGATTCATGGCACATTTTTTCAGGGACTTCATGAGGTATGAAGGAAGTCTATAGGTGGCAGGCTACAGAGATGTGACCAGAGATGACAGGCCTGTTAGAATAGAATGTTCATACTCTCTTCTCCTTGAGGCCTCAGGATCCAGTACCAATGCCATCCCACGGCATCTGTGGGTCTGATGTTGCCATGTCAGGCTAGTTGCTCATCTGTGGCTCCCATGTCTGGAGTCAGTGACCAGTTGCACTTCCAAGTTAGGGACATGCCAGGTGACAGAAATAGCCAACTGCAAACTTGGCTTCACTCCTCATTTGCCTAGTTGATAATCTAGAAATTACCTTTTGCATCTATCTATGCCTTCTATTGTAGAAACTACAGCCACTGCCATTGTTGACATTTTTCTTCACTACCAATCTCTCCCCAGTTTATTATTTTTCGTCCAGTGCTGGAATGTCTTTGTCTACTTGGTTCTGAGAAAATCTTCACCATCCCTGCCCCTTTGGTGCATCCTCTAGAAAACTGAAATTGTGCTAAAATGAGGCATTTTCCATCATATTTTATCAAACCCTGTTTCTGAACCACTTTCTTTATTCACAACAGCTGCCAGGATGACACATAACATACAGATCATATAACTTTCTGAACCTAGAGTTTCTCATGCAATGCCAGATAGTTTTCAATGGAGGGAGGAGCCAGGAGAAACAGGGGGGTCTCTTTAATCATGGGCTAATTTGAAAAACCAGAGAAGCTTAGCAGGTACCCATGGAGCTAGACTTTGAAAAAGGGTGTCTGAAATTCAGCCCAGTGCTCTTTCTTTCTGCTGCAATATGTTGTCTCTATTGCAAGATTCTCCTTCCCCAAACATAGATTACAACAATCCCATTGAATGCACTGCCAATGATAAACTATGCACGGACAAATAACAACAGTGACAAAACTGCGTACAGAGACAAGGCAGTCTGTGTCGAAGAAGAAAGAGAAAAATAAATGAAATTAACAGTGGGAGACAAAAACAGAGGAAAACCCAGCAATTAGATTAATCATAGACTTCCAGGAAATTGGCCCAAATTTCTTTAAAATCTTGTTGATTGTTATTCAGATTGAAGGGTTCCCTGCAAGATTAGCCAGAGCCCACCAAGCTTGCATACCAATCTGCTGCATCTCACTCAAGAGCTGCTGGGATCCCAGGCTGTGTCCTTGCTACCCGTGAATCACCTGTGCAGGGGTGAGGCCCAGTACGCAGCGTCCAGCATCCAGCATCCAGTCAGGAGCTGGCAGTTTTAATCTAGGTTGCACAGCCCATTCACTTTGGGAATTGTGACAAATCATCTAAACTTTCTGGACCTCAGTTTGCACAGCTGTCAAACGAGCAATTCTGTCTGCCTTTCTTAAGCCAGTGAGTTTTGAGGGGTTGAAGAGAGAATATAGATGTGGAAATACTTGGACTCATTAAAAGTACTTTAGAAGATTTTAGAGTATTTTGGGGGTCAAGAAGAAAGTAGGATATCTCCCAAGGTTTAACTATGCCCTCTCCAAGCCCTGAGGTACAGAAAATGCTTCCTGGTGCTAGACTTAGTTCAGTTCCTACGGAAATATTCCAAAGCCTTCAGATTCAGTAAAGCTCTTAGTACATCTTGACCCAAATATTACTCCTTCTTTTATGATCTGCATTTAAAAGAAAATTGAATGACCTATCTCTGGATTTATTAATGCTTAAATCATTAGTATCTTGGCTCTTGAAGGCTCCTGGGCTGCCAGAAAGATGTCAGGGCTTCCAAATGCCTGGAAGTTGCCCTTCACCCAGGGTGAAATAATCCAAGCATAAAATGGTTTGGGTTTGGTTTGAAAGACTGAATGCCTGAGTTCTTCTTAGAATTGAACTCTTCAAATACAACCATTTTTGGCTCAAAGTTAAAAAAAAAAAAGCTATTGGCTGCCTACTAGGTGCTAGGCTCTGTGCTAAGTGCTTTGCATGCCTTATTTAACTTAATCCTTGTAACAACCCAGTATGATAAATCCAATTAACATTCCTATTTTAAGGAGGTAAAAAGAGGGCAACCTCCTGGAATTATGGAAAAAATTTGGACCCATTTTTCCCTTGGCTTTATGTTTGAATATCTAAATGATATGAAAAGAATATATCATCTGAGGACTGAAGAAGACCACGACAACCATCCAACATCACATTTCTCAAAATGTGTGTGTGCTAGACTTCACAGATGTCAGCATTTGTCCATCAGATAAATTGCAAGGGAGGGGGATTAAGTAGGCTTCTTTACTGCAAGACTTCACAGGGCCTTAGAAGGGATGTTCACTGTGACTGTCTGAGAAGGAAATGATGCACACAGCATTCTCCAGTCTCATTTGGTGATAGAAGATTTTTTCCCCAAGAATCCTAGTATTCTCCAGAAAACCATTTAGAAAATGTTGACTTATAAAAATAAAGGAAGATACCAAGGCTCAATCACTCAAAGAGACTTGCATCAGATTCCAAGATATTAACTGCGGAATTGAGACAGCCATCTCGATATCCAGGCCTAGGATGGCTTTGTGTTCCACTACAACAAAGGTAGTGGACAACGACAACACTACAACACAATAACTCCACACCACTACAACAAAGGTAGGTATGCAGATGGCCAATTGTGGCCTCCACACATCTGAGACTTACAAGGGCCACACACAAGCTCACAGGTCACAGATTTCATACTTGAAGAATCAAATGATCACTGACCCTTGAAGCTAGAAAAGAGGAGGTTTTAATAAACTTTTGCTCTTTAAGGGACTGTATTAGTTGAAATTCTCCAGAGAAACAGAAGTAATAGGATATGGAAGGAGACAGTGATTTCAAGTAACTGTCTCATGCCATTGTGGGAGTTGACAAGCCCCAAATTTTCTGGTTAGGCCAGGAGATCAAAGGCCCAGCCAAGAGTTGATACTGCAATATTGACTCAAGAGCTTTTGCAGACAGAACTCCTTCTTCCTCGGAGAATTTTAGTCTTTTCCTCTCAAGGCCTCCTACTGATTGGATGAGGCCTGACCACATTATAGAATAAAATCTTTGAGCTGTACTCAAAGGCTGTTGACTTAAATGATAATCTAATCTAGAAAATCCCTTCATAGGATCATCCAGGCTTGTCTGATCAATTACTTGGCTACCTAGTCAAGTTGACACCTGAAATTCCCCTGGCCCATATGTTCCTTCCTTCAATTAAAATATAGGTGACATTTTTTCATCTTATCCCCATTCACAGAATCTAAGAAGCACACCCAGAGATAACTCATTGCTTCGAGCTGCACATGCTGTGGTCTCAGTGGTACCATAGAGGTCCTGTGTGGGTTTTCTCATTCATGGATGAGGCTAAAGACAGGTCAGAGGAGGAGGGCTGAGCTGGACCTATTCAAGGATTTCTACCATGTCTCCCTCCTTCAACCAGAATAATTTCATTTTTGTCTGTTACATGTAAGTCTTCTACTTAAATTGATGTTAAAATCTATGGGAAATTCTCTTGATCTGTACAAGAGAATTCTTTTGGTCTTCCAGAGCCTTCCTACTCAAAGAACATTCTCACAACTATTAGCATCAGTATCACAGTCTGATGATAAAACAAAACCTCAGGCCCTAGTTCCAGCCTCCTTAATCTGCATCTACATTCTAACAAGACTCCAGGTGAGGTACAAGCACATTCAGGACTAAAGAACTCTTGACCTCAAGCTTTGAGAGGACAGACCAGCACAGTGCTAGATGTACTTTTTTCCAAAATGACGGGTTGAATTAGTAAATTGATGCCTAGAGGAGGGAAAGATGACACAATTATTAGCAGAATATTGGTTAAATTGTATTTGCAGAAAATGAAAAATCTCTGATCATGTTTGTGTTCTTTGTAGAGGAATACACCTCTTTTCTGGAAAGCCTGCCATTTGTTGAAAATGCTTAGCTCTCCAGTTTGATCATTTCAGAAACCAAGAAGTTCTAGTGGAAGCATCCAAGTTCTTTGTGTTTAGGAGAGAACTCCCTACTCAGATTCTTGTCCAGTAAACAAAATCACTTGGCCAGAATAAGCAGGCTCCCCTGTGAGGTCCCTTTTGTGCAGATGAAAACTGGATGATATATTTAACGGCAGGTACATTTGAGCTGAAATAAAAATCCCCTCCTGTGAACTCTTAGGCCCACTTGTGCTGCCCTTTCTATAAGGATGTGAGAAATTCTGAGCAGATGATGAGTTGAGGAGTTAATTTGCTGCTGTGCTAAACTGCTAGTACTGAGGCTGTCATAGGGGAGAAGAGAAAACGAGTGAAGAAATCTTTGATCCTCAGTTCAGCCAACTTCTTCTGGAAAGTTGAATGGAAGATCAAACATGAACAGTAGTGCAGGCCCTGGGCTCTGTCCAGGGCTATCGGAATCCAATACTCCAATAAGCATCCAACTTTGACAGAAGTCAGCCCAGGAAGCTTTCCAAGGAAAGGCTTGACTAAGAAGAGGTCTGAAGTTGTGACAAATGAGGGAGAGAGATAAAGTTGCAAATATCCTTGGGTTGTCTTCCTTGGAGTCCTTCTCTTGTGACTGTCCTCCTGTACACAGCCAGCTTTTCTTACAAAAACCCCAAAGAAGCAAAGTTGAAGTTTAAGAATCATCTGCATTTCTAGGCTCAGCTAAAAGTTCAAGGGCTTGGCCTTGGTTATTCTGTGCTAAGAATTCACACAACCTCAGCCCATGGAATGGATTTATTGTCCAAAAAACACTGACATGACAGATCAATCCAACACTTCTTTCCAGATTACATGTGAGACTCACCACAAAGACCCTCCCATCTGCAGTTACAAAGCACTTTCACATTCATTGTGTCATTTGTCCTGAGGAGGGGTCTGTGAGCTCCAGGATTCAGGTCTGATTGCCCACTGCTTCCTCATCACAATTCACTCTAAAAATCCTGGTCATAAGTGATACACAGGACAATTTGATCAAAGTCCAGCAAGTCCACAAAGGTGGTCACTTACAGCTACCACAGATGCAAAGTCTCATTACATCACTGGAATACAGCCAACAACACTGGTATTTGCCAAGATGCAAAGCAAGTAGGCAGGCAGCACCTCTCAACACTGAGTTTTCAGATGGAGGCCACTGTACTTTGGTATGCTCAGGCTCATTGCAAACAGTAGATACTACACAAAAGCTGTACCTTGAGACATGTTTGTCCTCACAGGCTTGGCCCTGAACCACATTTTTCAGCAAACTGTAGCTCTCAAATGTACTAGCCACCTGTTGGAACACTGATTCTCACCTTATTCCTCTTCCCCTGAAACTCTCCCCTTCTCGCTACCAAATGTGCCTTTAAAACCCTGCCTCTTATCAATATCAGTCATTACCTAACTACCCTGTACTTTAGTATCATTCTCTTCTCATTCAACCTGGCTTAAGGGGCACTGTGCACCAAAGGATGAGCATGCCAGTCTTTTGTTGTAGGGGAGTAGGGGGGACTAATATTATGAGTTCCATAAATCCACGACTTGGTATGATCCACTCCAGAACCACCCACTAAAGAAAGCCACAACCTGGAGAAAAGAAACTAGCAGAAACCAGTGAGTTCTGGAGCTATTTAATGTGGTAAGCTATTTAATGTGTAGGTGGTTTGCCTACCATTAGATGAGTTGATACAACTAATATTTAGGGGAAATGAAATATTGTCACATCCCTCAAGGGGCTTAGAACCCACGAGAGAAGAATACATATTCATCATGCAATTGCAGACCTGGGATGGTAGTTGTGATAGTGCTTCCAGACCCTGCTGCTTATAGTGCTACCATACTGAACAACTATTCACATTGGAAGAAGTTAACAAATCCTCTGACAGAGGACTAATATCTAAAATTTACAAAGAACTCAAAAAACAAGATAGCCCCAAATAACCCAATTAAAAAAATGGGCAGCTGAAAAGGACAGATACTTCTCAGAGTCCCAGTGGCCAAGAAGTACATGAAAAAATACTCAACATTTGTGGTCATTAGACAAATGCAAATTAAAACAACACTGAAATTCCATCTTACTCGAGAAAGAATAGCTATCATTAAAAAATAAATAAAAACCAATAACAAATGCTGGCAAGGCTGGGGGAAGCATGGGGAGGTACCCTTCTGAATTGTTAGTGGGAACGTAAACCAGTACAACCACTATGGAAACCAATATGGAGATTACTCAGAAAATGAAAAGGAGAAATTCCATTTAACCAAGCTATTCTCTAAGTATCTTCCCCAAAGAGTTGAAGACATCAAATTGCAGTGATACATGCATACCCATGTTTATAGCAGCACAATTTATTATAGTCTATATGTTCATTATAGAGGCCTGTATGTCCATTAATAAATGAGTAAAGAAAATGTGGTATTTGTACACAATAAAGCACTACTCAACCATAAAGAAGGATAAAATTGAGTCATTTGTAACAAAATGGATGCACTCTGAGACTATATGTTTAAATGAAATAAATCAGACACACTAGCTCAAATGTTGCATGGTTTCTCTTATATGAGAAACCCAAAATATAAAGAAAGAGCAAAATAAATAAAAGAATAGGAACAGAAAGGTAGATCTTTTGCAAAGGGAAAAGGGAGTAAGAGATGGGAAGGAATGAAAAAAGAACTGAGATCTGTTATGTATGTATACCTATCCTGTAAGATGAATGTAAACATGATGTACTGCAAACATGAACTAATAATTCTTAAAAATTCCACAGGTCCTCGGTGGTCCTTGTCACTAATTCTGCAGAATCTTGCCCCATATGCCAATGTTCATATGCATGATCATCTCTACAAATGGTCAAGATTTTATCATTTTACATTGAGGTTTCTCAGCCCTATCATGGCCCTGAATCTCCCAAGTCCAGTTCTGTTGCAGGAAGGCTAGATGGAAAGAACAGGGCAGACACCACTGCTTGACTGCAGGCAACTTGAGATGATCTGATCCCAGTTTTGTCATTTTACGGATTTGGAAGCTGAAGCACAACCTGGAATTCATCTGATTATTAATCATTGAGTCATTCCAAAAATAATATTGTACAATCTTTATTATATGCTTAAATTACTCTGAATGGGTGAGGGTTAGTCACACCAATAGTTCTCTCACCCATGAAACAAGGATAACAATCTTGTCCCTAAAATGTCAGTATTTATACTAATTTTTAAGCCTTGCTGTAAGTCTTAACCTGTCGTAAGCCAAACAGCGGTAGGGAAAACAGAGAACTCATTTATGTTCTATCTAGTATTAAAAGCCTAGATTGTTTAGAAGTGGGCAGCCCAAATGACTACAAAATCTTGCCATAAACTTTTCTGGAATAGCACAAGAAATCAAGGATGGGAAACCTCTCCCTTCTACCAGGTGATGAATGGGAAGACGTCTCAGAATTAAGGTGGTGGCTGCCAGGCTAAGCCCGTCTCTCCCTGCCTACACAAAGAGGCTTACTCTGGGTACACATTCAGGAGACAGAACTGGTGGGAAGGACCAGAATATTCCATTTATGGAAACATAACCTTCCGAGTCACGTTGATACTGGAGCTCACGCCTAGTTCCTTGGCAAGAACCTCTTGAGAGTCAGTTGAGAGTTTACATTTTACCTTAGCTTTCTCCAGGAGGTATGGCAGTAACTACTGGTGTGATAGTCCTGCACCATACCCTGGAATGACTGAAATTAACATTATTGTCAGGAGTGTCCATTTTCATGGTGATCTGGTACCCAGTATGTACTGCATGTCTACGGTGTACTAGGCACTGTGTAAAAAGCATGTCACATACACATTTTCATTCATTTACTGTGCACATCAATCTGCGAGAAAGCAATTATTTTCCCATTTTTCACACGAAGATCGGAAAGTTAACTTGCTCAAGTCATGCAGCCAGTAAGAAGATCGGTGATTCAGAACCAAACTTCTCTGACTTCTAATCCTGTCCAATTCTGTCTCCTTCGCTCTGCCTCAAGTCTGCTCCTGTAACTAGCTCTCTCTGGCTTCATACTCCCCTTTGAACTTATCTGATCATAGTAGGTAGAAAGGAGAGATGTCTTTGACCTCAAATGCCACAATTACTGAATTCTTTCTGTGCATCAGGTGTCATTTCTGAGCAAAGATCCACAATAGAAACTAAAGGGTTGGAAAGATGAGACTGAATTAAAATCCTGTATTTGTAGCTCACTGTGCTGGCACATGCCTGTAACCCTAGCACAGGAGGCTGAGGCAGGAGGATTGAAAGTTGAAGTCTGCCCTTAATGAGATTTTTGTCTCAAAATTAAAAAAAAAAAAAAGATTGGAAATGTAGCTCAGTAAAAGAGCTACAATTGGGTTTGAATCCTATGCCAAAAAAATAAAATTAAATTAAAATAAATCCTGTATCTGCCACATAACTTTGGCCAATTGGATTGGGCCTACATTTTCTTATCTACAGAATGAAAGACAAAATCTCAGAAGGTTCTTCAAAAGTTTAAATGAGAATATGTCTCTGGCATGTTACAGAGCCAAAAATGTGATTTTTCCTTCCCTCCTACAAAAGCAAGCACTCTGAGGCAAGTCTGGTTTATATCTGAGTGTCTTCGATGTCTAAATATAGAAACTCCACTGCCTCTCCACCTTAGAAAATGGGATCGTAGTAGTATTTCCTGTATGAGTTTGGTTAATTGTGAGATAAATAAGTGTACATTACTAATATATGTAAAGCACTTAGAATAGCACCTGACACAGTCGGTCCTATAAAAAGAGTTAGGTATATTTATGGTTTCCTCCGTTTCTTCTTCCTTCCCGCCCCCAGTTTCTTCTTGTCCCCTGTCCTGACATGAGAGATGATCTCCTCCTGACAGCACAATCTATTTGGAATCATCAATTTTCTGACCGCTCGTCTCTTCTCAGCATCAAAAGAGTTAAGCTCTTTTTCAAACCCAAATGCCTCAGCCACAAGCCGCCCCCTCTCCTTTATAGAGGCTAAGGCCTTGATCATTTCTTAATGTAACTACTTCAGGAAATTTGTCGCGCTAATAATGTTAATATGCCTTATTTCTACACTGCTCACGCCCTGAGCTCTCAATCACTTCAAAACACAGTGATTGAAATTTTTCAAAAGTCTTTGATTTGGAAGTTGTTATGTAGAACACTAGTCAAGTATAAATATGGCAGAGTGATTTAAGGCGGTTGGAGCAATCCAAATGTTTAAGCTTGTTTCAAATAATTATCAATCTTTCTGCTCTGCATTTTCAACACCCCCCTTCATTTCAAAGAGTGGCCCTTGGTGAGGCCTGGAGCATGTTGTTGAGGCAGCCGAGTGCTCTCTGTTCCCCACACTGTGTCGCCTTATTGTAATTACATTATTAAATCCTTACTGGCTCACACTGCTCCTGGTGTCAGACTCAAGCCATAACGAGACCTGGACACCTGGAATTAGAAGTTTATTCAATGTCTGCATGGATCCAGGCAGAGTCCTGCCAAGTCTTAGCTCTGGGAGTGTGAGCAAAGGGGACAGTGCCCTCTGATGGCCTCACCCTGGTCAGTTCACATGCCCACTGTCAGGCTCTGGCTGAACATGCGCTTGGAAGGCATGATCTCCAGGAGGCCTGCATGAGCCTCTTACGCTGTGGAACACTACTTGTCCCATTTCTTAGCCTCTCAGCTCTGCACCTTGTCTTGCTCCATCCAGCCACTCCCACATCTAATGGTTCTGCTTGGATCTCCCAGGGTTTACTTGACAGAGCTTTCTTTGTATGGGTGCACATCACATATCTCCCTCTTCCTGCCCTAAGCCTTCTACAACTTGAAGATGAAAAGCATCTGCATGGACAGGTGGAAATGCAGGCCAGGAAGTGAGCAGATGAACCACATCTGACCAATGGAAGAAGAAGATGGTAGATAAGCATATTTTACTTTCATACTTCAAGTTGGTAGTTCTAAGGCACATCTCATGAGTCTCCTCATTTCATGAGACTCATCCCCAGAGGATGAACATTCATTGCTCACACATTACAGTGGCTTGTTCCTTAGCAATCCTTGATTAGCTTACCTTCCTCTATTATTTCTTCTCTCAAGTCTCATCATACCACATTCCCCAGCACCTTCCTAAATGAACTACTTGCACAGAACTGCCTTTGCCTCAGACTCGGTTTCCAGGGGAACTCAGGAATCACCAGCATCCAGGTCCCCACAAATTGACTTGGAAGGACCCAAGCACATGGATTCCACAGAACAAAAGGAACAAAGCCAGGGATACCTTCGTCCAGAAATGCAAGGTGACCTCATTGCCTGAGGACAGAATGACCAGAGAGGGGGCAAAGCTGCCTCACCACAAAGGGTCTGCTTGATACACTTGTTTTCTACACTAAAGAACCAGTGAACAGGATAACTTCAAAGAAATGAGCGCAGATGACACAGCAGCCACAGCAGAGAGGAGCAGGGGCCTGAGCACAGTGAGGCTGAGAAACACTCTCTTGGAAGCAGAAGCTTCAGGTACAGACAGCAGATGTCTCCTTGGAAATGAGCCTAGGCTCAGGATTTGCTTAGCATGGGGAAACTGAAGCCCTGCTGTCTGAGGTGGGAATGGGCAGCCTCCTCCCATCACTCCCCTGCACTCCAACTCTTACCCTCACTTGTCCTTGCAGAGAGCACATGAGGAAGGGCCTGGGGTTTGGGTTCGGAGGATCTCTGTTCCTCCGCAGCTGTGTGACTTGGGTGATTCACTAGGACTGTCTGAGAAACACTTTCCTCCTTCACTAATGTGAAAAGATAAAGCTCACAATAGTGGAAATCAACATCCCTACAGACCTGTCAACTATCCTAGACTGCATGTGATAATACCCTCCCATAGAATAGATGTTTCACAAAGGCTAACAGGAATGGAAATCTGTCATCATTATCTTAATTATAACTACTATTAAATAATATTGGCATAGCTTTTGTTTAGAATGCATTTTCACTCAATCCTGTCAAAAATCAGCCTGGCAAGTTGCATCATTACCTTCATTCCGCAGAAGAGGAAGTTGCCATTCAGCCAGTACAACTGTCCCAAGTCATTCAGGCAGTGAGTAGGGATCTGGGGCACAAATCAAGACTTCTGGCTCCATATCCCTTGCTGTATTCCCTCCCAAATAGGTTAGAAAGGGGAGTTGGGCACTATGGCTCCACGTTTTCCAACTTTAATTGGAGTAATACAGGGAGATAAGCATGCCGCTTAAGAAAACTGAAATGATAGTGGCTTGTCTCCCTCTTCCCCGGGGCCATGCTCAGGTAGCACTCAAACGGTGCTGTCGCGTAGAGAAGTATCTCAGACCTTATTTAAGTAATAACACATGACAGGCTGTGTGTTTCTGGGACATTACTATATGCCTGGGGTTGTGATGGGAGGCCGAGGCTGGGGAAATTTCTTGGAGCGTCGCTTTGTCTATTATAGAATATCGTGTATAGATCGAATGGTGTAGAGTTAGTCAAAGAGGCAGACAGCCACTTAGAAGGCCGGGCTGGCACAGCTGTGACATCACCACCAGCCAATCCCACAGCTCCTCTTTCTTACCAAATCCCCAAGTGATTTGATCATTTGAGACCTAAGAAGTATTTAGGGTTAGTCTTCTCAGGGCTCTGAAACTGTGAGGATTTGTGAAACTGGAAGGTCAATTGTCCCATGGCATCCATCTCATCTGAGCACTGTGACCTAAGGGAACCTTGACTTAGAGGGGCAGTAAGAAAGGGCCTCCTAGCGAACCCAGACTTGCCACTGGGTAATCACTGGATTTGCACGTCTCAAGGTCTTGTGGGTTGTGGTTGTGGTTTTACACTCTATTTGGGGGATAGGCATTTGCTCTCTGCCAGGTTAAATGACTAGCAGGCATGAAGACGGCTGCTGGGATGATCAGAAACAGACCTCTAGGCTGATCTGCAACTGGATCCCTGAGCTCTGATGTTCCAGCCAAGGTTAGGCAAATCCAGGCCACACGCCTGGGCTCTGTGGAGTATTCTTGTGTGCAGCAAGCAGGCAGTGATTAGGAACAGTAATATTTTCCAGACTACCCTCAGGGAACTGACAATCTGGAAGGTATAAAACAAATATATGGAGATAAGTCCAACACGGGGTGATTAGAAACAAAGAAAAAACAAGACCAAGTCATACTTACCTGAGTGTGTGGCACTAAGTTAAGAACAGTAGTTTCTCAGCCAGTGCCTATGAAAGGGATGAAAGGCCTTCAAGGATTCAGAGATATGCTAGAGAAATCCAGGGCCTCTCAGCTTCTGTTTTTTAGTCTACAGAGAAAGCAAGTGGGACTTACTTTCTCTCCCTTCCTTGCAGGGTTAAAATAAGAGTTCAAGGATGAAACTGTTATTTAAGCTATTGAGCACTGTTCAGGTACAATGGAGGATATGCTCACACATCTGGCAGCAGTCACAGAGACAAATCTGAGGGGACTTTCTTGATTTTTTTAAGGGCAGGGGATCAATATTACTAGCCTCTTTCTCCTGTTCCAAATATCCACTACCAGTGAGTGGAACTAGCCTTAGGCTGCAAAGAGGCTCCATCTATTGATCTTCTGCTAATGTCTGCCTGGTATACTAAGTTGAGTAAGGATTGTGAATTTTCATCTGGACTCAGTGAAGAAGTGCCAGGATCAGTTAGTGATGTCTTCCACAGAAGATTAAGAAATAGTAGCACGTTGGACAGGGGTCATTCTCCAAAATAGACCACATGCTAACTCATAGAACATGTTTAAGTAAATATAAAAGAATTGAAGTTACCCCCTGTATATTATCAGACCATAGTGCAATAAAATTGGAGATCAATAGCACAGGAAACTGCAAAACCTCCACAAACACCTGGAAATTGAATAACACCCTCCTGAACAACCAATGGGTCACAGAGGAAATTAAAGAAGAAATTAGACAGTTTCAACAAGCAAATGATAATGCTAGTACAACATACAGGAATCTATAGGACACAATGAAAGCAGTTCTATGAGGGAAATTCATAGCAGTGAATGCCCATATTAGGAAAACATAGAGCTCAAATAAACAACCTAATGCTGAACCTCCAGCTCCTAGAAAAAGAAGAGCATGACAACCCAAACTTATACAAGAGAGAAAATTATAAACATCAGAACAGAAATCAATGCAATGGAGACTAAGAGAATGATATAAAAAAAATCAATGAATCAAAGAGTTGGTTTTCAAAAGAATAAATAAAATTGACAAAACTTTAGCCAACCTTATCAAAGAAAGCAAAGAAAAGGCTCAAATCCATGCAGTTGAGAATGAAAAAGGTGAAGTCACAACAGATCCAGTAGAAATCCAGAGGATCATCAATACCTACTTCAAGAACCTGTACTCTAATAAAATGGAAAACACAGAAGAAATGGACAGATTCCTAGACACATATGAATTGCCAAAGTTAAATGATGAAGATATAGAAATTCTAAACACCCCAATTACAATGAGTGAAGTTGAAAACATAATTAAAAATTTACCAACAAAGAAAAGCCCAGGTCCTGATGCCTTCACTGCTGAATTCTACAAGACAGTTAAAGAAGAACTATCACCATTACTCTTTAAACTCATCAAGGAAAATGGAAGGGAAGCAAGGCTTCCAAATTCATTCCTGGAAGCACGTATTACTTTGATTCCAAAACCAGGGAAAGACCCAACAAAGAAAGAGAACTACAGGCCAATCTCCCGAATGAACATGGATGCAAAAATCCTCAACAAGATACTGGCAAACAGAATACAGAGGGTCACTGAGAAGATCATACACCCTGATCAAGTCAGATTTATCCCAGGGATGCAAGGATGGTTCAACATACATAAATCAATAAATGTAATACACTATATTAATAGAGCCAAGGACAAAAACCATACGATCATTTCAATAGATGCAGAAAAAGCATTCAAAAAAAATCCAACACCCATTCATGATAAAAACCCTACAGAAATTTGGAATAGAAGGCCTTTATCTCAACCTGATTAAGGCTATCTATGAAAAACCAACAGCCAACATCATACTAAATGGTCAAAACCTGAAAACTTTCACGCTAACATCAGGAACAAGACAAGGATGCCCACTATCACCACTCCTGTTCAATATACTTCTGGAAACAATAGCTACAGAAAGAAATTAGAAATTAGAAAAGAGAAAGAAATAAAAGGGATAAAGATAGGAAAAGAAGAAGTTAAACTGTCATTATTTGCTGATGATATGATACTTTACATAGAAGACCCAAAAACTCTGCCAAAAGACTTCTAGACTTAATTGAAAGATTCAGTAGGGTAGCTGGATAAAAGGTCAACACTCAAAAAACAATAGCCTTCTTGTACACAAATAAAAGACTCACTGAGAGAGAACTTAGGGAAACAATCCCTTTTACAATAGTTCCAAAAAAATGAAATATCTAGGAATCAATCTAACAAAAGAAGCAAAAGACCTCTACACTGAAAACTACACACTCTGAAAAAGGAGATCGAGGAGGATATAAGAAAATGGAAATACATCCCTTGTTCCTGAGTAGAAAGAACCAATATAGTGAAAATGGCCATACTTCAAAACTACTATAAAGATTTAATGCAATACTGATTGAAATTCCAACAATATATTTCACAGAACTAGAGAAAACAATCCAAAATTCATTTGGAACCAGAAGAGTCCTAGAATAGCAAAAGCAATTCTAGGCAACAGAGACATGGCAGGGGGTATCAAAATCCCCAACTTGAAATTATACTGCAAAGCTATTGTGATTAAAAACAGAATGGTACTGGCAAAGAAACAGACCTGAGGACCAGTGGAACAGATTAGAAGATGCAGAAACAACTCCAGACACAGTCAGCCACCTCATCTTTGACTAAGGAGCCAACCATCCTCACTGGAGGAAAGATAGCCTCTTTAATAAATGGTGTTGGGAAAACCTGCCAAAGATTAAAACTAGACCTATATCTATTACCATGCACTAAACTAAGATCAAAGTAGGTTAAAGATCTAAATATTAAAACAGAAACACTAAACTTGCTGGAAGATATGTTAGGTAGAACTCTTGAAGACACTGGCATAGGAAAAGGCTTTATAAACAAAACCTCCGTAGCATGGGAACTAACACAAAGAATCAACAACTGGGATCTCATCCTGTTAAAAAGCTTCTGCACTGCAAGGGAAACCACCAACAGAGGTAAGAAACAATCTACAATGTGAGAAAACATTTGTAGCAGTTGTACCTCAGACAAAGGACTACTATCTAGAATATGTAAAGAACTGAAAAAAATCAGACCCCCCCAAATTTAAAGACCCAGTTCAAAAATGGGCATCTGAAATGAACAGACATTTCTTAGACAAAGAAGTAAAAGCAGCAAATAAACATATGAAAAAATGTTCAGCATCACTGGTCATTGGAGAGATGCAGATGAAAACAACACTGAGATTCCACCTCACTGCAGAAAGAATAGCTGCTATCAAGAAATCAACCAATAACAAATGCTGATGGGGGTGTGGAGAGAAAGGAACCCTTCTCCATTGCTGGTGGGAGTGCAGACTGGTGCAACCACTGTGGAAATCCATATGGAGATACTTCAAAGAGCTAGGACTAGAGGTCCCATTTGACCCAGCTATTCCCCTGCTGGGGATCTTCCCAAAAGAATTTAAAGAATCATACCACAGCGAAATATGTGCACCCATGTTTATAGCAGCGCAGCTTGTAATAGCTAAAGCTTGGAAACATTCCAAGTGTCCATCAACTAGAAACTGGATAAAGAAGATGTGGTTTTTTATAAAATGGAGTACTACTCAGCCATGAAGAACTAGAAACTAGAGACATTTATAGCTAAATGATTGCATATTGAGGCCATACTCTTAAGTGACACACATGTGTAAATACCGAATAGTTTCTCTGGTGTGAGAAACTGAAAGTGTAAATAAGAATTAAAATTATTAAAATGAATAATTGATAATTTGAAATAGGAAGAAAAGGTCCAAAGGGGTAGGGGAAGTGGGAGGGAAAGGGGAAAGGAAAGAAAGGAAAGGAAAAATTATGAGAAAAGGGAAAAATGGAAACAAAGTGTTTGTAAATAGGGAAGGGTGGAGGCGGTGAAGGGTGCACAGGGAATGGGGAACAAAATAAGAACCAAGATGCATCATGTACAGGTACAAGCACCCAATGGTAAGTGTAAACATATTGTATACCTAAAATGTGCCAATAAAAGAAAATAGTAGCACGTGTGTATCTGTTTTGCCACCCTTTGCCTGGACTCTCATTTTTTCATTCCATGGGACAGCTTTCTAACTGGTCTCTGTCTTACACTGTCATCCAATCCCAATCCATTCTGTTCCTGCCCCAAAGCAGTCTCTTTCTAAAACATAAAACCATGACGTTCCGGTGCTAAAGTCATTCAGGGATTTCCTTCTTTCACTGAATCCCAAACAGAGATCACACTGATTTGATTCCTACCCTGCTAAATCACCCTGACTGAGAAACCCCAACCTTACACTCATTCCAGCCTCCCCTCAAACACACCCTGAGCAACTCACCAGCCTAAAGCTTCTACCGTCCTCAGTCTCTAATGCAGCTATTTTCACCTCTGTGAAGTATTCCTTCACTCCCTGCAATTACCACTGATCTCTTCTTCTTTGTCCCCACAGCACATGACATAGATATCTATCATAGCATTTATTCTGCATAAAAGCATTTATTTGCTTGTTTATGTCCCTCACTAGAATGGAACTGTACAACACAGGAAATAGTGTCATATGTGTACATCTCTGATTCATACTCAGTATGGTATATGAATATATATTACATGAATATACTTGATAAGTATCTGAAGAATAAACAGTTGTAAAATATACTGAATTGATCTGCCACACATATAGCCCTTTTAATAAGGCCTCTTCTTCAGAATCACTGTCGTTGGATCTGATTGGAACTAGGCAGGGTACAGACCTAAAACAGCCATTCTGTGTGCCAGATGGCACCTCAACGAAGTACTCTGATAGACAGCAGTAATCTGCATACTAGTCGTGTACAAATCATGTCTTCTCTTTTAAGTATCTGAACATGAGATACAAAAAAACCCCACCAGTTAATAGTAAATGCAGAACATCAAAGTTACAAGAAGTCCAGCTTGGTCACCATAAGATGTCAGAAGCCATAGTAAATAGAAGTGAGTATAACAGAGGGGACATTCACATGGAGTAGGGACCGGGGGGATTGATTGGTAGCAGCAAGAGAGTGGCACAGTCAACTCTGGGGCCTGTGAGACAGTCTCTAGAACTCGCAGATCCTTAGCAACTTTCTGGTTTCCAAATTACATTCCAGTCGAATGTTCATCTACCTAAACAACTGAATGTGCTAAATCTGGAGGGCCTATTCAGGATGATCTATTTTGAAAGGAATTATACATGCTTTAATACATAGTGTGGGCAGGATTCAAAGGCTAGAGCCTTTTCAGTATAACTGTTGAAGGGGCTATTAAAGAACCGAAAAGCTGTTCTTTATGAGATAAAGGGCAGGCGTACACTTTGCAAGTACTTCACAAACTTTAATGAGCACACACCTCACCTGCAAATCTTGCTGAAATTCAGGGGAATGGGATAGAATCTGCGATTCCTCATTTCTAACAAGCCTCTAGGTGCTGCTGCCACTGCTGCCTGAGGACCACACTTTGAGTAGCAAAGCTCTGCGTAATCCCAAGAGCCCATTGGAGAAAGTTAAAGGGCAGCGCTCCAGCTGAAGAACATCCCCGTTTCCAGACTGGAGAAAGGGCTGCGATGCTTCTGCATCATGACAGACCAAGTGGAAGCAGGGCAACAATTTTGAAAATGCTTATTTAGACAGAATTTCTGTCCTGTAAGGCTGGTCATGTTCAATATGACAGGCTCTAAATTGTGATTAATTTTCAATCTCTTTTTGTTTATGTACTCACTAAAATATTTTGGACTTCATTTCTAGATTGACACCTAAGATTGGATATCATATGTTTAAATGCCATTTACTTCTTAATAGAAGATAGGAAATATTAACCACTTTACTGTATAAAGCAAAGTGAAGACTGAATAACTTTGATAAATACTTCATTAGTCCTAATTCCAAAGAGCAGAAAAATTTGCCTGTTTTGTTTATTGATGTGTGTCTGACACATAGTAGGTGCTCAATCAATGTGTGCCAAGTGAATGAAAGCACACAAACCTGAAAGCAGACATGCGAAACTTTTATGCCAGGGACTTAACTGTTATATCTCAAAACATCTGGGGTTTTAATGGTGTAAAACTTAGTGCTACTTACAATCAAGACAGGAGAAGAGGGCCGGGGATTTAGCTCAGTGGTTTTGCTGCCTGCTATGCAAGCGCAAGGACCCGAGTTCGATCTCCGGTACCAAAAACAAAACAAAACACAGGAGAAGAATAAAAAGTCCTATAAAAGATAAGTTACCTGGGTTAATTAAAAAAATAAATAATTAAAAAATAAATAAAGCTTTTATAAAGATATCCTGGGACATGCAAGGGCTGCCTCTGATCCAGGCCAGCTTCTCATCATCCTCATCTCTCTCTAGAATCCTGGATTCTCTTTATCCTGTCCTGTCTACAAATCAGCACATTTTGGGCTCTTAATGAAGGCCCCAGTGCCTTCAACAGTATCTCTGAAATACCATAGGGAGACTATTTTTGGTCTCTCAGAATGTCCTATTCCAAATGAAATTTCTCCTGGTGCCCACTCCACCTCCAGTGGTTGACCCGGCCCAGGCCTCTGAACAACCATCTGTCATCTACTAGGATGGTGGCTGGTACCAAGGGGTGGCAGTGTTTACCAGCCCTTTGAGCATGAGCACTATGCCTTGGCATCCCCAGTGCTCTTACCCTCCTTTGGGGGCCCTTCTGCTCTGACCCTTGGCGATCACTCTCCCCTGCACATTGGCTTTCTGAACCCAAGCCCCTTGGCTAATGGACATACAGATGGAATCTGCCCCATAGTCCTCTCTGCCTCCAGCCTGGGCTCACTTTCAGCTCCCATCCCTTTCACATGATGCCACAGACCCCAGCTCCAGAGTTTCCTTCCTGTTTCTCCCCACTGGTTCTAACTCAGTCCTCACCTTTGCTCTCACCCCTCTCAGCCTTCCCTATAGCTAGGATTTCCGAAAGCTTCCTTCCTACACTTTGCAGGTGAAGAGGCGAGCCCCAGCCAGCCCAGGGCTGCTTTTCTTCTTCTCTCTGGCACATTTCTCTTGGCCACAAGTCAGGCTAAGGCCCTGCTGCGATGTCCTTGTGATAGAGACAGAGAGAGAGAGAGAGAGAGAGAGAGAGAGAGAGAGAGAGAGACAGGACTGAGACTGAATCTTTGGCAAACAAAAAGTATTTTTGACTGTCTGTGTGTGTGTGTGTTTGAGACACTGTAATTCATCTGCCTGAAGAAAACTGGTGAGACTGCAGTGTCTGTTTGATAAGCTCATCAGACCAAGCCACAGAGCCTGGGAACCATGAAAATGGCACTGCAGGGTTACAGGAGCCTCGGATGTGTTCCTGGACAGAACAAGTGTTACTGTGGGATGACATAGACCAGAGCTCCGAGCAGATGCTGGTCCGTCCTGTTCTCAGAGGAAACGCAGGCTGGAAATGGGGCTTAGAGACAGGGTCAAAGCAGCAATGCTCTTCCTGGCTGGCCGCCCTCATCCCAGCCTTCTCACTACAATCTCACTGGGAAAAAGACAGAACCCAGAAAAATCTAAGTGGCTGTTTTTAGAATTAATCGTAATTGATATTCATCCAAGGGAGTAAATGGAACCAGGAGGGAGACAGAGATGTCTGATCAGAAGGCTGAGTAGGACAGATTTGCTTTCTGTCCCATTAAAATCTCATCAGGAAAATTCCTTTGGGAGACCTAAGACCATCTACCCTAGATGCATTTGGAGAAGCAGCATCTGGGCCAGAAATAAGGGTGTCCATTCAGTGTGTTCCACTGTGTAGGGAAAGCAGCATGGACAGGGCAGGCAGAATCATCAGAACTGATGATAACTTTGGAGGTCACTGAAGTCAACTTTGATTTCAGAGAAGAGAGTGAGGCACAGACAGCAAAGGGGACTTTTCCAAGGTCGAACTGCCATAGGGCATGGGAGGGGGGCGAAGCAGGACCAACACTCAATTCTTCCAATGTCCAGCTCTGAAGTTTTTCCTTGCACTAAGCCTTGAAGGACAGCCCAGGAATTGGGGAGGACACTGCTTCCCTTTGCTGCTGCTCTGGAGCTAGGGAGAAATGGGCCAGGTCCTAAATACAGCTCTCAGGGAAGTCTCTAGCAGGTTGTCAAGTGCTCCTGCCAGTGCTGAGCTGGCAAAGGAGGGTGGGGAGAAATGCTTAGAAATCCTGAGCACTGAAAGGTGGTCTGTAATTGTAAAATTCCATTTCCTTTCAATTAGCAGCTGATTGCATTTGATGAGCTGCAACATTGTTTCCTCCGTGTAGATTAGGAGTCAGAGCAGTCAATGAGCTGTGAAATTCTCTCCCTGCTGAAACAATAGGCAGTGATTAAAGCGCAGCTAATCCGATCATTATAGCCAGAGCCCACTGATCATTAGCTGCTAACCAGATCCCAGGGAGCCGCTCCAGCCTGGCCAAGGCAGTCAGGATGCAGCAGGTCAGTGCTTACCAATACGCTGCCTCCCTCTTCTCCATGCCCAGTAGCCCCTGGTGGACCCAAGGGCTGGGGCGAAAAACAGGATGCCACAGTGGATATAGGGAATGAGCCTGCCAAGGGCAGCTTGATGTCAGGGAGAGAGCTAGGACTTGGGAGGCTGATGTACCAAAACTGGGGTCATATTCCACCCCACCCCAGTTTGTGGTTTAACCTTCAGGCCTAGGATAAATTATTTGCCCCAAATCCTTAATAATACCTTTCTCGTAGGCTTGTTTTGAGGATTAATATCACAGCCTAGGTAAGATCCCTGGTATAATGCTGAAAGTCAGTGATAACACTAGCTAACATTTTCAAGTGTTTGCTACGTGCCCAGCACTGTTCTAAGGGCTTTATATGGATTAACTTGCCTAATCCTCGTAACAGCCCTGATGAAGTAGATGCTATTATTATCCACATCCTTTCAGTGAGGAATAAAGATCAGTAACTGGTTCAAGATCATTTAGCCATAAGCGACAGACCTGGCATGTGAACCAGCCAAGCCCACTCAGAGACCCTGCGATTAACCACCCTACTTTGCTACTTCTCAAAATAAATAAATAATGCTAACACTCATTATCTTGCTTTGCTGGGCCTGTAGTTTTCAAACTTTACTGTGCAGAAGAATTAGCCAGAGAGAGCATTCAACACGCAGATCATCGGACCCACAGCCCACAGATTTCGACTCAGTAAGTTGGGGACAGGACCCAACAACTTGCGTGTTAATAGGCACCATGTGCAGCACTGAGGTATAGCCCAGGACCTACCTGGAAAAACGCTGTAGTTCCCGGGGAGCACAGCTCCACGGCCTTTCCAGGACCTGCATCTGCATCTTTCAGTCCTCGACTTCCTCACATGGGGCTAGTGCTGCCTCTGATGAGCAAAGCTACAGAGACACTCACAGAGGCTGGGAAGGAGGCAAAACACAGAGGTTCTGGAGCCACATTGTTATAGTTTACTTCTAGATACACCCTGAAAGCCTCATTCCATCACAGGTTGGGCTTTGAGGAGATGATTGAATTATGGGAGCATTAAGACTGATTTGCTGTTAAGAAGTGGGGTCTGGTCGGAAGAGGCAGGCCACTGTGGGAGTGACCTAGAAGGGTACATCTCTTGTCCTGGGTCCTCCCTTGACACTTTGCTTCCCAACAACCATGACATGAGCAGCTTTCCTCGGCCATGTCCCTCGGACTTGCTGCCCTGCCTTGGAGCCAGTTGACCATGGAGTATAAACATGAACCAAAATCAACCTTTCCTCCTTTAAGTTTCAGACATTGGGTATCTTGTCCCAAGGATGAAGAAAGTGACCAAGACACACATAGTTCAGAATGTGAAACTCTGTCCATTCTATTCAGAGTAGCCTTGCAAACCATCATTCAAAGCAGTCACTTTTGAGAGTAAAAGGGGGAATTAGCAATTATTTCTGGGGTTATTCTGAGTGGAATGAGGATGTTGTATCAGACTCTGCTGGTTCCTTGTCTACACTCCTTGGTTGTTGCCGCTGGCCCTGGGGTCTGCTTTTAGCAAGTACCTGCAGAGCATGATCAGCCTGAACATAGGCCAAGCAGGACGGGTGGAGAGTTAAAGTCCCCAAAGCAGCACCAACCAATGACAGATTAGAAATCCATAGGTAAACGCCTCAGTGCCCTTGCCTGTAAGTCAGAATAATAACTAACAAGTGCTCTGCCATCCTCCAGAGTTCCCCAGCAAGACTGAGTTCACTTGCCCACCATGTCAAAGGCCTTGCTGGGTCCATTTCTATTTTCTTCTTTCCGTTCCTCTATTTTAAGTTTCACATCTCCATTGATTATGTCCTGGAATTCCCTCCCAAATGAATTACTTATACCCAAGTCTTTTCCTCGAAGTTTTCTGAGCCCAAAAAAACCAGTTTACCACTTATGAGCTATGTGACCTCAGACTACTGCTTCAATTTCAATTTTCTTAGGAGTAAAATGGAAACAGACTAGCAAATACATGTAAATACTGGATAGATCAAACACTATAAACACACATTTGTATTACCAATATTATTCCTACTGTACATAGCTATGCTATTGGTGACCGCTCTGAGTCACATCCGGAAGCAGTTTCTCTGCTGTCTTGCTGGAGTGGCCTTTTCATGGCCCTTCTGGATTGTCACAATACGCTCCCACAGGGCTTCCTGCCATCGGCCTCTGTCACACCCAGGGCCACCACCGCACCTCCCCACCATGGCCAAGGTTCTGATTCCGTCTTTCACAGCCACTGTGGGCCAGCTGTATGCCAGGCTAGGCCCTGAGAAATTGTACTGTATTGTTTTCAAGGGTTTTTGAGAAATGATTCAGAGCAGCCACTTCTGAAGGAGAACACATAATTTATTTACCAACCACGGAAGCCTAACACATATTGAAGCACATTTGTGAAACCTGGCATTGGATCATCACTCCCGCTTTCCAGTACCTTCCATTTGCGCCTCTGAACAAAGTCCAAACTCGGCTTCCAAGGCCTGTCTGAACTTCTTGTCTCCCATTAGGTCTGCTGATGCTGACTTGGCCTCTCCCTACAGAGAAAATGCTGCAGGGACCCCTCTGCCTGGTTTGCCTTTCTTCCTACTCTCCCTTCAAATGAAACAAATGGGAGTTATGATGGCCTACTCCTTTTAATTTTTTGCCAAGCACAGTTGAACAGCTGATTTCAGTCATTTCTACCTATGGTTTCCTCCTTAAAGCTAATTAGTTTCTTTTCAAGTAATTGCAAATAGTACATTTTCCAGGCCCTTGGAGTCAAGGCTGACAACTAGCTGGCTGGAGTGGGCTCTTATCAATAGCTCATGGAAATTAGACACGCAAACATCACACTGGGGCCCTGAGGGTTGCTCTAAGTTGTTTAGAATAAATAGCTCATGGGAGTCCCAGAGCTCTTTTATGAATGGACCTGCTAATGCAAAGTCTCTGGGATGTGGTGGGCAACATGAGACTCAAGAGCACCCAAAGCATCTACAGGGATTCAGCTCCACACAAGGCACTGCACTTGGTGCTGTAAGTATATTCAAGGGGCAGGGAGTAGGGGTAAGGGGAAGTAGGCAGGAAGAGAGTGGGAAAGGCTCCATGGGGTTAAAGACATGGTCAACCATGTCCACTGAAGGAGGAGGGATGGGAGGGCTTCACAGAATAATCACCATTATCTTTGGCATAGTACCCATCCTCTAGGAAACATGGACGTGCTCATGCCTATAAAGTTCCATTTCAATCTTTGGGATTCTGTGAGTGTTTACTCTCAGACCTACTGTTTTCTGTAGAACCTGGTTTTGTAGTCTGGGAGGATGTCCTTTATTTTTCTCTCTTCAGTTTTAACATTGCTGCTGTTATTGCTGCTGCTGCTGCTATTTTGAATCAGGGGCAAGGAGAGTGGAGACTTTTTGGTGCCTCAGGTCACAGCACAATGGTTATCACTACCTGTGCTTGTGAATTCCTTACACCTGTCTTCACTTCCCCATGCTGCTGTAACAACCCCAAAGCTATTGCTTAAAGCAACACGAATGTGTTATATTACAGTTCTAAAGATAGGAAGTCAACTCAGATTTCACTGGGCTTGATGGACACTTTGGCAGGGTGTGTTTGTTGTGCGGAGGCTCTGGGAGAGAATATTCCTCTACCTTTTCTCACTTGTAGAGACCCTGCTTCCCTTGGTTCCTCCTTCCAAATTCAAAGTCAGTGACTTCATGCCTATCACCTTGTACACTGTGGACTATCTTCTCTCTTTCCTTAATAATTTCCCTGCTCCACTTTTAAGGACCTTCATGATTACCTTGGACTCCCCTGGATAATCCAGGATAATCTCCCTGTGTGATGATTAGCAACCTTAACTCCATCTTCATCTTGAATCCCCCTTGTCAGGTAACAAAACACACTCACAAGTTCTGGGGATTAGGCTGTGAATATCTTTGAGGAGGGAGGGTATCATCCTGCCTACCACAGTCTCCATGCTACTCCCATGCCCTGTCTTTGCTGGCATGTATTCTAACGTACTTGGCATATGCCTTGACATATGCATTTTTCCTTGTGAATATGCCATTGGTGTGTATGTTTCTAGTTGACATATATGGGATTATTCTATGTTCTATCTATGGTACTGTCCTTACATTTTTTTGGTTCAACATTATGCTCTTAAGGTCTCTTGATTGTTTTGCATACACTGTTTGATGTCTCTGACAACTGCATGTTGGTCCATGGTTTGCATGTATTGCACTTTACTTATTCACTCCTTTACTGATAGGCACTTAGATTGCTGTCTTAGTTACCTTCCACCACTGGGGCAAAATACCTAACATTGACAACTTAAGAGAGAGGCTTATTTTGGCTAATGGTTTTAGTCTATGGTTGGCTGGCTCCAAGGTAGAAATAGGATGGAAGAGGGGCATGACAGAGAAAAAAGTGCTCAACCCAAGGCAGCCAGAAAGGAGAGAGCAAATGGATGAGCCAGGGATGGAGATATACCCTTCCAGGTCACGCCCCCAGTGACCTGCCACTTCAGGCCTCATCTCTTAACATCGTATTCTGCTACTGAACTCATCGGTGGATTCATCCACCGATGAGTATAGGATCCCCATGCTACAATACCTTTCCATATGCATGAGAATTTGAGGGGACTTCCTAGATCGAAACCGTAACAGCTGCCATTATTTCACTCTAAGTATGTCATGGTGGATATGCTTGGTCAGGATCCTGGGGGCCCATACCAGAAATTTCTCTGAAAAATACAATAAAGTGAGAATTTCTGGGTTATGGAACATGTCTCAACTTGGTTTCCCAAGGCAATAACCCATTATTCTCTGGAATGATTGTACTCGCTACACTGACACTGGTCTAGTTGTTAATCCTCTCTTTACCACGATAGGGATGCAATGTTTTCCTAAGTCAAACTTCTTTCTTGGGAGCAGAGCTGAAAGTCTTCTCTGTATCTCTCCTCGTGTATTTTTTTCTACAAAGACTTTGAGATCACTAAATAAATTTTCAACCAGCCAACTTTGTGTCCCCATGTACTCCTTGTTTCAAAGTGCTAGCACTGTGCTCAGTGCTGGATCTCCAACAGGAGTCTGTTTGTTGGCTAGCCAAGGTCCAAGTTTTATTTTCGACCCTTTTCTTCCATCCTCAGGTCCCTGGACTCTGGTTTCACTTATTCAATGAATATTTTCTGAATATCATACCCTACTCCTTTCCCCTCCAGATATTGGGGTTGGATAGAGGCCTGCATTCTGGCATGCTGTTAACTCAATTGTAAAGGCTCAGCCTGAATTCATTCATTTCCCCTCAAAAGTGATCTAGCCCAGCCAATCGCATTTTTCACCTGGAAAATTGCACTTGTCTCCTACTTTGTCCACTTCCCACTCTTTGCCCATCTAGTCCTTTCTTCACACAGCAACCAGAGTAAACACTAAAAAATATAAATCAGATTCTTTTAATCCTTCACATCTGGCTCTTGGCAGCTGGCTGCCACCTGTCTCTCTGAACTCATCCCATGTCATTGACTCACTATATTTCAGCCACTTTGGCCTTCTTTCCATGCCAGGAATAGGTCAAGCCTGCTCTTCCCTCTCAGCATTTGCGGTAGGTATTTCCTCTTCCCAGAACATTCTCCCTCTGAGATTCTTAAGGCTGCCTCCTCCCCATCACCCATATTAGGTCTTACTTTTATCTTCTGGGTAACATTTATTTACTTATTGGCACTGTTTATGTTTTTATTTATGGGTTTACTGCCTGTATTCCCTGCAATGTACGAGCTTTATGAGAATGCTTTATTTCTTTTATTCACTACTCTATGAGTACCTAGTATACTGTCTGGTACAGAGAGGTTCTCAAAAACTTTTGTTTGAGAAATGAATGAATGAGTCCAATGCAGTGGTTCTCAGTCTTGACTACCCATTGGAGTTATTTACAGAAAGGCAAGCTCTACCCAGGCCAACTGAGTCACAATCCTGAGCATAGGGCTTGGGTATGGGCATTTAATAAAGCTTCTCAAATAAATGTGCATCTAGAGCTATGAATCATATCATCCACTTGAAGAACAGAGACCATCTGAAGCAGAGCAGTTTAGGAAACTTACCTGAGATTTTGTTTCCAAATTCCAAATAAAGAGAGCTTTTGTTTTTTTCTGGTGTTTGGTGGAGTGTTTTGGGCAGTGATACCAGCAGCTGCCACTCCACCATCATCTCTGGCTACGTGGAGGAAACCAAGCTATAGGAGAAAAGAGCACGACCAACTCAGAAAGAAGCTGAGCCAATTTGAGAAGGAGGAAATGAATGGCAGGGAAAGGTAAGAAAAATGCTGGTGGTATAGTGGGAGCCCTTGGAGTCTCTCAGTCTAACCCCATTCAAATTCTCTTTTCTGCTCAAGCAGGGAGGGCTTAGGTTTCTATTACTTGCAACTGAAAGAATCTTGACCAATATTTGATCAAAGCAAATAATTGTGGGTCAAGAAAAGATAATTTAAAACGAATCCAGAAGACAGAATATTAAGGCGGCACCTTTATTGATAAAGCCCTAATTCCAAATATAGCCTGTTGCTAAACTAGAAATAATCTTTTACTTCTCTTATTTCAGCCAATGCTAGCATGTTTACAAAGTGTCACAGTTAAGCATTTCCACAGCCTAATGAAAAGTATTAAATCACTTACTCTTAATAAAGGGAACAGATTTGTGATGAAACTGCACTGTGCATTCAGCACAAAGCCCTGTACAGGCCCAGCCTCTTGCATTAGGGGCTCCTTGGCCACCTTGGGTCATAGAGAGAGTGAATGCTGAGTCCTCTATGATTCCCCATCCACTCCAATTCTAAGCCCAATGCTGCTCTTGAGCCTTCAGAAGGATATTGGAAGCATGGAAGCTTTGGTTTTAGAGTCCCTGAGAATCTGTAAGGCCCCACTCAAACAATGGAGGAAATCTGTAGGAAACTGCTCAAGATACACAAGAGAAGGAATACTATAAAGTTTCAAGAAATGGAGAGATAATGAAAAATGTATTTCGGGGAACTTTTCTGAAAGGTAGTTTTGTATATGATTGCAAGGTTCAAGGCTATGCAGAGCAGATATGAGGCCTGGCAATGTGCTTTCCCAAAACTCCATAAGCATTGAAGGCTGACAAGCTCTGCCTCACAAAATCTCAAATGCCAGTATACTTTACTCCTGCAATCCTTCTGCATCCCCCCAAAGAGAAGGTATACAAGAAAGAGAAATAAATAATACCATCCCAGGATGATTTCCTGCTGGATCTGATTTCTGCAGTGGGGACAGTGGGGACAGGGATAAGATGCATGAAATCTCACAAGGAAAGTAGGTAAATCAGGCCTCCAAGATGGAAGAGCTTGCTATCCTGTCATCGTGTTGTTGAGGTCCTGCCCCAGCCATTCTGTTAGATAGAGTAAGTGCTAGCTTTAGTCCAAGTTAGAAGCCACTGTGGCTGATCTCAGACTTCTGAAGCTATCACTTCTATTTGGTGGTCGATCAAGGGTTCAGTTGTGCTTTGAAGAGCTATTCAATTGGACAGTAATCTGCATTGCGGAGCAGCAAAACTAGGCCATGTACCTTAGGATATCTCAAAAACAAAGGCCTATTTAATTCGTCTCTCAGTACAAGTTATGATCTCTGTGATAAATCTGTATCCTGAGAATGGTGAGTCTGGTTAACTGGGAGCTTTCATTCTACTAAAGGAAGTAGGCAAGTTTGAAATCAAGCAAAATAGTTCAGTGTGGTAGAGTAGCTGAGCCCTGCCCCGATGGTCTAACTTCTTCACTCTTCATCGTGAAGTGATCAGCTTCCCAATACATAAATGTTGAATATTTCAAGTCTATGGGTTTGAAGGAGAGTCAAACTCTTAGAAGCCTGAGGAGCTACCTACTTCGTTCTGTCCAGCTTACAAACATGAAGCATCCCTCCAGTTCCCAAAATCTGGGGTGGGAGGGGAAAGAGAGTAGATTGTTATCCTTTTCAGGACAAACACATGTTTAAAAAAACAGCCTATCCAAATGTCTCTTTTCTAGCTTTTTATTTTTATATTTGAACCTGAAATTACCCCATCCATAAATATTGGCTCCCTGTAGGCTTTCTGTAAAAATGGTTGTATTTTGTCACATAAAAAGCCTAAATAAAAAGCCTCCATCAACCAGAGGTCTAAAGCAGATATAAACCTGTTAATTTGATAAGCTTTCCTAGACCTGGACCCATATCATCCATTCCGTGATCAACTCTCTAACAGGGATAGAATTTCCAGTGTAATCCTCCACCCAGAGCACCAGCTTCTGGTTTGGCAAGTAGAAGCCAACAGCTCCCACCACTCTGTGTGACGAGTGCTCCCCTTGCTGTAGCTCACTTGCCCACCTCCTGGCTCACTCACTTATTAAATGTCAGATCCCTAACATATACATATTTACACACAAAAAATTAGTACACATAAAACCTATTTTTAAAGCAATTTAAAAATAAGATTAAGAAAATCTTGGGGGTGTAATATTTATTCCTCTCTCCTCCATATATGATCTAAGTATACTTCTTTGCCCCATCAATACTGAGTTTGACTCTGCTACTTGCTTTCCCGTAGGATATCAGTTGATGTGATGTGAGCAAAGGCATGAAGTATTCCATGCATTTGCCATGATCATGAAAAGAACAAATCACTGGTCACTGGTCACTGATCACTGGTCCAACAAGAAGGTATAGACTAAGTCCAGGGTAGGTCTGCTAAGACTCAATCAATCTACAGACATAAGAATGAGAATACATGATTACAGTTTGAAAGCCACAGGGTTTGGGGATTATTTGTTAGACACCTTTACTGTGACTACAACTAAGTAAGACAGTAATAGTGTACACCTGTAATTCAAGCACTCTGTGATATTGAAACACAAGGATTATAAGTTTGAGCCCAGCTTAGGTGATTGAGAGGTTGTCTCAAAATAAAATAATAACCTTAATAAGAGTAACAACAACAACAATAATAATAATAAGCACTGAAGATGTAGTTCAGTTCAAAAGGCTTGTATTTAAATCCCAGTAACATACAAGCAAGTTGTAAACACCAAAATTGGAATGGAAACACACTAACAGATTTTACTACATACATTTTTAAACCTGAGTATAAATTCTTAAGAAAATAACACCACAAGTAAGATTGAAAATTAATCTGGGCCAAAAATTTTGAAAAACATCTATGGTAGATGCAGATGAGTTGAAAACAGGCAGGGCGGGAGATTTGGCTCAGTGGTGCCACTGCCTGCCTCGAAAGTACAAGGTCCTGAGTTCAGCCCCCCATACAAAAGAAAGAACGAAAGAAAGAAAGGAAGGAAGGAAGGAAGGAAGGAAGGAAGGAAGGAAGGAAGGAAGGAAGGAAGAGAACAGGCAAAGAGGAACAGAATGTGTAAAATACACTTGGGGTGATGAATCTTAACCCCGTCTTTTGAGGAACATCATGCAACTAGTAAAGAGAATGAGTTGATCATTTCTGTAAGGATGCTACCATGTAAGGATGTTCAAGACAACACAAATTGCAGGACATGTTATTAGTAAAAAATATCTTGGACAGGGACTTGGGAGGAAACCCACTACACTTGAGATTGGAAATGGAGGAGGGAATGTGAGGATGGACACCCTCAATTTGGCTGTCTCTGTACCTTTGGATTCCTTTCTGATGTCCATAAATTAGGTGTGCATTTGGTCTTAGTTACAGCTTTGCCCAACTGTTCAGTATTGTAACCATCCCATTATCGCATGGTGATCCAGCCATAGGGACAGGACCTTCCCCAGTGATGAGAAGATTTCTACCCTCGACGATAGCTGTTTTGCTTAGATCCAATTTTTAGAAAGTACCTCTGAGTATTACCACATATTCATATAATCTGATAGTCCCTGATTTTGTCTTCAACTTGACTTTATCATGGTCCCATGTAGAAAAGAATGATATGAATTCAAAAGTGAGGCACATTCAGTAGAAATTGTGCTTCAAATTCTGAATTTTGATCTTTTCCTAGGATAGAAATACACTGACCAATACTGTCTCATGATACTTGGCACCAGCAGCAACCCACAGCTCCTAGTCAGACACAGTCAGAAGGATAAATAACTGACCCTCTCCACGTCTGTGTCAGTAGGCTATGTTTGGTAGGCTAGATGTATTGAATGCATTTTCAACTTACCAGGGCCTTATTAAGGCATCATCCCATTATAAGTCAAGGAGTATCTGTATATCTAAATCCACTACTCTTCTACTCTTCTTCCCCAGTTCATTTTAACTTTGTGAAGATAGACACACCATCTTATTTGTGCTTTGTGATTACCAAAGTCAGGTTTAGCTGATAGATGAAGCGATTTCTGGAGCAAAGATTAATGAGGCTATGTATTTTCACTCCTCACTTGTAGACTCAGAGCTACAAAGGAGATCTCAGACCAGTAGCTAAACCCTCATTGCTAAATGAGACCTCAGGGAACAATGAGACCTCAGATGTCCCAGAGCTGGGAGTCAGAACCGGGACACTGAAGACAGGAGCCAACTCGCAGTTCAGTCTTCTCTCTTCTACCAGCTCCTTCAATCATCCAACTTGGAGACAGGCTGGTTCAATGGTCTGAGAAGGCAGTGAGGTATCAGGACACAGTGACTTCAGCATGAGCCTTGGAATCAAACTAACATGGGTTAAAATCTCAGTTTTGGGATTTGTGCAAACTGTGCTGATGAAAATGTTACTGACTCTCTGTGTCCTCACAAAATAGAATGGTAACAGCTACCAAGCAGAGCTATTGTGAGAGGAAAAATTGAGACAAGGTTTACAAGGCACTCAGCTCAGTGCCTGGCAGAGAGTAGGAACTAATTAAACGTGAACTCCATTCCCTTCTCTGCAGAATACCTCCTTAGCTAAAAGTGCTTCTTTATGCATCAGGGAATTAACACCACTGTTAAGAGATTAATTCACAGCGATGCACACGAAAACAGTGATTCAGATCATGGCAAAAAAACTATAATTAAAGTATCTGGTATTGTTTGATTACAGGGTTGGCTTCACTCACTTTAGCACTTTGCGGGCACAGAGTAGGCAATCTAGAGGCAAAGTGTGGCTTTATACTTGAAAAGGTTTCTGCCCACTTCCCAGGGCAAGGTGGTGGTTATTTCCCTGACCCTTGTCTGCACCCTAGTGGGATGGACTAGAAAGAGGGAAATTTACATTTACTGAACATCTACTATGTGCCAGGCCCTTTGCAGACTCATTCCTCACTTTCTTCTCCTAGAAATCCCAAAAGGTCAATATACCGCTTGTAATTGTATTTGACAACCAAGAATGCTCAGGCTCACAGGTAAATTCAATAAATTTCTCAAAATGTCATTCTCAGTGAGGGATAGAGGTAGGATTTAATTTAAATCCCATGAACTTCAAAGGCTGCCTCCTATTTTAGGCACCAAATTTACAGCTAAGTATGTAACAGGCAACATTTTAAGTACTTTAAATGTTCCAGCAAAGAGTGCTAGTTAACTATTCAATTCTGTGCTCTCCCTTTTTACTAACATAAACCACATTTTTATTGTGTAGCAATGTATCCAACTATAGATCAGCATTTCTCAATTCCCTTTGCAGCTAAGGAAGCTCAAATGATCTAACAAATTATTTGTTAAGACCACCAGGAAATCTGCTAAAAAGATATTGGTTCATTTGAAGGACAATATTTTACGTCCTGTGTCTCTCACCTTTTGTTTTGCTGCTGGCCTAGAATATGGACTGAGAGTTGGTGCTGACAGTCAACATGCAACCACAAGGTTCACCAGGTGAATCTGAGAAGAGGAACAACTTCTAAAGATGGTACAGCAGAAAGTTAGAGGAAGTCTTGGGTTCCTAACAACTGTGGAGTGACTTGCCAATGGAGGATTCCAATTTTTCAGTTTGTTTTAAATGAGAGAGAAATAAACCTGGCCAATTTACCTTACTTTTTTGTTGTTGTTATTGCACCTGGACATAATCTTATTTCGCCTACGATTTATTTAACCCTCCAATAATTCTATGAGACAGGTTTTATTTTTATTTCACATGTGTGTGTGTTCAGGTGAGATAACTGAAACACAGAGCAGTTAAGCGACTTTCCCTAAATCATGGAGCTAGTACGTAGCGGAGAGTGGATTTGAACTCAATCCAACTTCTGTAACACTCATGCTCTTAATAATCATATTAGATTGCTGAGTCGGGCTCTATATCAAAGACTTTTCCAAAGCTGAAGAACTTTCATGTCTCAGTGGAATTTTTTCTTCAGAATCAAACTTTATTTCTGATGGCTTGAGCCCTATTTGCATCTGGCATGAGGTTAGTTTTTCACTTTGTAAGAAATAACATTCTAATGGGTTTTTAAGGGCCCAGAAGACTTGTTAGCCATTCCCTGGCTGCTGCAGGACAAACTCATTAAAAACATCTGAACAAAACCAACAGAACTTGAAGGTAACAAGAAAATGAAGACACTGTGCAGGTGGGGCTAGAGAATTCACCAGTAAATCACAGATCGTGGAGGGCTGACTCACCCCCCTGAAGTTCAGACCCTGCATCCAGGAGATTTCACCTGTTTGCTTTCCAGGATCCCATACAGTAGAAATGAGACTTGCAGTCTCTTATGCCTTATACCAGGATTTCTGTCAATACAACAATTTGGGAATCCCTGGAGTTCTTGCTTAATAGAATTTTATCTCTGTAGAAAGAGTTTGCTAAGCAAATGAATGAAGCAAACAAAATTGGAGGAAAAATGTTTACAGAGCTAAAAGGAGCAAATTATTTGGCAGCCCTGGAAAAGTATCCAATTACAGTAAAATATGATTTACCCAGAATTCTATCAATTAGGGTTTGCTTTTTATTAATTGGATCTGTAAAATGGGAATAATCACACTGACATCTCAGGTTACTAATAGGGAACATGTGAGATACAGCTTTTTCAGATGACCCAAGATATTGATTACCACAGAGGTAAGAATACCTGGAGATGTGCTTTTATGCTTTTATGGGCTCCAGGACCCAGGGCCCACCACGTTGTTCTCTCTTCCAGCCTCTGGGAAGTAGCCCACAGAAGATACAGAGACTAGTTTTAAAATCATGAGCAGAGAGAAGCAGCATTCTGTTGTCCTGAATAACCCAGGCAGGCACAGAGCAGAAAGAATTGGCCCTGGTATTTGCAAATACTCTTGCAGGTTTTCAGGTTACCTGGTATTAGGAAGCCTTGCTTAGGAAATCTCCTAACCCCTGGACCCTATCAAGAGGCAGCTCAGCACAGTGGTGAACACCAGTTATCCTCAGTCCAAATCTTTGACTTCACCAACTCAACCATGTTAGTTAAATATTTGCAAACTGAAACTAGTAATCACACCTATAGCTATTTATGGTGGGGGTTCGATCAGGTAACTCATGTCAAAGGCTAGAAGGATATCTAGCATACAGTTAGTGATCAATAGTTAGAGGTCAGTGTTAGTTTTCATAATTATTAGTGCAGGCTTTGGCATGGTTTTCTTCTCTCTTTCTGGGACAACCTCATCATGGCGGCTCCTACTCTCATGTGCTGGTGGCAAAGCAGGCTTCCTAAGAAAGGAGCCCGGTGTAGAGACAGACCCTAAAGAGGCACTGAAAAATAGGCTTTATGGGTGTCCATTAAATGATTAGAGCTTAATTTTGAAGGCAGGACCATCAGTTAGGCTTAAATCCTAGTTTCTGTGACCTTTAGCAAGATCTTAGGACCTCAGAATGCTCAGATATATCTCTGTGCCTGTGAAGTTCACTAATTGACAGATCTCTTCCTCTTGGGAGTTTAAACACTGTACCCAGTGCTCAATTCTAAGGCTGTTCTGAACTGACAGGCTGGTTAGAGAAACGGTCCATGCAATTTTATTGAGAGAAGATCTGCATAACCAACCACCCCAAATTTTAGTGGCTTAAAACAACAACCCTTCATTTAGCTAATGACTCTGAGAGTTGCCAATTTGGTCTGCATTCAGCAGGGCAGGATTGGTGGGCTTTAATGGGTTCATTCATATATCTGCAGTCAGCTGCTTGGCTCTGCTTCTGGAGATAGCTAGCTGGGGTTGGGTTCATGAGAGCAACAGGGCTACATGTGACTCATCATCCAGCAGGGCAGCACAGGCTTGATAACATGGTGGCACCCATGGGATTGCAAGAAAAGCAAAAAGGAGTTATTCCAATATACAAAAACATTTCAAGTTTCTGCTTACATCACAGTGGCTACATTTGTTGCTTTGTGTTGCTGGGACAAAATACCTGACATCCACAACATAAGGGAGGAGAGGTTTATTTTGGAACATGGTTTCAGAGGATTCCGTCCATGGTTGGCAGGCCCCAAGGCAGCATGATAGAAGGGCATGGCAGAGGAAAGCTCCTCATTTCATGGTATCTGAGAGGCAGATAAGGGGAAGAACCCAAGAGGAAGGGGGTCAGAGCCAAGATATAGTCCCCAACATTTAATGCCCCCACAACCCACCGAGACATATCCAGAAGTCTGCTTTACTAATCTCCTAGGCATCTCTCAAGCTAATCAAATTGATGATCAGGATTAACCATTACTGTGGCCAAAGCATATAGCTAAATCCAGAGTAGTATGATGAGGAACTTCCCAAAGATGTGCATGCAGGGAGGCTTGAAGCAATCAGAAGCCATATCGTTCCTGCAACAATTTATCACCCTCACCATAGGACCTGTTTGGGGAGAAGTATTTCTGGAATCACCTTTTACACATTAGGCCAAAGTGACTTTCCTCTTAATAAATTCCAAGGAGAAATCATTTTGTCTAGCAGTCCAGGCAGTCTGAATAAAGAAATTTTTCTCATCACTACTGATTGAAAGATGGTATCTTGCATATGGATTTTCTCAAACTGTGAATCAGTGTCCTTTGAGACCTGCTAATCATTGAATAACCTAAAATCCACCCTGTGAAGCCTGAGAAATATTATTTGAAGGAAAGGGACATGAAGATTTTGAAATTGAGCCTGAGCACCAAGAATCTGAGCTCTCTAAGCAGAAAGAAGCATGTAAAAAGGTTAGAGGGCAGTAAGCATGGTCCTGGAGCCTTGGGCCCTGTGGTTGTTTCAGGATCACATGGAGGTGAGGACATATTGAGCAGCAGATCTCTCAGGGGTCCCTGAAAGAAGAGGCAACCACCCTTGCCGGGCTCTCCTCCTCCTGTAACGTATGCCACGGCTGACAAATTCCTTGATATTGCCGCTCTTCTCAAGCACTGTGCATTTCTGGAGCCTTCCAAGGGAGTGCAGAGCTGAGACCAGAGGGGCACCTGCAGTCCCATGAGGCCAGGCCAGGATAAGCACGGCATGCAGGAGTTAATCCCCTCTCCCTGCCCTGTGCTCCCACAGTCCCTCCTGATGGCCCTCTTGGGCAAGATCTAAAACAATCCCACACGGCCTGTCACTCACAAGTGGCAGACATCTGGTCTCCAGAAAGCACTCAGCTAATTCTTGCCTGGCAAACTCCCGGAGTGCAGGTCACACCCAGCAGCTCAGCACTTTCCCCTGGCTCTGAGGACCTGACAGCCAAAAAGATCCAGTGTAGGCCCATGCAAATTCTAAAGCATGTCAGACCCTGGCCACCCATGGCAGAGGCTCTTTACAGGCCTCCCTCAGACTCCTCTTTCTCTCCATGGATCCCCATCATCATTGACGACCCTCTTAGAAAGATGGACTCTGAGCAAGGTGAAGGAGGGAACATTCTCTGAAAGAGGATCCTTTCCAGCAGTTGTTCTAAACTAATAAGCTGATAAGGCAATCCCTAGGACAGGCCAAATGGAGATTAGAGGCAGAGGAATGAGAGGCATCACTGAGGCCTGAGATGAAAACTAAGAGAATGTGGAACAGGTGGTCTGCCTGTATGTGTTCACACTGGGAAGAACACAGAGCAAGGCCAGCACCCTCTGCTGCTGCTAAAACATAGCTACCCCTGGGCCCATGCCTCTATCTCCAGGTACAAGCAGGAGCAGGACATCTGCTAGAGTCTCCCCAAATCTCCCCAACTTGTTTGGTCAACTGGGAGCCGTTGCTGCTCCACACACAACTGTAGGGACCCCAGATAAACGATTTGGCACAAAAGGAAGAGGACCTCAGCATCCAAAGTCGAGCTCAGGCTTCTGAGTAGGCCAAGGACCTTTCACACAGCCTTCAAGTCCTGGCCCTGCCTCCCTCTACCTCTCCTGCCTGCCATTCACACAGACCCAACCCCAATCCCACTCTCCTTGATGCCTTCTCTGGTCTCTCCACCACCACCAGTCTGAAATAATTTCATCACACCTGTATTCAGGCCATGCCACAGTTTCCTCATCTGTAAAATGGACATAGCATCATACCTACTCCAAAAGTTGTTGTGAGAACTGAGAAAAGGGTTTAGAATGAAGCCCTGTTTATCAACAAAATTTGGTAATAATAATAACTCTTGTCAGTGCACAGGATTTATGACTTACCTCCACTGGGTGAGATTTTTGAAACCAAGAAGTGATGTAGCCTTTTTCATCTCTGAACCCTGGAGATTGGCAGACAGCCTTAAACCCACCCAACTGATACTCAGGCTTGGGAGAATGTTTGATGAATGAAGGAGTGGCAGGGCCAGTGACAAGACAATCCGTGAGCCAACAGCACCCTGCTCCTCTCCCCTTCATCTGCCCGGCCGTCTGCACTGTGTGGCCCTCCTTCAAAGCTGACCGCACTATCTGGGCACTGGCTGCCAGCAGTCTCAGCTTCAAGCAGCCTCCAGAGAGGCCACTGCGCAGGCTGAGAGCACTGTGGAAGTGGCCCTGGGGCTCTGGTTCTGGTACAGCCCAAACCTTTGTGACTGGCAAAGCAGGGGCTTGGGGTTTTTGCGATCCCAGCCTTGCCTTGGGCACCCATTAAAGCAATGAGCGTGGTGCACTTGACTTTTGCCTTGTCTTGCATGCTTCTCAGCGCGGACGGAGAGTAATGGATGTCAGACGTCAAATTTCTTATCATGTTGTTTGTATCTAATAAGTGAATCGCCCTGTTTTTTTTAAGAAGTCAGCTTTTAAAAATACTGTGTTTGAACATCTGTCAAGGGCTGGGGATTAGCTGAATAGGCACTGGATGCCAGGATATTATATTCTCTCTTATCCTTTATACTGTAATTATCTTGATCCTCAAACAACTCAGCAACAGTTACAACCACTTTTGCAGACTTGTTGTTGCTGCAAATTCAAAAAATTATTTTATTTGAATCTAAATTAAACTGATATGTAACAAGGTTTTTTTTTCATGCGAAGTCTCAAAAAACAGTATCTGCAGATGATTAAAAAACAGTAAAACACGGACAATTTCAAAGTTTATTTCAAGAATAAACTCATGAAAATTCATCTAATTATGCAGCAGTGTACCAAAAATAATCTTTTCCAAACCTAAATTTGTTTAACAAAACACACAGTCAGCTAAGCCAAATGAAAGCAAACGTGTGTTTATGCCATAGTCACCCCCCTCTCCTTGGCTGCTCCAGTGGGCACAAGGGCTTGGCATGGTCCGGGAGCCCATAGGTGGCTTTGGAATCCTGACACTTTGCTTGTCAGTGTTTCTCATGAGGGGTTCATCGCTATCCAGGGGTCACCCGGGAGCTGCCGGTGTGAGTGGTCTCCATGCCCGGCAGTGTGGAGAGTTGGGTGAGAGAACATAGGGCAGTTACTCTCAACAACTTAGAGGGAAGAAGGGCCCACCAAAATATCGGGCACATAAATGCCTGCTCTATCCCGCTACATGTGGCAATTATTAATACCAATATGACAACACCTACTGGGTACTGAGGCCTTGCACTGGGTCAGGTGTTTAAGAGACTTACATTCATTTTATCCATCAATCAATATAACAAAACTCGGTGCTGTTGCCAAAGCCCCTACTTGACAGATGCAGAAAGTGAAGTTCAAAGGTGAATTGGCTGAGCTGAGACTTTAATGTCTCCACTCAAGTATCATGTTCTTAATCTGCTATATTCTATTTTGTTGGTTAACCCTTGAGTTGAGCTCTGCCAGGGAATCTGTGGGAATCTCAGTTGTCCCATTCCAAACAAGTTCCTGGTGACTCTCTGTATCTCAGTGCACCCTAAAAATGGAGAACACCAAACTTAAGATACAGTAAAAATTTTTTAAATCATAAGACATTAATATTCCATCAGATTTTATGCCCTCAGAGTATAGAAAGTATATTTATTTTATTCACAGTTGCATCCCCAGCACCTCCTATTAGAATACTTTCACCAAATCTGGTAACATCAATAATGTATGGGAAGTGAAATGATAAGACTAGATTCTTTCCTATACATATGTTTAAACCTTATTTGGGAAGAAAAAACTGCTATGAGCAGATGAGAGAAGAACTCCAGTGAATACATGATCAAGGAGATGTTGATTAGTAGCTGGAGTGGTGACCTATCAATACTGTAATATTGGAATTGTCCCACCAAGCATTAAACATTGGGTTCTTGTCTCAGTCGCACAATTTCCTAGCCGTGTGGCAAGGGCAGGCTTTTTAACTTCTCTGAACTTCTGTAGAAGATGGTTCATAATGACCCCACTCGGCTTGTCTGCTTGTACTACTGTGGGACTCCTTGGTGTCCAGAAAGCACTGCTGCATGCTGTATGAATTGTCACAACCACCATCATTTCTGTCAATGAGAGCAGAAAAAGCAAGCTGACCTCGCTGGAGGAAAGGCTGGAGGTTTAAACATGAAGGAGCAGCCTGCTGTGCTGTGGACTGGAATGTACTCGAGGAGGAGACTGAAAATCGAGGGTCAATATCAAGTTCAAATCCTAGGTTTCCAGAGGCCTTGTAGCATCCTGGAGATTCCCAGTCACTCCACCCTTTGCATCCTATTGGCAATGTTAGGTGTTCACTAAATATTTTAAAAATCAAGTTCCTGTGTCTTAACAGCAATAAATGAATTGAGAGACTTCAAAGCCTCGATAAAATCTATTTCTTTCCTCTGCTCACACAAATCAAATAAAATTACCTGAACCACTATCTTCACAAAGTTCTGTGCTCCACATTGTCACTGTGGCTCCTCTCTAACTGAGGTGGAGAAGGTGAGGAAAGAGCCTGAATGTGGGAAGAGAATGATGGAGAAGTACACACTGGACACCGTAGGAAGATGCTCCTCCTCCAGGAGAAGTGACTGGGATTTCCAGGGCAACAGAACAGCCCTGCATCCCTCAAATACTTTGATACATGCTTTCCACAATTGCCTCGTTGAGTGATGGTCTCTTATATCAGCATCCACCTATTAGTTCAACAAGTGTCTGTAGCCGCTACTGTGAGCCTGGCACCACGCTAGCCTCTGGAGCCTCAGGTTTTTCTCATTTTCTGTGTCTGTCACCCTGCCCAGTCCCTTAAACTTTGTTATTCTCAGTTTGTTTATCTGAAAAATAGGCATCATTTTATATGCCTTCCCAAATTGGCAGGAGGGCCAAATGAAATCAAAATGATCAGTATACTACCTGACATATAACATTTAAAAGAAATAGTAGTTAATGAGTTCAAGATAGAAAGAAAGAAAGAGAGAAAGAAAGAGAGAAAGAAGAAAGAAAAAGAAAGAAAGAAAGAAGAAAGAAAGAAAGAAAGAAAGAAAGAAAGAAAGAAAGAAAGAAGAAAGAAAGAAAGAAAGAAAGAAAGAAAGAAAGAAAGAAAGAGAGAAGGAAGAAAAAGAATCACTGGATCTAGTAATGGGATAGGTTGTAGGAAGAACTAATGATAGTTGGAAGTTGAAAATAATGCATGCACATGCCAAGAAAGAATGAAAGAAAGAGCTGATGCCCTGCCTGCAAACTTCCCATTACCCCTGATGGATTCTGAATGAGCCCCAACTCTTGAGACCCAGGTCGCCTCCCCACCCCTCACAGCCCTGACTTCTGTCCCCATCATCTGCCCTCCTGGTTTGCCACACGTGGCACTGATCACTTAGTTCTTGAAGTGAATGTGCTTTCTCAGGCCTGCCTTGCTTGGAGAGGCCACAAGGCCGCCCTTGCTGCCCTATCCTGCCTGTTTTGTTCGCTCCTCTGGCCCCTGCAGCACTTGGACAAACAATCCGTGAGTTGCTCCTTTGGCAGACTTGTGACCAGCTTTCCAATGATCATGAGCTCCTAGAAGGTAGCAACCTACCCTGGCCCTTCATTGGCCCTGTGTCCCTGGGCCTCAATCAATTCCTGACATTCGGTCTGTGGTGCTGGAAGAGGTAGAAAGCCATAAGCAGACAGGGAGCAAGAGCCTAAGTATCTCAAGGACGCCAGCTCCCTGGGATTAAAGGAGGTGTCCAGGGACAGGCTGAGAAGAGAAATCACCTGGAGAACCTCTGGAAACAAAATAAAATAATGCACACATGCACACATACACACATACACACCTGGGCCCCAGGCAAGAACGGATTTAGCATGAAATTAATGAAGTTTATATTGATGGCCTTTCACATGCACAACCCCTTCCAGGGACTTGAGAGGAGCTCTAGCAATTTCTTATTCATAATTTTAGACTTAAAAAAAACTTTCCATGTGCAATGAGCTTAGGCCTCCCTAAAGCTAGCTCCAGGATCCACAGATTCAACAAGATTGTGACGTGATTCTGATATGTAGACAGATTCAGAGATCACTTGCTACTCCTTGTATAATTCATAGACCAGAAGTATCACCATCACAGGCAAGGAGGTCAGAAAAGGGTAGACTCATGGGCCCCACCCAGACCTACTCAGTCTGATTCTGAGCAAAATCTCTGGGCTGATTCACATGCAAAAGTTCACATTCTAAATAAAGCTGTGAAGCACTGATCTAAATAGTTTCTCTTCAGGAAAAGTATTTCCTCCTCTGGAATCAGGGTGGTCTTCAAGGAGGAGGTGATCTCTAAACAGGGCCTTAAAATAGAGGCAGGTTTGGGTGTGTGAAGAATGCTCCAACAGAGGGAACAGCATCCACCATAAAATGGCGGCAGAAATAGAATAGAAAAGATAATCCTGGACGAATTATCTCAGTGGGAGAGGGAAGGAAGCCAGGAAAACTGTTAAAGATCACACATGCAGGAATAGAGTTTTGGATTCTAATTAAATAGGAATGTAGCCTTGGAGTTTCCATTAAAGGGATATGGGAAAAGGCGCTGGGATATGAGAAAAGGAGCCACCCTACCCTCCCTATTCCTTGCAGCCTCCAACCCTACAGGGCCCTCTGTTTAACTCATTGCTGTGACCCAACTCCAGCTCCTCACAGGGCCAGAAAGGGGGTCAGGGAAGGGAGTAATGTAGCAAAGTACCAGCAATGTATGAGAACCCGAAAGTTACCTGTGATTCTTTGAACCTTGGGGTCAGAGGTCAAGCTCACCTGTTTCTCTGTGTTATCACCGGGTCCAAATTCTAATACATAGTGAATTTTCAATGCGTGCATAAATGGACAAAAATAGCCAAAATTAATGGGAAACTCATCATTTGGCCTTAAATTGGATTTTGTCAAGGCTGGGGTTATATCTACACTTCAATGACTACACCAATAATAATGTAATGAACATTTACTACATGTCTGTGCTAACTAAGCATCTTATGCACATCATCTCATTTAATCCCACCAGACAGGTGAAGAAAAGCAGGCTTGAAGGGGTTGAATAGTTTGTTCAAAGTCTCATGACTTTTAGGAAGCAGAGCAAGAGATAAAACTCAGCACTGAGCTAAGATCAAAGCAAGTACTCAACCACAAAGCCTCCCATGCCTGCCACAGGTGAAATAGATTCCATCAGGAAACGTGCACTTGGCTTCAATCTGGCCCTCCCTACCTCCTCATTCAAATGTTAGCAAAAGTGGAGACCTCATTTCTTGTTGATGGAATTGCAGTCTTGGTCTTACAATGAGAGAAGGATCTGTGATTTAGTTGATACCGCTTTCTCACAGATGCAGACGACTCCTCAAAGTAACCCAGCATGAGAGGTGGGTTTCCTAGTTCTTATAACACTAGCTTGTATGCTAAGATAAAAACAAACATCAAAAACATGAGGTTAGCTTGCTTTGTTCTATCTTTACTATTTCGTATCCTGTCCCAAACATCAGTTCTCTCTTGCCCTTTCTATTTTCTTCATGTATTTATTTATTGCTTCAACAGGCATTTATAGGTGCACCTTAGTGAGGTAAGTTACCTTCAGAGGAGAGACAGGAATTTAGAATGTATAAGAAAAAACAAGAGAGGAAAAAAAACAGAAGAAAGAAGAGTAATAGAGAAGGGAAGAAAGAAGTGAAGACAGAGAAAGAAATTGGAAGGAGGGAAGAAGGAAGGAAGAAGAAAGGGAGGAGAGGAGTACAGAGGGGAGGAGACAAGAAAAACATGAATTGAGCACTTGCTTTTGGGCAGTCAGAATTGATTTAATCTGCACAGAAACTCTGCAGGTAGTCACTTATTACCTCTAATTTATAGATGAGGAGCCCATAGCACAGAGAACTGAAATACATTGCCCAAGGTCAGAGAGGAGGAAGATGGTGAGTCTAACATGCAAACCTAGCAGGTGTGGCTCCAGAGACTTTGCCTGGCAGCTAGGAAGGTCTTTGTGTTAAATGCCCTTCTTCTGCTCTGATAGCCACCGGAAGTGGAGCCGATGCCTGCAGGGACATTACTGTCTCCGAGAGCCTTTATCACTCCTCTTTGGCTCTTCTCTGGAGAACCACCTTCACACGAATTTCCAGGGACCTTCAGCAAGGAAGGCCAGCAGAGAGATATGCACTGCATCAGAAAGCAGAGAAGCGGGGCATGGAAGGTCACAGGTTTAGAGCCAGAAGGGCTGGCTTAGCTGTGTCCCTGCACCTCCTATCCGTGACGCAGGATGAGACAACTATCTCAACTATCTGGCTCCTCCCCTGGAAAATGGAACAAGAGTCTGTTCTACCCTATCTACTCCAGAGGGTAGAACTAAGGTGAAAGTAGCTTATGACTTCAAGGGGCAAAACCAGTGAAAAATGGACACAGCCATTGCTTTTCCTCTGCTGAATTCGATGCGGATGTTTGCTTCAAAGGAAAGAAAGAAACTCTTCAGAGGGCCTGAACTTAGTATGAGGATGTCAAAGAGAAGCCAAAGAGAAAAGCTTAGGAGATGAGCACTTTATGCTCTGTGAGTAAGGTGAGGGATAGAATATTTGGGACGATCTAGAAAGGGTCCAGGAGATGGTTAGTTTGTTTTTGCATAAATGAACGCTTACATCACTCACTCACTCATTCATTCATTCATTCATTAAATACTCTTTGCGTGCCTCCTATGTGCCATCCACAGGGCCAGTACTGGGGTACAGAGCTTCAGGGAACAGACACAGGCCCACTCCTCATAGAGCTTGCAGTGTGCAGAAAGTCAGACACTGAAAAAATTAATGCAGAATTTAAATGCAGAACTATAAACTGTGGCCTGTGCTATAAGACAAAGAAGAAATTTTTATAAGAAAGAACAGTATGGGGCGGGTGTGGGCTGAGGCACGCTGGAGGACTTGATGCCCTACTCCTCATGGTCCTCCCCTCCCACCATCCACCCATTGCTAGATGAACGTCCCAGGCTGGTGTTATCTGGCTTTAGAGAGCCATCTTTTGCTTATCCCATAAACACCTGAGCACAGGTCTCCCGTACTCCTCTGCAGCCCTCTTTGATGGGTTCCCTGCGTGTTGTTATCATCCCTATTTTACAGATTTAAAAAATGTTCACAGCCATACAATGATTTGTCCAAGGTGAGCCAGGTAGAAAGGCCAGACAAGAGCTTTCCAGCTTCAGATGCTCCTCACCATCTCTTCTCAGGTCTGAAAACTGCTCCCTTGAGCTTTGCACTTGGCTACCATCTTTGCTTTGTAACTTGGCTTTGCTGAAGTAGACTTCATATGCCATAAAATTCACTCCTCTTAGGAGTGCAGTTTGATGCCTTCTGACATCTTCGTCCACACATTCATGCAACCTCTGTCACAGCTGAGATTTAGACATTTCCATGGCTCTGCTCCTCCACAATCTTCTCCCAACACCCAAGGTAACTACCAGTTTCCTCCTTTTCATCTTTCCAGTCTTGGCTTCCTTACCCCCTCCCCAAAGGCCTCAGGGAACACCCCGCCCGTCCTCTAGGATTCATTCACTAGGATTCATTCAGAGACCCTGGTTATTCTCTCCCTAGCACTTACCACAAGCTGCACGCCTTGCCTTTCGTTCACTTGCCCATTTGCTCTCTTTCTGTCTGCTCTAAGCCACGTAAACTCCATAAAGGAGAGGATTCCGTCCTCCTTTATGGTCTTGTAACCCCAGAGCACAGTGCTGGGGACATTACTTCCTTCTTCAGACAAGGAGTTGTGAGTTCTTCGCCGAGTCAGAAATGATCTCAGCCCGTGCAGAGCTCACAATCGAATGGAAGTCTTGTGGCAGGCACACAGGTAATGCTGACACAGATAATCCCTAAGGCTTGTAGAACACACCTACTAACTACGTGCCTGCTTGTTCTAAGTCCTTTACCTAAATTCACTCATTTAATCTTCTCAACAACACTGTATGGTAGGCTCTGCTACTATTGCCATTTTAAAGAAAAGGCAAATCAGGCAGAGAAGGATTAAGTAACTGACCCAAGTCAGCCCGTAGAGAAAGCATGAAGATGGGCCACTCACTCTCCAGCAGGGCTGACTGATACACGCCCTAGGAGAGGGTGTCAGGAGGGCTCCAGAGAGCAGAGAAAGCAAAGCGTGCTCTGCTCAGACGAGGTCAGGCGTCCAGCAGGTCCACCCCGGGGGAAATGACAAATGACAAATCCTACGTCTGGTCCACAACGAGTAGCAAGAAGCAGTCTCCCACCCCCAGGCAGGACTTTCAGACCTCTGAGGGGAGCGAAGTAGGGTCAGATGGGGAGCAAAGGGCTTGCCCGAGTCCTGCTGTGGCCAAAGGGTGCAGTCAGGCCGGAGCCCCAGCACTTCAGCCGGCCTGGCTGAGTTGTCCCCACACAGCTCCCACGCGGCCCAGAAAGCACGGGAGCCGAGGCCCCAGGCCCAGGGAGGGACCTGCGGGCCCGGGGGATGGACCCGTCGGATCACGCCAGCTTCCCCAGGCCCCGCGCGCCCGGCCGCAGTTCCCAGCCGCGGGCAGTAGGTGGCAGTGGGTCGTGAGAAATGTGGGCCCTGGCCGGGCCCTGGCGGCCGAGACCCAGCCTGGAGAAAAAGGTGGCTGGGCTCGGGCCCGCCGCGCCTCCGAGAACCGCGCCCGGGGTGGACGAGGGCCGCGCGGACACTCGCGGCCACCCGGGCCCAGGTCGGCGAGACTCCGAGGCAGCGCCGGGCCGAGCGGGGACCCTGGGCACCCTCGGGAGGGCCAGCCCGCCGCCAGTGGGCCGCACGGTGGCCCCGCGGGGGAATTCACTGCCTGGCGGACTTGTTTTATTTTCAATTCAAGCAGTAGCCGTGGTGCGGCGAGGTTAAGGGGCTTGGTGGTGGCCGCAAGCTGGCGCGGGGCTGCACAGGAGTGGATTAACAGGACGGAGAGCGCTTTCCCCGCCGCGCCGATCCCCAGGGGCTCCCGGGCGTCGCCGCGGCTCCAGGGTCGAGCGGTGCCCTGGGCTCTGCGCTCCGGGCTCAGCTGCGGCGTGGCCAAAAGCCAATTTGTCCGGCTCTGAACCAGTGTCCAGTGCGGGCAGTGGCTTCCGGGGCCTTTCCGTGTCCTGAGCCACTCCGCGCCCCTCAGAGTCCGGCTGTGTCCCCGAGCCTGGATTTGGACCCGAGCTGCGCCTCCAAGATCTGGCGCCGGACCCCTCTGTCTCCCTGCTCTTCCTGTGCTCGGCCTCCACTCACAACATTTTTTTTTTAAAGCACTTTAGTCCCCGGGAAATCGGGAATTCGTAGATCTTTACACCCACCCTATGAGGCAGCAGCGAAGAATGTTTACATCCGCAGAAGAGAGATGTAAAGGGTGCAAAGCAAAATCAGGGCAGAATCGGGTCTCGAACCGGTGGACAGGGCTGCCTCCCTCCTGCCGGCCGGCAAGCAGGCAGCAGGAGGTTGCTGGGACTGCAAAGGAAGCAGCGGCCACCCTGGCTCTCTCCCTCCGCTCGGCAGTCACAGCGCGAACAAATTAATTCACGCTATCTTTACATTATGTATAATGCTGCATGATTTTATTTTGCTTCATTCCCGAAATCTTTTACAGTAATTAGTAGCCGAGTAAAATATAAAAATTAATGCAATATAACACTTTAATGGTAATAATACACCATCCTGTCTAATTAATAAAATCTGTTGTTTCCAAGCACGATTATTTATTTGACAAATTGATAGCACACATCCTGTTCATACCCTCTTCCCCAGCTCCCATCCTTTCAGTTTATTGAATAAAATTGTAGCAGGAAAATAAACAGATTGTCTTCTGACCTGACAAGCAAGTGAGAAATAAACCCCTCACTCATACATCCTTAATTGTTCTCAACAATATTCTCTAACACATGTCCAGATTGGTGAGAAAGGAATTCTGTGTGTGTGTGTGTGTGTGTGTGTGTGTGTGTATCCTTATTTTACAAAAAAAGTGACCTAGCTCCCCTTTCCCTTTGGGTGGTGTGTGTTTGTATCAGGCCAGTTTGGGAAAACGAATTCCAGGACTGCATTCAGAAATTCTGATGGCCTCACTAACAGAGTGACTGCTCTGCCTGGCAGAGAGAGAGCAGGTCAGGATGCTCTGGGCTGCTTCTGTGGTCTCCGAAGAACACCGAACCCACGGAGGAAGCAGAAGGAGAGAATTAGAAAGGGAACAGGGAGCAGTCAAATGGAAGGATTGGCATTCAGACTGGCCAAAAGGAAAGGGAGGAAGGGTTAGGGCAGGGTATCCAGGCTGGCAGTTTGCGGGTAGGGTGGGGGCAAGAAACAATGTCCAGCATGGTTAGATGAAGAACTTGGGATGAAACGCTGATCTAATTACAGCCGAAGGCAAGCTATTTTATATAACAAGGGGACATTGTGTATGCTAAGTGTGAAAATTTTAAAGCATTTTAAGCTATAAATAGAGCCTCAGAGACAGGCAGAGATACAGAGACACAGAGAAGATGGAGAAAGACAGAGAGGGGAGAGAGAGATGGGGGGGAAGACAGAGAGAGACCGTAAGACAGAAAGAGAAAGAGATTCACCATCTGGAGGTTATTTCACAGCATTTTTCTCTGAAAGAAAAATTATGTGACGTGATCCGTGTTTGGGGGAAACTATGCTATGCCCAGCTTTCAAGCTACATTTACTGTAATAAAAAAGGAAAAATCTCCAAGTGCACACAGGTGAAGAAAGTCGCCCTCTCATGGAAACTGGCCTTCACACACACACACACACCCACACACACACACACACACACACCACGCCCTACTTGTACAGCCTATGGATGAGTCTCCAAGGTTCTTTCTGATAAAAGATCCATGCTCCTATGTACATCAGGCCAACACACACACACACACACACACACACACACACACATGCACAGACACATTACATGCATGCACATGAAGCAAATGCATGCACACCCTGCCGAACTCCAGTGCAGGCTGAGTGGCTTCCCGGGGCACCACAGCAACTGCTCCTTTCCACTGAAGTCCCAGTGCTCTGTCTGTATCAATCGCTCCCCATCTCTTCCTCTTGATCCATCTCCCAACTCCCACCAGCATCTGTGCTAATGCATTAATTTAATAATAACAATAATTAAATCATTCAAATAAGATTTCCCGGTACTGTGAGTGCCACTCCCAGCATTTTGCCAAGGTATACAGAAGATGACCAGTACATATAGTTTGAATTTTTACCTCTTATAAAGTGCTTCCCAACAGACTGTTTCAGGACACCAGTTATTACCTCCACTTAATAGGCAAGGACATGGGTAGTCTTTTTCTAAAGGGAAATGGTTGGGATGCTCAATGAAAAATAGTGTTTACTGAATACTTTTGATCGATCAAGTACTAGTTAAACACTTTACAGGTATTGTTTTATTAAATCACTACAATGACTCTATGGGAAGGGTCCATTTATTGCCTCTGACATTACAGAGTCTGATAGTCAGAAGGTTTCTGTAGTTTGCCTAAAAGTATACAGTCCGTATATAAGGACTGGAGTTCGAACCCACATCTGTCTGGATTTGGAGCTCTTCAAAGCCAACTTCCAGTTCCAGCTGTGGCACTAACCAGCTGCACTGCTCTGGGTAACATTTCTGAGGCTCAATTTCCTCAACTATAAAATGCAGATTTCAACTTTAACCATGTTGGGTTTATATGAATGTTCAATGTGATGCCATGCATATCTTAGGAGCATAGTGATGTCTACCTTCCCCTTCACTGTCCTCTTTGTCTTTCTTAGCTTAGCCTGTTCCCCTGAACGATGATGCAGGTGACTGGGAGGTGTGCTCCTAGTGGCACCTTAGGGCTCTGAGCCTTGGTTTCACCATTTGCAAAAGGAGAAGATGTCAGTCGTCAGTGAGACATTGAGAGGTGAGGTGAGGAGGGGTGAGCGCAGTGCCTGCCCCATGGAAGGCAGGAAAGCAAAGAAGAAAGAAGGATCCAGGGCAATGCACCCAGGTGCTGCTCCAAAAGAACCTGGGCCCCGGCAACTCTCCAGGCTGGGGGCTGCTCTGCCTGGGGTGGGCAGGAATGTTCCAGAGGTCGGTGAATGTCCTGCAGAACTGCTCGGTGCCATAGATCAATATGTTTTATGATGGAGCTAATTAAGCTCTCTAACGAGGGATCAGGAGATAACAATTTATCCCATAGCCGTCACTCATTAAAATGCTATTTCAGGAGGTGACATGGCTCTAGCCTTAATTGGCAGAATTCTTGTGACTGGAATCCCTTGGGAGCAGAGATGTCCCTTGTCATTTCCTTGTCACCTCTGTGGTGAGGGGGCTCAGAAGAGCCCCAGGATGCACAGGAATTTGTCAGGCCTTGCAACAGCCCAGGCCCCCGCTTTCCCTGCTGCGGTCGGCTTCCCGGAGCAGGGGAGGCCGAGGGGTTTGCTGTACAGAGGCAGAGGCAGAGTGAGGAGCCCAGAAATGCATGCGTGCAGCTCCATAAAGCACTGGTCATGGAGCCGTGCAAGGGACCGCTCACACTACAGCCTCAGTTTCTTCTGTAAAGAAGCCTTTCCTGCCTTCCTTTTGGGTAGCTTGGAGGATGAAAGGAGACATTTGGGGCATAGGGAGTTAGTGTAGTGGGAAGAACAGACTGGGAAGTGAAATTCTCCAGGTTTAAGTCCCAGTTCTGCACCCACATGCTGTGTGACTCTGGACACATTACTTTGCATCTCTGAACCTTGGTTTCTTTATATGCAAAATTAGTCAATAATCATCCCTGCTCCAGTGAAATTCTTGAGAGGATTTTAAGATCAGCCTTTGGGATCAGCCTGATTTCTGAGGATCTTAGGGTCACAGATGAAAGTTTTCTGAAAAAGCCCGTGACACCGATATATCTCAGAATGTTATGCGTGCCAAGGACAACTTGTAAACCCACAGAGGACCTGAACAAAAAAGCTGGCTACACCAATGAGGCAGGAGGAGGCATTTGAGCAAGACCTTGGGTAGGAGGCCTTTTCTAGTTTTAGAAGAGAGAAAGAGCATCCTACAATGAGACAGCTCAGAAGCAAAAGGCCTGGGGATGCAGAGTTAGAACCTAGGGACAGAGAGGGGTACAGGATGGGTGGGCAGAAGAGACACAGTGAAAAGGAGAAGGAACCTTGAAGTCTGAAGAGAAAACAGAGGGCAAGTTAGGAAGGTCCTTGAAGGTCACCCGAGAGCATTTGGAATTTAAGAAGATCATTGACATTGTGTTTAATGAAGTCTAGTTACAGAGCCTGGGACTCCCAGGAGAAAGAGGAAAGCAGATTCAGGTACTTCTGCCAGGACAGGTGACTTGGGGCCTGAAAAAGTGTCCACCAATGCCAGGAAGTCCTGGCATATAGGGCTCTATATGCTAAATGCCACGGCATTGTGGGAACACACAGGGAGACCAAGATAACAATGAAATGAACAATGCCTTGAATTTGGGACTACTTTTCTCCAGAGACTGAAAATGGAGGGAGGAAAGAAAATGTGCGGAGCTGCTGGTGTGCATTAGGAATGTGGTATTTAATTAGCCATTAGGTGTGGTTGTCGCCATTTACCAAATGATGCATTTGAGTCTTTCTTGAGAAAGAGTCAGTAGCTTCTCAAAGGTCACTCGCTAATAAGAGCAGAGCCAAGATTTGAACTGTGGTCAGTTGGTGCCAAAACAGTGTATCTATCACTGCAGTGTATCTCACTGAATGCTGTCACAAAGGACCCCCCAAACCTCACTGCTTTGAAGTCTGAGAAATTTAGCCCCATTTTTCAGAGGAAAAGGCTAAGTCTCAAAAAATTCTCCAAGAAGCATCCTGCCATGGATACTCACTATCAGAAAACTTTCTGATGGAAAACAGAGGTGTAATTCTGCTCTGACAGAAACAGTATGGAGAACATACCAGGACAGATGTTGACGTGACTCCAAGCTCCCTTCACAGAAGCCATTTGCCTTTGCTCATTCCTGCTTTGGGGCACAGATATCCCCACTCTTGGCTCTTTGATTTTTGAGGGGGTGAAGGTGGGAGGTAGAGCTATTTTCCTATTGCATAAGAAAATTCCTTTAACCAAAAAGCAAGAAAGAAGGAAAGAAGAATGAAGAGAAAAGGGATGAGAGGGAGGGAAGGAGGAACCTATAGTTTTCAACTGAAGTGCTTTTGAAAAGAAAAATGGGAAATGCAGTTAAAAATAGTTGAAGAAAGAATGTGCCCCTAAATGTGAAATTGTTCAGATATATGTATTTGTAATGGGCCTCAAAGTGTTCATGACAGCTACTACTTAGACTGTTTAAAAAGTTGCAATTAGTACCAAAAGGCTTGGATGAAGAAAACATCATATCACAGGCATATTTATAAAACAACTTCCATCAGCCAAAGGAAAAATGGACAGAACTCTATTACAAGCTTTTTATATTTGAAGAGCAATTTCTAATAATATATCCAGAAGCCATTTCTGAAATTGACTTAGTGTGCATGATCTGGGATTAATGTTTTCTGCAAAATCACATGCTCGTTTGAACGTAAACATTTTGCACTTCCGTTCCACTTCCTGATTCAGAAGAAAGCACCTCCAATGTGTAAAATGATCTATCAAAATTAATTGTGAATGCCCTAATCCAATCAAGTTCACCTCATTAGGCAAACATTTAAATTATTAAGTTAAATAGTAGGATATTTCAATATAATCTTGTTATGCTATTTTTATGACAGTACAAATGGCATCTACAGATGGGCTTGGCTTCTTAGCTTGCCATTGTTAGTATGCTTACCACCTCGATTGTCACATTGCAGACTGGCAGCTGACATTGCTCTAATCACAATCCCAGAACTCCCCCTTGCTTCCTCAGAAATTACTGACAGAGCACCTACTGTGTGCTCAAATCTGAATGCTACAAAAGACCTTCAGGATTACCTAGTTACCTCTTTTGCAGATGCAGGAACTGAGCTTCTGAGAAGTCGGGTGCTGTTTTCACGAAAAACAACAAATTTGTGGCAAAACTATGTGTAAAACCCTGGCTTCCTGAATCTGCTTCAAAGGCCCTGTTCTCTTCTTTCCCTGTCCATTTCCCTCTCTGCTGTAATTCCAATACAAATATATAAATAAAGTAAATCTAGTCGGTACTGTTCTTATTTTAAATAAATAACATTTTGTAAAATTATTCCTTTATCCCCCTTTGATGCAAGATCTTTTCCCAACCTGGTTATGCTGCACACAGCTTTAAATAGCTTGTCCTTTCCAAATTCCTTCAGCCAGCAAACAGCTATTCATCATTCCTTATTTCCTTGAAGTCCAGCTCAACAGAGACATGTTTGGAAGAAATAAGATCTTGATGTTTCAGACTCCAGCCCCTAAATGAGTCTCTGGGTATGTGCATGTGGGGAGGGGGAAGGGCAAAGGAGGAAACAAACAGGAGCTAAAGTAGCTTGAAGGTCTGGCCATGACCAGGGCCCAGATGCCCATATTGGGATCCTCCTGGGGAGCCTCAGAACATAATCTGGCCATTGCCAGAGGCCCCCCAGGCCTCAACTCCACAGGGATCAGGTCCATGCTGTCTAAAGATTCAGATTTCACACTGGCTGGACTCTGAAGGCAGGCCTAAGGAACCCCAACACCCTACCCTCCTTCTGCCCTGAAGGGAAATAAAGAATTTCCAGTGTACCTTCTACTGTTGATTCAAATGAAGACCAGGTTCTCTGTTCCTCATACCTGGAGGGATGACTGAGCCAGAGACAGAACCATCAAGAAGCTATTTCTAAGGGACACTACATTCAGGGAGTGCCTCGAACACAAAAAAAATCCACTTTGCAGAGTGTGATTGATTCTCTAACCCAGGCCCAGGTACTATTTCCTTCATGGACTCCTGACCTCCATTTATATAGATAGATGGAGAGATGGATAAATAAAAATACTCATATATGCATGTCTGTCATAATTATATTTTAGGACATTGATATAAAGAGGAAATATTAGTGTCATAAATTAAAACACTTTTATGTAAAAATTCATTTTTTCATGATTTTTAAGAGGATTAAAAGGACTACAAACAAAGAGGATTTTTTGTGAGCCCCTGAATGACCTGTGGGCCCTGAGCACTCAGCCTTCTGTGGCTAATGGACAAACTGGTGGTGCACGGCTCAGAGATGGGGAAGCCCAGGAAGAAGGGGCTGCCCACGCTGTCTTGGCTTGGCAGACGGGTGCTGATCAATCCCAATGCCTGAAGAAATCTAGTTTCTTTGGATCAGGGCAAAAAGGATGAGCTTCTCTTGTCCTTTTATTTCCCATATCTTGTCTGTCTATTTCCCATGTCTTGTCCATTTCTTGACACCAGTCAAATGCACACGTTTCAATGTCATCACTGGAGGGAAAATAAACTTTATTCTTTGTCCTCAAAATTTGATTCCCTCGGCCACCATTCCATTGGTCAAATTTGGACCTACACAGTGTGTCCTTAATCTGCTAAAGCATGGTGCAGTAAGAGTCAGAACTAGCAAATAGGCCTTCCCAAGGGGAAGTAAGCACAGAGGAATTGTGAATTTATGACACAAAAGGACCTTTAAGAACAGAATATGTGAATAGATGAGGCTCAGCAGAGAGTCCCAGTGGTTTTTGTTTAACAGAATGTAGAAATAGAAACTCTTAAATAAACACTGCTGATGAGAGTGTTGGTTGGTACAACCACTTTGGGAGACTGGCAGAATTGCCTGAAGTTGGATAAGCATCCCTAATGCCCCAATGTTTCCATTCCTAAGGATTAGATTGAAACATATGAAACTGCCAGTCTTTGACTTTTTGATCTTCAAAGATGTTAATTTAATTTGATTCAGCCTAATATATAACCAACAGGAATTCTCACATGTGCTCATAAAAAGTCATGTATAAGAATGATCTAGCAGGACTGGGGATTTAGCTCAGTGGTTCTGGCACCTGCCTCACAAGCGCAAGGTCCTGAGTTCGATCCCCGGTACCAAAAAAAAAAAAAAAAAAGAATGATCTAGCAGCACTACTATAATAGTAAAAAACTAGAGACTACACCAAATCCAAAAACCATAAAGTACATAAATAGTGGTTTATTTATAAAATAAAATAGTGCACACAATGAGAATAAATTACAGCTCCATATAACTTGTGAAATCACAAACACAATGTTGATTGAAAGAAGTCAAACACAAAGGCTATATGTTATAGTATTATTATATTTATATAAAAGTCAAGAGCAAACACCACTAATTGATGGTGTTGGGAGTCAGAAAGAGGTTATCATAGGCAATGGGGAATAGGTATTCTCTTAAAAGGTATGTAAGGGACATATTCTTGATCTGGGAGCTAATTTCATGGGTGCGTTCACTTTGAGAAAACTTACTAAGATATAACTTATGATTGTGCACCTTCTTAAATGTGTATTTTCCTCTCTTAAAAAGTTTACTTAAAAAAAAATGATTCCAGAAGGATTTAGGTAGCTGTTGGAACAAAGACAACAGCAGCTGGCTCCGGGAAGATCCATACTTCTGGCCTCTCACTCTTGTGTGTGCCTCAGTAAATGTTTTGATCATTAGCTAATACAGGCTCTCTGTCTAGTGTTTGCCATGCCTTATATCACTTACTCCCCAACTCAACAGCAAAGTGAGTCCTCTTCCAAATATCTCTACCAAATGTACACAGTAAAACCTGACCCCACCCCTGTGTCTCTTCCAAGCCCTCATTCTTCATGACTCAGATTCAAAGTGATTGGGATTACCCAGGCCAACCATCACAATTGCCTCTGATTTGGGGCCAGATCCTACTTCCTTCCTACTTCTTGTCTTGCAGGTCCCTATTCTTGTTCCTGCCCACCCGCCTGAAAACCCACACATCTATGAGACTACTTAGCAGGACTCTACAATTACAATTCTCTCGCCTGAAGTAGAAGACACATGATTCTCTCCATGCTGGCTGTTGGGCTCAGGCCCAGTTAGTCTACTGTGGGCTGTCCCTGTGGTAGGTGCCAGGGATCCCAGCTTCATATTCCTGGATTATTGCTCTTTTTTTCGGGTACTGGGGATCGACCTCAGGACCTTGCTCTTGCAAGGCGGGCGCCGTGCCACTGAGCTCAACCCCTTGCCCCTTATTGCTCATTTTGACTATGGCTCTGAGTGACCCCTTAAAGATGTCTGTGTGGGTTTATGTAGAAATATAATTATGTGGAAAATTATGTAGCCCAGTGCTACAACAAAGGCGAAACTCAGCTTTTGTCTCCTTCTCTGACTGCTGACTCAACCTTCCCAGGCCCACAGCACTGTTTAGCGTGAGTGTGGGAAGAAGTGGAAAAATCAAGGCAGGAAAGAGTGCTTCCTGGGGGGTTGGGTTGGTTCCTTCATGTGCTTTTCCCCCCTTTCATTTATGCAAGGCCCCTGGGAACTGGGTCTCATCATCTTCATGGTGCTGATGAAGTCCCATGCGATGGCCTCTTACTTCCCTACATGAGGTGGTGAAGTAGGCAGAGCACCTGAGAACATTCAGGGGAAGCCACTCCCTCCTTTCTCATGGTCTGCACCAAGAGCTCCTGGAGCCCCTATGTTGGCTGCTGCCCACACTCACAGAGCTTGCTGATCACTGATCTGCAGGTTGTAGATGTGATCAACACCATTAAAGAAGCACATGCTGCTTTGCTGGAAGTGCAAAGGAGAGAGACATTACCTCCTATGAACAGCAAAGTAGCAGGTGGGTGCTCTGATTCCAGCTCATCCATTTCCTGTGTGACCCTGAAGAAATTTCTTCCTTTCTCTGGTCCATAACTTTCACATTTTGTATAATGAGGGAATTAAATGTTTTGATTTCTGATAACTCTCTAAGACTGACACTCTGGCATGTACAAGGAGGTGCTCTTTGATCTGGACCACGAGCTATTGATACCATTGGGGAACTCCTCTAATTTACTTCCAGGATGGATAAGGAAAGAAGGAACTAGTCCCTGCCTCAGATGGGTATCTGAGTGACACAGAGAGGCATAAGCCTAATCTAGAAGGAATGAAAGCCAGGCAAGTCCATGGGGTAGCTGAAGGGTCCTGGGGGCCAAACTACAAAATACATGGGGTACTGGACAGTGACAGGAAGGGCTCGAGAAGGGCATTCTAAAAGGGAAACTAGAATGGCACTAGATCCACATGCAAACCATTGCTGCCCTCTTCTTTTATGTGTTCATTTCCTGATCTCTACTCAACCCAACTGTTTCCTATAACGCAGGAGTTCTTAATCTGTAATTTAAGCCCTTTGAAGTTGTTTGCAAAATAATATGTGTAGGTGCATATGAGCATTTCCCTTGGACCAGAAGTTTTTTTTATTAGATTCTCAAAGAGCTTAGAAGCATGAGTGTGCAGGCACACGTGCACACACATGTGTGCACACGCGCGCACACACACACACAGAATTAAGAACCACTCTTCCATTTCAAACATATCCTTCTGCATCTCACCTTCTACACTCTGACTCAGGCCTTCATCATGAATGTCCTGGGATATTGCAATCACTTATTATTTGTCTTTTTACTTCCAAGTCACCTTCCTCCAATCTAGATTTTAAAGTCTTCAGTATTACCTTTCCCAACTCTGCTCTAACCAACTCCCTTGGCTTCTCATCAGCTCTAGATAAAATTCTAAGCAGTTGGACCAGGGTGCAAGGCCCTGAAAAATGTGACTCCCGGTTCCTTTTCTAGTGCCAGTTTCTGACAAGCCCTTTCCCTATTTACCTTTAACTGTAGCCATACCCGATGATGTCAAGGTTCTACAACTACCTATTCTGTTCTCTGTGATGGGAATGGCCTCGCTCTTTAATTTGCCAAATTGTTAGGATGTAAACATCATTGATACAGAGGCTTAGTCTGCTTCATTAATTACAAATGGACACATATGTTGGCTTCCATACCCTGACAAGCAATAGTGCATGGCACATATAGGCACCCAATAAATACTTGAATGAAATACCTCTGAATAAATGACTGAATGAATCCTCCAAGATCTAGATCAGGAGTTCCTACTACTTGATGCTTTCTCTAAACCCCTGCCAGAGTGGTCATTCTGTTGGCTCCATACATTACTATACTGCAACTATTTTTATATGTCACATTTTGTATGCTTCATTATTATATATCATTGAACAATAAACTTTAAATTAATAGACTCATTTTCAAGTTTGTTTGTTTGTTTTTAAAATCCCCAGCATCCAGACCATGGCTGGCTTCGACCAGTTGTTCCAAACTAAACATATCGTAAATGGATGACTCAGGGAGTGAATGTCCTCTGAGATGCAAAGGCCAAGACCATCTTTACCCATCAAAGTCCTATTCACGCTTCAAGCTCAGGCTCAAATTCTACTCCCTCCATGAATTGGTTTCATCTTTTGTCTCCAATTTAAGTGGCTTCTAAGCTTCTCCAAATCTCTCTGGCCTTTTGCCGAACTCTGTTGTGGTCTCATTTTGTTCCCCACTGGGTGAAAAAGTTATCATGACACTCTCCTTGCTAGTCTGCACATTCTGTGAATGTTGGAGACATGTATAAGCTATTCTTCTCCCACTGCAAACCAGCCCTCCACAGTACTCAAAACTGTTACATGGATCTTTGATTGAACAGTATTTTATTAACTGAGCTGCATTCTCCCATCCCTAGTCTTTGGCTAGGTCTACAATTTCCTCTCATTAGATACATAAAGCTTCAGCTTCTCACAACATCTTGCTCTACAAAGAGGAAAGAGACTCACAGGCCAGTAGAGGAGTTCTGTAGGAGCAGCCAGTTTCTGGCATCCTTTTTTGTACACACACCTAAAGCCAAAACCTCTCAGAGAAGGGCCAGCCAAACCCTCCCAGGAAACATAACACACTCAGGCATTCACACTTCAGAAAAATAAAGAGGCAGAACAGGGAAGGGAAAAAATCATGGGCCACAGCCATCACACAGTGAGAAGCACTAATTATTCTGTGTAGCCTGAGTTTTTCTTAGTAGGCAAACTCTTTTGAATATTAACAAATATTTATTTAGGAATTAATAATTGACATCCATTAAAGCATAATTTATGGAGAGTAAATTCCTCTTGGTTTGCATTCCTACGACTCTGTTACATCTCACAAAATCAGAAGCTGCTTTCTTTTGTCAAAAGGGAGCTGCAGGAGGAGAGTGAGCAGGGGACAGGGATGCACCTGGACAACTGCACAGAGCAAGCGTGACAGTGCCTCGACTCTGCTACTCTGATCTGTGTGGTTAGTTTCTTACCTTCTTGGGCCTTCCTTCAAGATGAAGAACTAGAGGACTTCATGTCTGCCTTTATTTAGTTGGGCATGCTTCGTTGGAAGTTTAAAAACTATTTTGAGTTGGCTTGAGTGACAAGGGGGAAACTGGGTAAGGAGGCCAGGTCACCTCTCGGAGCCCTGCATTTGGACAAGGCTGGACCTGCAGACCCACTGGGAGCCAGGGCATGGAAATCCTCAGTACTCTCTGCTTCTCTATTCTGAGCATCTGCCATTTTCTTTCTTTTATTTTCAGGTTTCCTCCTCTTCTTTGGTCTCCTAGGAAAAAGCACAGCCTTCTCATGGTCTATGTTTTCTGTTTATTTGCTTGACACAAATTCAATCATAAATGACAGCATGAATGTCTTTTGGACACCATTTTCATCTTGTCTTTGTGTGATGCTGGCTGCTTACTGAAAAGATGCTTCTTACATAATCATGGACAAGAGTTCAGCCATTTAATAAAATGCTTTCCAGGCAACACCATTTATTCATGCATGCACTCATCAATCCAACAAGCACAGAGATCCTGCTGTGTGTCAGGTGATCTCTGGGTGCTGGAAATATGCAGCACACGCAGGGCACAAAGATGTGTGGACCGGAGAAGCCACTGTGTCCATCAGGAGAGGCTTTTCCATGAAAGCAGCAGTGCCAGAGAACCAATAAGAAGCCACTCATCCAAGTCTACCAGGCAGTGTGGCAAGAACAAGAGCCTTTGAAAAACAGTAGGAGGTTACTATGATGTTAAATATTTTTAGAGAAAATTAATCAGATACTTAAAAATGAAGAAAAGAGAGAGAGAAGGAAGAGAAAAGATAAGTCCACAAAATAAAAACAATGAGGAGATCGATTTGGGGCCAATGTAATTATTATTTTCATACTTGGAGGCCTTGAAAAATGAACAATGTTGAGCTATCATTGGAAAATATTCAAGCCCAAGCTAGATAAGCTCTATTCTAGGCTGATATATAGGCCAACTATAAACCAGGCAAGAGATAGGCAATGTGACCAAAGAGGTGTCTCCTTGTTCCATAGATCTGCAAACTGATTTTCACAGCCAAATTCAAAGGACATCAGCATTGCCACGCTCCCAGCCTTCTAGGAGAGAGGTGGCTTGTCATCTTTCCTGGCCTTCTAAAACAAGAGCTTACACCTCATTTTAACGTTAAATAAAGAACAGCATTTCATCTGCTCTGGAATGCAAAACTGTGAATTTGAGTGAAATATGCAGTTTTCATTATGTTAAAAGATCTACTCATTACAATCAGGATAAGAGGATGTGAATAAGACAAATTGATCACCACTTTAAATGTATTAATCAGCTTGCAACTCTTGTCACCAGTCAAAACAGAACAGCCAGACATTTATTCTGTCTCAGCTGTGTTTTAGAGCCCATCCCAGGAGGTCACAGAATCAGTGTACCACCCTGCCCCATTTGTGGGGAAACAGTCACAATACATTTTAGAGTCTTTGCCTGCTTAGAATTGGGCTCAGAAGGCACAATTAAGCATACTTACTCATTCCACACATATTCTTGATCATATACTATGTGCCAGGCATTGTGTAAGATACTACAGATAACAGCAAAAATCAGAGTTGATGCTTGTCCCCCACGCCCCTGTAGTCTAATCAGGAAGCATAATGGACCCAAATCTCACAAAGGGAGTCCCTTCCTTCTCTCACTGTCTCTGCCCTAAATGGTACTGTTGAGGTAAGAGGTAGAGCAGGACAAATAATAAGAAACATAGGACAAGAGTTGAGAAATGAGACAGAGCAGGGGCAACTATCTCAGAACATCAGGAACCCAACAGATTGAGCTCCTCCTGTCTCTCAAAGACTCCAGAGGTGCACACAGCCAAACTACATGACCCTGGACAGTGTCCGGCCTCATTTGCATTGCAGCTTTGACTCCCCACCCACACACTTTTCCCGTGGGATTTGGATGCCATGAACCAAGGGACCTCCTCTAAAAACTGTGTGGTCAAAAAGTTCCCCTCCTGAAGGTGGGCCCAGTCAGGTATACCAGCTGGCTGTAAATTCTATCAGTGTTCCTTTGTAGGTCCTCTCACAATCCCAGGCTTTTAAGAGACCCCGTGTCTGTCCCTGTTGGGGCCAAGAGCTCTTTTCACTGGCCCACATCCACCCTGTGGAGTGTATTTTCATTTCTTTTGCTTTTCATAATTCTTACTGTTTTTACTCCTGAATATCCCACTCAATTCTTTGTTTGGGATACCAAGAACCTGAAAACAACCCCCCTGAGACCCTCCATCCAGGAATACAGTTTCCACTACAACAGAAGCTCAGAGCTCTGTAGGCTGAAGGTCACCAAGGCCTGGAATAAGCACACAGAGGGAGATTGATGGGAAGATTATTTAAAACAAAATGAGGCCCAGTGCTCCAAAAAGTGAGCTTTGGGAAGCAGGTGTACCGAGGAGATGGCCAAGTGGCTGAGCTAGGTGAAACCCAGGCCCATTTCATACAAATGAGATTCCTGCAGATGGTCTTTATTCTCAAAGCACACAGGACTGGCTCAGGGACTCAGGTGCATCTGGGGCAGAGCTGTTGCTGGGCTTGGAACACAGACAAGGTGGAACCTTGGTCAGGGTTGGATCCCATCAAGAATGAGGCTGAGTGTTCCATACCAACACCTTCTATCCACTCACCTGAGAACAGGAAGGAAGGCCGGACTGAAATGAGCAGACAACTTACCCTTACCCAAGGAACTACAAGGAAAGAAGATCTAACAGGTGACTGCGGCCCATACTCCTTCTACTAAGGCCAATCTCGGGAAGAATCTGCCGTTCTGGAGGCAGATACGTGACAAGCCTGGTATATGCTTGGGGTTAAGGACTCAGGTACCAGCAAGAGGGTGAGGAAGGGGAAGAACCACCTAGGAAGGGAGAGTAACCCCCAAGATTTCTTGCTTTTGCTCCAAGCCTCATGGAAAACACAGAGTAGCTAGTTGGGGCCAAAGAAAAACAAGTGTCTTCCAGTGGGATCTGCTTTTTCTTCAGGCAATCTCTGAGGATAAACAATCAATGCACTGAGTTGAACCTTACAAGTTACTGATTTTTTTTTTTTAACTTCAATTATCTGCTGTTGATGATTCCATTAAGGGAAGGGAAAGAGGTGTAAACCCAATCTAGGGTTCTCTGGAGCAAAGCATTTATCTGGTTTTATGAGACTAGGAGAGTCCATAATGTACATTTTATGGGCCCATTCTCACTTTTAATTTGCCTTGATAAGATCGCTATGCTGGCAGGATACAAAAAGTCCCAGCCAAGAAGAGAGGGAGACAGTTTTTCCCCTTCAAATGGAGCCTCTGAGAAGTTCCCCGGATGTGGGCTTTTTCAGATCTGACTCCATCAGGGCACAGTCTTGTCCCACCCTCTGAGATATCCCTTCCATGTGTCTCTCAGCTGGTAACCAACAGCAGAAGGCAGACCTCAGACACAGGCAAAGTAAATCACCTCAACCTCCCCTTCAGATCATAACGGCAGTAGCATTTCGCAAGGAGTCCTATATATACATAGAGCTCAGGAGAGAATGGATTTCATATACATAGAAACAGACAAGGTTCCAAGCACAGAATTTGAATCTTAGCTTTTACAGTCAAAAGTTGACCTAGCTGGACCTGGTTCTCTGCTCCATCTGATCATCATCCTCAGCCTTGACTGTCTCCAGTCATCTTCCACTGAGATCTTCCAATCCTCCCATCAGGAGAAGGAGAAGGCAGTGGCACTTGCTGTGTAGGAAGAGACAATTAACCCTCACTGAGTCTGTCTCTACATTCTCCTTTCCATTACCTGGCCTCCTCCACAGGTGGGTGGAGCACGTGCCAGATCAACAGTCTGGGTGTGGAAGTAATCTCTTTTGCCTCCAGTTCAAAGTTGTTAAGAACAAGAGTGAGCTCCACATTCTTACCCTTCCTCGGTGGGAGAAATGAAAACCTCCAAGATAACTGAGTTGAAAGGCAGAAGTAGATGTGGTCCTTAAAAGACTGTAAGAAAAATGACTCTGAGAATGCTGTCTGACCACTGAGGCTTGGAGATTATTTCTTCGTGCTGTCTAGTGTAACCCAGCCTCCCTACTAAGCACCTTCTCTGTCTTCAGCACTACACTAGCTTCTTTCCCATATCGTCACAAAATGATGATTGTTTACTCCAAGAGATGGATGTTTACTCCACGAGAGTTTTGGCTTAGAGCAGTAGGGCAGGGCAGTGAAGGACTCCTACATGCCCCAAGATTTTATACTTGTTCACCTCCTCATCTTATGCCAGATCCTAGCTTTAGAGACTCTCTAGTTCTGAGTATTCTCAAGGAGTGTCCCAAGAATTCAGACTGCCCTGTAGACCAGCTGCCAGTTACTGAACTTGTCAACCTGGAAGCTGGAAGAGCCACTATTTTTATTGTAATTGGTTTACTGCAAGGTGATTGAATATGTATAAAATAATTAACTTCCAAGATTTGATCTGGGTTCAGATCTTAGCATTGTCACTTCATTCATTCATTCATACACATAAAATGCTGTTAATGCCCAAATGTACATCTCTAGTCTGCACTGCTACAGTGATCTGAATTCCAGATCCGAGCATCCTACTGCTCTCTCAGCATCCCAACACAGCAAGTGCTCTGATCTCTAGAGCTTCCTTCAAGCTTCTCTTTGTCCATAAAGGGCACCTCCCTAAGCCCAAATGCTCATGCCTCACTCCAGATGGCCCTTGAGGTTTTGTCTCCATTTCTACATCCCGCATTCTGATCCAAGTTCCTATCTTTCCACCTGCACTAGATAAATAGCCTTTTTGCTGTGCTGCTAGTTACTTTGCCCCATCTAGTATCTACCTGCAACACTAGGATCTACCTAGCATATAGAGGAAGGTTTGTACTAACTCTAGGAAGAAAGATTCCAAGCTCATGTCTAGCCTCAAGTGATCAGTGCACCATGGCTCCCCTCCTGGCCCTCCTCCTGTTGCTTTTTGCACCAGTTGCAGCAGCTTTCTGTCAGTCCCTGGTCAGGTCTTCAAGAGGGCTCCACCAGGCCTGTCTAGAGTGCTGGCTTGTTACCTGGCCACCTCCTTAAAATTCAATTTAAATGTTATATCAGTCAGATTTCCTGGCACTGAGATACAATACCTGGCACCCACAATTTAACTAGGAAGGAGTTTAATTTGGCTCAGTTTCAGGGGAGTCCATCCTTGGTGGTCTGGCTCCAAGGCAGAGACATGATGGAAGGGTCTGGCAGAGCAAAGATGCTTACTTAGTTCATGGTGGCCAGGAACAGAGCAAGGGAACAGTGTCAGAGAGGAGGGGGCAGGAGACCAGATCTACTGTAGTAACCAAAGTCATGACCCACCCAGATATGTCCAGAAATATGCTTTACTATTCCCCTAGGTGGCTCCCAAGTCAATCAAGTTGACACAATTAAGCTTACCCACCACAAATGTCACTTTCTCAGAGATGATGCTTTCCCTAAACTCCCAATTGAGATCTGTCCTGTAGTATAATTTCAAATCATGGCCTGTACGTTGCCTTCATTTCACTGTCTGTAGATGTATATATGATCATTTGTTTATTGCCATTTCAGGCATCAGCTTCACAAGGGGCAAGGACTACACAGAGTGTCTGGCCCCTAGCATGTGCTCCCTGCAGACTGTGAAGTAGAGGAGGGGTTTCTTTGGGGTAGAAGACAGGAGCTACTGATGCATGAGGAACAGAAGCCTTGGTTTCAGGAATCCTCAGGCAGAAACTCCACTGTAGGAAAGGCACTAAGAAATCCATCTTTGCAAGAAAAACAGAGAGTAGTTGATATAAAAATGAGCATTAACACATACTTCTTCTTAGGAAGTGCCTACTGTGTGCCAGGCACTGTTGAGTCTTAGACATTGCCTACTATGTGCCAGGCACTGTCTAAAAATGAATTCATTTCATTCTCAAACACCATGAGACAGGTCGTATATTTGTGTTCATTCTGGAAATGAGGACTTTGAGACACAGAGTTTAGGGACTGAGGCAGGGTCATACAGCTAATGAGCAGCAGAGTCCCAGTTTTGGCCTGGATTTTCTTCATGACTAGTCTATGCTCTTAGCCACTTTGTGTTATGCTGGGAAATGCTTCTTTGTGACTCCTAAATTGGAATTGACTGACAGGTGATTTGTAGGTGCCTCTCTCCGATGGACACCTAAAATGGGACAATCACTGAGATTTTCAGAGATCTGAAGAGACAGGTGGGACACAGTATTTGCTGGCAGTAGTCAGGAAGCTGCACACCCCTGGCTTCTAGTCCTGGACGTCACCAAGTCACTGTGTGGCCCTGGGTAGGTCATTTTAGTGTCTTTCTCCATAAAGTAAGGAGCTCGACTACTTCATCTCTGAAGTTCTCTCAGTTATACTAGTCCAGGATTGTATGCAACTCTGAAGTCATTAAATAAAGTCTTTCCTCTTCCTTCATTTACTCCAAGAAATTAACCAGGAGCATTGCTTCTCGTTGATCCTTAGGTATAGAGAGTATTGGCAAATGAATCAGAGAAGAAGAGACTGAGACAGAATACAAGCAAGAGAAAGGGTAAAAAGGAAAGCAGGGATGAGAAGAAGAAGGTGGAAGAGGACTGGATGAGCTTGGTGAACAAGGCTGGTTCCACTGTGAGCTCCCCGCAAAAATGAAGGTGCCTGAAAGTTTGCAAATTGACTCAGTGGCTTCTTACAGTGACTATGGCCGTCAGAAGCTTTTGACTTGCTCAGAGTCGAGAGACAGAAATGAAAAGAATGATTTAAAAGCCACAAACACGCAAAGCAGAGATCACAGATACAGAACAATGAATGTCCTGGTCAAATTGCCGATTGGAGTATCTGTATTAGGCGATGTTTTTAGTCTCTGTGTGTCCAGCGATGGAAAGCCCTGATTGTGGCTGGGGAAGACATGCAACAATGGGGCTTGATGTTTTGTTTCCACTTTTCAAAAGGGCTCCTTTTTTACCTCCTGGTGATAAGGCCCAGGAAATGGTTAGTGACATGCTCGTGGGAACCTATGAAAAAGAATACACCACATATCAATGGTGCAGCCGCAGGCCGAGGAGTAGAGCGGGTGGGTGGGGGAGCTGCCGGCTCCCTGCGTGGGCTGTGGCGGTGAGATAGCATTGAGGAGACTGCCCGGAGCTGTGCGCCCCCAGTCTGGGGACCAGGCCCCTTTATCCAGCCAGAATGGGTGGAAGGCCAGACAATGTAGTGCTATATTTGGTTTGACAACAAAGGACCCTAGAAAGATTTGATAGTACAGGGATGGCCCAGAAGGCGGTGCAGGATGCTGCACAATACGGGCTTTGCAAAGGTATTTAGCCGGGCCCTTTATGCCAGGAGCATGGCAGGGTATGGATGTGGTCCTGTCTAATGGCTTTTGTCTGGGACAGGGCTCTGTTTGTTACAGTGAGATCCCTGGGCAGGGCAGTCAGGTGCCAGGGTGCTCTGGGGCCACTACACTTGGGAGTCGCCTGAGGTCACACTCTGTGACTACCAGCCCTCCCCTTTCCCTGAGCCCTGGCTCCAGTGTGCCCGAAAAGCTCCAGGTTAAGGGGAAATGGGAACAGGAAGAGCTGGAGCAAGACCCTTGCATGGAATCAGCTACCCTAACCAAGAGGCAGCCTCCCTTCCTTTCTGGGCCTGGATTCCAGAGCGAAGCCACCAGGAGGAAGGAAGAAGGGAAGGATGCATGTTTAGCTTGGGAAGGGTAGAGCAGAGGGCAATGAATGGCATTGGATACTCTTATGGTTTAGATCTAGAATGTTCCCCTCAAAACCTCATGTGTTCAGAAATGGGGCTTTTGGAAGGTGATTAGATCTTGGGAGCATCATTCTCATTAGTCCATTCATCCACTAAGGAGTTCAGTAGCTGAATGTGCTGTCAGGAGGTGGGGCTTGATTGGAGGTGGCCTGTGGGCTACAGGGGCATGACCAGGAAGAGTATATTCTTGTCCCTGGCTTCTCTGTCTCTCTGTCCGTGTCTGTGTCTGTCTGTCTGTCTGTCTCTCTCTCTCTCATCTGGCTGGCTGCTATGGTGTAAGAGCAACTTTCTTCTGCCAGTCCCTTCTTCCATGCCATTCTGCCTTTTAAGCCAAGCAATCATGCAGTGAATCTTCTGAAAATAGTAAAACAAACCTCTCCTTATTTAAGTTGTAGGTGTCAAGTATTTTGTTCCAGTGATGACAGTGTGACTAAGAGAGGTACCAAGCCCACAATCCTGGGAATTCCAGCCAGGGAGAAAGCACAGGTATGAAAGAGGGCCCAATAAGCCTGGCAGGGGTGCAGGAAAGTGAGTTCCAGGTCTTGGTGGGGTGCAGGCAGCACTTCTCCTGTCTTACATCTGTAGCCTTTTGGGATCCAGGGGCGAAGTGAAGACAGCAGCATAGGCTGTAGGGTACTGGGCATTGGGGTCAGCAAGGCTGCCCATTTGTATTTGAGAAACACTCTGGAGCAGGGTTTAGGAATTGGGAATACCACCCTGTCGCAATTCTGACACATGTAGGGCTTTAGTCCCAAGGAGCATCAGTATTTATTTATTTATTTAAAATTTATTTAATATTTATTTATTTTTGGTACCGGAAATTGAACTTGGGACCTTGCACCCAGGAGGCAGGCGGTGTCACCACTGAGATAAATCCCAGCCCTAGTGTTTATTTTTTAACCTCCATTCTGTTTGGACTTTTGCGTAAAAATACCTTTCTGGTTATCCCCAAACTGGCTCCAAGAAAGGAATGTGGCACCAGGTAGTCTAGAGCTCAGGCAGGACCTTGGGCATCATGGCCCCATCAGATCCATGCCCCCATTAAAATTGGAGAAATCTAAAAGTATGCAGCCTCATAGTGGGGTGCGTGTGTGTGTGTGTGTGTGTGTGTGTGTGTGTGTGAGATGGAAGAGGGAGGCCCCAGGTCTGAGTATGCTTCCTCTCTATTGACTGCTTTGCTGATCAGGATTCACTCTGCGGCAGAGCTTGCTGTGGGGGTTCCCCTCCGACCAGGCCTCTCCCCAATACCCGCTGCTCCTCAGATTCATTACCAGCACCATGGGAGCCTCCAAAGGTGTGTGGTAAAGATTTCTTCCCTTTCTCAATTTTTATCAGTTCACCCATCTGTCCATCCATACAATGAGGATTTATCTCATTTCAGGTGCCAAAGGTTACCCTAAGCAGTGGAAATAGAGTACTTAACTCTTGAAGCCTCCTTCTCAATTCTTGCGCTGGTAAAGAGGACAGTAGTCCAAACCCACAAGGACCACTACGAAGTCAGAGAAGCAGTTGCCATAGCTGCCCAGAGGAATGAGTATCAAATTCTACCTAAGAGAGTCCAAGAAGATTTCATGGGGACAGTGAGGTTTAATAAATAAGCTCCCTGTATCTATTACAGGCTGAGTTGTGCCTCATTCCTCAATTTACATATTGAAGTCCTAACGCTTAGTATTTTGGAATGAGACCAGATTGGGAGACAGATTCTTTAGATAGGTAATTAAATTAAATAGGGTCACTGGGCTGGGCTCTAATCCAATATGACTGGTGGACATTTGCAAAAGGCACAGGGAGCAGACGATATAGAGTCACAGGGAGAACACCCTCCCTGGCGATCTATGAACAAGGAGAGATCCTGCAGCAGATGCTTTTCTCATGACCTGTGGAAAAAACCAGTCTGGCTCTCACTTTGATCTCGGACTTCCAGCCCCAAGAACTGTGAGAAAACCAACTTCTGTTGCGAAAGCCACACAGGTAGTGGTATTTGACCATGGTGGCCCTGGTCATGTCTGCACACGATACACAGAAAGAGCTTAATAAATGTTGAACTGAATGGAAGAGCAGCTCATTTTAAACTCCAACTGTATCAGCCTCAATAGAACATCCAAGTCGGAGAGAGAGAGAAAGTAGCCCTGTTCCTAATGGACGCCCAGTGTTTTATCTCAGCTTTCATTATGCGTACACAGTCAGTGAGCTACTTGTTTGTGCAACATATATTGAGAGCTAATTATGTGGTAGACATTGGAAATTATAGTGGGAGAAAAGGCCTTCTTGGATGAGGAAATTTCTCCTTGGCTGCTCTAAAGCAAGGAGCGCCTAACCCCAGGGTCCCTTCTCTATGAAGTCATGGTCCAGGACAAGTTTGTTATACTCTGGGCTGAAGTCAGGGCTATAGACTGTGCTTAGCACTGGCCTGGCAGGGGACTGAGGTAGGCACGAGAGCCTTAAAGACAGGAGGGCCAATGAAGGGCCTGGCATGAGAGATGTTTCAGTTATTTGACTGACTGAACTTTGTGAATTCCCTCCTGCTGGCCCCGAGGGGTATTCTTGGCCCTGAGGTGAACCTAGACTGACAGGACAGATATGTGGATCCCCACGAGTCTGTGGGAAGTTTCAGCTTCTAATTGGCAGGCATCCAGCTACTGGGACAGCCGAGTGATAGGAAGGATGTAGAGCAATTGTGTGTGTTAATGAGGGCTGGGGAGTCAGCCAAGAAGCAACATGGTGGCATCTGCCACAACACTTCCTATACCTACAGCTCTGGAGGCAAACCATGGATCAAATCCACATCCATTCATACACATATGTGCATACACACAAATACAGGGTCTCTCATATGCTTCTGGCAGCATGTACAGAGGTCAGCATGTAACGAATATGTGTTGACATGGCATCTGCACATAATACACTGGACAGGAGTCATAGGCATGATATACATACAAAGCCATGAGCATTCATGGGCACACACATGCACTTACATTTCCAAACATACACCATCACATAAAAATTTAAGCTCCAACTGGGCATAAAAGTTAATAAGACTTACTACAGCACATGAAATTCATCTCATCAGGATCTGTATCCCCTTTGATGCTTCAGAAAGTCCTTCAGGGAGCCCAAACAAACACAGGTGTTTTTGCCATTCAAGTTAGGGCTTCCTGTCTTCCTTACAAGTCTTTGATAAAAACAGATGGAAACTGTTCTCAATTCCATTGGAAGCTATAAAGTGCCTACCAACATGAAAGATCACCAAAATTATTTATGATTTTAGGAGTAGAAAGATAATGTGATGCATGTAAAAGAATAATAGGCTAGGAATCAGAAAATTTAAATTCTAGCCCCAATTTTGACACTCTTCTTGCTAATATATTGATCTGAATCCAGGATGACACTCTCTCTCTCTCTCTCTCTCTCTCTCTCTCTATCTATCTATCTCTCTCTCTCCTCCCTCACCCTCTTTTTCTTCCTTCCCTCCCTTCCTCCCTCCCTCCCTCTCTAATTTTATGGTACCAAGAATAGAACCCAGGGCCTTTGCACTGACCTACTTCCCCAGGCTTTTTAAAACATAGCCTCTCACTAAGTTGCTAAGTTGCTCAGGTTTGGCTCAAATGTGTCACCCTCCTACCTCAGCTTCCCAGAGTAAAAAGATTTGCTGGTATGTCCCTGCAACCACACCTGGCTGACAATTCTCTTTTCAACCTCATCTCTGTTGGTCATATTGAGCACTATTCAAAGACTTCAAAAAGGAAGAGTGCCTTATTTGATTAGTAGTATCTAACTTAGGGTCAGAATAAGGATGTTTCTGACCTTTCCATTTTCCAATAAACCCTAAGTATACATAATGATTGTTATTATTTACTTCTCTAAGGCATTCATCAAGATTGGGACGACACACACGTCTTCGTTCTCCTTATCCTATCTCTCCAGCTCTTCTTCTCCCTTAGAAAACCTCTGGGCTATGATAATCTATTTTGACTTCTGACCTGCATGATTTCCATTGAGCTTTCACTACAGTAGCTGAGTCTCTGTCTTTAAATGGAAAGATGTCCCCTAGGACTCCCACAGCTGCATATTCAACCCCATGCATGTTTATCAAGAGAGGCAGAGTGCTGCCTATTATGCACTTTTCACAGTGTAACTTCCATTGCAACTTCATGAGGCAGTTTATTTGCCTTCCAGTTCTGATGACAATCCTAGTCCCTGCACAGCATTTGCAGCCTCTGAGTACTAGTTATGATTAAAGGCTAACTAGGGAAGGAGAAGCAGAAGAACTGGGATCCCTCACCATTCTAAAACATTCATAGAAAAAGGGGTAAAAATCCACTTAAGCAATTCAGACACAGTGTTTATATTCTGCCTACTAATATACCAACCCTCTTCCACAAGTTAGATGAATTCTAAAGAATAAATGGCGTCTTCTAACATGCCGACACTAGACAGTTTACTTTGAATCACTTATACTGAAATGTTCCACCTACTTATGAACTAAGATCTTTATTTTTAGACAGAAAAAGTTGATAAAGCATGCTGAATTAGAGAGCTAAGGAGAAGTTGATCTGGAATCATTACCCACAAGGGTCTGACTCCACTGTGCCATGCCACCAGATAGTACCACTGCTGACTCACAGAGGCTATCCTGGTTTACCATTCTCCCACTGCATAACATATAGATATCCTCTATGGTCATTTCAACTGGAAGTGGGCTTAGCCTATCAATCAGAATCCTCCCTGAGGCAGTGGATCTGCTCTTGTAAAGAAAGCCAAAGACTTTGAGAACCGAACTAAGGGATAGACCACCACCACTAAGACCCATACAAGCTATTAAGTAGTCCACAATGGACAGAATTAGCATTTCAAGGTCTTTGAAAAAAGAATAGCTATTGACAACAACATTCACAAAAATCTGTTAGGAACTTGTGGTCTAAACCCAACTAGGTTGACTACCTGCTAACATTAAAACAAATTTTTCATAGTCTTAAATAGACCTATGTTCTCATAATTCTCAAACTAGGGAGGATATCACCTAGTTCAATGCTTATGTTCAGAACATAAAGCAACTAGAAAAATCTAAATGCACAGAGGAACAGACATTCAGTAGACAAGCAATATTTCATTGGAATGACACAGATGTTGAAATTATCAAAGACTTTAATGCAGCAAAATATTTTAAGAACTAAGAGTGAATATTCTTGAAATAAGCAAAAAGATAGTAAACTCTCAGGAAAGAACTAGGAGACATAAATAAGAAATAAGTGCAAATTTCCTAACTGAAAAACACACTAACCGACACTAACAGCTCGCTGGATGGGCTTGCTCAATAGCACAAAGGAAAAAATTAGTGAACTTGAAGACAGATCAACAAAAATTATCCAACCTGAAAAAAATATATAAAAAAGAATGAATAAACAGAAATTTACAGAGTTCTAGGAACATGTGAGAGAATACCAAAAGGCCTAATGTCTATGTCACTGGAGAATAAAAAGGAACACATTATGTTCAAATTTCTGCAATAAAGGAACTATCAACTTGAAATTCTATGTCTTATGAAAAGATCCTTCAGAAATGAAACCAGAATAATATAATTTTAGATGAAAGAAAACTGAGTTTATTATCAGTTGATTTATCTAAAAGAATTGATAAACAAAGTTCTTCAGACAGAAGGGAAATGATACTAAAGGGAAACTTGAAATACCACAAAGAAAGAAAGGGCCACAGTAATGATAAATAACTAGCTAAGTATAATAACTCATGATCAGTTGGAGTGAACTGGCCTTTAGTGGACAGTCCACAGAAGAACACGAAGCTGTATTCCTTCTAAGTGCACAGGGATCACTGACCAAGATATAAAGCAAAATTTCACAAACATAAAAGCATTAAAACTATACAAATTATGTTCTCTGATGAAAATGGAATTAAGCTTGAAATCAATAATAGATTAAACAAGATAGTTTTTAAATACATAAAAACCAACATACTTTTACATAAACTATGAGTCAAAAATAAAGTCTCCAAATTATAACTTAGAGGGATATTTATAGCATTACATGATTATATTAAAAAAGAGGAACTATCTCAAATATCTCCACATTAAGAGTCTAGGAAAAGAGCAAAATATACCCAAAGCAATTAGAAGGAAAATAAAGATAAGAACAGAAATCAATAAAATTGAAATAATAAAATGAGATTTTCGATGAAATGAGAACATAGTTCTTTTTATTAATTAATTTCTAACTGGCATATAATATTTATACATATTTATGAGATATAATGTGATGTTTTGGTTCATGTAGATATTGAATAATGATAAATTCAAGGAAGTTAGCATATCTATCAGATTAAATTTTTATTATTTCTTTATTGTGAGAACATTCAAAATCCTCATTTCCAACTAGAAAAGATTAAGAATTTTACACAATTCCTGTAACACTGACAAAGACAAGAAACTAAAAGACTGCAATTATTAACATGAAGAGTTCTGAAGGCATTGAATGGTATATAAATTCGACAACTAAGATGAAATGGACTATTTCCTTTTAACTGTAAATTACCAAAGCTTACTCAAAATGAAATAAATCATTTAAGTAGTCCTATAACTATTTTTAAAATCAAATTTATACTTATTAACCTTTGGAAAAAGAAGTTTATAAGCACTTGGTTTCACTGTCATGATTTCACTGGCAAATCTAGGAAACATTTAAAAAAGAAATAATACTAGTTCTGCACACTCCTTTCCAGAAAATAGAAGAGGAAGGAAGATTTACAATTAATTTTATGAGATCAGCACTGCCCAACAACAAAGGCTGGTAAAGACATTAAGAGGAAAGAGCTCAAGGGCCGGAGATTTAGCTCAGTGGTTCTGCCACCTGCCTCGAAAGTGCAAGGTCCCGAATTTGAAACCTGGTACCAAAAAAAAGAAAAGAAAAGGGCTCAAGACCCATTTCCCTAATATAAATAAAAAATCTGCAACATAAAACTGGCAACTTAAATCCAAATTAAATATAAAAACCATAGCAGGCTTATCCTGAGAGAACAGAATAGTTCAATACTGAAAAACTAAACAACATAATCCATCATAATATTCTAACAAAAAACCCTGTGTGATCTATCACTTTGACAACTATCAATAGCCAATCATGACAGAACCTCTTAGCAACTAATAATAAAAGGAACCAATAGTCACCATCATCCATAGTGTTGAAAGATTAAATGCTTTTTCTCTAAGATCAGGATCAAAGGAAAATCTCTACTTTGACTATTTCTATCCAGCATCATTTTGGGAGTCCTCACCAATGAAATGAGGGAATGAAAAAAAACAATGAGGATAATGTATGGAAAATAAGACACAGACACCCTTAAACCTCAAAGCTTATAGAAAAATTTACTAAAATTGGACCATAGATCTGAATGTAAAAAAAAGAAAAAAAAAACACTCTGCAATTCTTAAAGAATATTTAGGGAAAAATCTATGTGACCTTGGTTTTGGTGATAAGTTTTTAGATATGACATAAAATATTCATTTACATAAAATGAAGATTAATAAATCAAATTCCATCAAAATTTAAAACTTTTTCTTTGTGAAAGATGCAACAAGCTAAAGACTGGGGGAAAATATTTGCAAATCACACATCTGAAAAAATCATTTTGTGCAAATTATATATTTTATTTAATTAATTAATTAATTAATTTTTGTACTGGGGATCGAACTCTGGACCTTGGGCTTGTGAGGCAGGCAACGGAACCACTTAGGTAAATCCCCAGCCTGCAAATCATATAAAGAAACCTCAAAATTCAACAAAATACAAAGAAAAAAACACAATTTGAAAATGAGACAAGGACATAAACATTCTTCATTAAAGAGGATGTATAGATTGCAAATGACATATAAAAAGATATTCCATATTATTAACTATTAGGAAAATACAAATTAAAATCATGAGATATCACCTCCTAGAATAACTAAAAAAATCCTCAGAGCCAAGAGTGGTGGCACAGGCCCATAATCCTAGCACTTGGAAGGCTGAGGCAGGAAGATTGCCACAAGTTTGAGGCCAGCCTGGGCTACATAAGGAATTCAAGGCCACCCTGGACTACAAAGCAGACCCTGTCTCAAAACAAATAAATAAACAAACAAACAAATCCTAACAGTGAAAAATGTCTGTAAGAATTCAAGTCCATTAGAATTGGCAGATAGTGCTGCTAAGAATTCAGAATGATAAATATGGCCACTCTGGAAAAGTTTAGTTTCTAGTTTTTTCGTTTTTAGGGTTTTTTTGTAAACTAAACTTACACTTACCTTCTGACTCAAAAGTCCCACTCTTGCCTATTTACTTTGTATAAATTTATATTCATACCAAAATCTATATGTTCACATTTATAACATCTCTATGATGACCAAAAAAATAAACAACTCAAAGTCCTTCAATAGGTGAATAAATAGATAAGTAAACTGTTGTTCGTTACTCAGCCATATAAAGAAATGATCCACTGGATACTTGAAAAACTCAGATAAGTAAAGTTATTACCCTAAGTAAAAGAATCCAGTCTCATGTTGAAAGTAGCTACTGTCAGGAAGTATGCTCCTGAAAGTGCAGGGCATCTTTGAAAAAGCAAAGGGAAAACACTGGTGAGACAAAAGGATTAGCCCAGTCGTCCAGGGAATTTGGATCTAATGCTGATTGTGCCATACACTTCTCACTGTGTCCTATAATCAATCCCAGCAGAGTCGGGGATGAATAGAATCAGAGGTCATTTATTATGTTATGGTTTAGATACAGAGGGTTCTCCCAAATTTTCCTGTGTTCAGAGGGGGGCCTCTTGGATTGTATCATAGGGGTGCTATGCTCACCAGTAGATTGATCTATTGAAGAGTTAACAGCTAAATGTGCTCTTCTGAGTTGGGGCTTGGTTGGAAGAGCTGTGTCGCTGAAGGTGTTCCTTGTAGGGAGTATCTCCTCTTCCTTTTTCTCTCTGCTTGCTGGAGGCCATGAAGGGAGTGGCTTTTCTCTGCCATGCCACTCCACCATGCTGTTTCAGCCTTGGAGCCAGCTGACCACAGACTGAAACCTTAAAACTACAAACCAAATTAAACCTTTCCTCTTTTAAGTTGTGGGACTTAGGTATTTTGTCTGAGAAATGGTAAAGCTGAGGAAGACATATTAATACCACTCTTTGAACATTAGCTATCCCACGTCTAAATGGGGTGGGAATGTAGTGTGAATGTGTAGTTTCTCAAGGTGCTTCCCTCAGTGCTATTTAGTGGCTTGGTAAGGGCTGACTCCAGTGTGGGGTGCTCCTGTAGTGGACAGGGACCTTGCAGACCACACCCTCATACACTCTTTTTTTCTAATTATGAGAGGATATCCTTCTCACATCTCCTGCTAGAGAAATGTACATCTGCCGTCCTCTCTGCAACCACGAGCTTCCTTGGGTGGAAGCACTTTCTAAGCAGTGAGACTCTGAGTACCAACTTGGGGATTATTCTGCGTCTGTGGTGACAGCTAGCACAGTAAAGACTTGCCCTTGCACCAAGGATGACACTTAGCTCTTGCACATTTTATTCACAACTCACAACACCAGTTATAATAGTTACTATAAGTATCCTATTGTACAGATTAAAAAGAAAACTATCAGTGGCCCAAAGAGATTATTTCCTACTTTATCCCAGTTCACTTGGCTGAAAATCAGAGAAGCCTATTTTGAATCAAAGCAACCTGACTTCAGGATCTGTGCTTCTAACTACTGTGAGTGCTGGCTTCCTACCTGAAATATAATTGCTCTTTTTGTTCAGATAAGCAGCTCACTTTTATTATTCATTTCTCAGTCCAAAAATAAGAGCCACTTAGTCGCTACTGAGTCCCAAATGTTCCACATCTAACCACAGCAATAAATATCCCAACTGGTTTTTCTCCCCACTTTAGTGATAAGCAAACTGAGGTTCAAGGAAGCTGAGAAACTTACAACACAAATTATGGGGCAGAAAAAAAATTTCAGTAAGTCTGATCTTGCTACTAAATCAACCACTACCTTAGCATGTATATTTTGGAGCCAGATTGCTGGAGCATTGTTCAAAGCGTATGTAGAACCCTTGCCAGCAGCCTGCAAAGCTCATTAGGAGTTCTACAAGCTCCAGTTGTTACTCACTCCCTGTCACCTTGGCCACTTTGTTCACAATGACTTCCTCTACTCCCGCCCTCTCCTCTCTATCCTTTTTCTCCAGCATGTCCTCTCTTTTCCTTGCCTCCTGTCAGGGGTTCCCTCCATGTAGGCCCTTCCAAGCACTGCTTCCCCCAAGAAGCCTTCCCTGATGTAAAGTAGTGATCACTTTCTCCTTTCTTCAAATTCAGTTTTCAGAGTGCTTCATTCTCTTAGTTTGTGAACTCTCCCTTTGAAATTATTAATTAGCTTTCTCCTTTCAAATTTTTAGTGTAGTGTCTTGTTCCCAAAGACTTTGATTGTTCCCCAATGTCAGACAGTATGTACATGGCACACCATTCTATTCTTAAAGGCATCTTGAGCACCATGTCCCCTCCTTTTAACGGGACTTCCCTGATAACCCTATCCAGAGGTAACAGCTCCTGTTTTGCTCTCATCCACCTGCCTTGACATGTTTTCCTAGCTGGCATGCTCTCATAGTTCTTTGTAAATTTGTTTGTTGTCAGTTTTTCTCACTAGCATGTAAGCTCCATGAGGCCAGACATGCGGTTGTATTCACCACTGGGTCCTAAGAGTTTACAATAAGGTCCGGGTCACTGTGTTTGAAGTTTTCTTAAATGGATGACTGAATGGCTGCATGAGCAATTCACCCTACAGTGGCAGCCAGAAGTCCACACCTGCTGTCTCAGGATGCAAGAAGCTACAGGAGATGGTGGTGGTGTGAATTCATGGGAGGAGGCTCATCTGAAGCATCAAGACCAGCATCCCAGAAGAGTTTATGTGCTGAATATATTTGTTCCCTTCTAACCTCCCGCACAATGGTCTGTACCCTGGAAAGGTGAGTTTTACATATGCATTATTCAGATTCCCTTGTCCTTTGGCTCCTGCTGGAGTTCAGCCAATAGGAGGCTTCATCAGTAGCTCAGAAGATGGGAGTAGAGAGAAGCTGGGATACTGATTCCCCCAGATCCCTCCCTGCTGTGCTTTCTGGTTGTTTTGCTTTTTTTCTGAAGGCCTCCCCTTGTGAGGTGCTGCCCTACAGTCCTATAGCCATAGGTCTGTCCAGGTGTGATGACTGTTCCCACTCTTGCCCTTTCAGACCTTGGAGTATTAACAGCATCCTACCATTGCCAGCTTCAGGGTGGCTCATCATTTCTTGTTAATTATCTTAACCTTGTCCACTAACTACTCCATCAGTCATCCCTTCATTAAACTCTTTCAATTGCTCTTAGCCAGGAATGACCCTGCCAGACAAAACTCAAAAGGCCATTGGACTAGCAACAAGAATGAGAGTTCAAAGGAATTGAATCAGAAAGAGAATCATGGCATAGAAATGTTTCTAGCTCTAAATCTATTATGACAAATGATCAGGCCAGTTTCATATGAAGAGCTAACCCAAATGACAGCCTCCCTGAGCAGCAACATGGCCAAGTCAGGGTCTCCCGAAACATTTCACCTTCCATCTTTGGCTTCTTTCCTACCTCTTCCAAGTTAAGAAGGATCCATCCCCGCAATAAGACTAGGGATTGCCTGAGACATATGTGTCATGCTCTGCTTCCTCCCTAGACCTTTAAACAAGCCAAGGCCACCCACGCTCCAGAAACACAAAGGCTCTTTTGTGGTCAGTGTCCAGCACCAGACTAGCCCTTCTTTGCTGCCAACTATATTCCCTTTCAGTTTGTCCTGTTCTCAACCTTGGCTTTAATTTTTCTTTTCTTTTTTTCTTTTTCCTTTTTGGCCTTCATCGGCCTTTTAGACTTAGTGGCTAAATATAATTCCCCTGATTTGCCCTTCAATTTCTTTGTTTTAGTTATTGTCTCATCCCTGAGACACTATACTCCACATCCACAACTCTAAGGAAGAAAGGTTTATTTTGGCTCACAGTTTGTAGAGGTTTCAGTCCATAGCCAGCTGGCTCCAAGGCAGGACTGCATGGCAGAGGGGGGGATGGCAGAGGAGAAACAGCTCATGGCATGGCAGCAGGAAGCAAAGAGAGATCAAGGGAGGAGAGAGACCTTTCCAGTGACCCACCTTTTCCCATCAGGCTTCACACCCCAAATCACATTTAACTATAAACTCATCCATAGACTAATCCGTTGATGAATATCATGCTTCCATGATCCAATCACCTCCCAAAGCCCTACTTACGATCACATGAGGCTTTTGAGGGGACATCTAGATATAAAACATAACACCATCTAAGGACTTCAGCTCCTATTCACCATTGTATTTGCATTCTCAGATGTATAGAAAGAGTATATTGAGCCAAGAGCTCCTGGCCCACTTAACTAGCACCTTGGGGTGTTCATGCATGTGTGTGTGTGTGTGTGTGTGTGTGTGTGTGTGCGCATGCAACCAAACACATGTGAGTGCACATGCTGGAGGTGGGACACGAAGATATCGAATTGTCTAAGTTTGAATGTTGCCTTTCCCATTTACTAGATGCATGACTTAGGGCAAATAACATGACTTCTAATGTTCCTCAGTTTCCTCATCTATAATCTATAAATCTCTAACATATTTTTTAAAAACACAAATTCTGTTTATTAAATATTTCCAGTTGCTACCCAACCGACTCTCCCTCCTTTCTGGGTAAGAGCATACTTCTTGACCTCTTTGTAAGTTAAAAGATTGTGAGATTAGTTTTGGCCAATAAATTGTGAGCAGAGTGATATGTGTCATTGGAGTGCTGATGTGGAATCCTCTAAAACTTTGCTTTCTTTTGCCATAAAAAACATTTTCCAGCTCTTGTCCTCCTGGATCCCAAAGTGAGGGTTATGTGGAGCAAAACCCCACCACTGAGAATCCGGGATCATTTGTTGCAGGATAACCCAGTGTGAACTGACTCAAACAGCTGTCATCAGGTCTGATATAATTCGTATAAAAAGCTCTTGGTACAGAGCCCAACACATCAAAAATACTCATCAAACATTAGTTATTAGCGTTTATCTGAATCTTGGTCATCGTTTGTGTGAATAGGGATATGTATATATTTGTGTGTTTTCTTTGCTACACCAAAGAGTTGAATAACTGTCCATTCTTAGCACTTGAGAGTGAAGGGAGTCATGGATCTAAATGCTCAGGACAGTATATGGGTAGAGTCTCCTGACTTGAGAAATTCCCAAAAGGGTGCTCTGACATCAGCACCCCACTTGGGGTGAATATGCCCCGAATACTTCAATAGACAAGTCATATTATAAATGTGACTTCCCCAAAGTAGGCTAAAATGGAAAGAGCAAGTGATGGTTCCTTTGGCTATGGCTGAGAGACAGAGGGGAGGCTGTGTTGGATCATCTTTTCCTACAGTCTGAATGATTGTTGGTCTGCAGGGACCATAGAAGACCTCCAATTAATTATTACTGGAGAACATGAAATCATAAACAAAATTCCTTGTAATAAATTTTTCAAATGAGATCGCATGTTTTATTTACAGTACTGGCCCATTTTGGGCTTTAAATCTATGAACAAAAACAAACATGCTTTTTTATCAAACAGATGGGGAAAAAGTACTCAATAGCCTTTCTTTCTCTCCTTGCCAAGGGCGGGCATGTGCTCCAAGCTAGAGAGGAAGTCAGACTCAAGCTCTGTTGCCTGGAAGAGTAAATTCACTCATTTTGCTTTGCAGAGGAAGATTTAAGCCCTAATGATCCTTTCACTTGGAGGCGGGGGTAGGAGAAAGGGAAAACAAAGAGTCTTACTAAGGTTCATATGCTTTCCTTCTGAATTTTGTGTGGCACCTGAGTAGAAAATAGAACAGATGCAAAGCGCCAATTTCTATAACTAAAGCAGCTGCCGTCAGGCATATTTCTATGGCTAAAAGTCAGAAATTCTTTTGATTGAGCATTCTGCAGAGAAAGTGAACAATGTAGAAGATACATTCTGACTCAGGGTTCCCTCTTGCCCATTGTGTACCTGTAGTCTAGCAAGATCATTTCTGATCTTTACATAAACTCACACCAATGTTCAGCCTCGGATCTGGTGGGCTCAGAAGCACTGTTGCCAAAGTGTCCATAGAAATCTGTTTTCTAGTAATTATTGACAATGAATCAAAAAATGTAGAAATACTGGAATAATGAAGTGATTCATGAAATACTCAGGTACCAGTTTGGGGCAAAATCCTAAGAGGTAAGTTGTTTTCTCTAGTTATGTGGTATAAGCATGAAATAAATAGTGATATATTGTGCTGTATCCCTGTATTAGTTTTCTGTGATTGCTATAAAGATAATGCTACAAATTTGGTAACTTAAAAAGAGAGAAATTTATTGGGTTACAATTCTGGAGGCCTGAAGTCTAAAACCATTATCTCTAGATTAAATATCGAGGTGTTCCAGAGGATCTGTGAATGAATCCATTTCTGGTCTCTCCCATCTTCTGGTGGCTACCAGCATTCCTTAGTTTGTGGCCACATCCTTCCAATCATTGCTATCTTTTTCTCATTGCCTTCTCATCTTCCATCTGTATCTCTTCTCCCTCTGCCTCTCTCATAAGGAAACTTGTGATGGTGCTTGGGCCCATCTGCATAGTCCAGGGCAATCTCATCATCTCAGGACAATTAACTCTTAACTCTGTGACTCTTCAGTCACATCTAAGAAGACAGTTTCTCTGTATAAGGTAAGATTTACAGGTTCCAATAATAGGAACATTATATTTTGGAAGGTTACTCTTGAATCTACCATAATTTCTAGTTCTATAAAATCCAAGAGCCAAGTGTGACCCACCTGTGGAATTTATGGTTTTCATCTACACTTAGTTTCTGCTTGGTCAGTGGTCCTGATATCCAGGGAAAAAGAATTTCCACCAGGGAACACAACAAACATTTCACTAAACCTGAAGTTGTAACTGGCACCAGGTCACTTTGAACTGCCTATGCAAATGGAGGCATAGGTTAAAAAAATGAATTACGTTGAGACCCATGTTGCTACTATAAAATGAGAGCAGGATGAATGGGGCTAGAACTTAGGAACTCATAGAGAATGGCTTTTGGTTCTTCCACTGGAAATGGTGAATGAACAATAGCAGTGCTCAAGGCTTAACAAGAGTTACTAAATATTCAGAGTCCACAGGGATGAAAATCTAAATCACCAAAATGAGGAAGTAACTGAGCAGCCAAAGTGTTTGCCAAAGGTGAAGAAAATCTAGAATGAGTGGGAAAGAAAGAGCTGATAAAAGTCATTTTTAAACCCTGTGACAAGTGGATTTTATTCAACCAGGTCTCCTGTAAGTTTTTCGATAGTTTTGAATATAGAAATCACTTTGAAGACTCAGTTGACAGTGGAGGTAATGATAGACACAAGCTGATCTCAACTCTGCCAGGAGTGGAAATGAAACTTTGGTGCTCGTAGTGATGCTGCAAGTACCACATAGGTCCATGCTTCACAACTGAAGCCCATTCTCCCAGCTGCTAAGAGTGCCATGTGCTGATGGTAGCAGCTGGGACCCTCCCATGGAATCACCATCTGTAGAAGGAAAGCCTATTTTATGTCCTTTCTCCAGGCCAAGACAAGTCCAGTTGCTGTTTGATGCGAGGGGACCAAAGTGGAGGTGGTGCCTGCCTCTACTTGGAACATCTCTGAAGGTCCATCTCGTTCTAGAGATCTTTTTAGGGTTAGCCAAAGCTCGATTACTACTGTGTTACCATTCAACTTCTGCCTCTGCCAAATCCTGCAATTAATTTAGAGTTATTTTTCTGCAGAACTATTCCAACTCCTTGAGACTCCCTGAGTCTCGACTTAAGTCAGTGCCCAATGTTATCTTCTCCAAGCCCACGTTTGACTTCAGCCACAGTGTCTGTGGATATTTCAACAAGCTGAGGCTCACCTCCCACTGGCCAGGCTCCCCCTGAGTCCCATGTTGTACATTTTTTCACTTTCTGAGCCAGGGCCCTTGAAAAGCCACCAGGCTTTACACTTATATATACAAAGCCTGGAAGTATAGAGCAGCTTATGACCTCTGGAAAGAACCTGAGGGCATGTGCAAGTCAGGAGACAAGATCTCCAGCTTCCTACCCTTCAGGTGAGTTATCCACTTGTTCTAGGTGCTACTCAGATGCCTGTAGCCCATAAGGCCTGAAGGGATGACCTCAATAATATAACCTCATGCTGACATTTCCTCCCTAATCTCGGCTTACTGATTTTATCTCCTTATAACATCTGAAGCTAAGTCCTTATTTCAGCTAAATTCTTGGAGAGAGACCAAACTTCTAAGTACCATTTTCATCTAGACATCACTTTCTATCTCCTGTAGATTTATGTTTCTCATAACAGAGAAATTCAGAGGTCTCACAAATTATCCTTGATGAGTATATAATGAAGGACAAAAGTGTTGTACCTCACAAACTCCTATGTTCTAGAGTGTATGCAGAGAGATAGCAATGAGTAAGATAAAAGCTTTCCTAAGGAAGCTTACATCTTAGGGGTAGAGTGATCAGATTAATAAGTAGGATTAAGCTACACATCTAAAAGTGAAGTAAGAAGAGATAATGTGTCCATTGGAAAAATCAAGAGGGGCTTCACAGGAGAGCTGACATTTAAGAAAGGCAGAGAGGATGAAGAGGACATGCTGGGCTGAGGAAATTGTATAAGCAAAGGCCCAGAAGCAACAAAGAACAGGTCAGGCTAAGTAGAATTATTTGGGAAAGAGGAGTTTGGGCATTGATCTTCTCTGAAACATGGTTCAGTGGAGATGCAGGCTTTGGTCAAGCAATCAGGATATAGTGTTGCCACATAAGAGGAAACAGAGAGGTATCTTGACAAGTGAACCAGCTGGTTTTTCATTGATTCCACCAGAGAGTGGGTAGGGTAGCCTGTAGGCAACTAATCAAAACAGCTAGCATTTACTGAACACTTACTGTATACCAAATATTGGTTTTATATGGCATATTCAATGTAATCTTCACAGTGACCAACCCTAGGGATTTGGTACCAGTACTGCTAAGAATTCAGTTGGAGTAATTGTGAGCTTTATAAAAAAAGAAATCAGAGATTAAAAGGGCCAAGTAATTTGCCGCTCTATAAGTACTGGAGCTGGTAAAGTAACTAATGCAGTCTGGCTCCATGCCCAGCATTTGACCACAATGCTGGCTGGGGGAGGTGAGAGCTAGCTATCTAGGCAAGACTAAAGTCATCAAGAGCTTTTGAGCACAGCTTTGATACCATCTGGTGCAATGTCCACAATGAGGGAAGATGGAAGTGAAGTTTTACCCCTAATTACAGAATCAAGGATGAATACTAGGGCCATTCTGGCATGACTGTGAAAGTCTTCTGGCCTTCTTTAGGTTTAAACTACTCAAAAGGGCACATACCTACCCATTAGGTTTTTAAAATTTTTAAAAAAATTTTAATAGCAACTGCAGTACATGATGATTTGTTTTTAAGCCTGTGAGCAGGGTGGGGGTTCCCTATCCTGGGCTAGAATTCTGTGGCTCACTTTGTTAACTATTTGAAACCATTGCTGTCACTGGCTTTGACTCTCCAAGTTTCCATCTCTTCATATAGGAATATCTTTAAGTAGCATCATTAAGATACTAATTTATTTATGAATCATCATCCAACCATAGATCCAGCTACTCCATGGTGTTTATTAATAAATAATAAAAAGTAGCCAACACAAATACCTACATGTATCCTATCATTTAATTCTTGCAACAACCACGTGAGGTAAGTGTAATATTATTATCTCCATATTGGAGACAAGGAAGTTGAAATACAGAGAGCTAAGATAACAAATATAGAGTCATTCTGTTGTAATAAGTTGAAGGAATTGATGGGGCCTAAGCCTACTTGTGAGCACCATTAATTTGCTGAGAATTTGGCTGGGACAATTGTGAGCTCTGAGCTCTCATCTCTGGAAGCCTCCTGTGTCAGGCATCACTCCTGGGAGTGACAACCATAAAGACACTCTTGTTTACTGAATGCCTTTTATGAGCCCAAACTCTTCTCACATATTTTGTCATTTCACTCTTGTGATGACCCCTGAGGATGGTGGGGTTATGGCAATGTCCATTTTATGGATGAAGAATCTGAAGTCAGACAGAATTATTAAGTTCACATAACTGTCCTCAAAGGGCTCATAGTCTAGGCAGGGAGATAAACACATTTTTAAAAAAATGAATAGATGCAATCTAGCTAATACCTAAGTACTATGAGAATACCCAGGAGCAAACTACTTCGCCACACTGTGGTAGGGGGATATAGAAGAAGGGTCTGAAAAAGTGGCACAGAGCAGTACTTGTGCTCAGTTGCAAGAAAGAGGAGGCCCAATTGGAGGTTAGGAGAGTAGGAGAGGACATTCAAAGCAAACCTTGGACAATGTTCCTGTGCACTAGTAGTGAATATAAATTGGCATATTCTGGAAGGATGAATTGCCAAGTGTGGCAAGAGCCTTGGGTACTATGATTACCCAAGTACAGTAGAGAATAAGTCAGGATCTAATTCTGGAGGACAGAATTGCAATTGCTGCTAAGGACTTTGGATGGTATCCTGGAAATGATGGGAAACTTTTCAAGGCCCGGAAGTCTGTGGTGAGATTTACATTATCATCATCCATACAGAGAAAGTGGGAATATAAATAGAGAGGAGAAGATGAAAACAAGAAACATGTAAGGGATCAAATGAAAAAGTATTTGTGATATCTTGCAATGTGTATATAGCGACTAGAGGGGTAAGGGCTTCAAAGATGACTCTCCAATTTCCACACTGGAAGACTGGGTGGATGAGTGGTGGCATTCTTCAAATTGAGGAGGAACAGTTTGAGTGAGGGAAGGTGGTATCAAATATATATATATCTTTTCATTTAATCTTAATATATATACATATATATTCATTTAATCTTCACGATAAGCCTCTGAGATAATTTAACTAAGAAATGATGCAGCCACTGTGTGGAGCTGGGATCCAAACCCAGGTCATAGGACTACCAGTCCGATGTGATTTTACCACTCAATCTTGTAGCCTCCCTGCAGTGACAGATGGCATTTGTGGGCCTTAATAAATGTCAGGTGCCTTGTTTGCAATATCTAATGTGGTCCTTATAACAACTTAATACCAGAAAAGAAAATGGAGACAGAGGGGCATATGTAAGTTACTAACTCACCCAAGTTGGAATCATAAGCACTTTGACATGACAGCAGTGCATGTAACGACTTTGCTTTGCTGACTCTGTAAGTGTAATCCTACCTGAATCAATAAGCAGGTAGTTGCAAAGCAATATTTCTAAGAATCAGCTTCTGTATTTCTTAGATCCAAGCTTCACCAGGCCAGCACCCAGATGGCGATCTTCCTCTAAGGCTGAGGGGCAAGGTACAGTATGACTGGCTCTTTCCCCAACTTGTCCGCTTCTATAGCTGGCCCTTGTAGGGTGGGGTGGACATCAAAGGCTGAGGGGACTGGGTAGGGGCAGCCTGCAGGTCCCTCATTGGCCAGGGCCCATCAAAGGCACCTGTGCCAGGCTCTGCTCCACTCCAAGCCTGGGCAGATCAAAGAGCCCTGCACAGAAGTTGGGTTTCTGGGCAGCCCTAGTTCTGATCATCAATTGTCACTTTGGCAGTGACAACAGAGTCCGACATGACAAGACTGCCACAGCCAAGGCTCCTGGGGTGGACATCAGAGCAGTAGCTCCAAAGGCTGGGAAGCTGCCTGAGGCCCCTCTGGGCTTTGACCCCTGGAGGGAAAAGAGGAAAGAACTACAGAGGCCCCTGAGGAAAATGTTTGGAGTAGAATCACTAAAGTAAAGTTGCTGCAGGCGAGAAACCTGACCCTGGCATTGATATTCCCACCACTGAACCATGAGATCTGATTACTTTGTGAAGCTGGGAAGAACTATTAATATGCCTACATATGTTCACTAACACACACACACACACACACACACACACACACACACTTCTAATCCTAAATATGTACAATGGAATTAGCTGGGCAGATGTAGGTGCTTTATAAACATACCCTTAGAAATGCTGATTCTCTCGCAAACACAAACAAAATTATTCATGCACATCTCCCCTGCATACTCATCATATTTGCCTACAGACATATGTGTGCATTTTTCCACATAGCCCTGTACAACCTAGAGATGTAAATACATAACCACACATGCATACATGCCTACGCATTCACTAACCATACACTCTTTAGGATACATTCTGGCAGCATCTAGGGCCCAAATCCAATATTTCCTTCTCAGAAGGGTGAGAATCATCGTCATAAATATGATTTAAGTGCAGGAATGGCCTGTCCACAGATCTGGATGCCAGCTATTCTCCAGCTCCTTTGTAAAAAACATTTAGAGGAAATGTCCAAAATTGCACCAAACAGGATTTATGTTAGCTCTTAGAAGAAACTTTCTGCCAATGAGAGCTATTAAAAATATCAGCACATTTGACTTCTGTTCATTGAGGACTATTCAGTTGCCAAAAATTTGAACCAATTATAATATTTCTATTTTGCCTCAAAAATAGTTATATGCTTTTGAATCAATAGATTTTTTTAAACAATACAACAGACTAGCTATAAATCAGAGGAATTTATTATAATTTGGGGATCTGAAAACACTTTAGCCTAAAAGGCAATTAATATCAAAATTTTGTGTAGTTTAAAATGGAACCAATGAGCATAATTAGAGTAGTTTTTGGACTCGAGTTGGGTCTTGTTCAAACCTATTCTCTTTCATGATCAAAATCACATGAATGAGAAGAGTACCAAAGGGTCCTTCTAAATCAATCCAGGTAGCACCTCCTCTGAGAGGTCCCCCTGTTTCCTCTTCATGAGACTTGAGAGAGAACTTGGCAAGCACAGGGTAGCATGCCACCCAGAGTGCGCTCAGGATCTGGGCTGCTGAGAGTATTGGCGACTCTCTCCAGGACTTGCCCTCAGTGGACGGAAGCCACCTCTCCATGGTTGTGTGTGGTCTCCAGGGGCTGCCTGCCTCTGATGACTGGCTGATGTGAGGACACAAAGATCTGCCCTTTGGGACCATAATGAAGGGTTGCTTCCGCTCCCTAGCTTCCTGTAGGGTCAGCTGAATCCTCTGTCATGACTGCACCACACCACAACTCTGGCTTCTTCCCACCCTCCTCAGTGTTGTTCCTGAGAGTGCACCCTGGGAAACTGCCTGCAGCTTCATCTTATAGATGGAGAAACTAACTGTCTCTCAAGAACATCTACCCGTAGCAGCATCTCTCCTCAGTGTGCCCATGTGCTGGTGTCTTCCTGACTTTTCTCACAGCCCATACTCAAACCTAAGCAAATGTATTAAAGACATATTCCCAGTCTCATCACCCCTCATCACTTCCATGGCTATGGCTCTGTAGAAGCCACTGTTCCCTCTACCTGGCCCCTCAGCAGCAGTGTCCACACTGGCTGCCATACTTCACTCTTGGTCTCTACAGTCACTCTCCATAGTGATGACGGTGATTCTGTCAAAAAACAATTCAGTCACACTATTTCTTTGCTCAGAATCTTTCTTTTTCAGAATTCTTATCTCATTAAAAAAAGAAATTTAAAGTCCTTACTACTTCTACTGGGCCTTGGTCCTGCATACCCTGGTTTTTTCCTTCCTCTAGCTCTCCATCTCTTGCCTGCTCCATCATCCATCTCCTGCTCCTCCATGGACACTGTGCCTGCATCAGTCTTTGCACTTGATGCCTCCCCGCTCTGGAGAACAGGGACGTATTTCCAACTTCATTTGATTCTCTCTCAAATGCTGCCTTATCTGAGAGGCCGTCCCTAATCCTTGTCTAAAATGCCACAATCCCATCCCTGCCATTCTGCCCCCTTTTCTTGCTGACATTTCTTCACAGCACTTATCACCACCTAACATATTGTACCCTAATTTATTATCTGGGTCTGCCCAACACGAGTGCTTTGACGTGCTTCTATGTCTCTAGTACCAAGCTTCCAGTAGAAAGATAGTTATAGCAGAAAAACAAAGAGAAAAATGTTTGCTAATCATTGGTTTAAAGAGAAACTTCCTAGCCTATACAATAGATTTGAAAAAATATTTATGGAAAATATAAAGTTCAACAGAACTGGAAGAACTGGCAGAGAATAAGAGAGGAAGATAATGAGGTGGATATCTAGGCTGAGGCTAGGTAGAGTTCTCCCCTCTAGCTTTGGAATCTGGAAACAAAGGAGCCTGGGCCCCACGTCTCATATTAGGCCCGGGCCAATGGCAAAATCCCAGACTCTGCTACCCACCGAAAAAGAAACAGGAAGTTTTAGTGGTGCAGGACATTTAGGCATAGGAGCTAATTTGGATCCCATGAATTTGCCACAAAGTGAGACTAAAGGGTCCTCAGAAAGTAGAGACTGGACCTCGTGGTCTAGAAAGTAAAAGGACCACAAGACCAACCTATGTGGACTAATGCCCAGAGACTGGCTGGGGCCTGGATATCAGAGGAGGACTAGATGCCAGCCACCGCAACCTCCCTAGCTATCATCTTGTTCCATCCCCTAGCTTGATGTCACAGAGCCCTTCCCCACGCAGAGCTCAAATGCCATCGCGAGGATAAGGGATAGAGTAAGAACCCTCTGAATCAAGGTTACGTTTCTGTCAACAGAAGATGTGGATTCCAGACTATAGAAAATAAATTTCATGTTTTGCACATCTGATCCAGTGACTTGAGAGATTATCTTAGCTACTTAAAACTACTGCAGCAGAGTGTTGACTGATCTCTCTGCCTCTACTGCCAGCCCCTCTAGTACTCTCCAGGGAGTAGGGAAATTTCTAGAACATGGATATGACTGTGCTTCTATGTCAAGTAGGCAGGTCTGAGTCCACATCCTGGCTTTGCCATATGCCAAAGCCATAACTTTAGGCAAGTCACTCAAACTTAGCCTCATCTGTCTCATTCCACTATGACATGGAATAATCCCAGGGCCACCGCATTGGACATCATTAGGATTCAATAAGGGATACAGATGCTGACCCAGGTTTAAAATTCAGTTATATTCCCCAGTTCCTAGCCTGTCATGTTGTGTCTCTCCTCCTTGGATTCCTCTGAATATGGTTCTCTCCTCTCCCTCATCCTCAAAGCAAACTACTATCAATTTATTCTTTGAGGATTAGGAGCTGAGATGTCTTCCTCTGTGCCCCACCCTGTGATAAGTTTAGGGGTTTCACAGTGATGCACCTTCAGTCCGCCAAGCTCAGGAGATGATGACTTGTCCATGGTCTTCAAAGGCCAGAGGTAATGCTTGATTTCTGGCCCCCCCAATGACCTTGAGCTTCCTGAACCCAAAGAGGGCCTGAGGGCCAAGAGAAAGCTGTCCTTAAAGGCACTGGGTGAGAGGAGAGCTCAGAGGTCATGCTGAGGAAGAGATGTGCTTGCAGTCTGGCCTATGGGTTTTTGTGAGTCTTCCTCCCTGACCCATGGGCAAAGGGCAGCCTGGCCTCCCAGCATGCTGGGACACAGGGTTTCCAGGTCAACTTTCATCTTCACACTTGGTGTTTGTCCCTTTGATCCCTGAGCAGATCAAAAAAAGCTCACTAATCAATGACTTCCCTACTTGCCTTTCAGAACAGATCATCAAGCACAGCCTACATCTCACCTTGCTTCCCCCTCGCCCTCCCTGCTTTCCAGCCAGAGGCATTTGCTCCCAAGCCCAGCCTGTGGCCCACATACCACTTCCACCCAGGTAGTGTAGGAATGATTGTCTGTCTTTAGTTCACCTTTGTATAGAGAATCTTCAGGACTCACTCACAGATGCATCCTGCTTACTTACCTCTTGCCTAGGACCTTGGGCAGCTTGGATTGAAGCCGACATGATGACTTCATATTGGCTTAGGCACCACCTAGTCATGAAACAACCAGGAGAAAGATAAACAGGGCCAGCCAGCAAAGAGCCTGTTTCCCAGATTTTGTAATTGAAATATTATTTCCTGTACAACCTACTTCACAATTTTGAAGTGAGGTTCAAGAAAGTTAATAGATGTCAAACTTCACAAGAAAGTATGGAGTTCTAAATACACAGATGTTCCTTGACTTACACTGGGGCTATGTCCAATTGTAAATTGAAAATATTTTAAGTTAAAAACGCATTTGAAAAAAAAATCCATTTGATACACTTAACCTACCCAACATAGCTTAGCAACAGTACACAGTAAAGTGCCAGCTGTTTTCTCTCAAGATCACAGGCTGACTAGAAGGTGTGGCTCACTACCATTATCCAGGATCACGAGAGGATCATATCGTGCATTTCCAATCTGGGAAAAGATCAAAATACAAATTTTGAAGTACAATTTCTACTTTTTGTGAATTGCTTTTGTACCATCATAAAGTCAAAAAAACTCCTAAGTGGAAACATTGTAAGTTGAAGACCTGTATTAGGTTCATCTAGTCCTTCTAGTCCTTACATATTATGACTCTGGCAAGGCTTCTAGAAGAACTAAAATGGCCGATCTTCCTGCCTTGCTCTGGACGAGAGATTTCCTGGAAGGCGGAAATTTCGAATCTAAAACCAGAGAAATCCCAGGTAAACCTGGATAAGGTGGTCACTCTCCTTGGCAGTAGCACTTAAGAGCACCTGTTAGGAGCTGGCATGTGTTTCTCCAATGTTTATTTGTTGAAGTCCTAACTCCAGCACCTCAGAATGTGACTTGCCTTGGAGATAGAACCTGTAGAATGATGATTTAGTTAAAGTGGGGGCATCAAGGGAACCATAATCCATGCTGGCAGATGTCTTTGTAAGAAGAGGAAATTTGGTGACAAAAAGAGACAGAAGGATGAATACATACAGAAAGGACCACACGGGAACACAAGAAGAAGACAGCACCTTCAATCCAAGGGAAAGCCTCAGAAGTAACCAAGCCTACCTACCACACTTCTGGTCTCTATAGTTATGAGAAAATAAATTTCTGTTGTTTGAGCTATTCAGTCTGTGGAATTTTGTTATAGCAGCTCAAGAAGACTAATACGGTATTCTTGAAAGAAGAGCAATGATAAAAGCTTACAGTTATAGGACAGTATATTGACTTTTATTGACTCATTTAGTCTTCTGTTCATAAGAACTCTGTGGGAGTTACTAGCATTTCTCCTCGTTTACAGTGGAAAATGGAGGCATGGAGAGGCTAAGTAACTGCTTCAAGGTAATAGCTAGTAAGTGGCAGAGGATTGTCTTTATTCCAAATCCTTTGAAAAGGTGAGCCCAAGGCTAGGGTTAAAGCGCTGGCATGTAGCAGAGCAAAACCAGAGCCTTTGGGGGAAACCCCCAGGGGTACTAAGGATGAGTTAAACAGGGAAGCGAGTTGAGGAAAGATGGAACACCATGCATGTCAGCTGGGCTCCATTTCAGCTCAATCTCCTTGAGACTCATGAGCTTGCATGAGAGTTAAGCTCCAGAACCTAGGATATTTCTGAGTGATTTGCAAGGAGATATTACTTCTCAGACCAGTTCACAAAGGAGAGGGGGAAAGAAGTATTTATGAGTTGGCTTTCTCTGATACCCTTTTCTCACTAAGGATCACCCCATAGGAAGTTAAGTACCTTGCTAAGTACACTATTGAATACTTCCAGATGGTATTACCTCAGGCCCACATCTAACACTAGTGAAACCCAGAGCAACATTACATAGCTAGGCATGCTATGGATGATTGTGTCCTCCAAAATTCTATGTTCAAATTTCTAACTCCTGATGTGATGGTTTTTGAAGGTGAGGTCTTTGGGAGATAATTAGACCATGAAGGTGGAGCCTTCATGTTAGGATTAGTTCTTTCCTAAGAAAAGACTGACTCCAATCCTGGCCATGTAAGGACAAAGCAAGAAAGTGGCCATCTGCAGAAAGTGAATCATCACCATCTTGATCATAGATTCCCAGCCTCCAGAACTGTGAGCAGTAAATTTCTGTTGTTTATATATTACTCATTCTAAGCTTTTTTTTATACAGCAGCCTGAATGAACTAAGCAAGCTGACTAATATAGAGAGCCACATAAAATATATATAAATATTTAGAAGTTACACATAAGGAAAAGAAAATGATGAATAGAGTGTTTCTATTCTTCTATCTTGTCAAACACATTTTTGTTATGGCCTGAAAGTCCACATTAAAATACAGAATTCTCAGAACTCTGTGGGGCACCAGGTTGGGTAGGGTGGGTAGGATATAGTCAACCTGTGGTCTCTAAGGCTCTTCTCTATTCATCCCTTCTCCATCTTGGCCCTACACCATGAGCAGCCTCAAAGTCCACATGTGAGAATTAAGTGCTGCTCCTAACCCTCACAATCACTCTTTGGTCACACTTCAGGCCTGGGTGTGCACACTGAAAAAGGGCCACTCTAGGCCCTTGAAGCAGACTCAAGGATATTCGGGCTGAGGATTGTGGCAGCTATAGCATAGTCTAACAAGGAGAGGATGAGAATGCTAAGGTGATACAACCCTTTGATTTCTCATTTTAAGGCAGTGACATAGGTGGGTCAGAGTGAAGGCCAGGGCAGTGTTTCCTTGTTGTCTCAATCTAAGGAGTAGTGCTTTCCAGAAACCGGATACCACTTCTATGATGTGGCATTCCACTCAAGTCAAGAAATGGCAGAGAACTCCAATCAAGAGAGAAAGAAAGAGTTAACTAGAAGTCTGAGAAGGACATAAGATTTGTGTCCATTCAAGGCAGGATTTGAACCCCTGTGATCTGGGTCCATGGTTCGTGCTCTTACCACACTGCAACACTGCTCACAAAGATGTTTACAGGGAAAGTGGCCAGACAGAGGTCAGTCTGGAGAGCTGGAACAAACAGAGAAGTAGGCACTGTGGGACACTCATGAGAGGCATCTTTCAAGAATTTGAACTCAGCCATCCCTTTGCCTACTAGATTGCCATTGGGTAGGGCCTTATCTTCTTAGAATGATAATAATACAAGTTATATATGAGCATGTACATACATTAAAGAAAGATGAACACACACAAAAGCATTTTCACATATATTATACTCATGGAATATTATCAGCTTATGCTGATGAATATGCACACCAATGCTTCAAGAAGAGAAGGGGCAGAGCTCTGGAATTGAATCACAGTGGCGTTTGACTCCAGGATCCCAGTGTATTTTAATTGAGGCTCCCCATGGTGGCACTAAATTATGTCCGTTCATTTGGACAGGCATTTATTAAGAGTGTTTTTGTGCCAGTCATTGATTAGCTGCCAGAATGGAGATGCAGGTAAAATCTGTTTCTGTTGCAGCTGCTCACAAGCCACAGGGGAAATAAGCAGGTGAACTAAGAAAGTAGCAAGGGGATAGTGCTAACCCTAAAGACAGCAGGAGAGGCAAGGAGGTCCCAGGGGACGGTCACCAGAAGGGAGACAATCACACTGGACCTTCACAACTTAGTGGGAAGTGGCAGAGAAGAGAGGGAAACCCCAGTTAAACAAGAGAAATAGTGTGCAGAGATCAGGCAACATGACACACAGCATGATTCTGGGGCTGCTTGGAATCCCCTGAATTTGGAGCATGGCTGGGGTTTTGAGAGTGCAGTTGTCAGGCCTGTGAAATCCTGGACAGAGATGAGGGGATCAGATCGAGCCTCCATGTGATTCTAGGCTATGAGAGGACTAGACCAGAGGTGTACCATGACATGCATCAGACGCTTCTCATTTTGCACTAAAATGACCTCTTTCCTTGCCTCTATCCCTTGACCATGTATTTGAGCTCCCTGGGGACTGTGCTGTACCTACTTTCTAGCTCCAGTGCCTTGCCTTCCCATCTGGCATTCATCTGCTATATGAGTGAATGAATAAATAAATGAATGAAAGAACAAGCCAACTCTGCTACCTGGCTGTGTTTGCTATGTTGCCTTTCCTTCATTTTCTTCAGTCTCTAATCTTAGCTGAGGGTTGAATGTGGGCTCTGCACACAGCCCCTGAGGCTGTGAGGCTGTGTGTGTATGTTATACATCAGCCAAACCAAAAAAACAAACACATGGCAGAACCCCAGGCGTGCGGCTCCCTCACTTGGCACAGCCAGCTGGCGCGTGGCTGCCCCTCTCCAGGGCCCCAGCACCTCCCTCCAAGTCCGGATGATGCCACCTAAAGGCTTGGCTGTGAATTTGGGAACCCTCCCCCTTCCCTTCTCCAACAGCAGCAGACTCTAGGGATACACTGATCCACTCCTTTTAATTGGAGGGAATTTGAAATGCTTCTGTCTTGCAACTCTTTGGAGAGTTGTTTGGCAGCTCCTGAGACAATAAGAACCCCACTGGCAGTACCGGGAGAGGATGAGGGTCTGACCTGCACCCCCTCCAATGTGTTTCTCCTCCTACCCACCCGGACTAACTGCCTATTCCTGCTAACCTCTTGGGGCAGCAGGGACGAGCTAGAACTTCCTTCCGGGGATGCCCAGCTCTTCAAATTGAAACCAGTCTTCCCAGAGTTCACTTCTCCCTCCCTGCCAAGATCTTCCTGGGATCCCCAAATCAGTCAGTGTCAATGCCATTTCCAAGGCCCCACTCAGGAAAGGGGGCCTGACTCTGTAGATGTCTTCCTCTCCCTCGCGCACAGCCACACTCACCAGGCACTGCATTTTTAATCACAAACCATGTGACTAATCCACGTCCTCTTTTCTCTCTCCTTGGCCACTGTCCTATCTCATGGCCACATCATCTGTCTGAACTTACATAACTGCCTCCTTGCCTCCACTCTCTTCTTTCTCTAGCCCCTTCTTCCTTCTCTATTCCTGAACTGATCAGATCATTCCCTTATCAAAAAGAAATTAAAAGCTTCCAATAGTTCCTATGTTCTTCCATCATGGTATTTTTATAATAATACAACTCCTACATTTTAGGTAGCCATTTAGAACCAACACTATATTTCCCAACCTCTTTGCTGCAAAGTGTGGCCCTGTGACTCAGTTCTGATCAGAAGGATTTGCCTACAAATAAAGTGTGCAACTTTGAGCAGTATTTTTTTCACAGTACTGCGGATTGAACTCAGGCCTGCACTGAGCTACATCCCCAGCCCTTTTTAAATTTTAAGACAGGGTCTTGCTAAGTCATCAAGTTGCCCAAGCTGGGCTTGAATTTGTGATCCTTCTGCTTGAGCTTCCCAGAGTGCTGGGATTCCAAGTATAGGCCACCACCAAGCCATTTAAGCAGTATTCTTAAAACAAAGCCACGTTCGCCTCATAATTCTTTCTTTTTTCCTGAAAGAAGGAATACAGATGTGATAGCTGGAGTGATTATCCTAGGCTATGATGTGAACTCGGCAGTGAAGATCATACATAACAAGACAGAAACACACCACAGGAAGCCCCATACAAATCCTGACTTTTCTTTCCAAAGAGCCACCCAAGAAAGAAACCCCTGTCTGATTAGGCAACTGCTATTCAGGGATTCCTGACCCTCTAGCTGATCCTGATTCTAAGGAACTATCACCTACAGCAGGAGCCTGGAACACAAATGCCTTGAAAAGGCAAGTAGGTAACCTAACTTAGTAATGCCTTCAGGGGTCAGGGCACTAGGGCTGGATTTGTTTATTCATTCATTTTCATTTGTTTGTCATTCAAATTTTCATTTAACAAGTATTCATAAAGTCCTATTATGTACCAGGGACTCATAGGCACTTGAAGGGCACAAATTAGACTCAGCCCAATCTTAGAGAAGGTCCAGGTCTAGTTGGGGAAGACATTTTAAATAGATAAATGTAGTAAAATGTTTTGGGAAATGTAATAGCTGGCATACAGAAAGCAAAAGAAGCAAAAAAGTAAGTCAAGTGTGTGGATATGAAAACAAAAACTTCAAAAAGGAGGTAACCACTCTTCCAGAAGATGAAAGAAGACAGGAATTCTGGGTAGGGAAAGGTTGGGAGGGTTTTGTGCCTTGCAATTCCCTTCTGTTTCAAGGAATTGTGAATGGTTTGGTAGTATTGAGCCCAACTAATCCCCCCACTCCCAAGGCAATGGAGAGGGGTGGGTTGTCCAGTGTAAGGAATTCTAGGGTTTGGTTTGGATTACTTTGCCACCCTTTTTCTTACTGAGGACATCACAGGGTTGGATAATACTGGACAATCAAAGCTTAGGGACAGCAGAGTGTGTCAGGGTCTCACACACAGTGGGTCTTCATTGAATTTTGGTGACGGCTTCTTGAAAGTTTTTGTGTCTCACTACTTCTTTTCTCCTACAGTCCAAATAAAACATCCTGGAAAGTGAGGGTGTTATTCAAAATGTGAAACGATATAGTATTGCACAGGACAGAGTATAGTGACCTGAAACGAGGTTACCAGTTGGAGTGTGAACCCACAGTATGGCAGTCTTGCCTGAAGGAGGTTCTTTAACTTCATAAAAGTGGTCTACACACTTGAACTTTTTATTAACATTAAAAAAGAGTATTCAAAGCAGAAGCTACAAAAGCAAAAGTCACATCTGCTTCGCACTCTTGCTACTTAATCTCAAGTTGTGTCCTTTCTCAGATTTCACTGCAGTCTGTGAGTCCAGGGGCTGAGTAGCCCATCAAACCTTCACTGGGCCTCTTTGGCTTCCCTGAGGGGCTTGGAGTATTGCTGCCTGCACAGTGGTCCTTTCCACTGTTCAAACACAGGGGCAAATATCCACGGCCAACTCTGCCTTCCCAGATCCATCTTTTACAATATTGCAAGCTGCTCCAAACAGGTCTGAAAAATAACCGTGGGGAACACATACCTGACATATTTTCCCCTCTGAAAGCGCTCCCCCCGCAAGAAAAGGAAAAAGAAAAAAAAAAACCTCTTCAAAGAATGCCTGGGGGGAATAGAAAAGAGCAAGGCGGAGCTGCATTTGTCAGCCGATAAGGACCTTAGAAATAACTCTTCCAGCTGCTCATTTCTAAAAGTGGAAAGCTGAGACCCAGAAAACTGGAGTGGTTTGCCTAAAAGCACACAAAATACTTTCGCAAAATTCTTCAGTAGTTTAAGTGTGTTCTCTGATCCCTTTCTCTGCCTGCACCTTGTTATGTTTATATTTTGAACAAATGGAAGAGTTAGTTCATCGCAATTAACCCCACCTCTCCAAGCACACCCCACACACAGTCCCCATAGCAAGGGGACTGCTTAGGCATCGGTCTTCATGGAAGCTCTGCGGTCCAAGTGAGTCAGGATATCAGAATGGTTCTGCAAAGCCATGTGGAAAGAGGGACTGAGGGTTCCAGTGTGGAGTTAAGAGAAACAGCAGGGAGCCCAGGTGATAGGAGGGGGCTGGGGTTTTCCTCCCTGGTCTGGAAGCTTTGAACCACTTGGGCCCAGTAGGTGGGCAGAGGGTTGGGCGAATTAGCATTTGTTTTTCCACTTTGATCCTTTGTCTTTCTTGTTGGCAGGAGCCTGACTCCTCTAAGAGGAAGGAGGGGGACACCTTGATTGATCTGAAGAAGGAAATGAGCCTGAGAATGTATCTTCAGTAATATGAAACTCAGTCTCCTGTTAAAGCCCACCGATTGACTCATTAGATCCCTGTGAGTCATTCCCTTGCCCTTTCTCACCCTCTCAGTTTCTCTCAACTACAAAATGAGAGGGTTGGGGTAGTCCGGTGATTTTCAAACTTCACCTTTTAGCATCTAAACCTCACCTTTTTTGAATCAGTTCATACTCAGAAGTCCAATACTCAGCAAAGCACCATTGTTGTGCCTGAAGCTGGAGACAAGAATCCAAACTATCTGGTCTCCATCCTAAGGGTAGCCTTGGGAACACAGTCTTAAAATCTCTGGACTAGGTGAGCTTCCAGGGCCCTTCCTGCTCCCCTTTGTAATTCTAGATTTTTCTCAGAGGGAACTGACCTTGTGTGGCAGCTTATTGGGTGTATTCCGCCATCTTGCTGATATCACCTCCCTTTACAGTTCTAATGTTAAATCCATGAATTAGGGTGGGCAGGGACTCTAATCCTCTTATAGAAATGAAGTGACTGAAAGTCAGAAATGACACATGATTCAACAAAGATGCAGGGCAGACTCTACTTTCTTTTAGGTCTTGTGCCCTGTTGTGCCTCCGTGTTGAGACTATGGACCTTGCCAAATGCACTCTAATCTTTACTCAATGGCCCCTTGAATTGGCTGTTTCCTAGAGTCCAGGATGCTGGCCCAGATGTGAGAGCCAGGCGCAGGCCTGGAGAAGAGGTTATATACTGATTCTGAGAGGGAGAACTCACAGGCAGTGCTCATGGGATGATGGTACTTCTACTACCAAGAAGGTACAGGAAAGGACAGGAAGGGACACTGTGTACAGAAACTTGGTTGATATGCTAGTGAATTTTCACAAGCTTCTTCCCACTCTACAACAGGCCCAAGTTCAGATCTCAGATCTTTGAAGTGCATGGTGTTTGCACGATGTGCCAACAGCATGCTGTGCTCTGGGCCATCAGCAGATTACAAGGTCACCCTTGTTCTTGAGGGTTTAGACATCCAGATAGACCAAGTTCCACATCACCAGAACATTGGTGGAATTCAGAAACAAAAGTGGCTAAAAGGAATTCATTTTCTGGTCTCTTTTCTTTTATCTTTGTTCTTTCTTGCCCACTGACCTGGGCTCCAGTTTGTTTGAGAGCTGCAACTATTTGCAGCATATTCCCAGTCTTTCATCTGCAATTGCTTTGCTTTCCTGACATCATCAGCTGTGCTTACAGTACTCGATTTTATTTACATTGCTTTAGCCTCTTCTGTCCTTGTTTGTCACAGAACTAGCACACAAAAATGCAACTCCAGTACAAAGGAAACACACTTTTTCTTTCCAAGGATGTGCTCCATTCATACCTGAGGCCCAACGAAGGATTCAACTTAATGAAATAATAGAGTATAGAAAACATGAACACATTCAATATTTGTTAGCTATTATCATTAGAAATAAAGTATCTATTTCAAATTGACAGTTACCTAGAGGAGCAAACTCTATTATCCAAAGTCTGTCTTGGCTCTCATTATCAGGTGACTCCTTGATTATAGCAGTTGGGATTTGTGTCAGCTACTTCCTTCCACTGTTGGTTTGTCTGCTTAGCATTCTCATCCCTACTTCAAGTAGGTCATGTCTGCCCTTCACTTGTTTCCCCATTCATGCCTGGAACTGTCCATGGAGGCAGAAAAGCATGAATTTCCCATTAAATTTTAACCACACATTGAGCTCACTGTTAGGCCATTCATCCATTCAACAAATTTTCTGAGCATTTACTCTGTGCTGGGAGTTGTGCTTGGTGCTGAGGCTATAGAGATAAATGAATCACAGCCCCTTCCCTCTAGAAACTCTAATATGTAAGCAAAGTGGAGCATATCAACCACATCAAGTATGCATTAAGTATCTCTTTGCATAAGGTTCCATGCATAGTAAAATGGAGCCAACCCACCTGAAACGATAAATCAGCAACAACTCCCTTTTTTTTCAGAATCAAAACAAAATTGCACTGTATTTATATCAGGTAGAGAGTTGTTAAATAACCTATTAGTTCACTTCCTCTACCACTTCCTCTGGAAAAAATATTTTCTCATATTCATGTTAAGCATGGCCATTGCCTTGACAGAAGTGTAGGGTTTAAGCTCTGATCCTAGGGTCTGGGGAACATTGCGTGTTTTTACTTTGTTCCTTAAAAGCTTCCAGACTCTCTCATGAGAAGAACACACCCCAAGTAACTGTCATCTCACACCATGGTCCCAAAATGAAATGTGTAACTCAGACCTGAACTTGGTCCCACGTCTTAAACAGAACCGTTCCAGCCACCTACAGATCCATGACTAGAAAGCAATACTTATGTGTTGAAATTCTGCAGCTGTTTGTTACTCAGCAAAAACTGACTGCTACTGTATTTAAGATCCCTTTCCCGATATGACTGTGCCTACCCTCTGCAGCATCATCGCCTACTGGTCATGTCAAACAACTCACCTTTTCTCAATCCCACCATTTTTTCATCAAATTTTCATGATGTTCCTTTTGGAGTTGCCTCTGCCTAGAATTGTCTTCTTTACCTACTCATCATTCAAGGCTAGGATCAAATTATCAAATTTAATTTTTTACCTCTGATGCCTTTCCTGATCCATTTTTCTCTGTACCAAAACCAAATAAAACCAATCAAACAAAAAACACTTAATAATAAATTGTGAATTCATTCAGTGACCCTTGGTTGGGTGCTACTCAGAGGCCGATTCCTCATTGTACCCCCAAACTCTTCATCCAAATCCCTTATATGACTCCTGTCACTTTGCAACACAATGTCTACTTGAGAGGCCTGCTCCCTCCCCACTAGTCCTTGCCTCCTCCAGAACCGAGGTTGCCTCTTTTATCTCCATGACCAAGTGTGAGGGCAAACACAAAGTGAATGTGAGTTGAATCCAGTTGCTCTACAAACAGCCATAGACAGTTAAGTAACCAGTTTTTTGGAAACAGGAGAAGAGATCAGAGGTGGAGTCTGCAGCTGGAGCTGATGCTGCTCCCACCTGCAGCCCTGGCCCTGGCCCAGTTCCAGAGCAAGGCAGGAAGCCCTCAAGCACCACAGGATCTCAGTCCAAGTAATTTAGTGCTGGCTCGCCCTGTTTGCAAGCCTCTTTTCTGAGCCACTTCACTGGGCCTTCACGATTATCCTCTTTTCTTCAAATCCCTCTGCTTGGTCTGGCCTAGGCAACCCTGCTCCCCTCCATCAACCACTGAGGTACTTCCAGAGAACTTAGGCTTTCTGATACAAGACTGGACTATTTAGTTCCAAGTTCTGGTGGCTTTTTCAGCTACCACTTTCCTCTAAGAGGACCAAGGGAAGGGTTCTGTTTTGTTCTTGCCAGTCCCCTGCCCAATTACTGAAATGCTTCTGGTCCCCAGTTGGTCTCTGGGACCTGATTCCCATGTCAGCCACCTTGGACTTTGACAGTGGGCTACAAAATTCCCGTTAGGATTTGGTAATTTGGTAACAGTTACCAGTAAGCACTCAGCCCTTTGAAGATAAGGTCTTTACTCCAGACTGCAGATAGAGCCTATCTTACATATACCACTGAAAGAATATTGAAGGAATAAATGAAAAGGTGAATGCTCGGCCTCAGAGCCCTTCTGGAGGATAAAGGGGAAACAGAGTGAGCACAGTCATTTGAAATTTCAGCCCCAAATCTTCTAGTTGTTTCACTCTTATTCTTATTCCTACACAATCAGTTTCTCTTGCTGATGCTGAAATTTTGGCCACCAGTCCTCCTTCACACCCTCCCACCATCTTCCTGCCTCCCTGTGTTGGCCAGTCAGTCCCTCTGGCACAAGGCTCTGGGGATGAATCGACCCACAGTGAGGCAGGTCCCCGTCTAGTGAGTTCTGGGACCTCATCCTTGAGTTCTCCCTCCCAGGAAGCCTCTAGACATATACTCTGATCACTTGTACAGTCTCGGGACCAACCTTGTGTATCAACTCTCAAACATGACCAGAAAGAACTGAAACAATGCCAGTTTCCACATAAGAATCTTGAACTCCTACATCTAATTCAGCTATACCCCTGCCCCACAACAAACACACCACTCACTATCATGCTGAGATGGTGTAGGGGACCAAGGGTGGCTTTGGTGGAACTCAGCTTTCCCCGCTGCTCTCTAATGCCATAATGAGCAACCCTGTCTTCTTGCTAAATCCAGGAAGGGACAGAGAAAGGGAGAAAGCCAAGACATTCTGTTCTGTCCCTTCCTCCACCAGGCTGCCGGCATCTGTTCTCACAGGACCCTGAGCAAATGATTCTACTAGGATCTTGCCATGCCAAATGCTGAGGAGGGGAGGGATGCCCAAGACGACACCCATGTCAGAGCCTGTTAAACCATCTCTTGGCTCTGTGGTCCCACGATGCCCAGCTGGGGAGAGGCCAGAGCAGCCTGGTCATCTAATCATCCCCCACTTTACTACACTTTTCTAAAGCAGCCAGAATCCTATTTCTCTTTAAATGTGCCTTTGAGGCTAAGAAGACTGTCTGATAAGTAGATAAAACTGTGAGCTCGGAAGGCTATTTTAGGTCATTAAAACACCCAGATGTCTTCAAGGCATTTATTTATGCCCCAACCTAAAGAGAAACATCACTCAGACTAAGTTTTCCAGTTCCTTCCAGCTCTGGGTCACTACAGCACCGGTAACAGCTGAGGGCAACCCCTACCCCTCCTCTGCATGCCCTTATCATCCCTAATGCTCCTTTGCCACTGGGGCTGCTGTTTTTTACATGCAAATTTCACATAAAATCCTTCAAATGAAAACAGGTACTTTTCATTTCGCTCCCATAAACAGACACTTTCTAAATATTTAGACATCTGTATATAATGCCCTTAAACTGTTTGTTCTGAAGCATAAATAGGTATCTCTATGTTTGAGTTAGTGTCTGATATGTTTCTCATTTAAAAAGAAAACATAAAAAATAATTGGAATAACCACAGCCAGGAACAATGCTTACACAGCATGTCAGTGTCTTTTATTGTGTCTTAAAGTAAAAGCTTCAATTGTAAGAGTCTTGCTCTCTCCACCAAACAGAGCCATGGCTCTTTCTCATTAACCCTTCCCAGTGTTCTAGGCAAGGGCAAGAGCACCAGCTAACAGCCCCAGTTTACAGCCTGATATCCTGGCTAGGTGGACTCACTTTGCTTAGGGCAGTATACTGATTCCTTATTCTTCAGCCTAACTTTGTCAGTGAAGGGGACAGATCCTCATTTTACTTCCTAGTTAGGCAAAGTCTGACCTTTCCTCAGCCCACTCCCCAGGAGCAGAATAGATGAGAAATAAGGACAACAAGACTGGAGCCTTGCCTTTCGGAGTCATCACTCTTTGGAGTCTCCACTAGAGAGATTTGTGACTGTCCATCCACTGTAAATGGACCAAGAGGTTCAGTTTAGGAAGGATGATAGAATTAGAGACCAGATCGGATACAGATCCAAGCCACTTTCTCCAACCAGTTCTAAAAATAATACTAATATTTTATATTTCTATCTCTCTTACTCTAGTAACTTCCTTAAGTGGTCTGACCTAAAATTTGAAGAAGGGTGAGATATGTACTACCCCTCAAACTCTTACTACCTAGCAGATATTGCCAATACCTGTAGATCCTCTCTCACAGGTTAGATATATTTTTACGACATCCTCAAAATGGAGGCTACACAGATCATTAATGAATATTGTTCTGGGGCCTCTAAGTCAGCTCTCCCTGTGTCATCTTTAACATCCCTGCCCAAATGTTATCCAGCCTCTGTTCAAACCTTCCGATGAGAGAGAGAATTCTCTCCCCTAAGGTTCTTTTCATTGTTGACCAGCTCTGGTTGTTAGAAACATTTTGAAGTAGGCTGAAATTCTCAGTAATGCCCACTCATTGGCTCTATTCACTCATCTGTTCACTTATCAAACATAATATGAAACCCTGATTGTGTAAGACACTCTGCTGGGTGCTTAAGATTAAAATACAAATGAGGAAGTTTCTATTTCTTCAGAATCTGTTAGGAAAATAGACACTAAAGCTAGTAATTTCAGTTTGGTGTGAAAACCTCTGTGATAAAGGCAGGGAGGATCCAGCAGACAGATCTGTTTGCTTCTGAGGAAAGGCCAGCAACTGAGGTCCCCCCACCCCCAGGACAAGGCACACCATACCGTCTTGCTTCCACAGCGTGGACTCTGATTGCCACCAGGAGGTTAGAAGCAGGACAGACTATGGGTTCAGAGTGCCCAGGCCTGCAGGGAGCTCAGCAACCATAATAGACCAAGCACTGGCCAAGTCAAGGGGCAGGAGGAGCAGCTCCAGCACGGACAGTGGTACCTCACCCATGTGTCCTCCTACCTCACTCCATGCAGTGGCCAGAAAGATTCTCCTGAAGCAGTAGATCATGTCACTGCTAATTCTGTAACCTTCTGCAGGCTTCGGAACACTCAGAGGAGAAACCAAAGCATTTCCAGAAGCCATGAGGTCTGCATAATCCTGCCCTCATTAACTGTTTTAGTCTGTATGCTGTTACTAATAGCACAATGCCACAGTGGGTGAGTTATAAATGAAAGAGGTTTATTTGAGCTTTTGGTTCTGGAGGTCCAAGGTCAAGGGTCTGCACCTGGTGATGGCCTTAGTGTTGGCAGAGTTACAAGGTGGCTCAGGATGTCACATGGCAAGAGACGGAGAACACATGCATATCCAGGTGCTCTGGTCCACATCAGGAATCCACTAAAGATTTGTCAAATAGAGTCAGATGTCTGACATGTTTGTGTGAATAAATATATAATGGAAGGCTTTATCTTGATCACATACTTTGATGTCTCCTGTATAATGAATATGTCACGCGTCATATGACACAGTCATTTGTTCAACTTCAGGTACCTGAGAAACCTAAAGCTCTATTGGAACTGCTTACCTGGAATGAGGGGCTCCACCTAGTACTGGATCTCTGATTGGGGTGTCTACAGATGCTGTTTGAAAATCCTGGGGGATGGGATCCACTGCTCATTGGGCAAGGCACCTTGTACAGTTCTGAAAATACAAAAACTGGGGTCACAAATACAAGTGTCTGGGACCCAGGGATTGAAATGACTGGAGAGAGTAGGGACATACTTAGCTCTCCAAAAGTAAAACCAGCAGCCATCACTCACTTCTACCTGAAGTTCTCCTTATAAGAACACAAGGGTCAGCATTAACCAGATTCCCCTTTTTTCATAGGACCTAGAAATCTGAACTCTAATATGAAATCTCCTAAACTTAAAAAAATCTGGCAACTAATTCAAACTAAAAAACAGAAGCAAGGAAGCAAAATCATGTACAGGTCAACAAAGAAAGCCTTTATCTCAGGTACTGCCATGGTCCCAATTTGGTACAGGAGCATTACTAGGCTATGTTAGAAAAAACATGTCACCTTGAGGTAGATATAACCCAGAGGATGCATGGTTTGAAAAGCAAAGTAAGGCACATATTGCAATTCTTACACATCCTCTCAAGCAGAACTTTGTGCAGAACATAACTGCCCAACTATATGTCTCAGCATGCTTCTCTTTGCGTTCTTTGGTAGAAACCAACTGGGCTCTAGTTCCTATCTATTGGTCTTAATTCTGACTGATGATAAAACCATACAGTACCCTAGACTCTCCCCCTTTCATTGCCAGCTGCCATCATAATTGCTTAATGTTTGTCTTTCCAACTGGGTTATAAGCTCAAGGAAGGCAGACCATCTCTTATTCCCTAGTGCGTCCTCAGTGATAAGCCCTCTGGCACATAGACTGAGGAATATTTATTTAGTAACTGGTAAAAAAAAATAATCATACAAAAGTTAGCTCCCTCTTCCAGCTTTGAATGTATCTCAGATGTTAGTTCCTGATCTTCTCTGCACTGTGTTCTTCACAAGATCTAGATGCTGGACCCATCACCATGCTGACATGTTTCTTCAGAACTCAGTCATCAAAGGTATTTGAAAGGTATTTTGAAAATGTAGTTTCAACACTTCAGTTTGCGACAATAGCTAGCAGAGGGCTGGGAAATCAGGTTTACTCTATCAGACACTTCATATTTTTCTTCAAACCCTAAAATAACACGTGGGTAGGGATGGTTGTACTATTTTATCAGACAGATAAATGAGAACTTGTGGAAGTTAAGTAATTTGTCTAAACAAAGTCAGCTTGCTTATAAGCAGAGGGACTGGGATTCAAACTTCAATTGTTCTGATTCCCCAAAGCTATGGACTCTCTACTATGGCAAGCCTCTCTGCTCCATCAAATTACGTGTAACAGCCAAGTCAGGGACTGTCTTGGGTGCAAATATCTCAAGCATGAGCAGGCTGAGATTGTCCAGGCATGAAGGGTCAGACTCAGTCATTGGGTCCATTGGGTCCATTGAGAGCAAACCATCAGGCCACTCCACTGAAAGCCATGTGTCCGCCTGACAAAGCAATGACTCGGGCCAGGACAGCTGAAAGGATGTTTACAGGAAGAAAACCTGGCGGAGATTAAATCCTGTGCACCCACAACACCCAAGATCCTAGGCCGTTGTTTATGGCCAGAGCAGCAAAAGGTCAAACAGAAACTCTCCCCCCAGCCCCTTTTTCCTGGTAATAGCTTTGGGGATTTATCTTAGGACAAAGGGGCCAACTCCCTCCTCCAAATAAAAGCAACAAGACCCCAAAATGAGGGCAGATGAAGGCTAAATTTCTCAACCTTTCAATCTTAGCATAGGTTCCACCTTAGGGTATTTGGGTGTTGCCAATAACTAGATGAGATATTTGAGTTTGTGGGTGATTGCTGTCATTTTGTCTTGTTATAAGGGGCACTTCAAAACAGCTAGAAAGGTGGAAAAAGGCCAGAATTATTCTTCCGGTCTAGTCATCTCTGAACAAGGTCCTAAAACCTCAGCTGAAAAAAAAAAATGCTTGTAGAGCCAAAGAACATGTTTTCTGTTGTGTCTAGTCTTATTATCTTTGAAAAGTTTATAATTAAGATAATCATATTAAAAAGAATTAGAGGAAAATTTTTCAAATGCAATTTTAAAAACCCACAAACTTTACTTCTGATCCCATCTTCCTTATCCACATATTCTGAATTAGTGAAAAATCCCATCTTTTTTTCTTCAGTATGTAATCAAGTTGCAGACACACTGTTCATACAATGTTTAAGTCTGTATATTTTCAATTAACATTATGTCATAAATTTTAAAAAATTACACTATCATCATTGAGAGCTGGAAAATATAGTTTAATTGTTTCTTGACACAGCACTGAAGATGAATTTTTATTAATGCATTAGATAGCTACTAAGATAACAGATTGCTAGTAAATTAATTATTATTTAAATTTAATTATAATTTTTAAAAACCAAAGATATATAACAAAAGAGGTATTATTGTATAGGGAAATATAAATTACACAAAATGCTGATTAAAGATTTTAATCCTAGATTCTTATCATTACCAGGGAATGCCAGAGTCATACCTTCCAATTGATGATGTTCTCCTTTAGTTTATGGTACACATGTCAGTCCTCCTTATATAGGCAGCTAGTTCTGCCTTGTACAACTTTGAGGTCTTCCTACCTGTAACTTCCTTGCTGTAACAACAGAAAATAAATTTCCTCCCCTTTCATAAAAGACAGTTGCTCTTCTCCCAGCCCAATTAAGGAAGCAGTACCAAAAGTCACTCAAGAACTATTTATTGAGAGCCCTCCACATATCAAGCACTTTCTTAGGCCCTGGAGTTAGAATTGAGAACTCTACATGCATGCCCTGGCCTTGGGAAGATTTTATTACAGTGTTAACAAGGTTTAGAAAGTTAAAAAAAAAAAGGAAAACATAAAATGAGTGTCTATTCTAGACTGGAGAGCCAGAGAAGGCATAGGACAGTGTTTTAGGCAGAGGAAAAAGCAGGCACACAGAGCCCATAGGTACAGACATAATCAGCAGCACCAACCAGATGGGCAACAGCAGGGACCTTGCTTATGCACATCACAACAAAGCTTTTTCTCCCTTTTTATATTGAGACAAAATATTTGTACCTCTTCAAGGGGCACCAAAACACAGAGAGGAGAAATTAGTTCTGATTTTCCATAGTACTGCAGGGTAACTATTGGTTACAACAATCTATGACATATTTCAAAATAACTAGAAAAGAAGAGAACAAAATTCCCAACACATAAAAGTGATTAATGTTTGACATTACAGCTTTTTGTTAGTCATTCTTCTGCTAATTAAAGAAGCACCAAATGTCCTAGGACTAAGGAACCAAAGACATTACAGGAATTTTCTAAAAATTTTCTAGATCCCTGTTTCCCAGAATGTGTGCACATATAGGCATGTACTCAGGGAAAAGACTTCTATGTTCAAACATATTTCAGAAACACAAAGTTAAATACAGATAAATGAATATCTTCACTATGGTGCTCTCAGGAGTTTTCACAGGCACATCAGCATTGTCATTCTCTAAGGGACATCATTACACATAGGGTTCCAAACATTTTACCACAAAATCATCTTATGTGAAGAAACTAATGGGACTCAGTTTCCCTGGAACCTTCTTTGGTAAATTCAGCTATTGCCCAATCCTATATTTTTACAGATAGGGAAACCAGGACATAGAAAGGGAAACATAACTTTCCCAAAATCACACAGAGAAGGAAAACAGCAAAAATATTCTCCCAACACGCAGATAGTTGCATGCTCCAATATAATTTACTGCCTAATGGTCATCAGTAAAATGTTATCATCATATATTTTTCGGTCTGTATTGGAAACTACAGTATGCCAGTTGCACTGTACCATGCAATGCCCAGGTTTGCCCTGAGTTTTCTAGTTTGGCTGCCAGTAATTTGATTAGTTGTTTCCATCTGTATTTACACCTGTGTGCTGCCAAAGGCACCTTTTCTGTGGACCTGTCCACTTCCTGTGGTTGAGCCTAGGTTCTCTATTTCATCAGCTCCTTCCTTGATGGACTTGCTACTCTGAGGCCATTGTAAGCCTGATGAAAACGGGCTCTGCCTGGATCCAGGAGACTCCAAGTAAAAGTGGACCTAGCAGTAACTGAGTCTGACTCCTCAGCCAATAGAAGAACATGCATCGTCTATGTCACCCTTTCCAGAAACGGAGAGGAGCCCACTGCTTCAACCCATCCTGGGTCTTGATGGCTTCTGAAGGAATGGTTCTGCAGGCCCTATAGAGATATCCAGCCAGAAACCAAGCATAGACTCCTCGTAACCCTGGAGGAGAGTGGCTGTTCTGTGGAAATGTTTCGCCTCCAGCACCTCCACCTGTATTCCCTTACCCTCTGGCTGTATCGCACAGAAGATGACAGCCACCTACCATGGGAATTTTGTGTTGAGAGCCAGCAGTCATCATATTTGACTCAAGTAGCAAAGAGTTTCAAGATGATTTGTCTAAAGAGAAGCAGCTATGGATTTGGCTTTGATTGCTCTTAATTCTCTTAATGAGAAAATCTATAAAAAGCACTGGGAGGAAGAGACATTTTTATTGTCTTTCTCTAATTTTTAATGACAACAGGAGACATAATGAAGAAGGAAGGGGGCTTTCTTGTGGGTGCCGGGGTCTATTTCCCACAGGAAGAGGCTGGCTGGGTCCCAGCTCTCCAGGAAGGAACTCATAAGAAAATGAGGCAGTGGGGAACAATAAAATTTCCAGGGAAGGGCATGTGTCTTCAGAAGGGAAACGGCAGATGAGGGAACAGAGCACTCCTGATGAAACCAAGATTTGTGTGTGGCTCAGGCCTGGGACTCTGGGACAGGCAGAAAAGAAGACAGCCTTGGAGAGGGACTCTTCCCCGAGAAAACATGTGAAGCTTATAGGCACCACAAATTTGCAGTGTGGCTGATTCTCATCCTAATCAACACACTGTGAGAAGTGGCAATAGCTGTGCAAATGAAGGCCAAGAGATGTGTCCCTCCATTTGTCTGTCTGTCAACAGCTGGGATGGCTAAGCCCTCCTGGGCCCTGACTTGTGGGCACAGTTGTTTGCTTCTCTAGTGCCTGTGGGTTCTCACCTCCCTGTCTGCCCTCAGATCCTATTCCAGAACAAGGTCATGCCCATAAATCAGCTGCCACAGGTTCAGGAGAAAGTTTTCAGCTTCCAGGCCTGACTTAGCCTTTGCTGACCTTGTCCCAAGCCTGGCCTACAGAGATATTTCAAGCCAACGAAATCAAACTGCTGTCTAGATTTATGGATTTCTAAATGGTTAGAAATGAAAGACACCTCTAGAAAAATTACTTTGACCAATAGACAGATGAGGAAACTGAAGCTCAGCAGAGCCAGAGCCAGGTACTCTGAATCTCACACCAGTTTTTTCCTGGATTCACAACAGAGCAGGCCAAGTGTAAACAAAGACAGCCGAGGCCGGGGATTTAGCTCAGTGGTTCTCCCACCTGCCTCTCAAGCATAAGGACCCGAGTTCGATCCCCTGGTACCAAAAACAAAGACAGCTGAGCAGCCTGCTCCCCATGTATCTCCAGCCCATTTAGACATGCATACTGACACACAGTCAACTTAAACTAGGGAGAAGAACATGTCACCAGAGCTTGCCTCTGCTTCAGACAGTCGGACTCACCCCAGTTGAGAACAGAGCAGGATTACATAGAAAATAAGTTAGTTATTAACATCACCTGTTGGGTAGGTTGCTGACTTCATAATATGCAGTTTTCCCAGATATTCCCTTTATGATGTGACTTTTCTAGTTGAGAACATTCAGAAGTTCGCCATTGCTTAGGCTACTAAGCCTTTGATTCAGCCTGGATTCGGTCAAACAAATAAAGCCCTCAGGATATTATGGAAATAAAGGATTTGAAAGAGGAACTAAGATTTATACAAATATGGGAAGATGAGGGAAAGAAGATCTCTCTAGAAGGCTACCACCCGAGGCTCAGAGAAATACTCACTGGAATGAGAGCTGGTGTCCTGGAACAGGGGATTCTCCAACCCTGAAACCAAGAAGGTATTGAAAAGAGGTCTGGGAGCCTGCTAGGTCTGCTCTCTGAATCCTCTGAGAAGAATGACCGTGGCATTTCCACCTTCTGCTCTTTCAGGCAAACTAACCCAAAACTCTACAAGGAAGGGCATTCTTGAAAGTGCAGTTCATCCTCAGCAGGACTTGGTGGTGATACCATGAAGGTGACAGTAGCCAATCTGAAGGAGTCCTAATTCTGCAGTCTGACTTTTGAAGCTATTCACAGCTCAATCCCTAGAGTCTGACAGCCCTAGCTACACAAACAGGTACACAGAAGCTAGGTGCTGCATGCCAAGTATTAAAGTGAATGCAGCTGAGATTATCACAAGTTATCATTGCGGTCCGAGTCAATAGTCCACAGGTGGGATATCAGATCCTAATGGAGCAGAATGAGTTACAAAGGACTCCAGATGGGAAACATTAGCAGGGACCACAGGATGCAGAATATTCAGAACAATGGAAGGGATGTATTTCCTTTACTGCAGCAGATTCTCCCTGCTGAAGTTCAGATGCTGGCAGGGTTTCTGTAGATGACTGCTCCTCAACACAAACTGTACATCAGAATTTCCTGGGGAATTTCTTAAAACACCAATGCTCAGGCCCCAAGCACACAGTCAGCCTTAACACAGTACAGGAAAAAAAGCGATGCACTGAGAGACGGGGTAGAGGACAGGTAAAGTTGAATAAGAAGCTTGTGGAACATGAGGAAGATTGGGATTAATTGAAATAAGATGCTAGAGGAAATTGACCAAAGATGAGGTCAATGAGCATGAATTTACAGAATACTAATGTTAGGGTTATTTGATTTTTCCCAACATTGCTTAGCTACCCAAGTGTAAAACTGGACAAGTAGAATGGAAAAAGGACTTAGGGTTCAGGCTTTTTCAGGTAGATAGGGCAGAAGGCCAGAGGGGCGAGGGAATGGGGGATGCCCCGAGAAAGTAAATTCGATTCACAACTGTGAGATCCGTATGGACAGAGGAGTAGGAGAGGCCAGGGAGAATCTGGGACTCTGGATGAGTACGGCAGGACCAAGGGAGTCTACGCAGGCATACTGAGAAGGAGAGGCTCAGACAGGAGGAAGGTGGGATTGGGGCTTGTGGTGGAAGGAGCAGGAGATTTTTCTAATGGAACAGCTCTGAGTGATAAGTTGTGGCTCCAAAGAAGATTGGGCTGTGTGGTGAAAAAGAAGGTCCTAATTTATGAAGCCTCATTGTTGACAGGTGACCCTATGTGGATACTCAAATTTCCTGAGATTGTAGAATGGAAAGATCGTGATCTAATCCAAAGTCCTCAATAAGAAAAGGGACAGACCTGAAAGTCAGTAGATGACAAATGTAGGTAGAAGACATCAGCTTTAGAGTGGATTCTTTCACATTGGCCTGGCCAATAATTAGTTACAAGGCAAGTGTAGCTACCTGGCATTGTCCGCAACTCAGAAATCAACACCACTAGTCATGTTTGGCACAAAATAAACATCTATATAAATCTTTTTCACATACCAGCCCTTGTGTCAGGGACTTAGAAAGGTCTAAAGATGAACCAGGCATGGACAAGAAAATACGTTCTTTTTCTTGAAATACATTCTCTTTGGTGACCCTTTTTGAGTTTAACACTTTGCTTACTTATTTATAATCAAGTACATTTTGTTAAAAATCAGCATATTATTTTCTGTTGTATCTTAAAGAATACCTTTGGCAGAAAGAAGAGGGAAGGAATGGTATTGTATGATGCTCCAGGCTGATTCTTAACGAGAACAGTTTTGTACTTCTTTACTGTCTTAAAGAATAACAAAAAATTAAGAATGTAAGCTTTCAAGATAACACAATGTTTCACATTTCATTTACATCATCTGTCTTCCAGGATGGGAAATTTATGTAGACAGACATTCAAGTAGGGTTCTTCCTTTCTATTTTAGCTGAAAACGATATGTAATATTCCAAAGTGAAGTGAGATGTCATGGAGTAGGATTTGTAAAAGACATATAAAATCCTGGCTATATGACTCTTCATTCTCATGCAGAGTCATGCAGATAGAAGTAGGTTGGAGTTTTGTAGAGGGGTCTATGTGTTTTGAGTCATAGCTCCCTAAAAGAGTTAGAAAGCAGTTCTACCTTTACCTCAAAGGAAGGGAACTTCAAGGAGACCAATAATGACCCTTAATATGAGTCTTCACAAATAAGGGAGCCAATCCAATAGATCTGCCAGTCCAGATAACATGGCAGAGAGAAGTAAAGGAGAGAGCAAAAGAACACATTTGGGTAACCTCTCGGGTTAAAAGGCAAGAGCAATAGACCACAAGTGGGTGTGCATGTGAGAACCTGCATAAGTAAGATCACTCAAGCACACACCCCCCCCAAGAGAACCCAAAGGAAAGAAGAGATCTCAGCAGAAACAAACTGAAGCCACCACCAAGTGTATGGGCTGAAAGAAGAGCAGATAAGTAACTGGAAGGAAGCAGCACTCAAGGTACTGCAAATGAAGACCTCCAGCAGTGACGGTCAGGGTGGGTCCTCTGGAGAATGCCAGTGCCCTCACTCAATAGGCCAGCTCACAAACAGAACCACATGCTTCTCTTCGTCCCTCTTTTGGATCATCATGCTCCATCCCTGGAGATATGGAAAGCAAGAGGGGAGGGAAAAGTCCAGAAAGTCAATGTAGCCACCCATATCCTTTGCAGTCTCTGCAGCCTTCCCGCTGAAGCAGACCCAAGAGGTGAGACAGACACAATTACATCTAGTTCCAAGATTTCACTATTACACAAGGTTGAACCATTTAATTTATAAATGGAGGCTATCAGTTGTCTCATTGTTATATGCATTTCTCGGTTGTAAAGGTAGTTTCATGAGAGCATATGTATGTCAATGTGCAATTGTATATATGTGAAATATATTAAATTTATTGTATGTCTATTTTATTACTGAAAAGCTGTTACAAAAGAATTAGGTAGTTTCTGAATGTACTCTAAATTTAACTTGTTCATTAGAACACATGTTGAATTCTTTCTCTTCTTTCTTTTACCTTTTGCCTAAATTATTCTATCCTAAGTAGGCTTCTGTGATACTGCAGTTAAGTACAAGTAAGTGCAACTATTCAAATAGTCTAATTATTCACGTGATACATTTGAAGTATTATTTAATGTCTTTCAGAGCAATGGATAAAATATTTTGGTGATATAGGTCTGGAAAGTCTTAATTTCCCTTCATATATCTTTTCACTCTGAACTTCACTGCCCTAGAATGTAATCTTGATTATAGTAAAAAATTTCTCTACACACATGTTGACACGCATACATACATGTATACACAAACACCCCCTGAGTCTTTAATTTCTTTGAATATTATAACCCTAGTATTAGCCACATTAGTTAAAACTCACAATTTAAATTGAACTACAAACTGAAGAAAAGAAGATAAAAGTTATTTATTTCCATTTTTTCTTAATCTAGCAACCAGGGATATGGCATTATTTTCTTAAATGTTATTTCATTTGCCAATTGTTTCATAATGTTTCTATTATATTCTCAATTTTTCTCCTGAATAATATTTTATCACTCCTATGAAATGTGCCTTACCTTGTCTGATAGACATTCTAGACAGATTAGAAATATTTTGCATCCAAATTGCATAATTGATAGAGTCATACTTCTTGGAATGTCAGAAGAAATGATTAGAAGCCACTTCCCATCCATCCTCTAATTTTTATTCCAGGATCTGAGTAATAATGGTATTGCGAATGAAGTAAAACTGTGAGAAGCTAGTGTACTATTTTGGGGGACCTCATCTGTAAAATATCTCTGAATATTTTTCCCTTGGGATTGTCTTGTAACCAACGTGATGTTTCATGATGTCATTGAAATTGGCAAGTCAAACATTATCCTAAGGATTAGTAAGCTAGACTAGTTTCTGTCTTCCTTACATTACTCTGTTAACAAAGAGAAGATTATTAAATGGAAAGGAGGAAGCAGGCTCAAGGTCACATTCTCCATACCTGCAAATGGCCAAGTTTGTTCTATGTGGTCATCACATTTCTGGATTGAGATTCATGCATCTATCCAACACCTACTAAGTAGCTCTTGTACTGCTTAGAACAAGATGGGTGGAGAGAAAGGGAAGAAGGGAGGGAGAGATCGAGGAAGGGAGGGAGGGAGGGAGGAAGGAAGAAACAAACGAACTGGGTCTTGGTGACACCTTGAACTAAACCTACCTCTGGACCCTCCCTTTACATGAACCAACACACTCCCTATGGTGTAAACCAGTTTGAGATGGCTCTCCTGAGGCTTTTCACATAAAAGAAACTTAATGGATAGATTGATAACATATGGAAAGCATTTAGTGTAGGAACTGCAATATAATAAGTGAAACATAAATGGTACTTATAATTAAATAGAAGGAAGTGATGTGCAGTAAAATAAAATCTTATAATCTCAAAATTGTGTGTTCATTTTGGAATATACATAGAAATAGGAAGAGGGTATATGAAAACATGTAAAGGATGATATACGATAAAATTACCAGTACCTGCCAATCTCAGCCAGCCCAGCTGCAGAGAATGAAATCGTTCAACATTTCACCACATCAGTGAGAAGCCATCTGGAGGAGCACTGGGGTCCCATCACGGCCATCAAATGTAATTAATCTTACAAGGCAGGACGTGATGGAAGCTTCTGGTTCCCTCATGCTCAGATAAAGGTCCATCTCACAGGTCTCCTTCCCCCAGTCCCTGCTGGGTCTCAAGTTCCCTACATGCCTGAAGCACTAGCCTAAACCCGGCACAACAGGCTTGGGTCTGACAACTCTATGATTTCCTTCCAGTTATTTAACCCATGTATCCAGTGAGGCTCATCTTTTGCATGCATGTGCACCATTTTCCCAAGGTGTGTCCATTAAGCCAGGGTGGCTAGGGTTGAGGGTAACATTGTACAAAGTAGCTCTATATGAATGTGGGGGACGTATCTATTCTTGAGTCCTCAGATAATTCTCAGTTCCCTGAATTGCTACTTGTCAAGATGAGCAGTTTGGAAACAAAACACCCTCCACAGCTGAAGAGATTTAGAGGCTCTGCTCATCTGTCTGCCTTCAACAGTTGATGTTTCCCACCAGAATTGCTCCCGAGCTTCATGATGGCTTCCCGTTTGGCCCCAAACTCCAGAAAAAGTTTCTTCATTTCCTTTGTTCAAATCCTGCACTACTTCCCACTACAGAATGACAAATAATTAAAATTCTGATGATATTCACCATTGCTCTTAATCAAGGATTTTGTAAAACAGAATGATCTGAAATATTTACACTTCCTCCATGATTTAATAGGTCTGCCAAGGCCACTTCTTTACATAATTACATATAAATGTAAAAAGAGAGACTGGACAGAGAGACTTTGGCATCAGGAACTATACTATATCTTATTCATGTCTGTATTCCTAGTTCCTAATTCAGTGTCTGGCACACAACAAAAACTGAAACTCCACTATTTCTTAAATAAATAGAAAGGTAGGTAGGTGAATGGATGGACAGATGAACAGATGGATGGATGGATGGATGGATGGATGAGTTAATAGATGATAAATTAGGAAGTCTAGAGCCACCTCAGGATCCCATATAATATCTCCCACCCTGGGCCAAGTCCCTCAATTTAGAAGAGAATAACAAACATTGGTATTATACATTAGAGCTTAAAAGATCTTTCCATAGACTTGTTCTTACTGACCATTCCCCAAAAACTCATAGTGTAGTTATTTTTACTTGTTTTACTGATAAGGAAACAAAATTAAGAAAAATTAAATAAGTTGCCTAAGTAGCTGGCTAGCTCCTTTCCATCCCAGGCTTAAAATCAAGTCCAAAGCTTAAGAGCCAGATTGCTTCTACCACTAACTTACCTCTTACAAGAGAAAGTGGGAATCCTCTGAATTCTTGAAATGACATTAGACTTTTCATAGAAATAAATTTTTATTGTTGAGATTAAGAATCTTATGGTAACATAAAAGAATGCAAAGAAAAATGAATGTAAGAATAGAATGAGTTATTGCAGAAGAAATACACATTTGTATTTAATATGCTTTTACTATTTTTTAATAAACCACCAACTTGCAGCAGTTAGGTGGTAGTTACAGGCAGCTTGGAGAAGGATGTTTTGAATTAACAACTAAATTGTCAGGTTTCTTTGTAAAGCATTTTATTGGCAGGCACATTTGGAGGGAATCAGTCCCAGGGGAAGACCATTTGCCATTCACTTCTCTCTGCTGAACAGATGACTTGCCACAAAGTGTTCCTCCTCTTTCTTCTCTCTGCCCTTTGGCATTCCAGCCACACTTCCTTAGGCCACCGCGAGTGTGCATAGAATGTCTCAGAATGGGAATAGACCTCAGGGGACAAGAAGAATGAGTCCTCATCCGTACAGGAATCCCTCTTCAGTTCCCCAAAATAAGATCACTCAAATTCTGCTTCAGCGCTAACTATCTTTGGGTCAGGGTAGAGAGATGGTAGAAGTCAAATTTAAGCTCTTCCCTAGCTCTGGGATCTGATAGGTTCCATAACTTTTCTGAATTTCAGGTATCCCATTGTGTAAATTTCAGGACTAGAATGAAGACTTTATGGTCAAAATCATAAATCCCTTGTACATGCCCTGGAATATAGTAGGTGCTCAATAAATGACATTCCATTTCTCCTTCCCTCCATTGTTGGGAATCTTAAAATATTATGGGAATGTTTTCCTTTGTAGCTTTTGCTTTCTCTGATCATGCGGGGCAAGTCTTTCTCATGCTCACCCTTCAGGTGCTGAGAACTCCTGCTGCTCCATTATCTTTCTTCCACACTAAACAACCTTGGCTCTTCAGTTCATCTTCACATGGTTTATTTTGCACTCAACATGGTTTGTTGTCCCTGGTCTCCCTGATCTGCCTATACTGCTTTGCCAATGATCCTTTGACAATGCCATACTTCTAATCAGAAAGTCAACTGTGAATGTAATGGGGTCTGTCCTTTATGTTTCTCCTTTTATTTTTCCACCACAATCTCAGCTTCTTTGTGCTTCTGTATGTCCCTGACTCACCTACTCCCTGAAGTCCCAGGATAGGGAATGCCATGTCGTTGGATTCAGGTCAGACACAAGAGAAGATATTGGGAGGAAAGCAGGGCTCTGGATGTCCCCGACTTGACTGACCATACATGAGTAATTTCTCCCTGTAACCCTAGAGCATTAACACTCCCTACTTTATGGGAGGGGGACTCATATGCCCCACTTGTCTTCAGATGATGATGTTAAGGATAATTTTACTTCTCCAAGGGTTCATGAGTTCCAAGGCCATGTGACCACAATCTGTGGATGAGCAAGGACCTGTGTCCATTCATGGAATGACCCTTAATTCCTCATAAGCATCAGAAATTATTGCCAGAAGAAGCCAGTAGTTGGGGCATTGGCCAGCACAGGTCCTTCCTATTCCCATGCCAATTATTGATGCATTTGTCAAGAGCCAAGGCCATGTTCCAAATGATAAATATGGGTTTAGATCTTTAACGTGTATCCAAAGCATCTGAATATATAAAGAGCTTTGTGATAAACTGGAGATTTTTTTTTGAGATTTCAGCAGCTCCTGCTCTAATGTCTGATATATTTATTATTGGAAAATTAAAGAATTCAAATACTTTATGACTAAGAAGTCTCTAGCCCAGGCATTTAAATGTGTAGACTTAAAAAAGAGAGTTAAGGGGAGAGGCGTCTATTTGGCAGCAACTCAGGTCTATACATTCAGAGCCAGGTCTGCGGAAGTCAGGCCTGGTGCTAGAAGGTAGAACATTTCCATAGTCCCAGCTTGCATCAAAGTTGAGTCACTTCAGGTGGGCAGTAAAAGGTAAGTGGGGACAGGACAGGTCAGGCTGTGCACACACAAAGTTTCCTTCACTGCTTTCTTTCCAGAGTAGGGGGTTTGGGTCATCATGCTAGCAGTTAGAAAGGAGTAGACTGGAGACCCCCATTCAAAAATGTTTTCTCACAAACTTAGAAGGTCAAAAATACAACCTTTCTTCCAAACCTTTTGGGTCATTTGGAAAGTGAATACTCTTCTGAATTTTGGAAGTGCTCTGGAAGTACAAATTGCACTTTAGAACTGAATATGCTCCTTTTGTTTCAGGATGGAAGAAAGGGAATTACCTCAGTTGTTTCCTGCCTCTGGGCACAAGGCTGGGGAGGGAGAGGTTGTACTGACCCCAGCACATGGGCTAAGTGAATGGCTGCCTATACTGTAGGATTTGTCAGGTAACTCCAAGCCATTGGGTCCAAAGTACCTCCCACTGCCTGTGCTGCATGACACAGGGGGATTGCCTTTTTAAAATACCATATACCATTTAAAAATACTCCCCTTCATGAGAATAAGAAATCATATCAACCTAGGGTGGGCTAACTGACGCTTCATTAAGAAAATTTTGAGATTTTCCTCTTTAATCAAGATTTTCTATATGTTATAACAATTGCTCCTTACTTAAAATCCAAACTTCTAAAGCACATTTATTTCTCTCCTTTTGCTCAGTGAGAATATCAGATGAAAAGAATCTCAGAGTGACTTTTCCAAAGCCACGGGGCTTGGCTACTAAGCTTATGATAATTCCGCTGGACAATGCCAGTGGTGGTGCCCTGCCAAATCCTGGGTCCTCATTGGAGAAGAGGAAACTTGGGGTAGGAGAAAGAACTTTAGACATATTTGGATTTACAATGTAGAGTTTCTGAAACTCACCAACTGTGAGACCCAAGACAAGTCACCTTACCTCTGTACACCTCAGTTTTCCCATTTGGAAAATAAGAATGGTAATTCCTTATTTTATGGAGTTGCTATAGACGATCAAATGAAACAGATCCATGACAAGATTGTGCACATTCTTAGTGTTTGAGACTGATGCTCAATAAAAGACAACTCAATCTTATGCAGGCTCCAGACACCAATTTCATCAAGGAAGCTGGGGATGAGACACACAGAAGGAGCATGAGGGACTGTCAGTGGAATGAGGACCCATGGCCCAGCTTGGGAGTTACTCCAAAGCCAGATGCCATGGTCCTGACCTCTGGAGGGAAGTAGTATAGCTGGGAAAACAGCCTGTTTTGCCACTTCCTCAGCTGGGTAAGATCAAACATCCCGCTATGCATGATGTCCAAGGAAGAACAAATATCCTCATCTTCCCTGAACCATTGATTGTGTCTGTCTTAGGAAAAATTCTATTGCTGTCTTTATGGCAACTGTAAAAAAGTATTTTTGGTCCTCATTTATCCAAGAATAATACAATCCCCCTCTAAAAAGCTGTTTTATTATGACCACGATCAAAGCTTAAAATAATTCTGTTTTCCTCCTTTGAGGTCTTTGGAAACAATTTTAATTTCATAATAAAGTGAGGCAGCATAGGGTTTGTTTCTGAAAGACAGCAGACACAAGGGGTGTGAAGTCACAGATGCAGGAGTCAGAACTGGGTCTGTGTCATAAGCTGTCCTCCAACCTGTGCTCCAGATGGCATGGAAAGCGTTTCAAAAGCCATTTGCAGCACTTTTCCCAGCAGGCTTTGGCCAGGCTTTGGGAAGGCTGAGCATGGATTCACTATGCCTGGAAGCAGGAAAAGGTAAAATATCCATGTGGGAGAAATCTAGAGCTTCAGTAGGCAGCAGAGGCACTGAGGACTTCCTGGGAATTGAGGTGAGTCTGCGGAGGGGACCAGTATGTCCTTCTTACGCCAACTCAGCAGCAAGGCTCTGCCTGTGACTCCCATCTTGGTAAATGGGATCACACTCCTACTGCCCCAAACCAGAAACCTGAGTCACCCAATGTCCCCAGGTCCAGCAGATTTTCAGGCGTCGCATCTTCCTTATTCTCTTGGGTTTTTCTTGAATTCATCTTCATCCATTGGCACTGCAGCCGCCTTTGCACAGACACTGCCATGCTGCTCTCCCTTGTACTGTTCCAGCAGCCCTGACTGCTCTCTGCCTCCACCTTGCCCTACCCATTCCTGCTCCACATCACCAGGTCTATCTCACAGTTTAGTCTCCTACTAAAATCCCCCAGTGTCCCTCAGTTACCTGAGCATTAAATCCCTGTTTCTTTGCCTATTAGAAAAGATTCTTCACTAGCCAGCCTCTGCTTACCTCTTGGCCTTTTTCTCTCATCACACCTGCCCCCTCCAGACTCTCTGAACTATTGGTGCCTTTACTAATTGATACATGGTGTTGTCTTTTCCTAAAATCCTATTTCTTCCCTATCTGCCTGATGAACTCCATATTCTTTCCAAGTCCAACACCCCTTCTTTTGAGAAATTATCATAGACCCTCTTCTTTATGCACTCTTTAGATTGCTCTATCTGTATTTGCTTGTATATTGATCTTATCTATTGAACTAGTCTCCATATTTGATTCATTTTTGTGGTCCCTTGTGACCAATGCAGTCCTGGAACATGGTAGGAGAGAGGTAAAGAAGGAAGGAATGAAAAGGAGAAAAAATGGAAAGAGGAACAGAGGGAGGGAAGAAAGAAAAAAAGAAAAGGAAGGAAGGAAGGAAGGAAGGAAATACTTGCTCAACCCACAAAGATATCTTTTGTTTGCTACCCAGACATCTTCCCATTTGGAAACGTAAACTATAAACTTGGACAGAATTCTGGACCTCTAAAGAAAAGTAAAGAGATTATGTGTGTACGTGCAAACCCAAGTGCTTACACATGTGGGCTAAGTGGTTTGGGAGTAGAGAAGCTGGCATTAACACAAAGAAAGTCTAAATGTTGCTACTTAGGAAGAATTAGTCCTTTGTGAGACTTTTATAACAGTGAGGCCAGATTATTACTAACACATTTTGTAACATTTTATAATGATAATTTTCAATGAAAAGCAATTGAAAGAACTGTACAGTGAACATCCATATATCCAAGAACTTAGATTCTGTAATTAATGTGTCACAATACTTGCTTTGTCGTGTATTTAACCTGTCCATTCATTTCTCCATCATGCATAAATTTAACTTATTTTTGATGCATTTCAAAATAAGTTCAGTAGTTTTCATTCCTTAACCTTTGGCATGCATATCATGTGACCATTGGATTTCTTTATACCCACTTCTTCCTCTAAAATGGCTTCTGACCAAACCATGGATCAGTTAGGATCAAAAGGTTTGCAAACAACAAAAGTTAAATACTAAATAAAAAAGGAAGGATAATAGGAGAGAAAAAAAAAGTTTATCAAGAATCTTTGGCTGAATGAAATGACAGCAAATGAATTTTTTAAAATACTCAAGCTTCCTAGAGACCAAAAACTACATTTGAAATATTGTTCCAAAATCTTCTGGTATCGGGTCTAATATTTTTCTAAGTATATATCTGGAAATTGGTCATAGGAATATCTGCATAAAGGATATTTGGTAATTTAGGAAACAAAGTATGGTACTGGTTCAGGACTTAGAAACCAATGCTCTGCAGTTCAAATCTAGCTGCCACTAAATTCTAGCTGTGTGAACCTGGGCAGAGGCATTTAACCACATTAAAACTCAGTTCCTTTATCTGCAAAATGAAGATCTCACAGTACCTGCCCATTTTGCTTATTTTGTGACTCTAATCATATGATGCACATGAATCACTTAATGTAATGTTGGACACAGAGTGAGCACTCAATAATTGTAGTCATTATTATAGAAGTAAACAGCAATGCTTCAGGGGAAAGTGACATTATAACACTAAAGCACCATTTTATAAAAGCTTCTCTGTGGGTGGACAAAAGTGATATTATCCAGGAACACTGTTTTCTTTTCATCTAATTTAGAACAATGAAGAACCTAGAAACCCCTTGAGGAATACAGGAAATGCAACTGATCGCTTACCTCAAAGTGATCTCTGCTTTTTTATGGCAGAATACAGATCGGCTAGATCTAACAGAATGCCACATCTGTACACCAGCCTACACAAAATTTGCAATAATGTATCCAGTCTCACAATACAAATCATACTAATTCTAAACCAATCATATAATTTCATTCCCACTAGGTAGTGACTGGTCTGGAAGCAAGACTTAAGGAACATTGTGCTGGAAGCAGAGTGCAAAGAAATCTTCTGGTGAAAAACGAGAATTCCAAAGGAAAGGTCTGTTCCTTACTTCCAGATGTTGTTCTGTGAGGATGTGATGCACAGCACCGCATCAGCTACTTTGTAACCATGAGGAGAAAGTCAAGGAACTGCAGAGAAGTTGATCCAAAGCCTTGTCTCCTAACATCTTCTTATGTGAGATTAAAGAATGTTTTGAAGTTATTTTAGATGGACTTTGATAATATTAATTTGAAAGCATTCTTAAGGATGCATAAATAAAAAGCAATTATTTCTCTTTAGTTTTATTTATTTATGTATTTATGGTACGGGGGGGGGCAGTGTTGAGCCTAGGGCCTTTGCACTGAGCTACATTTCCAGCCCTTATTTATTTTTTATTTTGAGACAGGGTCTGACCAGTTTGCTAATCTGCCCAGGCTGACTTCAAACTTGCAATACTCTGCCTCAGCCTCTCGGAGAGTTAGGAATGCAGGTGTGCACCATCACATCCAACTGTTATTTATTAACTTCCTCTAGCTATTTTGACAACAGCTAAAAGGCAGATGAAGAGTTTTAAGTGGATTGGTCTCACTTGGGGACAATCTATCAAAAGTCGCCACCAGCCATACTGCAAGGACTCCAGCCTCGAGCAGATCATAGCAGGGAACTCCTGTAGCAGACACACAAGCCCCACTCACAGAACTCTGCAAATATTTTGCCAAACACTCATATCATCAAATGGCCCATTGGCCAGGGACTTCATTTAGAAAGAGAAATTCATCACCTGTCAAAGGTGTGGCCTAGAAGAATGTGCAGTAGCATCTTCAACAGGCTCTTGCAGCAGGAACTCTTGCATTTGTGGCAGATGGATACATCAAGACCACAGTTGAATATCCCCATTTGAAATGCTTGGGAATGGAAACATTTCAAATTTTAAAGGTTTTCGGACAGACCTTTAAGAAGATCTGAAACTTTGAGTGTCATGTTGGTCCTTGAAAAATTGAATTTCAGAGCATTTCTGGTTTGGGGTTTTGGGGTTAAGGAGGCTCAACTTGCATATATACAATTCAGTACTCTCTGTGGGTTCAGGCTCCCTTGAGGGTCTTGATTGTACCCTCATGGAAAAGGAGGAATTACCATACATACAACAAAACAACTATATTCCCTTAGTTGCTAATGAGGCAATTTCCCCTAGAAATTCATCTTCATTTAAACAAAAAATAAATGAATGTTTGAAACACCTGCTGCGGGTAGAGATTGGCCAGGCCAGGCTTTGGTTCTGTGGCTTGCAGGGCAAGAAGAGGGCCCAGGATGGGGAAGAAGCAAACTGTATGTTGGTGGCAGAGGTAGCTGATGGCTCCTTGCCTGTGTGCTCAGAGTCTGTGCCCCTTTCTGATGCTTTCCTTTGTGCAGTCCATCTGTAAAGATGGATTGCTCTGGAGGGCACCCTAAAGGACTCCTGCATCTTGCACACATTCAGGCATGGAGAAAAAGGGAGGCATTTCGGGTGCCCTCATAATCTGAGCTCTTGCAGAAAATGTCCAAGGGGCTGATGGGGCACGAAGGGGAGGAAACATTTCTCCCAGGGAGATCTCAGCACCAAGGAGAAGCTGACTGTTTTGAAAGAGGAGTCAAGATCCAGCAGCCTAGAGAAGGAGCAAGGGCATTCTGAGCAGAGAATAACAAATGGATTTCGGCCTTGTCAGGCCATGGCCTTCACGCATTTCCCGATTACTGGGTCTCGGTGCCTGACCCTGTCTGATCACCATGGCAAATGTGGTTAGAGTCACCCTTATCACTGCAGCTTGTATTTCTACTGGGTTATCTAAGGACAGGGACATAAAACTCACTCAGATAAGGGCCTGTGTGCATCCCAGCCATCTTGTCAATTATCCCTGGGCTGATTTGCATGCCTGCTCCTTTTCAGCTCCAGCAGGGCTGGCAGAGGGGCCCCTTCCTTTTAGAGGTGTCTATTGTGCTGTCAGCCTTGGTTTACAACACAATAAGCTTACAGACCCTTAGAATTAATGAATTCCTCACGAGTGTTCACAAACACATTAAAAATGAGCAGGTAGCAAATTATCTGTGGGTCCCAATAATCTGCACTTATGTAAATATCCAGTTTTTAGTAGACTGGAATTGTTTAAAAGTCCCTTGTCATTTGTCAGGTGGTATGTCAGCTTAATGGGCCCCTGTGCTCGTTTGTGGGTCACCATATCCCACTAAATTGTATAAATTGTCTGCCAGCTCCCTGCGCTTCCAGAAACCCACTGAAGCCTGAAAAGGTGGCTCCAAAACATGAATCCAGGTTGAAATCTGGGTATCTGAACCCCTGGTTCTTGTAGAATCCACAGGAAAGTTCTCTTTAGTTTTTCCAAAAGCACATCCACAGAAAAGATGCAAATGTGGGGAAAAGCAAGCATGGGTTTGGTTTGAGTCTCTCTTCCTCTTACTAGCTATGTAATTTGGGGTAAGATATTACCGCCTCTGAGCCCGGGTTTCCTCATCTGCAAATGGACATAATAACAGCAGCTTTGCCATAAGGATTAAATGAAACAGAGTGTGAGCAACAGCAAACTTACCCAGCACGCTATGTCGATGGATGTGAGGGCTTCTACATGACCTCCACTGAGTCTCCTGACAATCTCACCTCACAGAGGAAAGCACTCTTGGGTAACTCCATTTAGCAAATGAGAAACTGAGGCCTTGAGAGGTGAAATCATTTGTTTAAAGTCATATAGCCTGTCAGTGACGGCCCTGGGATTCAGACACAGGCACTCGGTTTCCTCAGACTTTGCTCCTTTAAATATTGTGCCATATTGCCTGGTGCGGTCCCTGGAGTCCAGTTACTGCTTGAGTGCAGGGAATGAGAGAGATGAATCCATGTGCCCAAGCCTTCAGGTAACACCAGGCTGCCAGGGAGAGAAGACCATTTGAGCCCTTGGTTAGTGTTATCACTATGGTAATCCTATTAATTCTTATTGCTGCATAATAAATCATCACAAATTTAGTGGCTTGAAGCAACACCTGTTTATGATCTCACAGTGTCCATGGGTAAGGAGTACAGGCATGGCTCAGTTAGGTCCTCTGCTCAGAGTCTCACAAGGCTCTCTATGTTCTTTTCTAAGTTTGGAGTCCTCTTCCTGCTGGCAGAATTTAGTTCCTCTCTTCTGAAAGACTGAGGCCTTCAGTGCTTTGAGTCTGCCCACAGCTCTGGAAGCCCTTTTACTACACAGTTCACACCTTAATAGCTCCCTTCCCCAGAGCCTGCAGAGCCATCTCTTTCTCAGGACAGTCTTACACAAGGTAACATAGTCAAAGGGTGACTATTCCATAACCTTTGCCATATTCTAATGGCCAGTAGCAAATCACAGGTTCTGCCTATATGCAAGAGAAAGGGATTACACAGGGGCCTGACTCATTGGGGTCACATAGGGTATCTCTATCATACAACCTATTGTCAAAATCAGACACGTTTGAGAGTTAAAGAATGCTATTGATCATGCTAGGATAACAGGTATAAACCAGGGCAGTCCTGACCAAACTGGGACATATGATTATCTAGATATAAAAAGGATATGCAACTTGCTATGAGGCTCATGAGGACAGAGTAAGACTTTGACAAGATAGGTCTAAAAATACTTATTTGAGTAGCTGACTTTTCTATCAGGTTGTGAGGTATGGGTTAAATCTCTCTACATAGAAGTAAATTGAAGTCATGAGAGTGTGGCAGGTAGAGGGAGCAGTTTGGGCAGAGGTGTAGAAGTATGGAGGAAATAGGCCAGGTTCTTGGGAAAGTTGTGGACATAGATTTCTTAGAGACACTGAACTAAGTAGGAGAAGTCCTCATCATGGGTTATTTAAGGCCATGGGGCAAATGTCAAAATATTGAGCTGTTTTGCTGATAATAGGACTTGGGTTATTTCTTGAATGAGGCAAATGTAGTTGAATTTCTAGTTGTTCAAAGCTTTGTAGCAAAACTTTCCATCTGTACAGGGGAGAGATTAACTGCAGGAAAAGAAAATGCATTTCTTCAAGTGATGGAACCATGCCTGTGCTGTGTCCACTGACCTGACATAGTGCAAAAACTGACTGCTGGCTGATAAGGGATTCCACGCTGAAAGTTAGCTGGAATTTAAAGAAAGTGTGGAGTGTTTGGAAAACATTAATCATTGTAGCCATGATGGGTCCATACAGCTCTTCTGTGCTCATCTCTCTATTTTAATTCATATTTGAAATTTTTTAATAATAAAAAATGAAGGAAACAAAGGAGAACTTATCAACTACTTTCAAATTAAATATGTATGTTAAGTTGTATGTCCATTTTGAAAAGAGCAAAGATGTACTGAGCACCCACCATGTGCCAAGTAGTGGGCCCAATACTCTGGACAGAGCAAGTTGGTGGAAAAAGTACTATCACCCCCATTTTACAGATGAGGACACTGAGCCTAAGATACACAAAATGGTAAAGTCTGTAATCCTGCCTTCTGTGCAAGATGCCTTTATAGGCTGAGCAAAGTACTCCAGGTATAGTCTCTGGACATAGACATATATACAAAAGTCTTCAAACTTGCATTGGAATGATAAAAACCAGACACAGAAGGATGGTCCCCTTTGGGAAAAGTGAGATCAGAAATGGATTAAAAAGTAGTATACATGGGCAGAAATAACCCAGAACAAAAGGGAAGAAGCGTGACGCAACATCAAGTTTGATAAAGCCGGTGTTTGAGAATTCAGCATTAGTTATAGTGTTTACAATACACTTCAGAATGTTTGAAATATCCATAAGAAAAAATAAAATTAAACAGATGAAATGCACAAAGGCCTTGGAGATAAGTTATGGTTGTGATTGCCAACGTTAATTCTGCCCAGGAAATGTCAGTGAGTGAATCTCTCCCCACATCAGCAACAGAACATGCATTATGAGTATGCATTCTAAAGTGACTCTGATCCATCTCTGAACCTGGGCACTGGGTGATAAATTTACAGCTAAACAACTGGAAGTTTACAGCTCAAAAATGTGAGTCATGCTACAGCTGTGGTCATTAGGAGCAGTGTTGGTCAGGGTCCAAAGGACTCCAGTAGAAGGAGAAACCATCCTCAGCTGGAAGAGCCTGGTTTCTGGAGCCACACAGGCCTGGAGGGTGAGCTCTTCTAGGGGACAAAGAGACATATATGAAGTGCTTTCTGCATATCAGAACTCTGAAAGTTGCTCTGAACACATTGTTCCTATGATGTGATATAAACTGTATCCCTTTTAGAGATAAGGGAAACTGAGGCTCAGAAAGATTTACAAGATACACAGCAGGAAGCTGAGGCACTAGGATTCTCATGTAAATCTGTTTTTATTTTAAAGCCACTGCTCATTTCATTCCATCAAAATGCCACCTCTGTGAGTTCTTTCCACCTGAGTCTTCCAAGTAACAGACTGGGTTCAGGTAGAGAAGGGGCTATCTCAGGAGGCAGCAGGGGACTCAGTGGCAGAAGATAGGTCAAAATCCAGGAGGGAGTTGGGGCTTCTTTGCAAAGTTAACAGAAAGGATGGTTTCATTAATGTTCCCTAGCTAAGTTTGGCAAGGAATAATGTTCCTCATCATTAGGAGGCTGACAAACATCCTGGCGGTCAGGGGTAACAGACACAGGGTTCTCCTGAGAAAGCCAGCATCAGTGCCGAGGGTTATCCCACCACTGAAGCCACTTCTACAGATAGCAAGCCCCTCCTGGCCTTCAGGGCAATGCAACCATTTGGCCTCTAGTATAAAAGAGAGCTTAGGAAAGTACATCTGGAGGGGAAGAGCAAGTACCTCAGTTACTTTCTGTTGCTGAGACGCAATACTGGACATGTACAATTTAAAGGAGGAAAGGTTTATTTTGGTTCACAGTTTGTAGAGGTTTCAGTCCATGGTCTGTGGCTCCAAGGCAGGGCAGCATCTGAGGGGCACAGCAGAGGAGGCTTGTTCGTGGCACACAGAGGGAAGCAGAGAGAGAGTGAAGGAAGCAGCAGCGAAGAGATAAAGTCTTCCAGACTGTGTGCGCCCTCACCATCCACCTCTTCGGACCAGATCCTACCTCCTAATGGAGAGTCAGCGAAAAGCACTGGTGGATGAATCCACGATGACTACCGTGCCCCCATGATCCAGTCACCCCCAAAACGGCCCCTGTATGAGCGCATCAGGTTTGGGAAACATCTTGGCTATAAGCCATAATGAAGTGGTACTGAGAGCGGTTCTAAAGGCGTCCAAAGGAGGAGAGCGGCTTCTGGATGCCTGGAGGAAGTGGCATTCACAGCAAGAAGCAAGTAGCAAGATGGAAGGGGCGAGCTTCCTTGTGCTTCAAACAAGTTCAAGAACAGCCACAGTCACAATTTTTTTTCCACAAACAACAGAGTTTTTACAGGAAGGGACTGTTAGTTTTACCTCTTTTCCAGAAGGAATTTTCCAGTGGAAAAACGAAAAGACCAATGGTGTGGCAGATTCTTCTGCATGTAAATCCACTCCAAAGAAAGAGTTAAAGTGCTTTCTAATATAAATTGGTTTTCGGTATTTCAGTGCCAATATAATTAGATTGTAACAAGCAAAGCCCTGTAACATAACACAGCGAAAATTTGAAAATTTGATTCTGCCTGGCAAACAACCAAGTCCCGGCGTGTGCGCAAACCTGACATTAATAAGCTACAAGAGATTACATGATTTAGAAAAGAAGCACTTGGTGTTACCAAATCAAATAATAGATCTCTAGGCTATAATTAGGAGAATTGGGACTCAACAATGAAGTCATAATACTGTAATTTAGCTGTGAGTAACAGAGCCACAATCACATTAGGAGGTGGGATAGTGTCTCGGTGGCATGAAGCTCCCAGTGGGGTGGCCGCTCCAGCACACCACATGCAGCCACCTGTTGGCACCGGGATGCCACAGGATGGACCCTGGCCCTCTGGGGCTGCATGGGATCCCCATGCTTCAGACACATGACTTTAAAGATGCAGCTCCCTGGGGACTGCTGAGAGGGGTAGAGCTGTTGCCTGGGCTACGTGGGCCAATTGGTGGCCCACCGTGCTTGCAGGCCAAACAATGGACCCATTGGAAACACAAAAACATAAACAAAGCAAAGCAAACACTGTTTAAAAAAATAAAAAGAGAATGAGTGGGTCCAGCAGCATCATTTATAGTCCCTGAGCTGCTGGGGATTGTCAGGTTGGGTGAGTGGATTTTTCCTTTCAAAGAGTTTCTACTTAGAGTAGGCAGAGCTTTGCTCAACCACCTCCTGGCAGAGTAACACAATCTGAGCTCTTAGGTCATAAAACCATATAATTTCATGTTGAAAAGCAATCCTAGCAGGCCTTCTTAACCTAGGCTCCCCTAGGGGTCTGTTGATGGAACTGAATTTCAATATAATTGGTTTGCTTTGGAATTCTATGGATTTTATTTGATGCATTTCAAAACATTCTGAGAAGGGGTCAGTAGCAGATGCGGGAAGTATCCCTCTGCGTATACCTCCAACCTTTCCATGTTTCAGCTGGCTTCCTACTCCAGCCTCTGTGTCTCTGGGTTTGAGAACTCTACTTCACTAATTATGCAGCACTGTTTGGAGGCCCATGTGGCAGACTGGAGTAGTAAGTCTTCAGGAGAAGGCATTTACCCTAGTTCCCTCAACCATCCATGGGAAAATTCTGAGACGTGACTTTGCATCTCATCCTGGATCACTCCTGTAGGATAAAGCTCTCATTTTGCACTTCAGTGGCTTTTTTCCTTTCCTGCTTGTCGATGGATATTTTCTGTACCTCCGAAATCAATAACTTGCACTTAGGGATTGCTTCTGGGAAAACCCAAGTGAAGATAGAACCTATAGATCAATCAGCTGCCAAAGGGAACCATCGAAATAAAAGGTTAAGAAGCCTTACAAAGAGTATTCTAGGTTCTCCCCTCCTTTAATCACCATCTCCAGGCAAAGAAAGTGGGGCACAGAGAGATAAGCACCTTGCTCCACAAAAGAAAGTTGGAAGCATTATACACTTTGATACACATGATTCAAGTGAATACACTTTCTTTTGGCAGTTGTTTCCCTTATGATCATATCTTGCTTGTTTTTTCATTTCACACATCCCACTCTTTCAACTTGATTTCTCTTCTCTCCTTATTCCTTTCCAAATTCTCTCCATCAGTAGCCTTGGGCCTTGCACTGCCTGAAATCACTTTTCCCTTCTACACTGAAAGCATCTGGCAGGAGCTTTGCCTTGCATAACAGCCCCCCCCCCCACCTTCTGCTGCAGCCCCTCCCAGACCTGAGCCACAGCAAAGAGTGGGACATTCAGCACAAGCATCATCCCCTTCTGTTTGGTCACCCCAGAGAATATGCTTTGTCCACTCCAGGGTTCCACAGTAGGATTTAACAAAGAGGTGGAAATTCATGTCTGCACATGTATTTTGTTCATATTCATGTCACTGACTCACAAAGAACATTCTCCCAATTATATGATTTTCACACAGCTTTTATTTTTCTTCTTTTTGAGACTGGATCTCACTATCTAGTTCAAACTAGCTTTGAACTCACCATCCTCCTGCCTCAGCCTCCAAATGCTGGGATTTCAGGTGTGTGCCACCACCCCTGGCTTAAATGACTTTTGGAAATACTACAATATAATAAAGAGAGAGAATAAAGATACTGAGTAGAAGGAAAGTGGAGATACAATTATAATAGGAACCCAGGAGCAAAGTTACACAGAAGTAGCACACAACCATTATAATTATATTAGTAACTGTAGTAAAGCTATCTATGTAGATTATTTTATTAACTGCTCACAAACATGCCAGGGAGTTGGTAGTTGTTTTAATCACTTTCTTGTCTCTGAGACATACTCACTTTAAAAGAAGAGAGGTTTATTGTGGTTCACATTTTCAGTCCATAGACCACTGGCTCCAAGGCAGGGCAGCAAGGCAGAGGGGCATAGCAGAGGAAAGTTGCTCATGTCACTGTGACCAGAAAGCAGAGGGAATAGGGAGGAGTCAGAGAGGGAGATAAGCCCTTCCAGGCCACGCCCCCAGTGGCTCCGTCTAATCAGGCCCCACCTCCTAACAGCAGGTCAGCTGTAGCACCCCAGTAATTCAGTCGCCTTCCAGAAGACCCACCTCTGAGCTCATGAGGCTCTTGGGGGACATCTAGGTCCAAACTATAACAGTGTTACTGTTTTTAGGTGAGGAACTTCCAGAGCAAAGTTCAGTATTTTATCATTCATTCATTCCTCAAGCCTGAAAGTTACCTCTTCTTTCTTTATTCTCCCTTCTCATAATATATATTCCTTTCTCCTTTGCTCCAGGTCAAAGAATTAATCTTGGCTTGCTGTTAGGACAACCATCTGGTTAAATTCTTTTTACCTTATGCTACCTTATTTTAAATGACTTTTCAGATCTTATTAATTAATATGGATCTCTAAGTTTCATTCATCCTGTCATAGAAAATAAAGGAAAAATTGTCTCAGGTGTTATGAGTGTATTGTCTCTGAAGTGGATTTTCCACATTTTCATAAAGCTTCATCTAAGAGAATCAGGACTTCCAGCCAGGAGGCAAGTAGCAGAAAAGGAAACAAAGAAAACAAACCTAAGCCAGATAGCCGTAAAGTGTGAGTTCTGAAACTCGCTGACCCATACAATAGTCTTGTCCTCCTGAATCTCAACATGACAGTGAAGGAAGAGAATAAGAAATCCAACCACGTGAGTTTTTGTTCCAAAGCTTTTGCTGAATCACCATTCAAGAGAATTAAGATTTAGTTTTTCTGGAGATTCCAATGTACATTTTTAACTAATCTATTTCCACCTTTAAATAACATTATACTGTAGTTCCACTTAGGTTAGGTTTCACATTCTAAAAGTATAATGCAGTGCACTTAGGCATTTTGAGAAGCATCCTGAGACATTTTGATATTTACCTAAGTTTTATCACAATATATTGTTATAACTGCTCTATTTTATGATTATTGTTATCAATTTCTTACTGTGCCTAATGTATAAATTAAGCTTCATCACAGATATGTTCGTATAGGGAAGCATAGTGTATGCATAGGATTCAGCACTATTTGAGGTTTTAGACATTCACTGGGGAGTCTTAGACTGTATCTCCCATGTCAAAGGGGGACTACTATACTACTTCGTGTTCATATGTGAAGATATCACATAACAATCTTACCATTTCCTTCCTCCCTTCACTTTGTGTACTGCTTAAAACCACTTGTGCCAGTTAATCTTAATTATCAACTTCACTGGATTAAGAGTCTTCTAGAGGGGTGACTGGACCATGGAGACACTATATTCATCAACGGATTAATCCACTGATATTCATAGCTCATTGTGCTGTTGTTAGCTGGTGGGGCCTAGCTGGATGTGGGTCACTAGGGCCTTTGAAGAGTATATTTCTCACTGGTGATTTTCCCTGTGCCCTGCTTCCAGAATGTTCTGAAATGAGAAGTTTTGCTGTACCAACCACGAACTGAAACCTCTAAAACCTTGAGCCAAATAAACCATTTGCTCCTTTAAATTGTGTGTCAGGCATTTTGTCCCAGAAATGGGAAAGCTAATTAATACAGCCCTCAAGATATATTACTAGTATTACTTTAAACAATTACTAACTGAAAGTAAGAAAAATTGAGACTTTTCTTACCTTTATTTATTTCTCATCTCATATTCTTCCTTTTTTATGTAGAGTCAAGTTACATACATTACTTACTTTGCTTCTGCTGTAAAACTTCTTTTTTACTTTTTTTGAGAGGAAGATGTGTTGATGATAAATTCTCCTAGTTTATGTTCATCAGGGAATATTTTTGTTTCTCCTTCACTTTTTTTTGTTGTTTGTTTGTTTATTTGTTTTTGGTACCTTGTGCTTGCGAGGCAGGCAACAGCACCACTGAGCTAAATCCCTGACCCTCTCCTTCACTTTTGAAGAATAATTTTACTGAGTACAGAATTCTACAGTGGTGGACTTTTGTTTACGTTACATGTTTAACTCCACCCTCTTCTTCCTTACATGGTTTATGATGAGAAGTCAGCTGCAATTCTTATCTTGTTCCTATACAAGTAATAATCTCTCCCTCCCTTACCCTATCTTTAAAGATTTTTCTCTTTGATTTTTTTAGTTCGCTGTTTTTGTTCATGTTGTTTTTTGCTTGACTGATATGCTGAGGTGTAGGTTTTTGATATTTACTGATGTTATCTGAGCCTCCTGGATCTGTGGTTTGATTTCTGTCTTAATTTTGGAAATTTTTCAGCCATTATTACTTCAAACATTTCTTGAGCCCTGTTCTCTATTTCTTCTTCTGGTTTTCCAATTACACATATGTTAGACCTTTCCAAATTATTGGATGGTTCTTGAATTTTTGTTGTTGTTGTTGTTCTTCTTCTTCTTCTTCTTTTCTCTATTCCACACTTCATTTTCCAAAGTTTCTCCTGGTTTCGATAAAGTTCACTGATTGTTTCCTTGTTCGTGTCCAGTCTGCCGAAATCTCATCAAAGGCATTCTTTGTTTCTGTTAACAGTGTTTTTGATTTCTATTTTCTTTTGATTCTTTCTTAGAATTTCCATCTCCCTGTTCACATGATTCATCCATTTTTGCATGTCGTCTGCGCTTTCACATATTAATCACAGTTATTTTATATGCCACATCTGATAATTACAACATCTGTGTTATATCAGTCTGGTTCTCATGCTTGCTCTGTCTCTTCAAAGTCTTGACTTTTAGCATGCTAATAATTTTTTGTTTGTTGAAAGACAGACATGTTGTGCTGACTTGTAGGAAGTGAAGGGCTTTAATGTGATGATTTATGGTAATCTGGCTTGGATTTAGGCTATGTTAATATTTGCAGCAGCTGTAGGTGCTAGAGGTTTCAAATTTCTCTGGTGTCATCCTTTTTGTCTGTGTTCTTGTCTTTGTGCTTCACTAAGTACACTTCTTCAAAGGGAGGCTGCAATTTAAATTTCTTTTAGCAATAATCCACCCTCCATAATTATGCTGAGGCCTTGTTGCTGTGGCAGAAAAGTTTGAAAGAATGGGAGTATTCTACTCTTTTATTAAATTTTGGCCTTTTAATAGGCTTCTGCCTGTGGGCTGTGACCTTCAGTATGAGTTTTCTCCATTGGCTTAGTGTGTTTCCCCCTTAGATGAGACAGAAAGGGTAGAGGGTGCTACAGTAGGAGGAACAGGCTTCTTTCAGGTAGGATAAGGCTCTAGCAATGTCTTTCCCAACAATTTTGACCCTTTGCTCCTGGAGAGTAACCCTTAGTTATGGAGAATTTTCTGGATATATTTCACAATAACTACCCTTCCCTTTCTGTATCTGAACCATGAGAAACTTAAGGGATTTCTAGAGGCAAAACCCATAAAAGCATGAGGCCTCCTCTAATTGAAGCCCTTAGGAGTTTCACACTCTCATCCTAGACCACCCATAGCCTCACACAATTCATCAATATTATCATTTTGTTGTTCCTACCTGTTTATAGATACAGCAGCTTTTGCTCCAGCTAAGCAGATCTCAACTACATCTCTCTTGATCTACCTGTCTTTCCAGATTTGGAAGTATTGCTTTTTCTTCTCTCTGCACTTCTTTTATCAGTCAAGAAAATATGGGTCAAAGCTGTAGCTGGAAGTCCAGCAGTGAGTCTTGGCTCTACAGTAGAAGGTTTTGACATAGAAGGAGAATTATATCCTTTTCCACCTGAGGGATTTTAAGGGGAAAAAATAGAAACATAGGAGAGAAAGAGAAAGTCTAATGCTAGATTTTCATTTTACCTCTTCCTCATCTCAGGGGGGAATTTCAAAGGAGAATAGCTCAGAAATGTCCAGATTAGGGAGGGAGAACCTGAACAAAAGCCTTTCTGCCCTGGTTTAATTATGACTCTGGGGAAAATCACCTGTTGGCAGCTGCCCCCTCCCATGACACTCTACCATCGCAAGAGGGTTAGGTAGAGCTGCTATCTTACTGCTTACTGAACTTTCCCACAAGGTATGTTCTGAAAAGTGATTCAAAAGACACTGGATTTGGGGCACAGTGGACATTTTGTGGAGTCCACAGAAACAAAGGTCCAGGTTACTCTCAGCAGAGCTGTCATCTCCCAGCCCAGAGGTGGTAGCTCTAGGAGAGTTAGAGCCTTATCTCGGTTTATAAGGCCAAGGAAAGCTGAGCCAAAGATCAACCAGTCAGAGAGGAGGTCCAGGTTTTGATTACACTGAGAGAGGCGAATAAGGCACAGGAAAACTTGTCATGGCCTCACACGCAACCAGGTGGCACCATCAGGCAGAGGGGGACATTACCCCTTAGATCAGAGCAGCTGGAGGATGGACCAACAGCATCTTATGGGCCTGAGCATCCCTTTCTCCTGGAGTAGCGTCAGGTCCCACATGAGACACTGTCCACATATATGTAGATGTCCTCTTGCTCAAAGCCAAAAGGAGAGAAGCGAAATCCTAAGCAGGCTCTTTAGACTCTTCCATCCCATTAAAATTACAGTGTTCTAAGAATGTTAAATATGTGTCATGCTAACCATCAAGCAACCATGAAGACCATCAGAGAAGTTTAGAAATTTAAATAAAACACGTTTTTTCTATGGCCATCTAAGGATAATGGACAATTGTGACTCTGTTACATTCTCTTGATCATTGCTCCTATTTCTGTTCTTTACAACATTGATCATAATCTCAAGGTTTCTTATTTATTTATTAGTCTGTCTCTCTCAAGAGAAAGAGAACTCCAAGAAAACAGTAGCCTGTCCTGTCCCATTCACCACTGGGTCCCTGGGTCTGAGAACAGCGTCTAACAACAGAAGGTGCTCAGTGAACTCTTGTGGAATCAATGGTGCATTGTCACTTGAGATACATGGATGTAAGTGGTCAGAACTGCAAATCATTATTAGATAAGTAAATATTGATTAAGTGCTAAATGCATCTTACATATGTTGTCTCATTTAAATACTTATAACAATACTAAAGTCACTACTGGTTGAACATCCTTAGCCAAAAATATGAAATCCAAAATATTCCAACATTATGCTCAGAATGTTTTGGATTTTGGAGCATTTCAGATTTCAGATTTTTGGCTTAGGGATGCTCAACAGGTAAAGTCTATGCAAATGTTCCAAAATCCAAATATCTTCAAAACTGGCAACCCCTCTGGTCACAAGCATTTCATATAAGGGATACTCAACCTGTATTGTAATTACCTATAGTTTCCAAATGAGCCAAGGGAAGTACAGAGAAGTTAGGCATTCGGCTCAAGGTCGCAGAGCTCCTAAGAGTCAGAGCCAGGGTTTCATACAAGGCAATCTATCTGCAAAGGCTGCTCACCCAACTACCCTGCCATACCGCCTCTCAGCATCTCATGTGTGGCCTCAGCTCACCGCCTCCTTCCCCTCCTCCCTCACACCAGATGAGCCACAGACGGCTAAGTAGGCAGCGAACACTTCTCAAGATGTTTTCATCGATTTTGCCAACACTCAGCTGCTTTATCGGCTCTGATGAAACATTTGTGACAACCACAGCAATTGCAATGATCATTTCCATGCTGAAAACATTTGCCTACAAAGCAGACATTTTCTCTTTAAAGTAAACACTGAGGCTGCTAAGAGACTGCAGCTCATACCAGCATGATGTGTCCCCTAAATGCCTCAAAGGCAAAATCTCCCCAAGCGTAATGACAACAGACAACTAGATGTGGGGCTGTCCTCCAGGAGACCTCGCCTGACATTCCCAGGCTAGTCCTGAGCTGTCTCCACTGCTCCTCCATCCCCCATCCAGCCCTCCCTTCATGCATACTAAAGCACCAGGCATGAGGCAATATCCCTTCTGGCTTATGTGTCTGTTTCCTCTCTTGACTGCATCATGAAGGCTGTGGATGAGGCTTTATTGATCTCAAATTCAGTACTTCGTGCATTTGCTTCATTAATCAGTTAATAGTAAACAAAAGACCTTGAAACCCACTGCAGGCAATCCAGGTAGTGTCCAGAGGAAAATAAAATGGAAGGCAATAGAGTTTCATGGAAAGAAGAAAACTGTCACATCTTGGAGCAGAGTTTCGCTAAGTATGTTTCAATAAATCCTCTTCCAAAGGATGTTAATGGCCCTTGGGTGTGAGGGTGGAGTGGATGGCTCTTATTGCCAAATAAAATGAGTGCCTGTAGAGTTCAGTTGAATTTAATGTAAACAGTCCTCTTATCTGCAGGACTTCTCCAAGATTTTGGCATGCCAAGATGCTTGTAGAATTGCCAAAGAGTCATGCAGTGTATAGCATTTTGCAAATGCATTTGACCACAGAGTCATTTCTTTGCCAGGCTCTTCAGGATCCTGCTGGACCGTAAAACCAGGTTAAAGAAATGTTATCTCCTCAGTCTGACAAGGTTTTAGATGGGCATGAAGGGGCAGACCACAGAGAGTGGCAGCCACGATTATTGCAGTTGAAGCTTTCCTCAGAGGATGGAGAGACTCTCTTGAGGCCCATATGGCATCTTGGAAGGAATAGCCTCCCAGACACATGGAGGGATGTGCTGTAAATAATATTTGTTGAATAATTACATACCAGGCCTCAGCCTGGGTCCTCTCTGGAACATCAATCTGCCTCTACAGCCCTAGAAGTCACCATGACTTCTTGTGGCACAGGTGAGAATCTCTAGGACCATGGAGGCTGGGCAGAAGGCTCATGCAGATGAAGTCAGAGCCTGTGAACACAGATCCAAGGTCTTTTTTGTTTCATTTAGCTGTTCAACAAAGACTAAACCCCCCAAATCATGAAAAGTTTACCTCTCTTGCTAGGCTTTGGGGACTGCCCGGCCCATCCTGTCCCTGTAGGACCTGACATGGAGCAAAGCTCCTTTCTTGGGGCAGCCAGGGGACAGGACTCAGGGCCCTCCCCAAGGTTGATAGAAAGCCTTGAAGTGCCTCATCCTCATCTGCACACCTACTCACGAACTTTGCCAGCACTCTTAAGTGATTGTGACTGTTTCGTTTTCGAAATATCAGTCGGCCTGTTCGAGTAATTTTATACTTAAATTATTTAAATGCAATCTATCCATTGAAGCAATTTTCCCTGCACAGGAGAAGTGTTTTCTTTTTTAGGAACTGAAGGGTGATAAATAAATGAATAAAGACTTGTAGCAGTGTCTCTGTCTCTCGAAGAAAGCACTTCAGCGGCAAGTCCCTCTTGTCAGAAATCTTGGAACTCATAATATTCCCTGTGGTTCTGCTGCTCGACATTAAAAATAACCAAAGACCTGAGTCACAGTTGTTATTTTTTTTTTCTTTTCCTAGACACGAAGTGCATTTTATGCCACAATGCCTGAGATGACACAGGGACAGTGCAGAGCTTGCTAATATTCTCCGCTGCCTCTCTCCCCAGGCCTGTAAGCAGTTAGAGTGGCTTCGTGGTGATCACAAATGCTGTCCCATTTGGAAAGCGCTTCTTTAAGACAGCATAGATTAAAATTCATGAAAGGCGGCTTGGTTGCATAAATAAATTAAAAGATGCAAAACTAAAGTTTAAACACCCATACACAACTAGCATTTTGCAAACACCATGTGCACCACAGTTCTCGACTCTGGGCTGTCATGCAAGAAGCAGGAAAGAGGCCTCATTGGGTTTGAAAGCATAAAACCCAGAGCACCGTGCTCACCTTCAGCACAGAGGAATCTCAGCAGCAAAGTGTGAACTAATTGATTTGAACCTTGTCTAAATGCATATGGATTTTAGGGGTGAATGCTAATATCTGGAGAGTAGTGTGGAAAGACACCAAGAGAGAAAGAGCACAGGCTCTGTGATCAGACAACATTAGGCTCGACTTCTAGCTCTGGAAATTGCTAGGCTGCCTTGGCTAAGTCATGGGCAGTGGTTGACACCAGTTTTGTCATCTGCAAAATAAGCATGAGAGAAAAACAACCTTGGACTTAAGACTGTCCTGTGGAGAGTAAACAACATACTCTACATAGAATCAGCTGGCTGAGAGGAAATAGTCACAGATTTTTATTCCCCTGTTCCTGTTTTTATTGTATATTTATATACTGGTGGCATTGTGCAAAGGAAATGAGTTCTGGGGGCCACAGTCTCGGAATTGAGCCACTCACTGGCTGTGTGACCTCTAGGGATTCACTACCTCTCTCTGAGCGCCAGTGTCTCCATTTGTAAAGTTAAGAAGGTAACAATATCGCTCTCCTAAGCAGACATTACACTTGTGAAGTATCTGGTCTTTGTGACACATTAAGGTAGGTGTGGTCAGCACCTTCATGCTTGCTTCCTTAGGAAGGAGAATGATGCTGAGCGATGGATCCCAGAGTGATTAAGCAGGTGAGTGGCAGCCCCACAACTAAAGGGAAAATGAGCCTACCTCCATGGGAACTCCACCCTTGTTCCTTCTTGCTGACCCTACACCAGCTAAAAGCTGCCCTAAGATGCACCTGATCCAGGTTGGCCCCAGCTGAAGACATTGTGAGGTCTTCCCTACCCTGATGGGATGAGTATGTTTTCATCCATAAGCTTCAAAAACTTACTGCCAAATTCTGACTGTTCATTTTGGTGGCATCAATGGGATGAACTTCAGTCTGGCCTAGGAACAAGTATACACTTGATCAGGTTTTATGAAGCCCCAAAGCTTCTGGACTCAGGCCAGGGGAGCTCAGGACCTGGAGTTTGCAAAGCCTTTGTTCACAAGAGAGTGGTGAATTCATGGGGAGAGAGCGTGACTTGCATGGAATCTGTGCCCTGTTATGAACTGCCTAGTGGGGTGTCCCATCAGAAACCTGGAGCGCCAGCTGGGACTTTCTGTCTGGAACTCTCTAACAAGACATGAAACCTCAGAGACCATCAAGAATCAGGCCCAGATACAGGGGACAAATTCTGAAACATGTCCTATCAGTCAGTATTCTTGGTGTCAAGAAACAAATTTTAAATGTGAGAATAATTTATTAAAAAGATATTAGGGACAATATTCTTCATTAGGTCAAATGTTAATTTGAAATCTTCCTGCTACAAAACTTTTAGAAATGCTTGAACACAATGATAAGTGAGGTCTACTCGTGAACTTATGCTTATAAAAAAAAGTAAGAGCTACCCCTAAAGCATTAAAATAAAGAATGGTCACCCCTGTGTGCTGCCTCTGAAATTGCCCTGGTAAGTGGGTGGGAAGGGAAGAGAGTTGGGGATCCCAGTATCACTGACCTGCTTGGGGGGGGGGGGGTTATGCCTACACTGGAACAAAGACAAACCTTGGTCTTGCACAATTTGACAGTTGAACAAAGGCCCCTACATAAAGCCAAGACACTTCAGGGGTTACATCATGTGCAAGAGAACAGACTTAAACCACACCCCCACTTGCTGTCTGTGTACAAGGATGCTTATCTATCTTGAGTGAGCTTTAGGAGCAAAACCAAAACTCTTCTCCAAGCATATGCCCCTTCAGGATATAGTCACACAGGTCTCGAGTTCAAATTTATGAAATCCACGTTGTTTTGTGTACTATCCCGCAAGTTAAGAAATAAAAGCAAAAACAGATCCCAAGAAAGGGATACCTCAGGGCTCCTGGTATCGACAAGACTGAAAGTTTTCGGGGGGCACAGGACCTCAACCCAGGTGTCACAGAAGTCCCACACATAAAGCCCCACTGACAACATGTTCATAATCTGATATTATAAATGATTTGAGTATAGCAGAGGCTACTTATTGCTTATCTCAAAATTTCCATCCTCCTTGGCTTAGGACTTAGAAATTTTCAAAGTCCCTGGCAGTTACGGATGAGCATACCATTACGCTCTGGCCAATAAGGTACAAGGGGAAGTGCTGCACGGCCCGCCCAGTCCATTTCCTCCAAGACAGCTAGCATCGTCTCTGAGGCGCCTTTCACCCTGTGCTCATCCTGCTGATTATAGCGTAAGTGCAATGGCTACTGCTCCAGCTCAAGCCAGAAGGACAAAATTGGAGTCACCGTATCCATCCCAGTCTGCCTGTGTCACTCTCATCAGGACAGTTACGTGAGAAAAATGAACTTCTATTGTTTAACAGCATCATTATTCTTATTTATGTAACTCACAGTAAAACCAACTTCTAACAAATGCAATGGAGAAAACTCCAGCATGAGTCTGGTCTACAGGGAAACCAACAAGAATTGGTTATGTTCCCAAGAATATTAAATAATATAAGCATGGGCATGTAATGCTAAAAAATTTACAAATTAAAATCATAAAAGAAAAAAATGAAACATATGAGAAAAGAGCAAGACATTAAGAGGAAAAAAATCAGGCTGGTTTTTAAATTAATCAAAAACAGTAATAAAAACAAAAACCAAATTTAGCCATTGAAACAAACAAACAAACAAATAAAGACAACCTCAGGAGACAAGCTTAAAAATTATTCAAAAAGTAAGAGGGAATTTGAGAACTAGAAGATAACATTATAATGAAACTGTAGAACTCTGAAGAAAAAAAATCTCAAAAGCAATAAGAAAAGAAATAACTTAAGTAATTGAAAGAATACTCCTCAATAGAAACAAAAGAAAATAGAATATAACAAAATAATACATTCAAAGTACTGAAAGAAAATAATTATTACCTAGAATTCCATGCACAGCTAAGTATCACTCTTTAGTTATATATAGAGAAAGGTATTTCTGGGCATACAAAGACTAATAAAGTTATCACTAATAAGAATTTCATGTTCAAAATGATTTAACACTAGTTTATGATGAAATACATTGGAGAGAGAGAGAATTTAGTTTCAGAGTTTCAGTGGCAAGCAAAGAAATTGGCAAATGTGGTAAATCTAAATAAATACTGACATAGTAAACAATTATACGTATTATAAAATATGTGTAAAACAAGTGATATATACTATATAATATCTATCTTTTATATGTATTATCCTTATACACATATCAGGAATCCCCCAAAATTAACATACTGAATTCATAAACTAAAAGAGAATGTCAGATTAGATTTAAGAGAAAAGTATTAGAGGAATAAAATACTTTCAATAAAGTTAGATTTGTAAGTTCAAGTTTTGATGACATCCTTCTACTCTAAACATACAGGAAATATTAGGGGTTTTAGGGAGCAAAGACATACTTCTCTCTACCCCCATCCAAGTTTGGTATCAACTGAGATACAGATTTAGAGTCAGGCACCTGGAGATCAAAGTATCATTTTATTACTGGTAACGCCATCGTATTTTTAGGTATTTGACAACATGCCATATACTGAACTCCAGAAATTAGACTGACAGATAGTGCTAGGCAGCCTTAGGCTTCCCCCTTATGGACACTCTGCTCTTGCAAAAGTTATGACACAGAGAAAGAGAGAAAAATGCATGCTCTCTACAGGAGGAAGATAAAGAGGGAAGAAAGGACTGGTCCACCTGTGTGACAGAAGCCCTGAAGTGCTTCAGGGAACTGGAGATCTGATTCTTGACCAGGGGTCTGGGGCCCAGTTAAATTGGTGATGAAAAACCATGAGAGAGAGAGAGAGAGAGAGAGAGAGAGAGAGAGAGAGAGAGAGAGAGAGAAAGAGAGAGAGAGGACACACATGGCTAAAAGAAAACCTCCTGTGTAAAATAATCCTAATAACCAAAAGTATGAAACAATAACCTAATAAAAATAGCTTTAAAAAATTAAAATTAGAACATGTATTCTCTACTGAATATTGGCTTTATTGAATCAGTTTGCCAAAGATGTTCAAGTGTGAGTGTTTAAAATCCTCAAAGAGAGCAAGTAGGAAATAAAGAGCAAGAAATGATGAACCAAAACATCAGTGTTATGGCTTAGTTCTAAAATGTTTCCCAATAGAGTAGCCTCCTGTTGGGAAGTGGGGCTTTTGGGAGGTGACTGCCTCATAGGGGTGCTATACTCATCAGTGGCCCAGTCCACTGATGACCTGCCTCATCGCCGGCTGTGGTGTTCAGAGGTGAGGCTTGGAGGAGGGCCTGGTTACTGGGGATGTGACCTGGAAGGGTGTGCTCTTGTCCACCTCTGCTCCCATCTCTCTCCTTTCTGCCTGCCATGGCTGTAGAAGCATTTCTCCATCATGTTTTTCATCACGCAGTTTCTGCTTTGAAGACAACCCACTATGGACTGAACATTCTGAAAACCATAAGCCAAAAATAAACTTCTCCTCCTTTAAGTTTGGGGAGCCAGGTATTTTGCCTCATTGAAGGGAAATCAAACTAACACAGTTGGGAAATGAATAAGAAGTATATATGAAAAGGAACCTGTTCACATTCTTCGAAGGTGAATAGTGTGATTATTGAAATAAAGTAATAAACTCTGTATCAGACATGATCAAAATGAGAATTAGCAAGGTAAAAGATAACAAAGAATTCACCCAGATCTTACCTGAAACAGAAAAAGAGAGATGATTTTGTTTACTTAATGCAAAGAACAGTTAAAAGAGATAGAGGATAGACTGAGAGACCTATATCTAATTGGAGTTTCTGATAAAAAGCATAAGGGAAATGAAAGAGAAGTAACATTTTATAGAACAATAGAATTCTCCGGGGTTAAAGAAAGTATGAAAACTTTTGGTTAAAGATAGGGGACTGGATATATTCACTACACTTTTATCTCTCCTTAAATCTCACTAAATTGACAGTGAAGGGATTTAAAAAACTGTATGTTAGCAAAGAAAGAAGGAACAAGAGAGAAAACAATAGCAAACAAAACTTTTGGAAGATAAAAATCAAACATAAAATGTCCAACTTAGTAAATCTGAGAAAGCTGACTCCAAAACCAGCAGTGGGGAAAGGCAATAGCCAACCTCATTTCTAGCACAGAACTCTGGCTGAGTTCAGGAGTTCATAAGCAGCTAAGAAATTCTGGAAACTGGGGTGAAGATGATGCTAAAATCAGGTGAATTTTGCCTTAAGTCTGCAGGGCAATTAGATCCCAGTCACTCCTCAGAGCCAGGCATGTTCCTGCTCATCCATCAAAGCCTGGAGTCCATTCTTTCTGGCTCCTAGAGGACCAATTTTGCATACCTGGGAACTTGAGAGATGTGCAAATCGCTGGGCCCCGCCTCCGACTTATTTAAGAAGATACTTTAGGGAGGGACACAGCATTCCATAATTTAAGCAGTCTTCCAGAGAAGTTTAAGAGCCACTGCTCTAAAAAAAAGGGAATTTGAACTTCAAGTCATTTAGCATACTTGAGATAGATATCCTATATTAAAAATGGAAGGCAGGTAAAAGTTTTCTTACCCATCTTGATCCTTAGTATTATTTTCTCTTTGATGCTGCAATGCTGCTCGATGGAATACACTGCATGTGGACCCCAGGAAAGAGACCAAAAGTGACTTCTCTGGGAATCTAACACCGAACCAGAAAGACCTTAAGGTACCAACACAGAAAGTTCTCCAAGTGAAAGCCCAGGCAGATCACCCTACCTTTAAACTCAGAGTTGACATATCTTATAATGTGTCTTGCCTCTGTTCAGCTTTACATTCCCGTTCTGAAACAGACAACTAAAGCCTATCAGACATCCAGGTATCGAAGGTGAATTTCTGACATCCTAATTTTTTACCTGAATGAATGGTGAAAAGAAAACTTTAAAAATACTTATCAATTATATCCTTAAAACTTAATATTGTAAATATGCATGAAAACTGGAAACAATATTCAGAGCAAAAAGATTTTAGAAATTAAGAATATAACAATAAAAAGAAAAATGTAACAGAAAGTTTTAAATTACAGTCTCTCAGAAAGTAGACAAAGAGGAAAAATCAGATAGCAAAATATACAAATGAATTAAAACATAAGAGATCTAGTAACTAAATAATAAAATCATAATAGAACTTCTAGGAAATTTGATGAAATGAAACAAAAGAAATCATCAAAAATATAATCCAGAGGTTAATTCAATGGATTAAAAAATTTTAAAGACTGAAGAAAAACATACTATTATTACATTTCTAAGTAATAAGGACCAAGAAAAGTCCCATGAGTTTCCAGAGGGGAGAAAAATATATCACAAAGGCTCAGGAATCGGATGGGTTTGTGATCAATATCAAGGTGGAGGCTGGAAGACAAAAGAGCAATGATATTCTCTTCTCAATCGAGTAATAAAATATGAAGGTATAACAAACATTCTTAGATCAGCAACGTCACAAAAAATTACCTTCCATTCAACTTTCTCAGGGAACCACTAGAGGATGCACTCCAACAAAATGAGGGAGTAATGGGAGTTAGATGATGTTACAAAGCACAAAGGGGAGAGGTGAGGGCAGCTCCTAGACACTGGGAGTTACTATGCACAAAGCAAAGGGGAATTGAAGGAAGTCAGGAGCCTCCTGGAGAGAAATTGCTAGTAGCCCTCATGCAAATGAGTCATGAAAGGAGATTTAAATATTTGGCAAAGGGTTTGCAATTTAATTGCTGATTTGTACATATAGTACTAAGCAAGTGGAGAAAAAAGGTCAAACATTAACTCTAGGAAAAAACTAAATGCTGTGAAGGAAAGGAAAAATAAGATTGCTAAATGAATCGCTTGTAAAAATCATTACATGAGGATAATAATATAAACACTGAAGATTTAGTCTCAAAATTACAGTATCACTGTATTCACTACAATTAGAGTGATGTGGGCTATGGGAATAGTATGGGTTGGGTCAGGGGCAGCAAATAGCTAAATTCTCATCTTCCCTCTTGGGCAGTCCATCGATAATGCCTAAATGAACCCTCAAAAAGTAGCCGTTACCCAGTGGCGTGGAAGCCGATAACAAAACTGTTAGCCTTTTAGGGTGAAGTGGTTGCTTCTGGGAAAGGAGAAATGAGGCAATGGGGGACATGGAGTTTCGCTGGTGCAGTTGATTTTTTAAAGCTATTTAATTCTTCAGATTTTCTTTCACTATTGACTTAACCCTAATTTCTGTAATTTGGCTATCATAATTTGAGCCCCAGCAGATGAGGAGTCAGATCTTGACAGCTGCCACCACTGAAAAAAGAATGATCTTGGACCAAAGGTCACTAAAGCTTTATAATTCTTCAAATTTTGTCTGTAATTGGCTAAAGTTAAAAAAAACAAAGGAAAAACATAAAAGGGGAAATATAAAAGTATGACTATCCTTAAGAGGCAATGTATCCAAAGATGTGGGGTTTTTTTCATTTCAAATTAGTTCATTTAAGTAAAGGATTTTTGAGGGAGAAAACAAAAAGATTGTTTGCAGGTGAAGTGAAATGTTCCAAGAAGATGTTGGTCTTTTTACTGCTCTCAGACGATGCAGTAGAGAAGATGAAAAGGAACCACTTCATGCCGTTGTTCGAAGACCCTGTTGTAGTAACGTGAGAACTACCTAGGGCATTTGAAACAGGCCAGACAATGTCAAAACAGCAAGCAGCCTCATCTCCCATCTTACATTTTGAAATAGGAAAAAAACCCCAGATGAAATAGCTTTTTCATTATTTTCCACAACCCAAAAGGAAATTCAATTTTAATAACATTTCTATTTCTTATTTATCATCACGCAAACCTTATAAAAATTGCAAAGTCTGAATTTAAGGGGTAGGGTGAATGAATAAAAAGAAAGTGTTTCTATCATCCAGTCTTTTTTATCACTGAACTAAAAATAAAGCCTATGGTACTTCTGAAGGAGAAAACAGATGGTAACTAGTTTGATGAACAGCCATGAAGTCTCAGGAACCTGGCTCAGGGCTATGCAACTTTGCCACAAACAACACCTAACGTCACACCACATAACTGGTCAGGTGCACACTCAAGCCGTGCCTCATTCAGCCGTGATCTTACTGTTCACACTTACAACGTAACCAACCATGGACAGTGTTCAACATGACTTCTACCACAGCCACCAATGATGCCTTTCAACCACTAGGGCCACAGATACTTTTTCTTTGTCCATCACTAGCTTCTGATTTGGAGCTCACATAGTATTTCTGTTGGATACACCAGGGGCAAATATCTGTTCCAAGGTTACAGAGAGAACTGGAAAAGAGAACATCTGGCCTATTTGACTCATAAAGGAGGAGGGCATTGGCTATCGAGACAAAAGTGAAGACATAATAATAGCAATAATGACGATCATAATTTGAGCTCTGGCAGATGGTGATAAAGCACATAGAGCCTGCAGTTAGATTATCTGGGTTCAAATCTTGACTCTGTTTTTATTTTGGCTACTCAGCTAATCATATTCCCAGCTCAGGACCTTCGTTCCTGCTCTTCCTGCTGCTCCCTGGAATTGACGTCCCTTCAGCAGAGGATCTTTCAGTTGTTCTATCTTGTGAGGCACACTATTTAAAGGCACATCCTCCCTTGGCATCCCTTCTCCATGATTTATATGTCTCCCTAAAACTTATCTTCATGGGTTAAACTGCTCAGTCCCTATTGGTTTTCTTCCTTGTTCTCTCTTCCCTGCTCTCACCACCCCATTTAGATGTCAGGCCCACAAGAGCAGAGATTTTGTCTGATTTGTTCACTACTATATTTTTGAAATTCCAGAGCAGTGCCTGGCACAAAGTGGACATCCTGTAAGTATGTATTGGCTGAATGAATTGGAATCGGCATCTGAGTCACTTCTTTGAGCCATAGTTCATCATCCATAAAATGGGGTTCATAATAGAAATTGCTTCATGGGATTATTTGAAGGATTCAGTGGAATAATATTTGTGCAGAGCAATGGTGATAGACCCCTTACTCATCTACCTTGCATTTCCTGTTTTCAGCTCAAGGCTTTCCCATGAGGACAGTTAGACTGGTGGTCTTACTACTTCAGGAAAAGCTGTCATGACAGAACCAGAGAACAAAGACATCATGTTCTTAGCTTTAAAGTTCAATGTTCTCAGTCCAGAAATAAGACAGAAAATATTTAGGAGAGTATGTGATAAAGTAGAACCAGTTTTCCTGTTTCAACATCCAACGCCATAAAATCCTCTAAGGCAGAGAGGAGAAAAACAGCATCAGAGAGAAAGAAGAATGCTCTCCAAGAAGCAGCCCTTTCACTCTGCCCTTTTCCTCCTCAAGATGGCAGCTGTAGAAAGGAAGCATGGTCAGATGAGCTGGAAATACGAGAGGAAAAGGCCTGTCGCCATGCTCCAGTCCAGTCATCTTTGGGATAGGAGCACACACAGGCTCAGAAACAGCTATGAGATGTGATTAAAATATATGGTGAATGTTTAAATTTTTTAAAAATTAAAGTAAAAGACATATTGCCATTAATCTCTCTCAAAATAATCCCATCTCTTTGAACACACCTATCCCACCATTCTTACCATTTTCCGGAAGTTCTCTTTCAGGAGTGTGTTTACAAGGTGTGATCAAAAATACAGTGAATGCTGCTGCCAAGGGCAATCCAAGGAAGAGACAGGCTCATAAAAGCATTACACAGTGTCCTCATTTACCTTAGCCACCAGATCTGGCACTGTGAGACTTCTGGCTATTCCCCAAAGTCAAAATGACCATGAAAAGCCAATGTTTTGAATCTATTCAGAACATCAAGGCAGCCAGAAAAGTGCAACTAAAGACATTCATGAAAGAGGACTTCCAGAACTGCTTCAGACAGTGACAAGAATGATGGGATAAGTGTGTCCAAACAGAGGGGGACTATTCTGAGAGGCATTATGGCAATGTGCCCTTAACTATGATAAAAAAAATTTAAATGTACACATTCACTATATTTCTCTATCACACCTCATTGCAGAGATGGCTCTGTGGGGTTCCAGAGACCTGGGCAGCCCTGAGTCTCCAGTGGCCCCAGCTTTCCACTGGGAAGAGCAAGTTTCCCCTGTGCTCCATGGGATGGCGTTAGAATTCAGAGAGAAAGATGCCACCAAAGAACCATGAAGGACTAGGGCAGGACATCTTGGAAGCCACCGTTACTAGGAAAAGAATGACCGAGGGCAGAGCCTCCACCTTTCCCTTACTCACTACCACAGTAGGATACTTCTTAGCCTCAGAATGTAAGGGAAGGAAAGAATGGAAAGAAGCTGGAATTTCCTGAGCTTGAACCTAAAACAACTTAGAAACCACTGCAGCAACGGAGATTCCCCGGTGGCGACTGAAATGGGTATCTACCATCAAGAAAAATGGGGGATTGAAATCAGGTTTTGTAAACAGAAAATGAATAAATAAAAAAGAAAGAACGGTATGGAAAAATATGCAAAGACTGAAAACCAACCCTACTAAAATATGCGAAGAACTCTTTGCAGTGTCTGGCACTTAGTAAGCAAGGAGATCAATGGAAGCTGCTGTTATCACTGTTTAGACCTGGCAGACAGCAGGCCACGCGCTTCACATGCGTCATGGCTAACTCCCACGAAGATCCTTCAGGGAAAGTAGCTTATTTCCCTTTTGAATTAAGAAAAATGGAGCTTGGAATGATGCAGTGATTTGGTCAAAGTCATCTGCTTAGGCCATTTCAGAAGGGGGCTTTGCCCTAGGTCCATCCCCGGACCCACATGCCACATTGCCTCCCAGGGGGTGAGAGTCCTGCCTCAGTTGGTAAGGGAGAGGCCAGTGGCATTGTGTCCCAGGTCATGAACAGTTGTCCAAATACATGTCATTTCCCCAGGCTTTCAGCAGACAGGGACTGTTTTGTGATGTTAAGAAAATCCAGGCGCCTGTGGACTTTGAGCTGGGATGGTGGTGGATGTCCCTCAGAGGTCTTCTAATCTCTCAGCCCCAAAACCTGCAAGCCGAAAAAAGGATGTAAGAGACAAGCAAAGTCCTCCCTTGGGAAACCCAAAGAGATGAACTGAGACCCCAGAGGGAAGAAATCCTTTCCCATCTCAGTGGGCACCTGGGAGACCCAATGCCCTAACTGATGTCAATGTCAAATAGGTCTCTGCAGGAGATGGAGGAGGTGGAGGTGAGGTTTCGGGTCATTTCATGACCTTAGCTACCCACCCTTAGATCTTCCTGACCTAGTACAGGTGAGCTAGAGGTACCAGGGGCATGCAATTATGCCCGGACTTCAGAGTGACCTTCCTGGATTTCACTCTCACCGCCTTAAGTCATACAAACACACACACTACATGCACAGAGCCCTGACCCATTCTGCTCTAACAGAGGCTGTCTTTTCTGAAATAAAAATGGTCCTTCCCTTCCAGGAATTTGTTAGAGCTGTTGTTTACAAGATTCATTTCACTAAATCTTCCCTTTTACCTCCCTCTTCTCCACCCCACCCTGACACTCACTGCACATTATCTCCCAGCATTTTAGGTGCCTGCTCTTTCTGCAGCCACTGATCATGTCCAGCCTGAGCATAGGCTCTGTCAGAGGTGGGCATGCCTTGCCTTGTCAACCCCTTTCCCAAGGAGAGCACTGTCCAAGGAATGCCCTGGGCTGTCACCTCAGAAGGGCCTGACACAATCACACCACAATGTTCCCTGAGCTGTGACCCCCGGTCCTCCCCTACCAAGCATGTTACTCCAGCGTGGGAAGTAAGGGCCTGGAGACAGAGATACAGACTGTGAAGAGCTTCCTGTGTCTCCCAAGGGCTGAGTGCCAAGGCTAAAAAACTGCCTGGCCAAGTCACACCCATGCTCGTCATATCAGATCTCTCAGTCCACGAATAATGAAAGGATGCAGGGTGTTCCTGGGGTGGAAATTCTTTGGGCAGAAGCCCAGGAGGGCAGAACCAGATGCTGTGGCTTTAGAGAACTTTAAGACTTTGAGCAAAATACTAGCCAGGGACAGGCCTGACCCACAGCCAGCACAAGCCGGGGAATCTCTGTATCTAAGACATGGGCTGGAGATGTGTGTTCCAAAAGAGGGGGTCTCTCGGCAGGGTGAGAGGAGGGAAAAACCTCCTTTGAAATACACCACTAAAGAGACAGCTGAGAAACCTATGTCCCTCCAAGGCAGGCTTCCTGAGCCATGATGTCTTTATCCTCATAGAAAGCTCACTACTCTGGCAGAGAAAGAAATTGCCCAAAGCCAAAGCATCAGTGAGATCTCAAAGAGTTCTGAGATAATAACTAACCATAACTGCACTCCTAGAACCTGTCAGGCCTCCTGTCCTAGGTGTGGTTTGGTTCCCAAGCCATGTAACCCTTACAACCACCTTCTGAGGTAGGTACTATCTTCATTTTACAAGTGAGGAAACTAAGGCACAGAGAGGAAAAGTAATTGCATAAGATCACACAGCTAGGAATGACCATGCCAGTTCCAACCCAAGGAGCCTGGATCCAGAACTGAAAGCTAAGCCACCTCACCTATATTCATTGCTTTAGCCCAATGTGTTGCCATGTTCTTGCTACTTGTTCATCTCCATCCTTGACCCTGAACTGCTCGAGGGCAGACACTATGCCTTCTTTATCTCTATTTATTCTCAAATCCTAGCAAAGGATATTAGTATGACTGGTGTGCAATAAATGCTAAGTTGAACTACAGGTCTATCCTGAAAAAATCTGCACTGTGTTTGGTAACTAAGCAAAAAGAAGATCTTTGGAACTCTTTCCAAGTAGACAGTATGCTACATGTTACATGTTACATGCTACATGCTACATGCACTGCACTTATCTTCCCTTTGTCCCCCCTGGAGTTCTCTGAGACATAAACACTACCATTCACCCAGATTCACAGACGGAAAACTGAGGTATATATAATCTAAGTGCACATGACCCCACAGCTAGGACTCTGAGATGTTTGACTCCATTGGCTGACTGCTTGACTTATGGCCCAATGGATGCACTTCCCCGAGCTGTAAGGACAAAGGCAGGCCTGTGCAGAAGGAACTCATTCCAACCACAAGGTCCAAAAAGTCTTCCTGGGAGAGGTATCACCTGTCCTAGATCTTGGAAGATGGGCAGGATCTATACATGCAGAGATGGGCAGGTAAGGAAGGGCACCCCAAGGAGAGGAAACCATGAGAGTAAACAGAGGCAGAAAATATCAGCATGGCAAGAAACCAGAATGTCTTCTACCCAGCTGAAGCTTGGAATGAATGAAAATGATTGTGTGAGAATGAGTTAGAAAGAAGCCTGGAACCAAACTGTGGTAAGTCCTGAATGATAAGCTTAGGGTTGGGCATTGCATTTTAGCTACTGGGCAATAGAAAGCCACTGAACACTTTTGAGCAGAATTAGAAATCAGAACAAGGATGGTTGAAAGCAGGAAGATTTAGGCAGGTTAAAGAATGATTAGGATTCCTAGAAAAATGGGATCTGTCACTTTACCAGGCAGAGTGGAGGCAATGGACACAACAGAGAATTTGAAGCCAGAACCAATTACTCAGCAACTGATATGGCGTGAGGGCTCTGATGGAGGAAAGAGTTAAGAGAGATGTAGAAGTTTCCCCCTGACTCTGGGGATGATAGTTCTGCAGCAGACAGCGTGTTTGTGGGAGCAGAGACCTTGTCAGGCCTGGTGGGCGAATGAAGCTAATGAGCCTTTTCTCTCACACTGGGAGCATTTTCTAAGGGGTCAAATCTAAATTCTAGGGCATCTGCCCCCTCAGCCAAGACAGCTCCGGTGGGGAAGTCAGAGCTCAATTTCCATTTCTTAGACAAATTCTCTTTCTAGATTTGATTTAAACAGGGAAACGTACATCTGATAGCAGTGTCAAACATCAGTAGCCACCAAACACACACGCATGTGTGCACACAGACATACACACACACACACACATACAAACATGTCCACCACCACTAATGACCAGCATCTTAATAAAACCCCCTCCTCTGTGTGAGCTGCATTAGCGAGTTGATCCAGTAATGGAAGACAAGCCGTACAAATTGAAATCTAAAAACTTCCAGATTTCATCCAGCTTCATCCTGTTTTTCCTTATGTCACTTATTTTATGCTGCATGAATTGGATATTAGTTCCCCTGTTTCGCTGAAGTGTCGGATCACTGGGGTAGCTTGTGCAGACTCAATTTCGCTCCAAGTAATAGAGTGAGATTATTCAAAATTATTTCCAGTGGGCTGCGCCTGCCTGTTCCTTCTGTTAGGAGAATAGAAGTAAACAAGTCGCCACCCTCCTCGCAGGCTGACATCCCTGACCCGTGGCCCTCTGCTTTGCTCCTTAATCGCGAGAGCATTTTGGTTTTAGCTACGCTCAATTAATTCATCCAGGAAAGGGTCCAGTCAGAAAGAGTTGATTTAAAGTGAGAGAAACTGGGCATCTGCTTAGAAAGCCAGATGATTCCCAATATGTCTTGCATCAGGAGAAAATGAAGACTTCTCTCCAATATTTAAAGCAGTTACTTCTCCTCAATGTTATTTGTTTCCTTGAAAGTTTAAGCAGTAGTAGTGGCAGAGGCAAGGGACAGGTGCCTGTCCTGGGTGGGAAGAGGGGATGAGGACTCCAAGCAGCCTGCTCCCTGTCCCACTTCTGGCTATGTGGTCCCCGGTGAGGATGACTGGGGAGTCCAAGCGGAATTCTTCCCCAATGCTAGACACGCACAGCTGGTTCCTGTCTTCCTGTGGAACATGAAAGAGCTGAGCCAGCACTTGGAAAAGTGGGATGTCAACATTTTTTGCTAAAATTTGATAAGCAGCTAAAGATTAGCACCTTTCTCCTGTCTCCATTTCAATGTTCCTTTCAAGGCATCCAAACTGGCAAGAAAATCCAGGCCCTGTAGACAGCCCTGAAGCTGGAGGGGAGAGAAGAGGGCCCACGGGATCAGGACAAGGCGGGGAGGACCCTGTGTGAGCAACCACACTCCCACAGCCATCAATGCAGCAACTTCCAAGCTGGTGAGGAGCGAGTCCCTCCGTGAGGATTCCTCATGTGAGCCCTCCTTGGGGTTGGTTCCACGGTGCCCTTAGCTGAGAAAGGAGGCCAGACAGCAAAGCATCTGTCCAGTGGGCAGGGGGATCCAGGCCCTTGGTGGCCTTGAGTCACCTTCAGGAATCCCGCTTCAACTGTGCCGAAAGCATTACATGGCACAAACAAGCTGGGGAAATCAAGGACCAATCCGAGCATTAAAAACAGGCTCTTCTGGCCTCCCAGGGAAGGCTAAGGTTTCAACTCTACTGCCATCTCCTCAAATTTTCCACTGATGTCACCCCAGGCAAATAATTGGTGGAAAGGAGACTTACAGGGAAAGACAGGGGCTGTTTGAACGGAGTGGTGGGACGGAGAGAAAAACAGGCTGGGCCTGGCCCAAGCTTTGACCATGCAGATCTCCCACTCACTTGGCAGGCAGGACTGTAGGCTCGGCGGTTCACTGCAAAATAAACCTTCCTCTTGTTCCTTGATCAGAAATATGCTAGCAAAGGCATGCTTCTCCCGCAGAGAGGAGAGACCTCCACTTCACAGCAGACCTGGTTGCTTTATCCCAGCCACGGAGGCATCGTGGCCAGTTGAGGCAGGTGATCGGCAAACTGAACATGATCAGCAAACAGGTGATGTGGCCCTGTCTCTACTGTGCTGTGTGACACTGCAAGAGCTACAGCCCTTCCCTGGACTTCAGCTCTATCTGGTGCTGGGCTTGTGTTTCAAACTATAAGAATGGGCTGTTCAGTGAACGTGTTGCTAACAACTCAGTTTGAAGGAGGACCCTGCAAATTCAAACCAGCAGAAATTCAAAATATATTAATGAAATTCCTCCTATGGGCCAGGCATTGTGATATGCATTTTTCCTGGCACATATTTGTTTGATTTATGTATTAAAAATTACTAGGTATATGTTCTGTGTGACCAATTTTCTAAGCACTGTGAGTAAAACAATAAGCAAGAGAGACACAGTCCCCATCTTGTCCAAGCGTATGCTCTAGTTCCCTCACTTGCACCTGACAACATGATGATATTTATACATGGGGACATAGTAGTATTTTATACACGGGGACATAGCAGCTCAGAGAGATAGAGTGATTACCCAAGGACACACAGCAGTCAAGAGTACAATCAGGGGAGGGACCTTGTTCTTCTGCCTTTAAATTCACGTCCTTTCTGTGAACCCCCTGCACAAATTAATAGAGGGTACTAAAACCATCTCCGCAGGCCTTGCAAAAGAAAGGAGAGAGAGTTAGAGGGGAGAGAAAGAGAGAGAGATTGATTCTGACTCTGAAACGCTCACAACAAAATGCTTCTGTAAGTGCTGTCCCTAGCCGTCACTCTCCAGGAGCCCCAAGCTCTGACCTAACCAAACTCTATCCCTCAACTCCAAATATTTCTTATACCAACCAGGCAAGAAATGCTGAAGGGGCCAACCAAAAAAATAAGGCTCTAATAATAATAATAATAGGCTTACATTAAACCACATAAAGTCATTCTGAAATGACTAAAGAGAAATAGCAGAGGAGAAGTGCCCCTGGGCTCACTCTCTGTTTATGCATTGCACATTATACCTTTTCATCACAATTACCTAAAGTGGTACATTTGTACTTCCATAATGTATGGAATTCATTACATAGTTTTGCAATGAAATTATCACACTGTGCCTGGGACATCTGCACCCTGTCATACATCATTCTATTCATTTCTAGTTAATTTAATCCCAATATCTGCCCACATGATAAGACAGATGTTCAGCTATGCTGCAGCTTCAGTGGTTTTCTGCCTTGAAGAAAGTTGAAGCCATTGAAAGAAATGACACCTTTCAGACAGAAAGCTTATAGTATTAAAAAGTTGGGGGGCTTTGCCACTTCACTATTATTAGCTTTATTATTTGGTGGTCTAGCACAGTAACCTCTGCCATGAAGATCAATATGTGAGAGTATCAGAGGCGAAAGGCTAATGGGAGTGTTTCTATAAGTATTTCTATAGCCACCGAAAATGAGTCCCCAACAAAACTGGTTTAGCAATATATGCCTGCCGCTCCAAAAAGAAAAAAACCTAGACCTTTCACACTGTTGCCTTAGTCACATTCACTTCTCTAAAGGGACAGAAGAGGAGGCCATCGATGCTTGAATCTTTCCTATCTGCCTGGTCAGTCTGGACATTTGACTCACGTGATCTCCTCCAGTTCTACTGCCATCCTGGAAGCTGGGCCCGATGGTGATTCCCTGCTTCCCAGAGTTTGTGATGTATATTCCCCGTGCTTCCTATCTCTTGTCTGGTTGAATGTCCCATTCTAAAATACATAGGCTTTGAAGACAGCTTCCCCTAGGTGTGAATTCTGGCGGCCACACACTGTCTGGGGAACTTAGGGCAAGTTACTCAAGCCTCTTGAATCCTCAGTCTCATCATTTGCATAAAGTAAATATTAACAACTATTTCACAGAGATGTGTAAGATTACATGAGGTAATCCATGTAAAGTATTGAGCACATGCTTAGCTCAAGCATGTAAAAAATAATATTAATGGTTCTTTTAACAATAAGAGTAACAACCCTTCATATGTGAGAAGTATATAGCATGGTTCCTGCCTCATGGTAGCCTCTAAAGACACAGTGTATGTTATTATTAACAATATCACTATCATTATTATTCCATAATGAAGCAAGTTACATGGAAAACAATATTTGTCCCCAGAAACTATTATTTAAAATCATTTCTAACTTTTGCAGTGGCCAGCTGGTGTCCTTATGAGATCACACAAAATTGCACTGAACTCTGAAATATCATATGCATTAAAAGTACTATAGGAGAGTCAAAGTGAAATAAGTACTTCATTTAGAGCTGGGGCAGAAGGATATAAGTGCACACCCTTAGTATGGCATCCTCCTGAGGATAGGAGGAATTACTGCACTACGGATGAAGCACCTAATTATTTCCAGTTCCAGTTTGTTGTTCAACAAACATTTAGTGAGCCCCAGCTAAGTGCCAGACTAAGATATAGACACTAAATTAATGTGAAGATGGATATACACACAGATGTACATATATATGCCCAAATAGGTATTTATTTTATATGTGCTCTTATTTTAATAGAGATATATTTTAGCACAAATAATCAACTAGACCACGGGTCTAGATGGGGCTATTCACATTTGGGCCTCTCCTGCCACCTTGCTAGGTACATTATCCACTGATTTGCAGTTGTGCTGTTCAGGAGGTCTAATCCAGCTCCATGAGGGTAAACCCAACTCTATTGCCTCCTGTCAGCAGAAAAATCTTCACTGTCTTTTTCCATCATCTGGGAATAGTTCAATATAAGCTATCCATTTTTTTTCTGTTCTGTTCCAAATTCCCTTATTTACTGTGCCAGTTAATCTTAATTGTCAACTTCACTGATTTAAGAGTCCCCTGGAGAAATGATTGGATCATGAAGGCACTATACCCATCACTGGATTGATCCACTTATGTTCACAGCAGAAAATGCTGTTAGAGGCAGGTGATGGCGGGGGGGTCCTTTCAAAGAGTGTATTTCTTGCTGGAACTGTTTACCTGTGTTCTGCTTTCTGGCCACTGTGAAGTGAGTAGTTTGTTTTCCCATGCCTTCCTGCTATGACATTCCTGCCTTGGAATCAGCCAACCATGGACTGGAATAATGAGCCAAATAAACTATTTTCTCCTTTACATTATTGTATTAGTCACTCTCTTGTAAGTGGAACAAAATGCCCAATACCCACAGCTTAAAGAAGGGGAGGTTTACTGTGGTTCACAGTTTCAGGGGGTTCAGTCCATCGTCTGCCAGCTCCAAGGTAGAAACCACATGGTGAAAGAGTCTGGTGGGATAAACCTGCTTGTGCAGTAGTAGCCAGGACAGAGACAGAGAGAGACACAGAGAGACAGAGGAGGAGGAGGAGGAGGAGGGGGAGGAGGAGGAGGAGAAGAAAGAGAGGGAAAGGGAGGGGGAAAGGGGGAGAAGGAACAGGAACGAGAATATACCCTTCCAGGACACTTCCTCGGTGACCTGCCTGCAGCCAGGCTCTACTTTTGAACGGTGCATTCAGCCATGAACTCACCAATGGATAAATCTGTTGATGAGTATAGTGCCTCCATTATCCAGTCGTTCACAAAACATGAGATTTTGTGGGGATTTAAATCATAACAGTTGTCTATATCAGGTACTTTGTCCTAGCAATAGGAAAATGAACCAATACATTTAAATACTTATGCCTTTGTGGTACTTACCTTCTGCAGTGTACTTTATCTTACTTTTCCTCCTTAGGCACAACAATTGGCCTTGAGTCATTTTCTTGAAGAATTGCCTCCAGGGTAACTCTGTACCCATATCTGCTAGACTATCTTATCACTGACAATTACCCCTTCTTAAGTCACTCTTCTAGGTATAACTTTGGGAGGAACAGAGTACTCAGCAGATGTCATAGAGTGAGGGAGAAGATAAGGAAGCTATACTGACTCTGTATTCTCTCATTTAACACAAAGCCTGAAGTTGTGGTTGCTGGATGGGCCAGCAGGAGAAAACAGATTCAAGTACTGAGCCAACACTGAACAAATATTGCAGTACTTGGGATACTGAGCAATGTGTAAGAGATGGGAGAATGGAAATGGCATTTATCCTTTGTCATACAACCCCTGAATTTGAGGACTTCCCATTTACATCACCAATGGGCTAAGCTAGGATACTGAACAGCCTGGTTGTCTGGGCAGAGTTGGAAAGTTATATTCCTGAGGTGGCTACCCCAAGTGGTCTAGAAGAATATCAGAGGTAATTGTGGCTTTAGTGACCAGAATCCAACCCCTTTTATGGAAGTGACTGTGAGGCCCAGAGACTCTAAGAATGGATTAAATTAATGGAAGAGCCTTCAAGGAACACAGATCCCCCAGCCCAGATGCCCTTCTTTCCAGTTCTAGTTACCAGACAGATTTGCCTGTTCAGATCCATGAATCCAAAGGGCTTATGCTGAGGACTGGAGTAGTCAGTCCCATGGATTCATTCTCTCCAAACACTGCCCATTAGCCCAAGTCCTGCTATATTTACCCATCTTGGCTTAAATTTGGGAATCTAAAGTTAAGTCCCTCTACTCTCTTGGCACCTATCTCATCATGTTTAACATGAGGTGATTGTTCTGTATTGCTCAAATGTATATTCCAAGATCAAGTTTCTGTTCACTCACTGCTGAATTCTCAATGCTTGAAGTAGGGCCCTGACATAGTAGGTCCTTCGCAAATATTTAAGGAGTGAAAATGTAAACAACAAGTCAAGTGTTCAATCAGGTTTCAGCTCATGAGCCAACAACTATTAGAAGTAAGTCTATGGGCTGGGGATTTAGCTCAGTGGTTTCGCCACCTGCTGCACAAGCGCAAGGACCCGAGTTCGATCCCTAGTACTAAAAAAAAAAAAAAAAGAAGTAAGTCTATAGAGTTCTGGTTTAAAAAAAAACAAAACTGAAGGCAGTTTCTGGGCTCTCTGAGAAAAAAAAAAAAATGTTGTGACTAAGTAATAAAGCCTGCCCTGGGCTCAGAAGCACATAGCATAGTGTGGTGGACATCTGCTACTCCAGGCAAGAAATTAGGTGGCAGGAAGGAAAGAGAGAAAGGAAAGCATGTGGTTTTGTTTTGTGGAAGGAAATAAAGAGGGATAAATTGGTATCAGAGATAAGATGAAAGATAAAAGCCACAGTCTTCTACCTCCAAATTACTCTGATGCTGATGTTGACATCATAAGAAGAGGAGATGGTCCGCTGCAGACAGGCAGGTCTGCAGACACCCTACCGAGGTCTCGAGTTGTGTGGAACACACTGAATCAGCCCGCGCCCTGGCAACAATCCACTGGACATACACCCCCGCCCCACTCTGTACAGCCACCTGGTTCCACACTACAAAGATGCAGAGGACACCAGACCACCAGACCAAGGTACTGAGTCCCACTGCTCCTGGCCCAGAGGTAGGGGCTTCTGAGCTGCCATCCCACTGTTCCTGGTC
>NW_004624766.1:7533717-7554825 GCF_000247695.1 Heterocephalus glaber
TGAAGGGAGGGCTAGGAATGGGGGAAAAATAAGAACCAAGATGCATCATGTAAAGGTACAATTGCCAATGAGAAACGTAATTGTGTTGTATACCTACAATGTACCAATAAAAGAGTTAAAAAAAAAAGAAAAAAAGAAGAGGAGATACCTCCTCGGTCTCTGTACAAGGCTTCCACCAGCTAAACCCTCTGGGAACTCTCTGTTGGGGCTCCTTCTCTCTCTCCTGGTGCAGGTCCTCCTAGGCCTACTTACTAAGTGACAGAATCTAGTGGAGCTGGCAGCATACTTCCAAAACAGAGCAGAGTCCTGCCTGGAAACTGCTTTTGATTAGTAGAGGATACATAACTCAGGCGCTCCAGTCAGGCAGATATGGCTTCAACTACCAATTCTGCGAAGAATATTTTGCTTGGAATGGCAAAAACAATTTCTCTTCTTTGTGTAAAATAGAAATAATAATAATAATATCACACCATAGGAACAGAGAAAATGAAAGGTAGTAGGACTAGGATGCTGTGTGTCTTCCCTTGCTTCATTTTGTTTTAGAACAGCCACTTTCAGGCAACACCAGTATTGTTCCCAAAGAGCCACCATTGCTTAAGTGGATGGATAAAGGGGGCCTCTCCTCTGTGGTTTGCCACAACATGGGCTGCTTCACCCAGATCTTAGAAGCCAGTTTAATATTGAGTTCCCTGGCTAGGGACCTCCATATACACCCTGAGCATATTGAACTCCAGCTGTTGAGCCGAGGAACAGCTGGAAATTACACAATTGACACCTAAATGGAGGCGATGATCCCTGCACAATCACCTCTCTGTTACCTGCACATATTACCTGCCTCAGCCTTGCTGATTTTCTTTCTATGGTTGCTCAGGCTCATGCTGACTTCCCAGTCTGGCCCAAGCTGAGACAATATTTGTGGGGTGGTGGTCATCATGATAACGTGTGTGTGTGTCTGTATCGCCATTTATCCTAGCCAAATTGTAGAGTTTGGGGAGACCATATTGATTCCCATAGTCTGTACCTCTACATCTTAATGTATCACCTTGAAGCATTCCTTCAAACAGCCATACACTGGGGAGTGCAAAGCCCTTCTTGGCTGCTTTTCAGCCCTGGGTCCAGCAGCAGCAATTGTTCCTGAGAGACTATGCAAAGAAAACAAGAGTAGTGTGGTAGGAAAAGCATAAACTTCTGCTATTGCAAAATCCAATTCCCATGTCCAGCTGTATGACCTTGGGTAGCTATTTATTTTCTCTGTCTTACATATACTTTATGCGAGGTCCCATTTGGGATTTCTGAAAGACAGAAAGATTTAAGTGTGATAATCCCTTATAAAGATTATTTCATTTCTTTTAAATCCCTTCATCTAGCCCCTAGGCAATACCGCCTTCCTCATTGTTTTGCACCAACCCATCTGATTCACCCAGCTGCCTGTACCTGGAGGCTTTGCCTAGTTCCCTTCATCTAACCTCCACTGTTCCCTCCAACACAAACTAGAGACATCTTTGTGGTCCAGATAGGGAGGGGAATGTCCCTGTGTCCCCTCTAATTGCTCTTGTCCTGTAAAAGCCAAGAAAAAGAAAGAAGGATTATCATGTAATGATAACCTTCTGTGACAAATCCATAAGGTGTCCTTCCTGATTCATAAATGAGATTTCGGAGAATCGCAGAAGTGAAGTGTCATACCTGTATTCACAGGGGTGGTAAATAAAATGGCAGCTGGCTTTGGTGACCTTCCAGGGACAGAGAAGCAGCATCCTAGCCATAAGGCAAGATCACAAGCCTGAAGCTTGCCCTGTAATTTTGTGGCAGTGACCTGGGAGGAAACCTTTGGAGTGACTGTAAACAGAAAGTGACTATAGGAGCAGTGCTTTGGGCGACAGGGAAGGAACCACACGCCAAGGAAAGACACCTGGAGAAAAAAATGGCTCTGAGCCCTGGTGCAGCCTTGCCCAGGAAAGGGGAAATTGGGTCAGGGCAGTGGGAGGTAAGGGACCTCAGGGAGAGGTAAGAGGCTTGCCTTATCATTGCCATTGAGATTACATTGTAATTGAGATCTGTGTCATTATCCCATGACCTTCTCTTCTCAAATTGGAGTAGCCTAAAGGGAGACTCCTGACACACATTTCCAGAAAGGGCATCCTTCTCTTCTCTGTGCATTCCGAGAATATATACTGAGTACCTTCCCAGGACCAGATTTTTTTGAGACTCAGGGAAGACAGCAGTGAGAAAGACAGACTAGGTCTCAGTCTCTGTGGATCTTTCGTTCCCGTGGAAGGAGGAAGATGGTGAGCATAAACACATAGGTACATTGGTGCAAAATTTCTCCTCTATACAGTAAATATTTGCCCTGCTCAAAATGTCAGCTGTAACCTGGTAAATTCTGTGGAAAATTCATAAAGAAATACAAAGGCTCCAGGTAGTGACAGATATTCAGTAGGGAAGAAAATAAGGCAAGGAGACAGGGAGAAGCAGAATTTATTCTAGACTGGGTGATTTAGCAGGTTAAATGGTAGACCCCACCATCACCACCAATATATCCTGGTCTTCATCCCCAGAACCTGTGAATGTTACCTTACTTGGAAAATGAGTGTTTGCAGATACATGAGTCTTTGCAGTTGAGGATCCTAAATTAAGAGATCATCCTGGATGATTCAGGTGGCCCTTAAATCCAATGACAAGCATCCCCACAAGAGAAAGGCAGAAGATTTGAGACAGACAGAAGAGGAGAGGGCACACAGAAGAGGCAGCAATGAGATGATGCATCGACAACCCAAGAAAGATTTCAGACTTGTGGCCTCTAAAACAGTGCCAGAATAAATTAGTTACAACAAACAAATACAGGTGACCAGAGAAGGCTTCTCTGAGGTCACATTTATGCTGTTATGTGATTGTTTAGTAAAGGGACCAACCAAAGTCACCATAACACACCAAACTCTGACTTGTCTGGATAGGGAGAGAAGAACCTGGCAGGCCAAAAGGTCGATGCAAGAGACAGCATAGATTTGTCCAGCTGTGTGGGCCTGGGCTAGACTCCCAGGGCTCAGCTCATGATTATTAATTAGCAGCTGTGTGACAGCACAAGTTGTGATCTGTGCTTCTCTTCCTCACCTGGAACTGAGCTTAATCACAGTGCTCCTCCCAAGCTGAAAAGAATGAGTTCATCAACAACACGCTTGGAATAGCATCTAGCATACAGTAAGCTTTCAATAAATGTCATTTATTATTATTATTATTATTATTAATAGTAGTAGTAGTAATATATCATCTAAATTTGAAATCGCCAATGGCCAAAATTCTCTTTCTTGATTGCAAAGGCTGAAGTAGAAGGCTGAGGCGCCTTGAAATACTATGAAAGTTCCACCTTTGCTAGCTGAGTCCTCAGGTCGGGGAGGACAGCGCTGGAGGACAACAGCTTGGATTTGAGCTCCTCGCAGATTCCTGCCTTGCAGAGAGCAGTGTACGTGCCACCCTGCTCCCCTGAAAGGCACAAAGCAGCCTAGTAAACAGATGACTGTCAACTCCTCTGATCTGCACCTGACGGCCTCAGGGAAGGGAGAGGCCCACTACTTTGTCTCCTTTCCCATGAGCTGAGGACTGGCTTGGCAAGCGCAGTCCTGCACTGCACCCATCCCTCTTCTTGCATTTTAGGGCTCTAGAAAAGAATGTCCTGATGCAGAAGAAATGGTTCCAAGAGGAGGAGCAGTGTCCTCTGTAAATTGCCTTCCAGAGCCCAGACACTGATGCCCAGCCTTGGATCAGCAGATCAATGTGCAGCTTCCCCTTAGCCTCCCACATAGGGCTGGACAGGGAGTAAGTAGGGTTAGGGGAGAAGAAGATGCCAAGCTCCAGCTGAGGAGCCCCTGGGACAGGTTGAGGGCTCAACAAGGGTTGAGGTGAGGGCTTAATTAGGGAACAGATTTATTCAGTAGGTGAGTAGTGCCAGATGCCCGTTGTACCCTCCGCATGAGCTAGGTTCTAGGCATAGAAAGATGAGCTAAAGCGAGCACTCCTGTCCTCCTGGTGCATAAAGCTAATGGGAATGAACATCTAAGCCAATGGTCTCCCACACAAGTGTGTAATCAGTTCCAAATCAGATAACCTTGCTTGAGCCACCCAAGCTTCCCCGTCCTCTCCCCTGCTGCTTTGTGCCACACTCTGGACTTCCTGGACTCTGCCTTCCTCAAAGTCCTCAAAGTCCTCAAAGTCCAGCCCTGATCTTCTACCTAGAGTCACTGCTGCATCCTCTGTGTCTCTCCTGGGCCCGCAGAGGAGCTTCCCCTCCTAACTTGCACTCTGCCCAGAGCTTAGCCAGGCCGCAGTCTTCATCTCTGAACCATTCTCCCTGCAGGCCTTGATATCAACTCTTCTGTTTATGGGTATTCCAAGAGAGAAAAAAATAACCATTCCTTAAACACCAGGAGATTGATCGCTCTTAACCACAAGAATACTGTTACAACAAAAATCTTGTTGCTTATCAAGCACAGGTAAGTTTCCAGGTGTGGCCTGAGTACAACACCAAGATCTGAACAAACATTCCACCCTTCTTTCTTCTCTCCCAGTTATGAGTTGTCAGGTGCTGGCTTCTGTCCCTAGAGTAAAGCCAAAAAAGATAACTCAGGGGCTGGGATCTGCTGATGAGGTGAAATATCGCTCTTTGGTTCTGAACCCTCTGCAACAACAAGATTTTCTTTGCTTGTGTTCACGTTACTACTTCTGTGGAATACGAAGAGTTGCCATTTTAAAGGATGGCCATGTACATAGCGGTCAGTGCAGCTGTGCAGGCTGACGGCCTCTCAAGGGCTGGCAAGCAAGACTTGGCCTTAGCCAGAGGCAGGTTATGAAACAGGTAATTACCAGGGTGTGAAGGATTGGGCAGTTTCAGAACTGGTGGCTCCCCTTGACACTGGATGACATCATTGGTGGGCCTGGGAGTTAATGCAAATGGAGGATTAAAATGTCATACACGAGCAGGAGGCTGAGACAGGAGAACTTCAAGTTCAAGCCCAGTCTGGTTAACTTAGGGAGACCCTGCCTCAAAATAGAATAAAAAGGACTGGGGATGCAACTCAGTGGAAGAGCACTTTCCTAGCATGCATGAGGCCCTGAGTTCAATTCCTAGTCAGACACACACACGCATACACACACACTTTCACACACACTCACACACACCCCAAAAAAGGTCACAAAAAGTACACAGAGTTATGGATAAAAGTATATCCCTGTTCTTCATTGTTTTTCAAGATATTTCCCAGTATCTCTTAGGGCTTCAAACTAAGACTATTTCTTAATTACATGACATCACAGGTATTTTAAATGCCTCGTTGGTGAGTGTAAGTGTGTAGACGGTACATATGACAGTATTACACGTGTGTGCACAGTATAAGCACTAGAAATGGGATTTGTATATCCCTCCACCTATCCTGGCAAAGATTTTAAGGCCTATTTCCTGTACTTAATCAGACACAAAGAGGTCACGCCCAAGTGGGTGAGACTCAATATGTACACAAATAATGACAACGCACAGCACAACATAAATTCTATAAACAAGATCCAAGCTGAACAGCACAGAGGTCTGGAAGAAGGGGGGAGTATCACCTCTAACGCAGTCCCCAATACGTCAAGGGTTTCTTCTGTCCTTGAGGGTTTCCAGTGAGGTCCTTTTAGGCAGATTTCATAACATCCACAAAGGCAAGGAGAGACAAAAGAAGAGCAATTTCAGAGAAGAGTAAGCCTGGCAATCATAAAACCCCTTGGCAATAACAAATGTTCATTTCAGAAGAGGTTTCCTAGAGGCCTTATATTAAAGCATCCTCCTTTTTTTGGCACTGGGATCAAACTCAGGTCCTTGCACTTGCGAGGCAGGCGGCGGAACCACTGAGCTACATCCCTGGCCCTAAAGCATCCTTTTTATCCATCATCCCGTCACCTCTACTTCTACACCTTCACTATCAGCTAACCCCACTTTCTAATTTTCCTTCTCAATGTTAATGAATATAACACCAGATCCACCTGAGTTCCTACAGATGCTTTAAGTGCTCTTCAAGTGACCAAGCTCCTTTCCAGACTGGCTCCTTAATCACTCTAAAGTATTTAAACCAAGGAAAAACTTCGCCCTGCTGGGGAGATTAAAAACCATGTGTGTTTCTGGATGTTCTAATCCAAAACCAGTAAACAAAATACTAGTTGGCAATTTCAGGGTGGTGGTAGTCATGTCAGGATAAAGACATAAGAAGGGGAACATCAGATAAGGGAAATGTTAAGCCTGAGAGAGGGAAGTGGAGTTCCAAGAGACCAGGTGACTTTCTCATGGTCACACCGTTAATGGATGGCAGGACCCAAGTCTTCTGATACTGCTCAAATAGTATTTAATATCCAGACCTGGGCATAAGACCCATTTCCATCCACGTAGATAAACTATAGGTTGCTAAACATGGCACTATTTATGCTAGAAATCCCAAAGTTAAAAATAGTTTTCAAACATTATAGATTTCTTAAGTTATGTTCCTATGATTCTATAATTTTAGTGATTAAATGCATTCTCATCATGTGTCCATTGGCACTTCTTGTCCATGTGAAGAACTGTAATGTCAAAATCAGGAACTCGGGCTCTCTGGAACATGACTGCCTGATTTTGATTTACCTATTAAGGTGCTGGAACTTAAATATGATTGTTAACCTCTCTTCAGCTCAGTTTCCTCATCTATAAAATAGCAATAAAAATAGCCTGTTATCTTAGCTATTCTGGAGGCGGAGGCAAGCGGATCACAAATTTAAGGCCAGCCTTGGCAACTTAGTAGGGTCTTGTCTCAAAATAAAAGAGATTTTAAGAAAAGGACTGGGATGTAACTTAGCACTCCCTGGGTTCAATCTTCAGTACCATCACTCCCCAAAGTACCTATCTTCTAAGGTTGTTGCTAAGGTGTTATAGCATCTGTGCTCCATGTGACCAGATCTGCATTATGGTCCTGGTGAAAGAAAGATGACACATTCAAACAGAAATTAAGAAAGGCTTAATAAGGGGACATTTTTAGTGGTATGGGAAGGATTAATTTGAATCAACAAGGGGGTGATACAGCACCCCAAGACTAGCATCAGTGATGCTCTTCCACCACTCTCCTTGGCCAGAGAAGAAGTGGAGGCAAGGGTCATGGGAGCCTAAAGAGAGAGATAGAGCTGTCAAAGAAGGTCACCTGACAGGAGCTGGGACCTTCAGAAAGGGACCAAGCCATCAAAGCACTGTGGAAGGGATAGCCAGGCCCTCCATTCCTTTATCCTACTGGTGTTTCCCATCCTTCAAACTCAGCCACAGTAGAGAGTACAGGAGGCCAAGCAGAATGTTCTCAGAGACCAGCACCTGGGCACAGCACAGCAGAGAGAAGGGTGGGTGCCCTAGAGGGGATTGTGGAAGAGATTTTCGGTGCAAACCCTTTCTCACTGTGCTGTGGCATCCTGCAGAGAGTTTGCCAGTGATAGTAGCATGGTCCTAACCATAAGTAAGAGAATAGAAGTCTTCCTTAAACCTTCCTAAGCAGAAAGGAGCTATGAAAAACTCTTTTGTTCAGTATTTCTATAGGCTGTACAATTTAAAACCCACTAGAACTTCATTACAAGTAGAATTTTAAAAAGTAAAGCACACACTATGCTTCAATTAGAGCATCAAGTTCTAGTTCTACTTATTGTCACCTAAATGACCCTGGGGGCTGGCTAAGTGGCAATGAAACAAGATGTTGGGGACTTTAGAGTGGCACAAGCACCAGGTCTTGGTGAGTGCTCAGGTGCTGGGGCGTGAGTACACAGATGCTGTCGAGTGGGGTGGAAGAAGCCAGGAAGGTGGGGGTCATGGGGTGAGCTGGGGTCCCAGGGGAGGGGACAGCTCCTTTCACCCTGCAGGAGTACTTGATTCCCTCTTTTTCTTCAAAGCCCCGAGGGCTTTCAACTTCTGGGTAAATGAACTGAGGAGCAAAATTCATGCTGGTGGCCTCTTAGCAGCTGAGGACTAGGCCCGCCCAGGTCCCCAACACAAAGCTCCCTCCTTGAAAACTCACTCAGTAGTTTGGATGAACTCCCGATTAACTAAGAACTTTGCAATCTCAGGAGAGGGATAATTAGCACAAGTGGTGCAATTTGGCTCTGTCCTCCAATGAAAGCTGCAAGGAGACAATCAACATCAAAAAGCCTCCTGGTCCGGATGTCTGCAAGGAAGTGGCTAAGGATGGAGGGATTTTGATTTTGTGCTTTTAATTTTCAGCTGAACCAGGTCCTAATTGGAACAATATCATTTATTACAAATTTGTGCCCATGTGGTCTCTGGTCCCTTAATCTGGGACCAGAGGATTCTGACCCTGAGGTAGTTAACAACCGTGTCCTCTGCCTTGTGTAGCAGCTACAAGGCAGTGTGGGATGGTTTGTTTTGCTGCTAAGATATCAAGTGCAGCTGGCAAATTTATTGGGTTTGCCCCTCCCGATCCAAACAGATTGCTCCTCTCTTCCTCCCTTGCTGATGGCATTCCTTGCAAAGAATAGCAATAATTAAGATGTCTGGTCACCAATGTCCTAAAAAGAGAGAGATGTGTTTTTATAGCTAACTCTCAGTGAAAAAGCTTCCTTAGAACTTGCTTGAGGCGAAGACTTTCCACACACTTTCCTGAGCCAAGTGATAAACTTCTATTGAGCATCTGTGATGGACTGGAATTATGGGGACATAATCCGTATTAAAACATGGTCTCTGTCATCAAGTGATTTAGTTAAGTTCAGAAGACAAAAGCATACACATGAGCAAGTTACTAACAACAACATAAGTTAACCAGAAGGCCTGGGCTTTATCTGACCTGCCTTGAGCTTAGCTCACCGCAGCACATCGCTGGGGCAGTCTTCAGGGTCCCAGGGTCTTCCTCAATAAACGGGCACCAAAGCGCCTAGCTCCTAGGATTGTTGTCGGAATTAAAATAAAGACTGCTTGAGAAAGCACTTTAGAAACTAAAGTATTCTTTATTAATTATTGTGAATTATAAAAGTAAACTACAAGTAGTATTTTGATGATGCAAAATACAGAAGTAATTTTTGGCATTATCCATTGATGAAAGTTATGTAGTTATTTAAAAAGTGGTCTAGAATTACCAAGAAGACATTCATGCTGTTAAATAAACAATTTGGAGTAGTTTATAAAAACAATGCTTAAAAAGAAAACAGAAAAATCAAACTGTTGAATTAAATTTAAAGTAACAGCTTCCTTGGTAGAAATAACAATACCTAGCATCAATATCTTAGTTTTTAAGTTCCATATTCCCTTAAAAAGAACCATGAATCCTTGGAGAAATGTTTAATTCTGTGGGTGGAACTGGGAAAATATAAGATGTGCTTGAAACATTGTCTTTTCCTAAGCATATGGAAGTGCTCAAAAATGAGAGGAAAATATCAGGAGTCAGAAATCAGTTTGATGGGACTCTCACTGGCCAAATGTAGACAGTTTGACAATCTGAATGAAGAATAGTAACAAATTATAACCTATGCAGTAAGAAAAAGAATTCATGAACCAAGAGTGAAAAGTAAATTAAGTAAACAAGTGAATGAATAAAAAAGTGAATAAATAAAATTAGAAAGAATGAAAGTTCTTCCTTCCAATGTCAACTAGCAAATGTATAAAGAATCTGATAAAATTAAAAACCATTACTTGGCTGTCATTGTAATAAATGACTCAAGCAAGAATTATCAATATATGCTACAACTAGAGGGTAGAATCTTGATGAGAAGCAAAATATGTATTTAGTCTCAAAATATCTTCTCAAAAATATTCATTAATTTCAAAGGAGAAAAATAGTAACTGTACATGAATAAGTCTGTAGATACTACCTTAGCTGAGTGATCAAAGTTAACTTGCTTAGTAATGGAACAAATCTATATCTTGAGGCTAATAAATGCAATGAGAATAATAAAATTTTACTTCTGTGATTTCATGCCAAAAATGCTTAAGATTAATCCAATCATGAAAACCAAAGTCACATCCAAACTGAGGGCTGGTGTTGAAAAAAACTGACCAGTACCCTTCAAGAGTATCAAAATCATGAAAGAAAAAAAGACTACAGAATGAAACATTCTGGTTGAAGAGACTGAAGAAACATGACAGCTAAATGCAATGCCTAATTCTGGATTTGATCTTGAAGCAGAATTTCTTTTGCCACCAAAGAGATTACTAGGACAATTAAAGAGTTTAATTAAAGTCTAGAAATTAGAAGATAACATTGTAGGGCCTGGGGAGTTTAGCTCAGTGGTTCTGCTGCCTGCCTCACAAGTACAAGGACCCGAGTTCAATCCCCGGTACCAAAAAAAAAAAAAAAAATAGCATTGTACCAACATTTATTTCCTAATTTTGATAAACAATTGTGAAAGATATTATACTTTTTTGAAGGAAATACATTTTTAAGTATTCAGAAATAAAGAAGCATCATGTGTTCAATTCATTCTTAATTGATTCAGACAAATAATTATTTTAAATTAAAAGTTTAAGATATAATAGTGTTGGACAATGGGATCTTTTTTTCTTTATACTATGCTTTTTTGTATTTCTCAAATTTTCTGTAGTTAATATGTAACTGAGAGAAAAAGAGAGTAGATAAAAGAGAGTCGTAGATATTGGCACATTTTGGATATGCATATGTTACATACAGTTTTTATATGTGTTATTAGCATTACCCTTATTGTACCTATGTATGTACTTGTCTAGTGCAATACATTGGATTTTGTCAAAAGATAACTGCTTCCTTCAGAAAAAGAGTATTTCTCACTTCCCTGAGCTTCCAAAGGGTAGGAGGTAAATTCTGATTAATAATCTGCTTTAATAAATTAGTGAAACTCTAGGAATGTAATCCAGGAGGCTTGGGGCAAGACCACCCTGGATTTCAAGGGGCTATTTGTTCAATATCTTTATACATCAGTCAGCTGTGTGACGACAGCCAGCCTATGGTATCAAAATTTCAGAGACTTTAACAGCAAATATTTATTTTTTATTCACATTACCTGTTGACTGCAAATTGGCTGCTTTCCATGGCCCTGCAATACATGACCTCCTTGTCCTAGAAATGAGGCTGGGAAATCACTCTTTATCTTTGTATCATGACAAAGGATCAAGAGAACTGGTGAAAATAAGAAATGGATCTTAAAGCTTCTGTTCACAATGGCACTTGAGATTTTCACTCACATTTAACTGATCAGAAAAATTACACAATGGAACAAAAAATATACTTCCCCCCAGGAATGCTCTGCAAACCACCTGGCAAGAGGCAAGGATAAATAATCTTGAAAAGTAGGAAGCAAAAGTTAGGAACAATGATACAATCTTCTCCAGAATGTATCTTGCTCATTAATATTTGCTTTCCTTCTCTCTGCACTCGAAATATAGCTACAGAATTTTCCAAGGGGGAAAGTTAAAAGTCTAATGGGATATGACATCAAGTCAATAATCCCAGGTTCTTATAATAATCTCTATACCAAATATTGTGCAAATGTGACTCCTCTTGGTCAAAAGACTTATGAACCCAAAATAAAACAAAAAATAGTGATCTCTTCTTCCAAACTCAACATACATTGGTATTCAACGTACATGCTGGGCCAAGCTAATTACAGTGAACTCTCCCATGTGTAAAAGAGAAGAATAGAAAGAAAGCACCTGGGGCCCACTGGTCTATAGCAATTCTGAAATTTGGCTGGGCAGATACTATAACCCCAGTCCTGGGGTAGGGAGCCTGTGTCCTATGCATTCATCCCACGACTCCACACTCTCGATACTCTATGTCCTTCCCCATTCTATCTTTGGACACATCTATAGAGAGTACTAGAGAAAATGTTCTCTGTGGAGCAGAATGGAAGAAATTTGGGGGCCTAAATTATTTTATGTCCCCAACAGTGACAGTTTCATAATTCAGCCTGGTGGTCCATTTGGAAATAAAACTGTCTTAATGGTTTTTTTCACCAAGCAACCTAATATGTAATAGCTATGCTCAGAATCCTTTCTAAGACATATCTCTTTTTCCAGAATTAATTGGAGGTGCTTCCAAGTTGTACTTTAATGAAAAAGAAAACCCTTAATTTCCTTTCCCTGGACCATTTTGTGCAATTTAAATAATCTACTATGAACCATCTTAATAAATTGGAGGTTTTGACAAAGGACATGGAGGTTACGTACTTGAACATTGCCTTGAGACCATGATGTAATTAGCTTTTGTTGCTCAACAGTTTTCAGTTTAACTTTTCTACCTTTTATATATATGAATATATATATAAATATATATACATGAATCAGTTACATCCTGCAAACTCTGAAAGTTCTGGATTTTCTTTTCTATTTTATTTCTGTGTGAAAACTGATCATATTCTTCTGAACTTCTCTCTCTCTTACAGTATCACATTATATGCTGCTAAGAACAATCAAGCTACAGGTCTCGCTCCATTGGCCAACCTCTTCACCTAAGGCCACAGCTTCATCAGGAAAATTGTCTGTCTTTCAAGTTATCTAAGCTATAGTTTTACCAAATGTTTAAGCACTGTCTAACATGAGCCAATATCTTGCCATCTTCAATAATAGTTTCCTCTTTACCTACTGCTTGACTCTGAAGCTAGGGACACAAGATTTTGTTGTTTTAATTTTGTTTTGTTATGGTAACACCTCACTTCTGGTACCAGTTTTGCTGTTAGTCAGCTTTCACTGGGTAAGACCATGGTAACGGCCTAAAATCTCAATGGTCTCCAAAACAAAGGTTTATTTTTGCTTCCACATAATGTTAGCCTTTCATGGTGAGGGTTAATATCCACTTACACACCAGGAATGTGAATTCTAGGGCAAAGCCCCAGGGCTTCAAGGATGGTGTTATAATGACCAGGAACTCCTACAGGATGGGAGAAACTGACTCTTTCTCCTGGTGCTGTTCTTTATTCATTGAATGACTTTTGCCATCTATTTGACTTCCAGAAGCTACAAGTTGATGAGCAATTCTCCACTTCTCCCTCTCCTTCACCCTTTGCATACTTCAGCCATTAAGTATCAATGTTCTAGGTACCTAGACTATTACCTGACATATAGTGTGGTCTCTCCAAATGTTTCTTCTTTTTTATGTGTAAAGCACAAAAATATATGATCAAAATAAAATCTAATGGTTATTAAGTCTATTCTGAGGCAGGGACTATAGTTCCCTTAACTGTTAAATGAAAATACAAGGACCCAAACCCATATCTATCTCATTGAAATGCTCCTGCCCTTTTTACACACTGTACACCTCTCCCATTTATTGCTTTGGGGCTGACTGGAGTACCAATGAGAACAGGCTGAGGCAGATTCTAGTTTGCCTCTAGCTGTGCATTCACGTACACTGTCTGTGAGACACAACACAACCCACTTATTTGGTAGGACTAACCTAGTCCATTCCAAGGGTCATTTTAGTCTTCAACTAAAGGCTTCAGAGCATCATACTAATTTAATAAAAGAATTCTTCTGGGAACTATTAGTCCCTCCCTCTAAATAGTTTCCAGTTCCCTCCTCAGAACTATTAGTTTTTTCCTTTCTCATAAGGAAGAAACTCATGTCACTAACTTAATTACCTGGCCATTCTTCTCATTAGCCAAGAATTTACGGAAGTAGCAGAGCACCACAAAAACTTACCAGACATTATTTTAGTAGACAATAATGATAAAATAAATATAAATAAATAAAGACAAAATGATCCTCAATAGACCACCTCCAGTATTCATGCCCCATTGTAATCTTTTCCAATATTAAATATAGATTTGTCTGTGACTCATTTTAACCAGCAGAATGTAGAGTTATTTGGGGCCAAATCTAGTTCTAAGCTTTAATAACACTTGACCTCTTTAGTACTTTTAGAGGTCGTGAACTGCCATTATGAGAAGTCTTGCTGGAAAGTATGCTTAGGAAAACAAGGTGGAAAAGCCATGGGCAGAGGGGGCAGTCCTCAACTACAGAAACAATGGGAGAAGACCTAGCCATCTCAGCATTCCAGCTGAGTATAGCCAGTCACCCAACCTTTCCTGATCTCCCCACCTCATGAAATAATAGGGGAAATGTGCTTTCTAAACAGGACAAGCACACAGGTTTGTGTTGTCCTTCATTCAATCCATCGTGTATGCTGAGTATTGAGCTTAGTCAGGGTGTGGTGGGTGGAATAGGGAAGGGAAGGTCAATTCTATCTTGAAGGGTCACCATTGGAGAATAAAACAAATGTGTCTGCAGAAATGACAGCTGAGCATACAATTCAGATGTCATCACCACACTAGCTGTTGTCAGAACCACAGAGATGGGAGCGATGCAAAGAAGGTCGGGGTTGGGAACAAGACTAGGGCGGTGTGTGCCTCTGAAGGTCAGGACATATAATGAGGCGGTCACACTATCTCTCCTAGGGGAGGCAGATTCGTCACAGCACATTTGGGGGAAATCAACTAAGTTGTCATGGACTCTGCTATTTCAAGAGGGCAGGGTCCTAGAGGAGAGAGTACAAGGTGAGGTAAAGTTAGCACCAAGGTGCTAGAATTCTGGCCAACCCCTCTACAAGGGACATAGGGAACTTTTTAAAGCCAATTATCCTCTGAAATAGCCTTCAGTTCCTGGAAATGCCTCTAGTCCTTGGAAAAAGATCAAAAGTTCCTGGAAAAGAGCCATGACAGGGGCAAGACTGGAGATACACTAATAAGGAGACAGCACCACGGATTCACAGCGTGTAGTGCCAAGAACTAAAAAGAAAATAAATGAGAGAAAGTTAAATTTGCTCCCAGCTACAGTGGCCACAGCAGACCTCAAGAGGCAGGGTAAGTCCACAGGCTGCTGAAACCACTAAGCGAGGTGTCCTGGATAACCTGCCAGGGCTGCAACCCAGCTACATTTGAAGTGACCCTCCACATGGCTGGTCCCACCCTGGGAAAGAGTCCTTCTCTAGACTTATAGAATCCTAGTATGAGCAGAATTTTAAGGTTCCAGTCCAGAGCTTGCTATTTTCTGAGCATCTCAGCATGAGAGGTTCATGGATATAACTTTGACAGACTTGTCTCAAGTTATGCTGGGAACTCAGCAGTGCAGACTGATGGGATAGAAGCAAAAGGACCAATGCTACTCTAAGGTGAGAGCCAAAGAACCTTCTGGATGTCAAAATAAGGGTGGTTAGCCTGAGCTTGAATTAAATTCCAGTTTCAGTCAAAGAAAATCCACCCAAGAAGCCAGGATAAAAATCAGAAATCTGGGCCCGCGTTTTGGCTCAGTGGCATCACGCCTGCCTTACAAGTGCAAGGTCCTGAGTTCAATCCCCAGTACCAGGAAAAACAACTACAACAACAAAACAAAACAAGAAATCCAATTTGAATGGAATAATGGGTAACCTACAATTAAGAGGGCACCTGGAGCCACAAATGACTCCAGGCCCACCGACTAATGGGTTAGATGCAACAAAGCAAATTCTATGTTCTCCTAGAGACAAGGCTGAGTCTAAGAAATAGTCTGTCAAAATTTCTTCAGCAGGATGAGCTTAACTAAAGGCACCAGTGTTAACATCTCAAGATGTCCAGAACTGATCCACTCAGTGATGGGGTGCTCTTAGTTGTTCCAGCCTCCTGGGACTTTCCCAATTCAACCCAATTTGATCCCTGCATACATATAACCATATCTGATTGACTCATGTCATGGAGTCAATATATGTCTTTATATTTGATGAATTCTAAAGTCCATTTTCACGGTATGACCACATCTCTCCTCCTACCAATCATAGGAACTAAAGATGCCTATCTAGGCTTAAACTTCACCTTGATCGCCTTTAGGCCTTCCAGGGACTCACAGGCTCCAACAGGAAAAGGAAAGAGAGTCAGTAGTGATCAACTCATTTAATTTACAAAGGAAGAGACTGAGTCCCAGAGAGTAGAAGGAGTCAGCCCAGAGTCCTAAAATACATTGATATCAGAGCCTAAACAAGAACTAATGTCTGTTCTATTACCAGACTCTGCTTCTAAAAATCATCCAGGATCTCCATGGAATCAGCTAATCAAGTTTATCACATATGTCCATTTGACTTGGTTTCCTCCTTGGGAAATATGTAAATAAATCCAACAATAAGTCAAATCATATTTTATTAATTTCATTGATCCCTATTAGAGTCATCAGAAATGTTTCATTTTAGGTAAATCAGAAAAGGCTCAGAATGACTAAGAAAAAAAGCTCATACACTAGAGAAATGGTTCAACTGTGCTTTTAAAAAATGTGTTTCCCTAATAAATCATTGACATCATCTCCTATGGACAACTGAGTTATAAATGTAAATAGGCTTGGTGATATATCTGTTCCTGATCAATGCAAAGGGCCAGAATCAGCACATGTCTGAGGCACGTACAGACAATTTAGCAGGAAATGAGATTTGGCAACACCTGCATCAGAAGGGTGAAGTTAGTCCAGGGACCCAAGTTTTATAACATGCATATGGTGACCATATTTTCTAAAGGAAGCGTCAGGACACACGGTTGACAAGTCAGAGTACCCTTATGGGGACAATGGAATAGATACAGCAACCAAGTCTGTTCCAGAAAACCTGGAACATATGGTCCAGCAAGAAGTCTACAGAGGCAATTCCATGAGGCTTGTCTCCTTCAGGATTAACTGTCTCAGTCCAGGGTTAGGGAACTACTGTGTGTCCCTAGGACCAGAGCTCTTAACTTTCACTTTGCCTTCCCGTGGCAAACTTAATTGAGAAAAAGAAAAGCCCTTGAAAAGTTAAATTGCTATTGAAATATGAACATGCATAATTACCAACTTTACAAAATTATATAATTAAATTACTGATAGATGTGACAAAATGTTAATTCATTTATTCATCATGTTTTCTAAAGTTTAGAATTTTTATTAGTGTATGTTTCCAGTACATAATGATTGCACTGCTTGTGGGGAGTTGGTACATGTACATAACACATCTTTATTCTTTTTACTTCCCCTGCCCTCTGTTCACCCTCCTTCCACCTTTTGGTCCCTTTCCCATTTACAGAAACCTAGTCAACATCTTCTTATGTATATGCCTATTTTGTATTAGGCTCTGTGTTGATGAGCCAAGTTTGACCCTGCCTCTTAAGAAGCTTATAGTCCAGAAGAGAGTTCATTAAGGCAGTAATAAGGTCAGCATGATAGCAATAGTTGCAGTGAACTGTACACTTTCCACCCTTTTGACCATTTTGGGGTGAACTGGTAGAACATCAAACTTAAGTGTGTACTTAATATCTGTGCACCCTGGAAAAAAATCACTTCATTGCTTTGAGCCTGAGTTCCCTAGTTTCGTATATGAAGATAATTAGTGTTCTCTCTTCATAAAGATAGAGGAGTAAATAGGATTGTGGTGTAAAATGCCTTTATTGAGACAGCCTCATGATTTGATTCTTTATAGTAAAGGAGTACAAGGGAAGTGCAGAAATAATGTCAGTATTAGCTGGTGGTACATGTCAGTACTGGTGGCCCACATTTATAATCCCAGGACCCTGAAAAGCTACAGCAAGAGAAGCATAATTTTGAGTCCAACCTGGGAAGCTTAGCAATCTGGCAAGACCTTGCTTCAAAATAAAAATTAATAAATAAAAGGGGCTAAAAATATAGCCCCAAAGCCACCACTAATAAAAAAACTAATACTAATACTACTAATACAGTAATAATGTAAGTAAACATTATTTTAAAAATCCAGAAAAATTATCTTTGCAAGACAGATTACGAGCTCCTTAGAATATGAGTTTGTACAGCCTGCAATTGACTTCAGTCAGACTGAGAAAGAAGTGACTTGCTGTCATTAAAGGATTGTTCTGCCTTCTCTACTGTTTGCATAGTGGTCTAGCAGGTCAGTTTCGAGTCCTTCCCACAACAAACACTCAAATATTTAATATACAATATTCTGGATGTCTGGGAAGGCATCCTGCCCTCCTAGGTTGGTCCTTAACTGAAGAAATGTCTGTGGTCAGTCTTCAGACAAAAAAGACAGGAGTGAGGTCATGATGGAACACACAACTTCCACGGCCCGGCACCTTCCTAATATCCTGCTTAGGATACCAGCAGCTTGGAGTCCAAGACCGTATTAGTTGCCTAAATCCCTATCAGTGGTGATCTTCCTGCTCTTTTCTCCTATTCAGACTAAGGAACGAATTGTCCAGTGGGCATGAAGGAACTGGCATCCTTCAGCAGCCACACTCAATTCTGAAGAAGCCGTTAACTCTGGAGTCACCAGGGCCAGGAAGCGCAGGACTCGCTGTACAGCAGGGCAGCAGGGCCCCAGTCTGTGGCTCTCTGCTGGCTACACTCCAAAGGGCCCGACTCCAGACATGTAGGCAGTGGAGACAGAAAAGGAATGCTCTGGAGGCCAGGAAAGTCACCCAGGCACCTGGGAACTCAGCCACCTCTGACACACACAGTACTCTCGCCATAACAACTGGTTGAAGGTAATAAGCCCTCTTTGATTTAAATGGCAAGTGATTGGGACTGTTTGCTTTTGCTTTCCACAGAAGCACAAAAGAAAAATCATAAGCAAAGAAAAATGCTTTGTGTTAAAAATGCTTTGTGTTGGGGGGTGTGTGATATAAATCATGATTGCCACGATATCCTGATTTTTACATTGACAGGTTCAAGCTTGCTATGCAAACTCTTTCGTGGTCTTTTATATACTTAAAACCTCCCTGAGGTGTCCAGCCTGGGCCTGCCTGGTGCTACCTGGAACCAGGGCCCACAGGAGGGGTGGGGAGCATGTGAATAAACTGATGAGGAGAAGCTCTGCTCTTTTTAGAAATATCATCTTCCCAGGAAGTTCTTGTCTCCTTTATTTTTCCTCGCAGAAGTCTGTCTTCCAAGACATTTTTGTTATCAGGTTTTCTGCTATGATAGGACCAGAACTCCTCAGCCTTTACTGAGTGTAGCCTTGCTTAAAATTTCAATTTTAAATTACAATTCCAATTAAAAATTCCACATTTTTAATTCTCATGTAGATTGTGATTTACCGATAGAGTTTTGTATTTGTTTTTGGTTGCTTCCAAGTCACTTTATTTATTTACTTATTTATTTTGTGGTGCTGAAGATCAAATCCAGGGTGGTGCGCAAAGACAAGCATTCTGCCCTGAGTGACAACCCATCCTATAACTGTCTTCGAACAGAGGCCTATGTATCTGCTTCTGGTCTAGCCTGAAGAAAGACACCCCCACTCCTGCCTTCAGCCTGGGCAAGCCCACCTATGTAAGAGTCACCACATCATTTGCCCTGGAAAACTCCATCAACCTCGAACAGATATTCAAAGGGTTTAGGGGGGAAAAAATAAAATACCTTAATGTCATTGCCAAATAACTTGTGGGGAAAGAACCACAGAAATCACCACAGGCCTGACCGGGAAGTCTATGAATCTTTGCAAAGTAAAATCCTTTTAGTACAGGATCTCTCCAGGCAATGGAAAGTGCCCTCAAAGTATAGGAAGATGGATGCGAGTTTGCTGTCCACACCTTGGGCTGCAGAACTTGTACATTTTTTAAAAACTATGTTTATCAGGTCTAGGTTGTTTTTTCCAGCTTAAAACTGAGACATGAAAATAGAACTTTTAGCCAGTAACTCATACATTTAGATTCTTGGTTTTTAGGTTTTGGAAAAAATGCACCTAGTTGTTTTCTTATTACAATACTGCTGGTTTTGTTCACCGGTCCGTGTTTTTCTTGGACTGTGGTAGAGTGGAATGTTTTAAATTATGGGCTCTTGCTTTTTACCCTCCGATGTCTACTAAATAAGTCCATCGTCTAATTCTAAAATTGTGAAGCAGCGAACATGCACTTGTAGCCAACAAAGCTACACTTTTATTCCAGAAAGGGTTTTTCTGTTCTAAATTTGCAGCAAATAGCTCTGGAGACAAAGGCAGGATTTTGGCCAAACCAGACATGCGCCTTTATAATGGCATGTCGCTTCCAATGCCCTTGCTAAGTATTCTACCTTACTGAAGATTTCTTTTCATTATTAAAATCTATAGTAAGTGTTCTGAAGCCTTAGCTGATGTTTAAAAACAAATGCATTGGCTATGTTTTGATTTAGCCAATAAAACAAAGCTCAATAAAAACAAAAAATAAACCCACCACTCTGCAGGATAAAGAAATCTGATATTATTTGGAATCAAAGACTAAGTCATATTTTAGGCTTTCATTACCAACAATATTACCAATCCAGAGCACTCATAAATTAAATTTAAGTGAAATGAATTAAATCCCTCTTGGTGGAGCTACTGCAATTTGGCTAGACTCCTTGTCCCTCTCTTTTCTACTGTAATGCTTTTCCTGCCAGAGTTTGAGGCTGGATACTGGATGACCTCTAATGACCCATCTCAGTCTGAGATTCTAGAACTTTGTAATTGTGAAACTGTGAGCCACTCTGAAATCAGTGATTCCGAGAGTCTCTGGTTCTCTGTCTTGGTGCATGATAGCCATCCTTGCAGGCCAGTGGGTGCTCTCCCAGCCTTTAAAAGAAGCCAGGGGCTGGGGATGGTGGTGCATACCTGTGATCCCATCACTTGGGAGGCTGAGGTAGGAGGATCTCTGTGAGTTCGAGGTCAGCCTGGGCTACATAGTGAGTTCAAGTCTAGCCTGAACTACACATCAAAACTCTTTCTCAAAACCCCTCTCCCCAAACAAAAATTTTAAAATTAAAAAAATAAATAAAAAGAGCCAGAGGCTCCATGGGCCATTGCAAAACAGAAAGCCAGAGCAAAAACCATTTCCTTTCAGAGTAGGCATCCAATTATTGATTCTGACCCTGCCAACAGCTGGAAAATCAGAGGTAAAATGAGAGGCCCTTTTGAGGATTTTGGCCCATAGTTGCTTATAAGTAAATAAGAACAACAGAGCTATGAATATGCTGTGTAATAGTTTCTAGTCTAAGAAGAGTTTCAGAGTTAATATTTTATCAATACTTGAAAGGTAAAAGCCATCTTATACAGACTGAAAATTTCTTTGGGAATCTTTTCCTTCTGTTTTCTTTCTATTTATATTTCTTTGAGTTTGAATTAGTTGACTTAACTACTGTTTAAAAACTGGAGCCAGCCTTAGTAACCCCAGCGCGTGGGAGGTTGAGGGAAGAGG
>NW_004624766.1:7554925-7665108 GCF_000247695.1 Heterocephalus glaber
GGGGGAGGGAAAGAAAAAAGAAATTGGAAAGCATGGATTGGGAAGAATATAGGATCGTGTGCTGTCTCCATGTGACACTGGTGTGTCTTGGGGCAGGGCAGGGATGACCGTGTGGCAGCCACCACCTCTCAGCACCCACACTGGCTTCAGCTGATCAAAGGCCAGCCTCTGGCTCAGTGCGCGTGCCAACCGGGTGAGAACACTCTTTCTGTGTCATGAGGGTGCCATATGAAACCAATTCCACTCACAAGGCCTCCTTTCTTCAATCCTGCTCTGAATCATGTTTCCTCATTTCATAGCTACCATTTACAGATTAGTACTAGAGCGAGAGAGGGGATCCTGACAGAATGTTCTGTTATTGGCAGAAAGGGACTTGCTGGGATTGGGTGGAGACAGTGGCATGTTCAGCAGGAACCTAAGTGATCTTCCCTGATATTCTTCTCAAGTACTTATTTTTTGTTACCTTTTTTAGTTTCTGCTCTTTTTGTTTCTTTTTATCTTGGCCCTTACTCAGATGCTAAATCTGGTATTCATTTTCTAGGCCCTTAAATTGCCCAGTGTATTCCCAGACCCTCATGGATGCCCATAATATTGGCCTGCTGTGACTTCAGGTCCCTCTCCCTCTTGTCCCATGCTCAGCCCTTCTCAGGGTAGGACATCTTGGAATTCCCAGTCTTTTGATGTCAGGGGAGGGAGCAATTTTTGTTAAAGTTAAGTTGCTGTGTGATTCTTAACTTGGGTATTGTATACCATAATCAGGTTGACTGGGATGACAGCTGCCACCACACAAGATTTGAAAGACATAAAATAACCCTTCCCCTCTCCCCCACACTGATCACATTCAAAGGTCTGGAATGCTGAACACCCCAGGTCAACCTACAGAAGTCCTGTGGAAATGATGTCAATGACCTTTCTGGGATGTATAAGCCTGAATGTGTTCTATAGTGAATTCTAATGAATGGAATCTCAGCTTTTAGAATAGGCCCTCAAATGCTTCATACTCTATCTGCTCCAATTACCGGAACCCACAATGAGAATTCACTGGACTTTGCATGGTTCTGCTTCTTATAAAACTAATTCAGTGTTAACTGTAACCTCGGGATGCCAGGGTTATGGCTGTGGTTTAAATTCTTCTTCTAAGATGTGTTTTCTTATGCTATAAAATATTCTCAAATAAGTAGCATGGCTTTATTTCAGTAAAAGTGCAATTCATTGTCTTTAAAAATAGGAGAAGTAAGTTATTTCCCATATCAACCATAAACTCTGCGTCTTTTTTACGTCCTTTGTCCTGGTAGCTTAACAATGACCCTAACTAATCCCATTTTTATGTGACAAACATTATGAGCCTTATGTGTCAAGTATGCTCTTCTTTTGGCTTCTGCCCTTTCTAACCTTAATCACCTGATTGGCTTCTTATATTTTTATGGCTTCTGATCCTTTTGCCAGCCTGATCAAAAACCAAATTCAAGAGTGGTATAGATCCGAATACTATCCAGCAGTATGAGCTTGCTCAATACAGATAACAGTACACTATCGCCTTGGGTCTGAGCAGTATATGTCTATAAATACAACTTTTACCTTTTTAAGCAATTACAAAACAACTTTGGTTTCTTTTGATTTTTATTTATCTAAAATGCTTTGGACACTCTCCTGACACACATGCACATGACCAAGGCTTTTGAATTGTATTCATTGGACAATTGATTTTTAAAATTAAATGAAAGAAGGCATTGCTCTTTTACATTACCTTCGACACTTTGGACCTGTTATTTTGGCCCTCCAATATTTTGCTGACTCTGGGTTCTACCACCTAAACTCCAACAGTTACTCTGAGCTTTGTGCCAGCTCTGAATGTCCTGCTCATGAGCAAAGAGGCCTCAGATGTTCTGGGACATACCACGGGGAGGACTGGCATCCAAGCTACATGGGTGAGCTCTAGTGTGTGGAAGAGCCCTGGAGAGACCATGCCAGCTAGCACATCCAAGCCTCAGTTTCCTGGTGCTGGGATTTTTCATTTCCTCTTCTCAGGATTATTAAAAGAATTAAATAATTGTGAGATAATGCCTAGAAAAAAATTCGATTGTATAGAGGGCGCACTTTAATATTAGCTTCACTTCCTGTTTGAGTAAAAATTTCAAATAACCAAGAACCAAAGTAAGCATACGATCATCTAGCCAACACTTGGCCACGCCTACCCTGTCTGTGGCAGTGCTGCTCAGAGTCTGCCAACACACTGAATGATAGGCTGCCCTTCAGAGATGCACTTCAAATATCACTTCATTGTCTGTCACTTTTTCACAATGGCCTCGTATCAACTGTCACAATGGTATGAAACGAAAAGTGTAATTGTTGGTAATAATACAGTATCACATATTTATGCAGACTTTTAGGATACTTTTACATGCATAATTATCTGTTACTCATAGTGACTCTGTCCACGTAGGATTTCAAACCCTATAGTACAGATCAGCAACCTGATATATAAAGAGTTGCAACAACTTGCTCAAAGTCACATAGTCAATGCAGTGCTGAGCTGGTATACAACTCAGATCTTGTGATGGTTGGTTTGGCCATCTTTCACTCTGCCCAAGCTTATTTTGGTCATCAGAATGACTAAAAGTTCCAAGGGTTACCTCTGAGTAGATCCCTATAAGAAGACTTGCCTTAAATAAGACCATTCCTTTGTGAATTACAAATATCTGCTTATCACATTAGCTTATGCAAGAAACAAAATTCTAAGAGACAGAAAACTTTCAATGAGGGAGATTAGAGAGGGACAAGTTGATGTTATAAGGAGCTAATCTAGGCTGAGAGATGATATCAACAAGCCCAGAAGATGCAGATGAGGCAAAGTGCCAAGTAAGGGCAAAGGAGCATTGGGAATGATCTTTGTCAGCTTCAGACCTGCTTCTCAAAACCAGTTCTATTTATAATTTTAGATCACATTTTTGCCCAAAATATTAACTAGCACCTTTCTACTCTCCAATACTCTCTGTAAGCCTTGGCTCACTCCTCCCAGGATCTGCATTATTTGCCTGCATGTATTTGCAAAGCAGTAACTGATTGTGGATGATGCCAAGGAAAACATGGGGACCATAGGCAGGGTCTGAAAGACTTGATTTAACCCATTGGTCCTCCACTTTTCAGTGCTAATGACTCCTTTTCATGTGTTCCCTCTAAAGGCCTGGAAAAGTCCTTCTAATGGACAATCAGAACTTCTCATCCACATGAAATAACCAGGATCATCAGGGAAAGCCAAAGAAATTCCATCCCAAAGTACAGAAAGTGTGACATATTTGTAGACTGCATGGTCTTATTTTGTGCAAGAGTACATTTTCCATTAGGCTTAGTTATTTATCTGAATATTTGTTTGTATGCATTCATGCCCCATTTCTTTCCATTAAGTGTCTGAAGTGACCATATTACATAAATGCAAACACTGACATAAAAATAAGTGAAATAAAAACCTAGAGAAATGGCAGTATAAATTGAAAATCAAGATCAGGAAGAGGAAGCATGTAAATATGCCAGCCTTCAGGATCACCATGAGAGCCACAAAAGGACATCTTATTTCACTAAGGTTGTCCTGCAACACAGGGAAAAAAAATGGAAACAAAATCATTCTCTGGTTTTCACTATTGAACAGGGGAACTTCTGTCCAACTTTGCAACATTGAACATAATCCTAAATCTTCCGCTTTGAACTAATATTTTCAGACCTTGGGGCCTCTATACAATAAAGCCAAATATTCATTCTTGTCTGGGCACCTGCTTGCCAGCCCTAACAAGTCTTTAATGAGTCCACCAGTAGTAACAGCAAAAAAAAACCCAGACCCCTGGACCACACAGCTCTCCTCTTTTCTAGTCTGAACTGGGGTTTGCAGGAAAGGAGCAGGACACTACCCTCCCCCATGGGCACAGGCAAACCTTATAAAAAGGGTGTGAAACCCAAGAAGTCATTGCCTAGTTACAGTGCACACACAGAAAGGCTCACATGTGCTAGAAACTGTGCTAGAATATTTATGCCCACAAATAACCAACTTACCAAAAGTTTATAAAAGCAATAATAGAATTAGCATTCATCCCTGGCTTTTGGAAAAATGGGAAATTTCAATAAAAAGTGTAGAAGTGAACAGAAATATACAATAAACAAGGAGTTGGCAAACTTTTTTGTAAAGTCTTCCATGCAGATAGTAAATATTATAAATAATAAATAGTTTAGGCTTTGTGGACCATGTAATTCTGTCACAATAATTCAACTACATCTTTGTAGTCTTGTGGCATGAAAGCAGCTGTGGAAAATAAGCAAATAAAGAAGTGTGGCTGCATTCTGATAAAACTTTATTTACAAAAACAGGACAAGTCATGAATTTGGCCCATAGGTTAGTTTGCTGACTCTAGCTAAAAATGGAAATAAAAATTACAAGCTCTACCTTTGAACAATGACCTGAAAGACAAAGAGTTTTGGTCTTGCGTTAAAGACTGCTTGTGGGCTCTGAGATCCTTAGAGTTTTCAGCACTGTCAGTCAAAGAGTATGCATTTCTACCTTTAGTTCCTGTCAAGCTCCTTCCAAAAAGTACCACTTCTCTATCCCAGTTCCTACCAGTTCTTGGCACAGTACTTCTCTAGCCAATGCTACCTGCCCAAACTGTGCAGATGTTTGAGTTTAACTCCCAATGAGCTCAATAATCTCATAATGCTTCTGACACTCCACAGAAGGGTGCTGAATTTTAATGCACACCTTTCACTGTGGAGCCTCACAATTATTTAAATGGGAAACTAGAATTCACATAATCTTCAATGGCAGATTAAAATTTACAAGCCAGGGTTCAAGCTCTGCTACCTATTCTCTGTAGGTCCTTGAGAATTTCTTGATTTCCTTGTATATTTCTTGTATGAGGACAGAAACACAAGAGGTCATTATAGACTGAAGGCTTGCTCCTGCCAAAATTCATGTGTTGAGCTCCTAATTCCCAGGAGGATGGTATTAGGGGGTAAGGCCATTAAGAGAGGATTGGGTCATGAGGATGAAGCCCTCATGAACGGTATAAATACCCTTATAAAAGACATCCCTGCAAGTGCTCTCACTTTTCCTGCCATGTGAGGACACATGTGATGGCCATCTATGAACTAGTAAGGGGGCCCTGTCCAAACACTGAATCTTCCAGCACCTTGACCTTGGAATTTCTAGCCTCCAGAACTATGAAAAATTGTTGTTTAAGCCACCTGGTCTATAGGGGTGTTTGGTTTGGTTTTGGTTTTAGCCATACAAATGGACTAAGACAGAGGTTAAATGACAGCCATATCTACTGTTTTAGTCCATTCAGGATTCTAAAACTAAGTATCATAGACTGGCTTATAAGCAATTTAAACTTGTTTCTCACAGTTCTGGGGGCTGGAAGTCCAAGATCAGGGTGACAGCATTGTTGGGTTCTGGTGAGAAACCTCTCCTAAGTCATAGACAGCTGTCTCCTTATATCTTCACATGTTGGATAGGCATCAAGAGCTCTCTGCAGTTCCTCTGCAAGGGCACTAATCCCATTCATGAGGGCTCTACTCTCCTGACCTAATCCTCTCCCAGTAGCCATACTTCCTAATACCATCACCTTGGGGCTTAGGATTTCAACATATGAATTTGGGGCTACACATTCAGTCCATTGTACCTAGTATAGTACTCAGCATGTAATAAAGCTCAGAGAATATAAATCCTGTCTTCCATACTTCTGTCTTCACACATATGCAGACTTGAAATGGTGGCCTTTTTTCTGATGGACAGTTTTAAGAGTTTGGAGATGCTTTTTGTGAGTAGTGTGGAGATGATGAACTGTACTTAAGCCACCCTGATTGCTACAGCCCCTCTCTGTTTCTCCTTGTGACCTCTTAGATTTGTCCTATATTCTTTTCTACCTTGGTCCATAACTCTACCAGCATCTTAGAGTCTCATCAAAGGGCGTATGAGTCTACCCACAAAGCAACAGTTTGCAAAGTCCTTGAAAGACGTGATCAGTCCAATGCCATTGGGTACAGCATCCAAGAAATACTCATCCTAGTGGTTTCTTATTGAGCAAATGGAAGAAGGATAGAAAGGAATACTTCACTGATCTTGCTTCTTAAAGAGAACTGTGCATACCAAACTAAGATCTCAATTAAGAAGGATAGCAGAGGTCCCAGCATCTCTCTTGAATCACCACAAATGATGTAATATTTCCAGTAATGGGGACTTCACTACCTCACAAAGATGCATTTTTGGACAATGATGACACATAATTCATACCCATTGTCCAAGCTGTTTGAATCTTTTAAGTTTCTGCTTCTTGCTCAACCAAATTATTTACTATCACTTTCAGCTTCAAGTTATTCACAGATTAAGTATGCCATGCTTGACTTCATCATGACCTCAACAGAAAATGTGACCACAATCATAATTTTGGACAACATCTGCTGCCTCTCAGTTACATTAGGTAGAGTCATTTACCCAGATAAGAGAGCATATACATCATGAGGAGCACTTTCTAAGGGTCTCCGAGTGGTATCATATCCAGATGTAGAATCTCCCTAATAATTAGAAAAGATTAAGAAAGAGAACTATTTAACCAGCTCGCCTTGGCAACTAACCTAAGACCTTAGTCTGGAGTCTGAGGAACTTAGCCTAAGGACAAAAGATAACAGTAAATCTCAGCCTGAGAGCATCCTGGGCTGGATCACCAGGGGACTCAGTTTATATTCACTGGGAAAATAGCTGAGGAGGATGAATGTTGTCTAGTAGATTGATTTTCCAAACAGTGCTAGAAGGCCAGTGTATCGAATAGACCAAGACAAAGCTTCTGTGGCTGCACCTCATCTGCACGGACCTCGTCCCATCCACGAGGCCCCTGAAGCAGCTCCACAGACATGGCATAGAGACACTTAGAAAGCAACTTTCAAATCATCGCTACAAGACAAGTCTCAGTGCCCTTATTGACTCTGTTCGAGTCTGCTCATCACTTAACTTCGAAGCATGATTTCCTGTACTGTAAAGTAAAGCTAATGGAAATAAGTTTTGTTTCACCTCAGTAATACTATGGCTCCTTATATTATATTATCAAATCTACTAACCCACTTCGTGATTACATCAGGGCCACCAGAGAGTGATCTCTCTACCATGGTACCAGTGGAAATATTTACAGGGGTGGGAGATGATTCTAAATCATGTAATAGTCTTACCAGCCCAAAGTATAATTCCTTTTATAATTCATAACTTGAAGCAATTGTCTCTATTTTAAAATGTTTGCATAACAGGAAATCTGTTAGGAGAAAATTAAACATTTTTTTCTGATAAGATAGCTCCCAGAAAATGAAACATTTTGCACACAAAATTATTTTAACAGAATCATTGCTTTGCTTTCTTTCTTAAATGTTCACCAACTTTACTGAGCTTGATGTTTGTTTGTAAAAATAAGTGTAGCTTCATTGTAGAACATCCAAAATTACATAAAAATATGTATTGTATACTTTAAAACAACAAAAACAACAAACAACAAAACCTCCACCATTGAGATTTGATGAATATTTTTCTAGACCCTTCAAGATCATATTCTTGTTTTTCACTTAACAATATATAGACATATACATGTTTTTAAGGCTAATCTAAGTTTTAATATAATCTCAGAAACTACAAAATAGATAAAATCAATATAAAAATTGTTTGTCATATATACTCCTTTAAATAGATATACCACCATTTACTTATATATTTTTCTGTAGATATTCAAATTGTTTCCACTATTGTCTACAGCTCTTTGACAAATATGCCTATGGATTTAAATTTTTTCCAATGATCTCTATAAAATAACTTCATATTAGTGGGGTTATAGAACATGCACCTTTTAAATCCTGCCTTTCAAGTATATTGTACTTTGCTACCTATCAACTTGTACTTAAATTTAAATGTTCCCATTTCCCTACATACTTGCAAACTCTGGATAATATCTATGTTATCTCTCTTTACCAATCTGATATGGTACAAAGAGAGCATGTCATAGATTTTATATGTTTATTTTATTGAAGATTAAGTTGAATTATCTCTTCAGCTGTTTAGGGGAATTCATATTTATTTTTCCCCAGTGGCTGCCTATTTTCACCCAATTTACTGTCAGATTCTATGGTATTTTTCTTACTTGAAGATATTTCGGTTTATTTCTAGAATTTTGGCTTTATACATTTTGCTCTATACAGAAATGTTAAACAGGGTCAATCTCTTTCTTAATTGCTTATAAATGTGGTATGACCTTATGCCCAAGAAAATAATAATGTTTATCACCACTGTTTGATATTCATGAATTTAATTTTTATTTTTCAATATGTGAGGTGCGTGAAATTCATTTTTATATGATACATAAAATATTTATTCATCTTCACTTTTTCCAAATGGTCATTTAAATTATACCTGATAGTTTTTAAACAGTAGATATTTTCTGTCATTCACCCGAAATATCATTTTATCATTTAATACATTCCTATATTCATTGGAATCTACTTCTGAAATGCTCAGTTCCTGTAATTGAACTATCTTTTAGCCCTAAAGTAATACAACACTATTTTAAATAATACACCTTCATGGTTTTTCTAAAAACTTTTTTATATGGTATTATTCTTCCTAGTTAACTTTGTACATTTAATCTCCCAGAGATGAATTTTAGAGTAATTTTGAAAATCTTTCAACATTAACACTGTGGATATATTGTTTGAGATTTTATTCAATTATATTTTAAGAAGATCTTTATAATAATAAGACTGTTAATGTCAGAATGAGGAAATATCTTCAGTTTTCATGCTTCACAGGGTTGTGTATCAGTTTTCCTCAAACTCTGTACATTTTTTAATTTACTCCATGTATTATATGCATTTTTGCTACAACAAATGGGTTCTTTATTGCATCATATTTGTTATTTATTATGGAAATATAAGAAAACTATTGTATTTTTATTTTTACATTAGTCTTTTTATATTAGTCTTTAAAAATGGCAGTTTGATTTGCTATTTTCTAGGTTTGTTATTTTGTTTCCCAGCTATGTAATCTTACTGACAGGTAATAATTGCTATTTTCTTTCTAATGTTCATATTCATAGCATTCAATCCTAATAGTATAGATGATAGGTGTAATTATTTCTATGGCTGCCATACTACCTACCACAAACAATACAAATTCACTATCTCAGATCTGGGGGTCATAAGCCCAATCTCACTGGGCTAAAATCAAAGTATGGGCAGGGCTGCGATTCTTTCTGGAGGCTCCCAGGAAGCCCATTTCCTTGAACTTTCCAGTTTCTAGAAGCTACCCACATGCCATGGCTTGTGGCCCCTTCCTCTATCTTCAAAACCAGCAACATGTCTAATATTTCATTTCTTTTGGATTTTTATATCCAAATGTATAAATAAGGTCAAATTGTGGTTTTGAAAACCAAGTCTATTGACAGTTATCAATTCAACCCTTCCTACATGATAAAATGGATGCTATAGATTTTTTCTACAATCTATTACAATGTTATTTTTGAGATTTTATTATAATTTTGTTTTTAATTTTAATGTTACCTTATTTTTCTCTAAAATGTGTCATATTTGCAAACCATATTAACTATAATTATCACAGTTCTTTAGGTGTAATTAAGTTTAACGTATTTAATGTTCAACTTAGCCCTTTCATACTGAGATTTGCCCACTCCTGAGCTCTTATATTATTTTTTTAATCTCCTATCTGTCGGAGTTACATCTCCATGTAAATATTTCAGGAAAACACATAAACCAAATATTTCCCAAGATCCTTTATATTTCAGAAGAGCTTTCTGTTGGTTTAACACATCAGTGGCAACTTAACTGGTCATATAAGTCTTGTTTCTAGCTGAATTATTTTTCTGGCATCTTGAAATCACTGGATTTGTTTTTCCCCTTCAATAATGCAATTCTCTTGACATGTAAAAGATATTTTCTCCCTTTTCTTTGAAATCTAATAGCTTCATTGGGCCATTTTTGATGGACTTTTTTCTCTGTTAAGTTTCCTGATACAGGGTGAACCTGTCACATTAGAATATCAGTTACTCATCAAACCTGAAAAGTTTTCTTCTTTAAGTCTTGGAATACATTTGCATTCCACATATCATGATTTTTTGTCCCAGTGTCTGTTCTCCCAATTGTGTTACCATACTGGTGAATACTTCAATCTTTTTCTATTTGTTCTTCATCTTTTTGGTTTCTCAATGGTGTCTCCATAGTCTTGATTTAATATTTTCAGATATTAATTTAGGTCTTTGAATGTTAATGCTTCAGTTTTAAACTTACATTAGTCTTTCACTGTAATTCTTCTCTTCACCTCCACCAGTTTGCTTCCTATTTTAATCAGTTGCATAGTGATTAATCTCTTTCCCACTTCATGAAGTATTTTTTTGAAGTGTGTGAATTAGTCCCAGTTAAAATGCTTTTTTAAAAAAATACTTTTTTTATTTCCTTAAATGTATCTTCTTTCAATATTTTCCTTTATTTGTATTTTCTATGTTTGTTTCACTTATTCATTTATTTATTATTGCTAATTTTTATTATTGTCTATTTGCAAGGATTTCTTTTCATTTGTCTTTGAACAAGCCCATTGTACCTAGAGCTGCTTTTTTCCCAGGCTGGTGTGGATTTCCTGTTGCTGTGAGCACTGTTTAAATCTTTTCTTTGGAATATGAATTGGAACACTAGATTTTTTGCCCTGTAGTCACTTAAGTGCCCAAAGGGTGTGGACAAGGAGCTGGGGTTTTGTGTAACCACAATTAAAGAATTTTGTCTTTGCTCTTTTTCTCTATAATTTCTGGAAATAAACAAAGATAGCACCACTATACTGGTGACACAGTTCCCCTCTGTCATGGAGAAACATAGCTGAGCTTCAGATTTGGGCTTGTTCCCCTCTCAAGGTAACTGGTTGTAAAAGATGCTGTCCTTGTTGCCATCCTTGTTTTGTACATGTCTTTGGCTTGATTTAGCCATCCATTGATTTTCACACCATACTGAGCCTGTATTTGCTGCTGCTGTATCAGCCCAAATATTGAATCCCAAGAAATTATCCCTCGATGCCTCCCATACCATCTGTCTTGCTAAAGGTCAATAGATATGTTGGCAGCAATGTCAGCCCAGACTTTATAGTCCATTTTTATCAACACTGAGAAAAAGTTCTTAATGGAACAAGGTTCCCTGGAACAATCTGTATCTTGATCCAAATGTCTCCAAATCTGAAACATAAGCAAAGTTTGGGTTTTCAATCCTTTTGTTTCTGTTCTGCTACAATTTTTCTGAGGAGAGTCAGGCGCCCATGCTGGGTGTTTTCTTTCAATTCTATCCAAATTGCTGGGAATATGAAGACCACTTTCACAATGCTCATAGTATGAGATTGGGTATTTGCCTACTTTCAGCTGTGGTTCAGTCTTTGCTATATTTTCTTCAATTTTAATTTGCAGAAGAAGAAAGGTTTATGAATTATCTTTTGGGGATAACTTTCATGATTTTCTTTTTCATATTCTCATTCCAAAACCTTTCTCCTTTTTTTCTTACTTTTATTTTATTAATCAAATTACAATACATCAAAAATATTCTACCATTTTATACTTTCCTTTAATGACCCAGATTCACTGTATGACCTTTATATCACTTTACCTCTTTGGGCATTATTTTGGTCAGCTGTTAAGCAACTAGTTTGCATCAAGCAGTATTTCAATATCTCCTAATACTATATGTTCTTAAAATAGACAATACTAACCCTGGATTTCTGAGAATTTCCATTGTTCTTGGCTTTGGAAGCTGCCTAAGGAGGGAGCAGAAAAACAAGGAGGTGTTGGATTCTGAAATGTAACTAAATCACCCTGGATCTGAGAGCATACAAACTGTGAACAGCATAGGAGATACATCTGCAATCTCCAGCCCTGAAACATTAAGATCTGACAAACAATTTCAAAGGAAAACAAAGGTTCAGATTTCAGCCACTGGCCTGGAAAGTTAACACATCCACCTGGCACCATTCCCAAAGTCTTAGCAAAAGGAGAACCCATTGAATCTGAAATTCACATCTTAAAAAAATATGTATTCCTTAAAAGTTATGGTGAAATTTGATCCAAAGGAAATTATTCCACTGTCCATTGGCACTGATTCATTGGTAGCTAATCATAGCCAACCCAACCTTTTATCGAAATGTAGTTTAAGAAAACAGACAAGTATATGTTCGAGGAATTTCATAGAACTCAATTCTATTTTACAAGCAGCTCCATCCCTAAAATGGAGAAATAAGCAGCCCTGCTCCACAAAGATATCATTTTATTTCACTTGTCTAAAGTCTGGAGCCAAACTCTAACCCCATCATCAAAGGATATTGAGCCTTTGGATTGCTAGATGGATTTCTCTAGAGCACAGTATTCTTGTGGTCTGAGTGATTTGAAAAAGCAGAAAAGACAGCAAAGGAAGGTGGCAAAATGGGAAGCAGATTGAGACACAGGTAGGGTCTTGAGGGAGGCCCTCCCTTCAGGGATGGTCTAGATTGCTAGTTTGTTTTGAAATCTTAAGTCCTGGTAACCCTGAGATCAGCTAGAGTCTCCCTTCCCTCTTAGTATCTAGACAAACATGAGTCAAAAATCTGATTTCATGTTTTCTATGAGTCCATTGCAATGTCCTCGAGGATTCAGGTAGTACTTTGGATATATTTGATTAGTATTTCTGCATTTGGGATAGTCTCTTCTCAGTATCAACCCAGATATTACATTTATTCTTTTCCTGAAACTTCACCCAAAACTGGTATTCTTCACAAAGCACTTGTGACTTAGGGGTGGAGCTGAGATGAAGAAAGATGGAGATGAAAGAGGAAGGTGAATAATTTCAAATTAGATATTAGGACTGCCCACACTAAAAATCCCCTTTGCCAATCTACAACTGGAATATCCGCCTGACCACTTTCCATATAATTTCCCACAGTGTTCCAGGCAGAATATACTAAATGCTGTAACAAATAATCCAAAAATTTTAGTTGTTTAAAAAAATTGTTTTTTACCTATATGATTGCCCTGTTTGACTTTAGAAGTAAGCCTTAAGAAGTGCTCCAGGGATCCAGTCTCCCTCTCTCTAGTGGTTCCATTGCAGAGTTCTCTTTTGCATCTTCTGCATCCGACTGGGAGGAGCAAAGGATCCAGCATGGGAAACTGAGTATGGAGAACAACACAGGGTGTTTCAGGGGTCATGCCTGGAAGTGGCACACATTTCTTCCCACATTCCATTGGCCAGAATTTAGTCATGGCCTCACTCAATTGTAAAGGAAGCTGGGAAATGTAGTTATAAGAGTCCTAGAAGGAAAATGAAGATTGATGAAAACACAGCATTGTTTCTGCCTCTGTGTCTTTAGCTCCTTCTCATATCTCCATTTCCTCCTCCTTCCTACTCTACTTCTACGGTCTCACTCCAAATAGTTGAAGCATTTCTTTATTCTTTCATAAAGCTCTTTCCCACCAAGCATGGGCATAACCTCAGAATATCATTCAATGCAGGCTCTACCTCTAGAATTGACCTAGAAATTCAAAGCTATTTTCCATTTAATCCAATTACTTCATGTCACAGAAGGGGACATTGGGACATTTAAATTTGGTTAGCAAAGGAGCTCATATTTGAGTCAGTCTCTTGAGTTCACCGCTCTTCTTACTATATCATAAGGTATCATCGCCTTAGTGCTAGCTATTGCTATAGCCACACCCTAACCCAACAGCTGGCACAAAGACATCTGGCAAGTGACACTATGCTCGGCAACAGTTGAGTGGAGTAATGTTCTCAAGAGGACAACAGGAGAGTTGTTCTACTTTGGTGGTCATGAAATACTTCCCAAGGCAATACACTTTCATTTACCTCGGTTTAATTGAGGGCAGTTGGAAACAATAGAACATCTTTTGATGCAATTAAAAATGTAGCCCATAAACTAGGAAAGTTTTCATGGCATTCTTCAGACCAGAGCACTATTTTATAGCCAAGTTTCTGAGCACATTTTTTCAAAGGAGATTTTATCGTGGAAAATGTGACAACAACAGAACTCCAGGGGCGTGAACATGTTGTTGTAATTACTCCTCCAGACACAATGAAATCCACCCGAGTTAATTATTTATCAAAACCAACCCACTCTCTGGAAACATCTTTGTTTTGGCAGACTATTTCCCTTTCTCCAGGAAATAGGTCAATAGATTTTCCTCCCACATTTCTTTATCACAGTATCTAACTTTCACAATTCGCTGCTTCTGAGTGCTGAGACATTTGCCAAACACCCAGGTGGGCTGGCAGGAGTAACCTAGGGTGCTGGGGCTCCTCATTCCTGTATTTTTGTTTCAGCATTTCTCTTCAATAGGAGTGATCTTTAAAAAGGAGAAAGAAACCAAAGATTGTTTAATTATCTGTTACACGTCAGGTTCAGTAAGAGACACAATATTACATTGTTTTATTTAACCCGGTGAGACAATTGACTGCATCTATTTTATAGATAATGGAAAAAGGTTTAGAAAGGTCAAATGGTTTTCACACCATACATATTGTCTAACTCCTATACAAGGTTTTTCATGTCTGATAAATAGGCACGAACTATGTAAACAAAGGTGTTGAACCAAGAATTGCCTCTGGCGGTTTATAGAAGCCTATAGGGCCCTATATGAGTAGCGACAGTAAATATATCAAATGAGTTCATTTGCATTAATGGGCCATCTTTGAGACTGTGGCTTCAACACTGTCCTACAGACTTCCCCCAATTCCCACCGGGTAATCTTTGCCCTGCCCACCTCTATCCCTGCTCAGATCCAGAGTAGTGTGTGTGAATCAGACACGACAAAAGAAAATACAGAAAGGTATGAAGAGAAGCAAAGGGGTTACTAGGAAAGAAAAGAGAAAGACAGAATTGTACCCTGGGACATTCTAGACTGTAAAGATTTTGCAGTGAACTCTTGGGGTCCGTAGCAAGAGAACTGAGCTAGGAATACTGAAATTTGTGTAGGAGGCCAACTCTGTCATTCTTAACTGTTCGAGCTGAGGAAAGTCTTCTGCCTGGGCTTCGACTTTCCCATCTGGACATGTCAGGATGAATTTCTTCACAACTCCCAAGTCTGGGCATTGTTATGTCATGTCTTTCGTTTCTTCAAACTCAATTTCAAACAGCCCACAGCTCCTAACCCCTAAGTAGATATCTCAACCAACATCACACTCTTGAGCACTCCACCTCCCATTAGTCAAGAACCCTGATGGCTTGTGGAAAGGGATCCACAGGACTCCGCTTCTGAACAAGAGCTCTCTTGTCTATATGCATCCTTTTTTTTGCTACAATGCTTCTCCCCACCACATGGTGCCCCTGTAGAGCCCTGGCCCACTTCCCCGTGGCTGGCACTGCTGCTGCATTGGGAACAATGTCTGGTTTGTCTCCCTCTCTGGCACAGGCCAATATAATCCTTAGAGGGTGGATGAACCCTGGGTGACTCCACTTCCTCAGGGCCACACTTGACCCTGCTCCTCACTGACTCCTGTAGGAGATGGCTATTTGCAGTCACACATAGCCCCTCCCACTTTAATCCCACCGAGACCTACAGATGTGCCCATGAATGAATCATAATACATAAATGGATCACCTTTTTGGCTTACTTCCAAAGCAAGACTAAGCATTGTTAAAGGCTCCTGACCCTTTTTATAGATGTGTGAGTGCACGCACACACACGTGTGTGTGTTACTGGGAATTGAACTCTACCACACATATAGGCTTTCTAGGCAAAGCAGCAAGAGTCAAAACAAGGTATAGCTGGGTGTGGTGGCACATGTCTGGAATCCCAGCACTGGCAAGACTGAGGCAAGAGGATCACCAGAAGTTTGAGGCCGGGCTGATTTTCTTCACGGTGGTAGGATGACAACCATCAAGAGCTGGAACCACACGTTTCCGCGTTCACACCAGGAGGGGAAGAGAAGAAATCCCATGAGCATGGTTTGAAGAGCTTCTCCAGAATGATCCTGGTCCCTTTGGCTTCCTCCTGGGCTACTAAAACAAAATAGTTACAGGAGAGAGTACAAGAGCTGGTTTCCAACAGCCAGGGCCCATCCTTGTTGTTCAGGGTCAAACCAGTGACCTCATCACAAAGCTGCCACAGCACAGGGGAAGAGTGGAGAGAGAAGGGAGCTTAGTTCTGCACGTTTCTCCCCTAACTCCCAATCCCATTTATTTGTTTACCTCTTTCATTCATGTTCAAACAAAATCCCACGCTCACTTTTTCTGATTTGTTTTGTTTATATTACAAATAATACATGTTAGACTAAAGAGCAAAGCAACAAAATGAAACAAACAAACAAACAAACAAAACCAGAATGATTCAGAATTGTCCGTTAAGTAGTGGAAGCACTAGTGCTATTACACACATGCTGTTGTGCTTTTTTGTTTTAGCTGTGCCTTCTTTGGTCGTAGTTGTGTGCTCGGGTTTGATTGAACACAATGATGTTAGCATTTGCACACATTGTTAAAAATATCCTAAAAGTGACATATTCCTACACATAAGGAGCCGTGGTTCACATAAAGATAAGGCTTTCCTAATGATTTGTTATGATAAATACTTTCATGAACATCTTTGAATTCTGAATTTTTCTCTTAATAACAAATTCCTAGAGACTTATCCCTCTGTTATTTTCCAAAAAGTGAATATCACTGTAAATTTCTTTCTGCAGTGTAAAAGGGCAACTGTCTTACTGTCACTGCAGTAATGCAGTCTCTTTGCTAAGTTGGGTGGGAAAAAGCCAGAAGTCAGTGGTGGAGCAGTGAGTTACTATTTTAATTTTCATTGCTTTGATTAGTTTGGCAGAAATTTTGTTCAAATATTTTTTAATTATATATTTCCTCTTTTTCATGCATGTTGATAGCCTCTCCACATTACACATTGAGAATTTAGTGTTTTTCAGATCAATTTTTATGAAATTTCCATACAATCAGGCATTTAATCCATTGACACTTATACTAATTATCTGTTTTTCTATTTTAATTTGTTTGTTAATTTTTCTCATAGAGAAGTATTATATTTTTATATATCAATTTTTCTTTTTGGTATTTATATTGATTTTAATATTATAAATCCATTTCTAATTCAAATATTTAATCCAATTCTAATTTTTCTTCCTATTCCATAGTTTGATCTTTTTGCATTTAACTCTTAATCTTATCTATTTCAATTGTTCTGTGCTGACATGATCGTTGCTTGAGCATTTCTCAGTGAACCTCAATAAGGGGACAGACCTACCCTTTATATGTAAAGAGGGTGGCTGATCCATTAAATCTTCTGCTTTCAGAATCTCTTCTTCCAGATGGGCAATTTGAAGAAGAGAAGACAGTTTCAGAAATGAAAGAACTGGTTTATTATCTGAACACTGGTTCCTTTCTCCAGTGATCAACTTCCTTAAGGTATATTTCAACTCTGAATTCTATGGTTCCAGAAAATACCATTTTATTTCTACGTATGTCCCTCAGTTTCTTCTTTCCCTCCTTCCTTCTCCTACTTCTAGAATGACTTCCATGGAGACCAAACTCAGGCATGTCTTTGCTTTGGACATATCTTTTCATGATGCCAATTTCTGCACATCCTCCTGTCCAAACCAACCTGGTTACAAATGTACTAAAGGAAGGAGCCATAAGCTATTCACTATCCCAGGTGGCCAGCAATTGAACCACCACTGTCCCAGGTGGCTTGTCCATTGGCCAGACAGCACCCCGTGACATGGTCCTGAAGGATGCTCTCCAATGTGAGCAATGGTAATTAGCTGAGCCGGTCTCTCACACTCCCTCTGCGACCTGGGCTGTCGCAGATAGACACAGGTCTCTCCTGGATCTTGGAATCTGATTGGAGTAGATGGAAACCAAGATTCTGTGAACCCAGAACTTCATAGCCCAGGAGAGAGGTCAGATCACAGGGCCATCTTAAATTTGAAGCATAAGCAAATATATTTGGTCTACACATATCCTTACAAAACAAATCTCTCTGATCTTTAAGATGGTCTCCATTTTCTGCCAACACAATATGAGAAACACTTCCCAAAAGGTTTCCATCCCACTTTTATTTGCATCCTTTCATTAGTCTGTCTGGGAAGGGGCTCAGCTGTGGCTGCATTTCACCGTCAGCCAGAAGGCAGGAAGCATTTGGGACACCAGGATGACCTATTAGGCATAAGGAAATGGTGACACTGCAAACACACATACACGCAACCAGGTCTTACTCCCGTCCCTGCTCTGACACTTCGTGTAACACGTTCACAGCTTAGCTTATCTCAGCAAGATCTTGAGTTGGCAGGATGCACTTAATGGTGGGAAGGTATGAAGGTATGCCTCTTTGCCCTCTCCCACTAGGCTTCCTGAGAACTGTTTTATAGAAACGTTATCATTGTGCCCAGAGCTGGCCCCAGGCAAAACTGGGAAGTGGGAGAAGTTCCCATTTGCCTCTCCCCACACTTCTCCAGGCTGCTTGCTCCTGCAGACTGCCAGCTGTGCCCATCCTGGCTCTTCCCACCCCACTGCACTTCCATTAAAATGACCCTGTTCTGTCTCCCACCTCCTCAGGGCCCTGGTCTTGGCTTGAAAGGTGCTTTGAAAGGTTCTTTAATAGGACTTTTCTAAGAGCCAGAGTCCTAGCCCCAAAATATCAAGTTGGAAAGGTTTTTTTGAGCAACAAGAACCCTGTCTGTTTAAGAAAGTCAACAAATACACAAGCCAGCCCCAAAGCCCCGTGCCAGCCACAGCCTTCACATGGAGCAGAGCTCTGGCATGCACCTGGCTTCTTTCTGGCTTTCTCTCTCTCCTCCTAGATCTTCTGCCTCCCATTTCCCTCTTGTCCCACAATCCTGACCCCCTTCCTCATGCCACTTCTAACCAGGCCACCCCTTGAGACAGCCACGCCCTGGCTATCCTCATGGTACGTCCTCCATCGGAGATTCTGGCCAGGTCCCCCCCACAAGATCTGGACAGAAGTGGCTCAAAAACAGGAATCCCAGATCTTTGGGTAGGTAATTGGCAAAACCTTCCCACCTTACCATCCATCCTGAAGTCAGAGAATTTCTATGCTTCAGTCCTCTTCCCTGAGAAAAAGTCATAATAGTACCTGCTTTCCTGTGAGGTTACTGGTAAGCACTCTATACATGTGAAAATATGAACATGCCCAGCACAGAGCATGTGCTCTGAATCTCTTCCAGTTGAAGTAGCAGCTGTATTCCTCACAGTGACATTAACAAGTGTTGGATCCCCAGGCCAGGCCCTGCAAGTGAACTGTAGCAGGGGCCGCTTGGCCAGGTGGGGGCAGCAGAGAGCTATCGGAGGGTCAAGCTGGGACCCTCGGGGCCACCAGGATGTCCAAAGTTGAGGACCCAGACTCGAGGTCAATCAGCAGGCAGAGCATGGCCACACAAGAAATAGAGCTGGGAAGAGTCTCTACCAATAGTCCTCCTGCTAGTTTCCCCATCTTCTGCCTTACTTTCCCTAAATCCTCTTTCACCTTTTGCTACAGTGATGTTTCTGAACTGCAATCCTAATGTAGTCACTCGGTTGATTAAAATACTTAGATGACTCCACTGCCCAACTAGGAAACAACCAATACTTGTAGGCTGATATCCAAGACCCTCTAAGAACTCAGCACTGCCACTCTGCATCCTGCCCTGCCTCCATTCCTCCTCTTCCTCCAGTGGCTCAGCCAGTTATTTCCAAACACACCGCTACTTTTTTTTCCTTTACCAAAGACACTTTCTGGCCTTTTTCTTATTCTCTACATGTCAAAATCCTACCCCACTTTCCACATTTAGCCTAAATGTTCTCTTTATCATGAAGTCTTCCTGGTTTTTGCCAGTGCTTAACTAACTCTTTAGATCTCACTGAATCCTTCACGTCTCATTGTCCAGTGGTATCTGTTGTTGTCAACATCATTCTTGAAGGATAAGTAGTTGCATCTCCATTCCCTGATGCAGTGAGCCCTCCTAATCTATCCCTTCTTCTCCAAAGTGGGGGTAGCAATAGTTTTCTCCCACTGTGTTAAAGAAAGCAGGGAGCAGATGCCCTGAAGCTGGGCCTGGCACATGGGAAGTGCCAGGAACTGTTAAAAGGTTTTTTCATTATCACTATGGTGATATCATCATCATCATCACTGTCACAGTTGTTGTCATCATGATAGTTAGGCTTCACCTCTGAGTGGTCAAAGATTTGGAGGCTTCAGTCTTCTCCCTGTCTCTAAAACAAACTCTGGATTATAAAGTAAAGATACTAATCATAATAATAGTAACAATGACCACTTGTTGAGGCAGGAATAGCAAATTCAGGCCACTGGGCTGTAGCAGGGGCTTTCTGGAAGGAGCTGTGGAGCACCAGCGAAGCAGCAAGGCCTCCCACTGAGGCAACATGAGCCAAGTAAAAGGACAAACTAGTACGGTGACACGAGAAGGAACTTTTTTTGTTGTTGTTTAGAAAGATAGTGATGTTTTCAATAAAAATTTCAACCTGGAAATTAAAATTTAAACAACGTAAGTGCCTCTGAGAATCCAGCAGCAGCAAGCAGTCCCTTAATGGTACTGTGCACAGCCTTTATTTTTTAATGTGGAGAAGGAAAGGATTTGTCATTAAAGTTTAAAAATAATCAGAATCAAAATCCCTTTTGTTCCTGTGGGTTGGCAGAGCTGAGGGGCCGATTGTGCGTGCTGAGCGGGTGTCCAGCAGACAGTAGGCATTTGTGTGCGTGTGAAAGGAGTAGAGTCCACATCTAAATTTAAGCAAGTGTTGGCCTTCTTGGAACTCATAATTTTTGGATCAATTATCCTGGCTAAGTGTCTGACTCTCTCCCTCTCTCTCTCTCTCTCTCTCTCTCTCTCTCTCTCCTGCTTTTAATAATTACAGCACTGGGGCCAATCATTTGCCACCCAGCTGTGGTGGTCTGTCTGGTTCACTCATAATTTCTGGAACTTGACACAATCACAGTCTTTGAGCCAATCAGGGTAATATTTGGGGTGTTGGAAGTCGGCTCCCCACCCTCCCACCACCTTGCCAAAGTGAGAAACAAGCACCTCGTGTCTATCCTACAAGAGAACTACATGCTCTTAGATCTTACAAGCCATAGCATTCATTGGTTTGGAAAAGAAAGACAGACTGGTAGCCTGAAAAACACTTAGAGTGAGAGTCAGGTAAACTAGCTGTGTGGCGTTGGCTTAGTGGCCTACCCTCTCTGAGTCTCAACTTTCCATCTGTAACACATGGCAATCCAGTTGTGGTTCAGGCCAGAGGGGCTGGAGTGAGATCACTTGAGTTCAAATCTTACCTCACTCACCTTCTACATGCAGCACTGGACAGATTGTTTAACCTCTCCAGGCCTTGATAACCTCATCCATACAATGGGAATAATTACAACATTAACTATAGCTTCCAGTTGGTGAGGACTTCATGAGTTAATACAACCAGAATCAAACATATGTACTCCTTAAGTTCAAACCCCATAAGGGCACAGATTTTTGTCTGCTTTGTACATTACACTATCCCTAGGACCTAGAATAATGTCAATAACTTTCTTTGGATAAATGAATGAATGAATGGACTGATTCATACTTATTTGTCTACTCTCAGGTTCTTTCCAAAAGAATTTTTTTTTTTTTTACAGTTCACAATAAAGTCATGCTTACCTAAAGCAAACACAATGAAACTAATCAAAGTCCAAAATCATGGACACCGAGCAAAGATGAGATGTCCTTGCAATCAGAGCTTCCTGGTTGTCTGTGAGAGGCTTTCCAACTTTAATACCCCAGGAGTCTGTGTTTTGGACTTTTGGTGTGACTGGCAACTCTCCCATCCTGTCCAAAACCTCAGTTTTTCCATCTGTAAAATGTGGACTCTTGAACCAAAGAACTGACACTCATTCTTAGAATTAAGCCTTTCTGCAAGCAAATGGTTGTGGAGATATAAAGGTAAGAGATTTCATGTCTCCCATCAAGAAGTTTACAGTCTTCCAGGAGAACTAGGTGCACAGATCTTTATGCTAGAAAATGGCACTCAACTAAGGGTATTGCCAAAAACCAAAGGCGTGGTAAAGAAAGAAAAGTATGTGTACTTAGGGGAATTCAATGCAGCTACATGGAAAAATTGTACGTTTGCAATGATCCTTTAATAATGAAGAATTTCAGCAGATATTCACAAAGAAAGAATTTCTAACAAATGAGAACAGCCAAGAAAGTCTAAAACTGTAGGCTATCTAACAAAGCTGACATGCTGGGCAGATATAGGCTATGGCAGATGTATGTCTACCACCTCTTCACTTTTGCCCATGGCAGACCTCACTAGTCAATCACAGATCTTTGTCCTGCTGAATAAGAAAGGATGTGACCTCAGAGTTCTTCTCAAAATAGTGTCCCAGGCAATCACTCTTAGGTTCTCAGAGCAAGAATAAAGTTTATTTCCCTTTGATTTATAAACACATACACACACGCATGCATGCATGCACACAAACACACATATGTTAATAGTAGACAATAAGCCTAGAAAAGAAGACAAGACCAAAATGAGAGGATCCTTCAATGTCAAGATGAAGAATATGAATAATGAAAACATCTGTTTGTTCCTCCCCATTCAGCTACTCCTTACAATGGTATGATGTCCATGGAGTTTGTGGGCACAGACATTATCATAATATATGTACTCTGAGACGGCGGGAGCTGAACCCATCTCTGCCGAGGATTTCCGCCTTCATCTGGGACATAATCCACCTCCCAGGCTGCACAGTGCCTGGCTTGTGTTTAAACAAGGCAGGCACTGTGACGGTGTTCTCACATCATGCTGTGGGAAGGAAAGCAGTGTGGGGGACCTATGCCAAAGTTTTCAAAGCGGCTGCCCTAAAACGTAAATGTGGCCTCTGTGCATTCTCGAAGCACAGCTAGTAAGCATCTCTGTGGTCCCAGGGCCAGCACAATTATCCCATTACTAGCCAATGGCTGCTCTTGATGAATGCTTCCCCGTGACAGCTCCATTTAACTTGACTGCAGGAAAAGGAAAATCCACCAAAGGAACGTGAACTAGTTCCATGAGCTCATGTATAGTGTGGAAAGCAAAAGGCAGCTGAGGACTGAGGGCTACTGAATCATATTGTTTCCCAGCTCCAAGTGCAACCCTGTCCTCCTGTCCTTCTTCTGAGGACTTCCACTCTCAGCCCCAAGGTGGCCACTTCCAGCAGCAGGAAGTCCAGGGAGCAAAAGGAGTGGATGGACTGGCTGAGACTTTAGCTCCAGGTCCGTGTATCCTTGGGTGAATGACTCTTCAGATCAGCACTTGTTTATACCCCAGCCCCTTACAAAGCAGTTTTGGGGTGTCTCAGCTAAACACTTTTACCATAATAAAAGAAAGTAAAATTAAAATAAGAGATGCATACCTCTTAAGAAGACCGGATGGGGGGAATATAAAAGTCAGAATGAAAGTGGAACATAGAGTAAAGCAAGCCACTTAATCTTTCTGAGCCTCAGTTTCCACATAATAAAACAAAGGAATAACAATATCATCTTTATAAGATTGTTGTGAGGACAAAATTAAATATCTTAATCCTGAAAAAAAAAATGAGAATAAAACTTAGCCAGTTGTCAGATACTCGGGTCGAGTCAAGCTGTTGTTTAACCAGCTGTTCTCGGAAGCTTCTCCAGCCAGAAGTGTCTTTGTGAGGCTGGTCCACCTGTGGAAGGGGTGAGGAAGCTTGAATAACTAAACCATTATTGTTAATAGTATCTTCAGAATACTTTTTCTTGTGGCCATAAGTGTTAGTTACTTTTCTTCATTGCTGAGACAAAATACCGGACACCCAAAATTAGAGGGGAGAGGGTTTATTTAGCTCACAGTTTGTAGAGGTTTCAGATCATAATCAGCCAGCTCCAAGGCAGCATGGCACATGACAGAGGGGTGTCACAGAGGAGGAGCAGTTCATGGTGCCCACATGGTAGCAAAAGCAGCAGGGGGCCTTCACCAAGTCGTTCTGCCCTTTTTATCTTCTTCAGACTTCCAGGATTAGGGCTATGGCAAACCAATCAGTGTAGTGGTTTAGTAAACACGTGCCCTTAACCCCAGCATCACACACTCTAGATTCAGCTACAGTATGAGGCTTTGGGGGGCGCATCTAGACCCAAACCACAACATCATATAAGGGACAAGCATGGACTTTGAAACTATTATGTGAGTATCTGCTCTGTACCTTCCAGACCAGAAACATCGTGCAGGAGAGTTGGGAAGGCACTGGCCCAGACTGAGCCCTCCATCAACTTCCCTTCTTTGGGCAAAACACCTGAATTTGCCCTTGGGGAGTCCCACTGTCCCACGCCATCCACCTGGTTTGGGTCATACTGATCCCACCCCATCCAGCTCCAGAAAACACCAAGTGTCCATAGACCAGCCAATAAGGGTACCTCATTCCCCTTGTCGGGGTGACTGGCTTGAAGATGGGATGTGTACATCCAATGAGACTCACAAATGGAGACTTTGCTAGAACTACTGCAAGAGAGAAGCACTTTCTATGGGAATTGCTGAGCCCAGGAGATGTTAGGCAGGAGCTGTTATTGATAGTGGAGGTTGGGAAATGAACCACTCTGAGGGAAGGCACTGCAAATAAAAGTAGTTCTGAGAAATAAGACAAAGTAAATTGTCAACATCTTTTGAACACCCAGGTCTAGCCATACCTCATGGCGCTTCGGTTTTATGAGTTGGTAAACTGTATCAGGGACAAGGATGGGTTTGCAAATATCATATGAGCATCCCTTCTGTGCCTGATCTAAGGAAGAAATATTCTCATTTCTTTTACTCTAAAGCCAGTATGATTTCAGTATCTGTTGTTCACATCTCAAACAATTGGCCTTAATGTAGACCCCCGATCCACATGATCTGTGGACATTGACTGCCACTGCAGCAGTGAGGGAGCTGGCTTTCAGGATGAAGCCTAAACTGTTGCAAAGGGTTAAACTGGGTCTAGGGTCAAAGACTTGGTTAGCTGGAAATGCCACTTTATTGTATTTGGAGAATCAACCTGGGAAAGAAGCTGATTCCGCCTTGGAGAGGTCTCCTATGGGGCCCTTAAAGCAGCTACTCCTGGTGTATCTGGGGAGCTTTGCTTCTTTCATTCTCAGTGGCTTCAGTGACCATGAGGTGCAGTAAAGTGCACAGAATTCCCAACCAAGCCCATTAGGCCTCGAATCCCACTTTTTTTCAACTCCCACTTTTTGCTAACTCAATGAACACAACAAGTAGGGGCCTAAAGTTGATTATCCCTTTCACTGAGTAACTTCTTAATATTCACTATATTGCAATCCACTGGTACTGTTTGTTGTTCCTATGACCAAATCCAAGAGACAGAACATAGTAGGTAACTACTTTGTTCCTCCTTGTATCCTGAGAATCCAATCCATGGCTCTCAATAAATATTTGTTGAAATAAATGAGTAAATGTAGTTGCTCATAGGACTAACAGATGCTTCAAAAGATAGTGAATGTAGGGCCAGGTATTTAGCTCAGTGGCACCGCACCTGCCTTACAAGCACAAGGTCCTGAGTTCGATCCCCAGTACTTGGGGGAAAAATGTAAAGAACTTGGTATAGAAAAACCACATCTTCTTTTTCCAGTCACCAGTTGATGGGCATTTGAGCTGTTTCCAAGATGAATAAAAAAAAAACTTGATACAGGGTCTACTATATAATAAATTCCCAGAAAGTAGAGATCGTGGGCTTATCTTTTAACAAATGTATCTTTCAATGAAAAACTCAGGTTTTAGGGTCCTGATCTTAGGTGAGGTCCCGAAAGAATGCTCTGTAATATCTCCATTTACCCAATACTCTCAATACTGCACCTCTGTTATAATCCCAGTGGCCACTCTGGTATAAATTAGGCCACAATGAGTATTTTAGAAAGGATCAAGGCAGTTTTAAGACATGAGATATGGAGGAATCAATATCACAGGATAAGGAACCATAATGTAGATGGAGATGCCACTTTATTATAGTTGGAGAAATAGTCTCTGATCATCAGAGAGAAGCTTAGTTGGAGGAATGAACAAAGCTGCCTTCTTTAAGGCATGGTACGCCCCAGGCCAATCAGCAGTACAGTGAGGATGGGTAATTCCAGCCCTTTCCTGGCCTGGGAATGTGTGTGTGAGCCTCCAGCTGGGCTAGGGACTGACTTTGCAGGCCCAGATGAATTCCCAGGGATCCTTCAGCTTGACTTTGGTTTGTGGGCCAGGCCTCTGACAGATTTATTAGTACCTATATTTCAATGCGAGAGCTGATGTGTTGGGAAACACTTTGAGGCTATCTTTTAAAGTCAACTTAATTCCCTCTCAAATGCCTCTTTGTTTTGCCAAAGTGCCAGCCAGAAGACTTCCAGGTAGGCAGGGAGATGAGCTCCAGACAGGGATCAGTGTGGCCTGTCTGCCGGCCACCCAAGTCACTTTGCTGGTGGCTGATGTCATTTCCAGTTAGTGGGCTCCTGGCAGAGTTGCCTGCAGATGCTCTGATGACATCACTCGGGACCTGCCTGTCACCAAGGGAGATAACAAATGGAGCCCAACCCCAAGGTTCTGCTGCCCCAGGAAGTCACAATTCATTTCTCACCCTCACTATGAGCCTGGAGAGTAGACACCCTGTGCTCACACCCTGGCCGAGCCCCAGCAAACCCTCCGCCTTGCTACTTTATTGAAACCACAGAGTAGGATATATGAGGCTTTCTCAAAAGTGCTCAGGGACTGTAATCATAGCAAATGGACAAGCTTGATGGAGCACACACTACTGCTCATCTATTGGGCAACCCTCCACCATTTCCCCTGCACTACTAGAACCCAACCCTGTCACATGTTCATGTTCCTCTGGAAAACTGGCCCATCCTCATCCTCAGGGGTGTATGTCTTCATTAGTCTAAGAATTCATTCATTCATTCATACAACAAGCGCTATTGAGTACCAATTTTGTGTTGGGCATTGTTCTAACCACTAAGGACAAACTCAAAAAATAAATCCAATCTTTGCCTTCCTGAAGCCTTACTTCTGGTTGGGCTGATGAGAAAGAAACACACAAATATATATTATGTAATAAACATGCAATGTCAGGCCAAGAGTTCTAAGAGTATGGTGGAAAAAAAGTTGGATAAAGGGGCAGTTGTTTTTGGTAAGAGGAAATGGGGAGGTAGTATGTGAGCAGAGTCATGAATAAAGGATGGACACCAGCCTTGTGAAAGTCTAAGGGAAAGGCATTCCAGGCAGAGGGAACAGCAGGTGCAAAGCTCCAAGGCAGGAACAATCTGTGTGCTGAACAAGGAACAGCCTGAGGCCAGTGTGGTTAGATGGGTGTCAGCAGGCACTGGTCCAGGGAGGGGTTTGCAGTTTGTTCTCATTGCGGTGGGAGATCCTTGGGGCTCTTCCCTCAGGAAGAGAATTTACCTGATTTATATTTTCAGTGTGGAAAGGAGACTGAAACAGGCCAGAAAGGGAAGCAGATGACCAGCAACATGGAGTACCAGACTGGGGATGCAGTGCTCACTGGTGGGATTTGGAAACTATTTTGTAAGTAAAGGCAAAAGGATTTATTATGAGTTTTTTTATGGAGAGAGAGATAAAAGGCAGTGAAGAATAACTCGGAAGTGTGAAGCTAGCACAACTGAGTAAATAAGAGTGTTGTTAACTGAGGTAAAGAGAAACCGAGGTGGAGCACTTCCCGGTGGGAAAAGACCTAGCACAAAGACTAAGTTGTGCTCTCTTTGAGGTGCCTACTAAATAACCATGTGGGGATGTTAGGTGGATGGTATTTGAAGACAGGAGAGTGGAGGAGGTCAGGAGAGATGTCAGTCCTGTGCCTCCAGCCAGGGAGTGAGCTAGATTTCAGCATGAGGAGCAATTCTGGCCAATGAGACACAGCTAGAGGAGGCCTTGAGGTAAGATGTCCTAATTTCTCATGTGGAATTAAGGTTGGTTGGTTGGTTGGTTGAATGAATAAATGAATCAGTGTTTTCATTCATCTTTGGGTGGTCATTTAAATCCATTAGATACACTGGAATTGAGTTGGGAAACCTGGCTTCTATCCCTGGTTCTTATACTAATTACAACCCTGGACAAGAGCATTCTTCTCTTAGCTTATTTCTCCATCTTCACTATGAAAAAACTGGGCTCAATGATTTCTGTGGGCCCAACTGGTGCCACTCTGTGAAGCTGTAAGAACACCAGCTTTGGAATCAGAAACTCTGAGAGAAGTGTCACTCTCCTCTCCTGGAAATGTCACTCCTAGCACTCCAGAGCTGTGCTGCACTGCAGTTTCCTCATCTCTGAAATGATGATTATGGTCACTCGCGATGTCAGTTTCCATTAAGTCACAAAACAGTTCCTGCTATGTTGTGTTGATGGACATAGTGAAAACCTCTAGAAAAGAAACAGTTGTGAAGAAATCAACCTCTGGGTGCGAACACACACACACACACACACACACACACACAGAGACTAGAGGGAGAGACCAGACTTACTTTGCAGCAGCTGTGTCCTGGATCCTGGTTCTTCTTGAGGTCAGGGTGGTTGTTTAGGGGCTGTTTGGCTGCCTTAGCACCCCATCCTTGGGAGCAAAGAGATGCCTAAGCATCCCAAATTTCACTTGTACTGGTTTACTCATGTGTGTGCCACAGAACTTTGAGATAGATCAGAAACCCTAAGACTATAAAGCTCCCTGCCCAGGCTTGGCAGTGCAGAGTGCTGTCTTGTAGTGCAGACTCTCATGTCCAGTTGACTAAATGTAGCAATTAACTAAAGTGAGAAACAATGGTAGAGCATAAGGCAGCTTTAGAGTTCAGATTTTAAGGTAGTCAAGGTGGGATTTCCTATGCTATTTCATTCCTTTAGAAGTTTTAACAACAATTGTTAATTCTTAAAAATAAACTAAAAGTAAATAAAAGATCTAATGGAAACTTTCCTTTTACTGGTTTAAAACCTTCCTAATCCACATCATATTTCTTTGGTTTGAAATTATATCAGTTCTACAATGTTAGCCTTATCTTATCCATAGGTTGATTAATAGGGAATGGGTAAATAGCTATATTATAACTTAATCAGCACGTCATATTTGAATATTTGACCTTTAAGAACATCACAAGAGGGATTAATAAAAGGGATCATCAGTATCCAAAAGGCTGGGGGCCAGAAAGCTAAAATGTTGAACGTTTGGATAGAGAGCTGATGACTATATGTCTCTGAGACTAAGAACCTCTGAGCTAAGACGGAGTGTCCTCAAAGCACAGATACAGGGAGAGAAGGGAAAGAGACACTGCTGAGAGGGCCTAATGCCATTTCCAGTCAGCTGGCTTTTGGCAAGTATGCTGCAGAAATTCAAACAACCTCATTAGGGACCAGGATGTCAACAACAGGACAGATACAAACAGACATGTGCTCAAGATTCCTGCAAATTTTATAAGTTTGGAATCCCTTATATGTTGAGTTTTCTAAAGGGTGGGAATTTCAGGCTATGGCATGTGGCATCATAAAGAATTCTAAGGAAGGTTTATTTGTATTAGTTGAGGCAGGTTAGCCTTTCCACAATAATAGTGAGCTCTCAAAACTCCCCTCCCTTCCCTTCCTTCCTTTCATTTCACTCCATGATTATCTTCATCCTCCGCTACATCAAATGAGCTCTCATCAAGTGGCATGGAAAGAGGAGGCCAGGGTTCTAGCGGTATCCAGATTTCATGCAACCAGGTATGCATCTCATGGGAAAGAGAAAACATGGGTCTCTGTCACCATGTACAAAACCCCACGGAGAGGACAAGGTGGGCCAGATGTTCACACCTATTACAGTGGTCAGGGACACAAGATACCTGCTAGAGGTGGCAGAAGGCCCTTGTTCTTCTTCCTGTCACATCCTCTCCCAGCCTGGAGTGGTCCCTCTAAGGGGCCCTCAGTGAACATTTATTGGGCTAAGTATATTAGCAGATCACTCAGCACAAACGAGGAAGGAAATAATTAAATACAGAACACTGACGACAAGGGTGATTCACAAACTAACTAGTCAATTGCTGCTCAAAATTTTGTTACATTCAACTGCAGTAATTCTGAGTAAGCCCTGGAGATATTTTATCCAATAAACTTCCTCCAGAGCTAATAACAGAAATTTCTTGCGTGGTGGTTTACAACACAATTTAAAATCCTTTATTTTGCTTCAGTGCAATTCAACAAATAACAGTGAAAGTCTTCCAGGTGTCAGGCACTGCGCTAAATGGTGGCAGTGGCAGTAGCCACACAGTTCCTGCCCTCAGAGGACCCGCAGTGTAGTACTAAGGCAATATGAAATAATCAGAGGGATAATAATAGCTGGTACATTTATACAGAGCATCTGTTATGTGTCAGGCAGTAGACTAAATGCCTAACCCGTACTGACCCAATTCATCTTTACAAGAATCCTTTGAGACAGATATTATTATGAGCCTTGGAGATGGGTGACTTGTGCAGAGTAAGCAAGTGACAGAGCCAGGATCCAAACCCATGTAGTTTGGCTCCTGAGTCTATGTTCTTTGCCATCGTAACTATGCCTCAGCCAACAAGAAAGTTAAAATGGAAAGTAGAGGGGTCAGAGAAGGCAGTCCGATCTTAGAGCAAATTTGCCAGTTTTTAAAACCCAATGTCCTTCCCTCCGGTCTGAGCACAAAGGCTTGGAGCAATGGCTGCACTATAAGCTGCACTCACACATCCCCAGAGGCTTCCAGATCTAATGCACTGGCATCTTCAATCTCCCAGTCATCCTAGCAGAAATAACCCATAGGATCTCTGTTCATCTTGTAAAGAACTTAAAAACAAATAGCCCTCCTGGTAATGGCATTGAAGGAATATTTTTGTTTGTTTAATTTAGGAGTTAAAACAAAATGACCTTAAGAACTGCGAAATAACAATCAGAAGTATATGCTTCTCCTTATGCTTATATGTAGAATTAAAGAATACTGGGATATGCATGTAGGCAAATGCAAAATGGGAGGGGGGTTACCCTACTGGGAAGGAATTGGGGCCTTCAGAGGGTAGATTATTATTCATGCAGCTATAATGATTAACAGTCAAAACTCCACTCTTGCTGTTCCTCATGTCTGGGGAAGAATAGAAGCTTTTGTTTTTTTCTGAAACAAAAAGCCATATCTTTCTTTCCAGGGAATGCATTAGAATGAGGGGTTTCTCCAAACCTGGAAAAAAGCCAGGGTATTTTACAGTCAAGGTCCCACTCACCCTGCCTCGGTCTTTGCAGGGGAAGGCCTGGGCTGAGTGCTCAGCTGAGAGGGAGGAAGGGGCTGACTGCACCTGGCAGCAGGTGGGGATAGGTGGCCAGAGAAAGGCTACAGGCAATGCGGGATAGCAGAACACTGTTAATGTTTACTGAGGACTGACTGTGGCCAGACGTGAGTCTACAAACTTCAGGCTCAGCAGCTCATTTAATTAGGTTGATATAATCAGCATCCCCATTTTGCAAGTAAGGGACATGTAACCATATTTCTAGAAAGTAGGGGAGCAAGAGGTCAAGCCCTGGCAAAAATGCTTCCACAAAAAAACCATCCTGAGACCACCACTCGATTTAAGCTATGAGACTTCTTCAGGGTCCTCCATAGAGCCTCTCTTTTACGCTCCCGGTTGGCCCCAAACTTGATGTTCTCCGGTGATTTGAGGTTTCCAACAGCTTCCTTACCAACTGTCAACTTAATTTCAGCCCCAGAGCTTCTTCCCTCCCTGGGGAACAGAGGGGTGGGGCCCCAAGGAGAGAGATAGAGGAGAGCTAATTACTTTTGAAGAAGGCAGACAGTGCTACAGCCAGCTTCTCACTCAAGTGATGAAGAAGCTATTGTTGGGGTATCCTGGCACTAGAGAGGAAGGGAAAGATTTCCCTTAATCATTCCTCATTTTTTATTTAGGCTTCACACTTTTCCTGGGGCCTCCGGGCAGCCTTCCAGGGCCTGTACCCATGACTGACTCTGAGTTCCAAGAGAGAAGCGATCTGTCACTCCCAGGCCTGGGGAAGGGGCGGTGGAGGCCTGGTCGGCAGCACTTGGCTGGGCCCCCTGACATTGTACACACTAATGCAATGTGAAGCAGCACGTCTAAATAGCCTGTCCGACTTTTTTGATGTTCTTAAACCCACAGATGGGATTCATTTCCACACTGTTCGCAAAACGTAAACGATACAAGGACATTAAAGAGCATTAAACTACTTGATGACATTTTGGTCACATTAATGAAAAATGGCATTTTTTTAAACTACCAGAAAGAAGGAGAAAGAGTGTGGGAGCAGAGAGGAGAGGGATGAAGAAGAGACAAAAACCAGGAGACAGAAGGAAGAGTAGGAGAGGGAATCTACCAGCAATGTAGAAAAAATACTGCAACTTCTGCTCTTGTCAACTTCACTGGGGCTCCATGCAGCACAACAGAAAGGGGGAAAGACATTTCAGTGGCTGGACAGGCCTGAACCACACACCTACACCTATATAGTGAGCAGCACAGACACCAACACACCGTTCACTGGACAGAAGTGTCAACCTCAGGGCCGGGGATTTAGCTCAGTGGCACCATTGCCTGCCTTGCAAGTGCAAGGTCCTGAGTTTGATCCCTGGTACTGCAAAAAACCCCAAAAAACAGAAGTGTCAACCTCACCACCTCCAAGAAGCCTTCTGTGATGGTCTCCCCAGACTACATTAAACAGCTAGCATGCCGCATACGTGGAGAACGTGCTTAAGAGTCCATTATGGTGGGAAGCATTTCATTCTCAAAAAAAGTTTTTTCTCTTCTTCCTGTTATTGGTAGTTCTGAATGTTAGATATTTTTTTTCCATGGGGTCAAAAGGTACCTAAGTACATGATTGCGAGTGGAAAATAGGGGACAGAAATCAGGTATTGGCAGTTTTTTCATTTTCATTTGTGTGTGAATTTTTAGTATTAATGCGGGGATGTAAAGCATTAATGCAAGTCAAAATGTTTCAGTGAACAAGTTTCAGCAGTTCAACTTTATAACAATTATAAATAAACCTGTTAAATTTTTCTGGACAATGCCAGCATTTGGATTTTTTTAAAACAAGTAAATTTCTTATTGACGGCAACTAAATGGTGTTTGTAGCATTTTTATCATACAGTAGATTCCATCTAGTCATTATACTTTTCTGAGTTGTCTTAAACATGCTAGTACATGTTTTTAATGTTGTCTGTCTTTCTGTGCTGTTCCTATTTCTGTGCTATTAAAATACATTAAACTGTAAAAAAAAAAAAAAAAAAAAATCACTTTTCCAGACCCCAACCTAGGAATAGCCCACATCATCTTGTCATCTAATCACTAGCTGACTTTTCTGAATCCTCCCTAGATTGTAGGCTTCTTGAGGGTATAAACTGGGATTGGGAATCTGGACTCCTGTATTGGTTTTATGACCTGGTACATAGTTAATTAACCTCTGTGGGCCTCACTTATGCCACCTGTAAAATGGAGTAAGAAGAAAACCCAGCTCCGAGAGTTGTAATGATGGCCAAATGAGGTAATGAATGGAAACCACAGTGCTCCGTGCCTGGTGCACACACACTCGACATCTGTTAAAGATCAGCATCAGCCTCTCATGCCCAGCACCCCAAGAACTTGGCACAAGAAGGTACTCCATATATACTGCTAAATAAATGAATCTCAAAAGACTCCTTAGGGAAAAAGTAATCTACTAAGGGGCTAAGGAATTGGACTTGGAGCCATAGAAAGTAAAAATGGGTGACAGAGACATGTGAGAACTTAGCAAGTCCTGGGCACCTTGTTTTAAAATTTAAAAATGCTAGTACTGCGGTCCCTCTCAGGAGTGCTTGAGGAGGTATCCTGTTCAGTCCTCCAACCAGCCCTGGCTGGCAAGTGGCACTGAGCAGCTCTCCACCCCCACCCCCACCCCCCCCCCCACCCCAGCAATCCCTCCTTCCCCTCCCCCACAGCCTTGGCAGGGCCTCCTTCTTCCAGCCCTGGTGGTTACATTAATTGCTAATGACAATGGCAACCTTCACTCTGTGTGGTTTCCTGCCCAGATTCTGGATCCTTTACAAGGCTCCCTTTTCTTTTTCTCCCAGATAGGAAATGCAACCCGAGATGTGTGAAGAAAAAACAGTGTGCTTATTGTCATAGCCTCCGCTCCTCCCCGGGCTCCTGGGCTGGCTGCGTGTGCTCTGGGGTGTCTGCCCCGCCACAGGGAAGAATAAACCCAGACTCAAATCATAGGAAATTCATCAAATGTGCTTCTCAGAGCTCTGTCTTTCAAGGTCTGTTTCCCTGCCATATGATCTCTATAAACCAAATCACTGCTAGCCAGGGCACAGGACCAAAGGCGCCGGAGGCTCATGGATAATGAATGCCAAATGCATGTGACAATAGACTGATCAGAGAGCCGAATGGAAATTTCTGAGTCGTGCTTTTATATGTGCATATATGTATGCATACCTACCTATGTGCCTGTATGTGCACACACACGCACGCACACACACGCAGCATGCATACACACACACAGGTCAAACACACAATACATCGTAATGTATTAGGGCCAATTGTGGTCCTTACTGCCAGACCCAGATAACTCACTTCTCAATTACTCTGTTAAATTATCAAGACAAAAAAGCCTGTGGTTCAAAAGGATAAAGTGAAAGAGAGAGAGAAAAAAATCAGATCTCAGTTTAGCTGGGGACAATCGACATAGAAGAATCACGGATATGACTTAGAAATCCAAGATACCTTGAGCCTGGGGATTAACACAGGAGCCGGGCCACGAGGGGATCCCAACTGAAAAAAAAAAAGAAAAACAGAGTACATTCTTGGGTCCTAAAGGTAAATGGAAGAAACTGACTGAAATTGAATGAATTATTACACGATCTTTCCCAGTAATGGTTTTGACTCCTCCTAGGTCTGACCAACCCCTTCACTCACTAACTGGTTACCAGTATGGCCAAGGAAAAGAACACAGGATAGAAACTAACAGGCCACCAGCTGGTGGCAAAAAAGTAATTAATGTTATAGCCTTTTAGATTCTAGAAAATATTACACTTAAAACTGCAAGTCAACTGAGCGGCTGTCGGCAACCGATAAATGCTTCTATATTCACAGGCATCAGCAGTCTTCTCATTACAAAAAAAGTAATAATACATACATATTAATGGATCACATTTTGTCCTTTGGGGAGTATAATTTTTAAAAGGGCCAAGACAGCAATAATAGTTCCTTTAAAAAATTCTAAATGCTGTAATTGTTTTCTCTGAATTATGGTGCTAGGATTTAATTAGTGATGAATGTTCAGCATGGGGTTTGGACATTTTTGATGAATTCAGCCAAACAGAAAAGTAGTCTTGTCCTCATGGCCCCTCCCAGTCTCCCACCCCCTTCTCCTCCTGAGGACCCTGCCCTGAAATGTGTGTGTGTGTGTGTGTGTGTGTGTGTGCAGGAGGATGTGTCCATGAAGGAATTCCATTTTCTGCAGTTTGGCCATAGCTAAGGAGATTGCTTTCACCACAGTTCAACAAGGAACATGAAACATGGTCAGTGAGGTCATGCAATTCAGCACAAGTTTTGAGGTTTTCTGGTTATAAGGAAGAAAAAAAGTAAAGTGCAAATGATAGAAAGGTTCTTATCTTTAGGAAGAAGTTGCTCAGGTCTTAGGCCTGGGTTCTGGCTTGAACAGCTCCTGGGAAAGAGGGCTAAAGGTATTCATTCATTCATTCATTCATTTTTCATTCATTCAACGAATACCATTAAGCAAACCTACTGGGTCCAGACTGAGCTGGGCACTACACACACAACCCTGGCAATGGAGTCCTTGCCTGGGGATAAATACAACTGGTTTGTTCTTCTCCAAGCCACTTCTTTGTAAAAGCAGCTGGAGAGAAGCCCAGACCAGCGGCCATCCACACAGGCAGAATCAACGTGGCCCACACAGCGGGGCCCCTGGGGGCCGTGCCCACCCCTCTGTCCACCTTCAGGACTCCTTTCATTTGAGACCTGGAGGCTGTCCTGGGTTCCCAGTATCCTCTATTAACATGCAAATACTCCTGGGAAAGGTCTCACCTTGAGACCCCATCAGCTAACCTCTGGCTCACCAGTTACTTCTTAGCAAGGATTAGCAGAAATAGAACACCAACAGGCTTGGGGGTGCGGGCTGCAGGGTGGTTAGGGTTTGGGCGGAAGGGGGAGACCTCTTCCTACTGCGGAGGTTTTCATGAACCAGTCAGTTTGATTTAATTTGATAACAAATCAATGTTTTCCGTCCGATAAAGGCTGATTTTCTTAAACTGTACAGTAAAATAAAATATCTCTTGTATATTTTTTAAGTGTTACATTTAAATTAGTTCACAAATTGAACATCATCCTGGATTTCACCAGGTATATGTTCCAGATACAGCACAAGATTACATGATCTTCACCCCTGCCCTGATTATGCTACAAGTATCCCATTTCCCAATTCTGCCCAAGTAATAAAAATGCTGCCTCCCACAGCTGCAGACCATGAGGGTCAATGAGAGTTGTGTTTGCTCTCTGTAGTGGCCTCTTGTTTCTCTCCATCCTCTCCCTCTTCCACCTCATTCTCCTTGTCTCCCATCTCCTCTAGGTATAGCACTGCCTCTTCCTCACTCCCCTCCATTCAGCCTTCTCTATAATGCTGCTGAGGACCTTTGGTCCAACTGCCGGGAAATGATCATCCTTCCTCTCAATGAAGCTCTTCAAATGCCATTCTGGAGAAGGTCCTGCTAAAGAGCGTAAGATCCAGCATCAGTCATAACTGGGTTCAGATCCTGGTTCTGCCACTTCTAGATATCAAAAGCAGGTGACATGTTTGTTCTCCTATCATCAGTTTCCTCATTTTCTGTCTTTTAGAGGAACAGGCGAAATTACAGTAAGCATTCAATGTTTTTCTTGCGGCTGTCATAACACAGCACTATTCTTTTCCTAAAATGAAGTTCCAAAGAATGTTCAGATAGATAGTTTAAAAAATTAAAGCGCTATAATCTACAGATGCAGTAGGTATATGCCTCCAAAGCTACTCTCTTGAGAAAAGTTACTTAGTTCATCACTGTTGTCATTAAACATAATTGTTACTCTCTCTCTCCTTTATCTCACAATGAATATTTATTGTACCCTTACTGTGTGCCAGGCACTGAGCTAAGTACTTGAAACACTGAGAGGGACAAGGTTGATCCTTGACTTTTAGGAACTCATGAATACTGAGTAAAAACAGAACAAGCAATGACAGGTGTGCATAAAATGTTATGAGAAACTATCAGTGAAGAACAAATTGTCTGGGAGTAGTTGGTAAAGTCACCCAGAGAGACTTCTGAGCTGACAATTAAAGGAGGATGTATTGGAATTTACTGGGACTGTCCTTTGTGCCACCGACTCTCACTTCAGACATTTAGCTTAATTTTAATTTTTAACAATTATCACAAATAACTGTGGTGCTCATCCTTTGAACAAATGCCTTCACACATTTGTCCAAGTGTTCTCTCAAGATGAATTTCTAGAAGAGGAATTACTGGGACAAATATTTAAGATCTTTGATGTATTTTGCTACATTGTGTTCCATCATGTGCAAATTTACACTTCCACCGACAGTTTATGAAGGTGCCCTGACATTTTGATATTTTTATGTTGCTATGGTTCTTTTTTATCTTACTGATTTATAAGAGTTCTTTATATATTAAGGCTATATGCCCTTTGTCTTTCATACATTCTATGGTATATTTGCCTTAAAATATATTTAATATTTATAGAGGGAAGCCTATAAATTTTATGATTTTGCTGTTGATGCCATATTTAGGAAAACCTTCTCTAATCATGATCATAAATTTCCTTTTGAATACTTTGTGTCCTCCATTTTTATATTTTACTTTTAAATCTATCCAGAATTTAATGTGGTATATGGGAAATGCCTACATATTTCAAGTAGGAAGCAATCCAAATTAACACATTTCCAGGCAATAGTTTTTGTTCAACCCTTCATATATGACATACTTTTATTATATATCAAATAATAGTATTGAGAAGTTTCTGTTATTTTCCATAGATCTACATTTGTCTATTTTCATTCACAGAATCATGCTAGCTTAATCATTACTGCTCTGTGGTATATTTGATGTCTGCCAGTACAGGTCTCCTCATCAATTTTACTTTTCAAAGATTGTAATATAGACTTTTGTCTTTTAATTCCAGAAATGAGGGTATGAGGTAGAGGATGATTTAAAAGTATAGTAGTCATATGCATGGCAAGGTACACTGTAGTAGAAAAAAATCTGCCTCACATTCTATAGCTGTACTCAGTTCATTCCTGTACTGAATGCTGTTATTCTGGTGCTTAGAGTCTGGCATTCCCAATCTGTCACTAAACCTACTCTATTCTGCTTGCCAAGGACCTTGGCAAGAGGTTTGGTTCATTCTGTACACATGAAAAGCCAATATAGCATCATAGTTAAGACTGCAAGACACAGCTGAGAGACTTTGATCAAGCTATTCTACCTCTCTGAGCTTCAGTGTGCATCTTTGCAATAAGAGTGTGCATCTTTGCAATACACTATTGACATATGAGCTACTGCATACTGGATCAAAAACATTGACTAGCATCATTATGTTCCAATGGTCTTGAGTTAAATAGAATTTCAGAAGCCCATTTGCAAATGTTTCTAGGGATGAGAAGTTGTCATTATTTTTTTACTTTTCACAGTGTCCAGAGAGGTGGCTGCTTAAAGCAGATTGTGCCAGACCAAGGCCCTGTGATGTCACACGAGGACGCTGAGAGAACCAGTTCATCTGACCCTATGACAGATTCTTCTTAGCACCCTGCCGGTGGCCTTTGTCCATCCTGTGGGCTTAGAGCTGAGATGCCATCCCTCCTCAGCTCTCCTCCCTCTCTGCTCAGAGCAGATCTTTCTGCCAACTGGAGCCTGAGTTTGGGGGGAGCCTGAGCTCTGGAGCCTGACTGCCCTGGATTAGGACCCCAGCTCTGCCACAAACTTCATCAGTCTCAATCCCTTCTATACTGCTTTCTTGAAAGAATGGGGATGTTAACGCTTTCCCTGCCAGCCTTCCATGGAGATTAGGTGAGAATAATACACATAAAAACATTTATAGAGTGTAAAACCTAGAGTAGGTGCTCAATAAATGTTAGCATATCCATGAAGAATGTTTGATGCTAAGTAACAGAAAACCAAATTCAAACTGCCTTAAACAATGTAAGTTTTATATAAATGGAGTTCCACAGCAAAAGCTGGACCTCAGGGAAGTTTGATTCAGCAGTCTAACCATGTTGTCAAAAATGTGTTTTCTTGTTTGTTTCTTTGTCCATTTGTTCCTCTATCTTCACATTCCCGATCATGTGCTCAGCTTAACCCTAATGCTCTCTCCCTCTCACAGCCACAACAGGTCTGCAAACATCCAGGGACCAGAACACCACACACCCTAGCACATTTCTCTTCTCAGTAACTCAGTGGCTGGAATCAGGCCACCGGTCCATTCCTGAGCCAGTAACCAGGCTCTGTTCACACTAAGTGCTCCCAACCTGGTGTAAAATCACCTTTGTGCCAGTGTGAAGCAGTTTAGAGGGAGAAGGGTGAAATTAAGCCAAGAGTCCAGTGATTCCCAGAAAAGGATCACGGGCAGGAGCATGGGAACCAGCATTCTCACACCTCATTTTCCTGCTCCCCAGAAGGATGGAGCTGGGAGGGTAGACAAGTGCCATCAAAACAGGAGGGCTCTAAGCATTGATGGATTCTGGGTCTGTGAAGAAAAGAAAGCCCATCCTACTGTGTAGCGACCAAAAGCATTTTTCCTTAACAGTAACAAGCACAATAGTAATAATGATAATGTACAGAGTTTAAAAAGCATTCAAAGTATCTTTTTAGAGGGAACAAAAATACCTTTGTCCCAAACCACTTGAGAAGCATTGTTTGGGTCTGCGCTGAAGGCTGGGAGGGAGTCAGAGGCCCAATTGTTTTCCCCCCTCTGTTGTCAACTCCTTCTGTCCCTGGGACTCTTCTCTTCATGCTACTCCCCTTTTCACTCTTTCTCCTCCAGCTTTCTTTTCTTCATCTATGTAGATTGTATTAGCCTCAGGTACCTGGGAATAAATCTGAGCGGGGAGGGATAGAGGGGCCACACAGTGGGCCCAAGGCCGGATGGAGTGACCGCGTGAATTCCTAGCCTAGCACTTCTGCTGCAGAAAACTTGGTCTCCCTGGAAGGTTGAATGGCCCAAGTGAGCCCTTCACGCCTCAGGGTTGCTAAGCGACCAACACTTCAAGTTTGGAAATCTTTATCCACACCGGATATATTATCCTGGCAAATTGGACTTTCAGATCTGGCAGCAATGGAAAGAGTAACTTTTTTTAAAAATAGAGACAATTTAGATGATTTCAAAGACATCTGGTCTCTTTTTTGCAGCGATGTCTGACTCTCCTTTTTCACTAAGCACATTGGATCCAAGCACTTCACATGTACAAATCACAAGGTCCCTGAGGAAAGACGTGTTTCATTCGCAAAAAGCCAACTCACAGAAAGTGCTGCCAGCTGAAAAGACCTAGAACTGCCCAGGGCAACAGTGTCGGGCCTATCTTCTTGCTTCTTCCTTCTATTGACCCCTTTTAAGCTGGCTTCCTCCAAATTCTCCTTCCTCCTCTCTCTGATTCTCTATTGCCAACTCCCCTTCGTGCCCTGTCTCACTCTCTCTTTTCTTCTCTTTTCCTCCTCCTACCTTTGTCTCTGAAAGCTTCCATTCCATGGTCTCTCTTCCTCACTATCCTTTCTTGCCCCAAGCTAAGAAAACACAAGGACAGGAAACAACACAATAGCCAGGATTCTTGATTGCCCTGCCCGTCACCTCGCTGGGTTTGGGGATCTTCATTCCTTTGCTCCTAAATCATGGCTGGGGTAATCTCAATGCACAATTCCTTCCCTGATATCCTTTTAAAAAATGTCAAGACAAAACCAAACACCAAATACCTCCTCCACCTGCTTGCTAATATCTAGAATTCCTCCAACAGAGAATACTGCATTCCACAACTACAGACCAAGTTTTAAACATAAATAATAAACAATTCCCAGCTGGGCAGCTCTTCACAAATCTTCACAGTTTTCCAAACACATCCAGCTGTTTCCCACCAATTCCCTCATTTGACCCTTGCAATAACCAGGAGACAGAAACATTATTATTACTACATCTCCACTTCAAAATGCGGAAACAGAAGCTCCAAGATAGGAAGGTTGGCCAACCCACGTCCACCTGACTCGAGGGCCTGTGTTCTTCCCCACCCTATCTGTCTTCTCTAAGAGGGAGCTGTAATGGCCTGACCAGATGGAATACCTTCCCTAACATCTTCAGAGCCCAGATCCCTCTCTGAAATCCTTGATTTTTAAGCTTTGCTGTTGAAACCTGTCAGTGGGGTATGCTGCCACCAGAGGGCCGATGATACTCCGGTTTTACAGTGAGCTCTAGGGTTTTACCATAACTAAAAATGAGTCAAGTGTTTTTTCTATATTTTATCTTTTTATAATCAAAATTATAGTTCACTAAAAAATAGCTAAGCACAGCAGCATTTCACATCTATACAGACGATGCTACGAAGGGAAGAAGATATATATTTAGAGGAATAAATATACAGGTTGACTGTATGCCTATTAAACTGTTCATTGACTATTACCAGGCACAACTCAGTCTAATTCTACCCACAAAGTAACAGCCTACTTCAAGTTCTGAGTTGTTCACAAAGGCACCCTAAAGTTACTGCCTTCTCTTTGTGCCACTCAACTCCCTGAGCACCAGCCCAACTGGAGAAGGCAGAATGGTTCTTAACTTCAGGGGCCATCTGAATCACCAGAAGCCTTGGTGAAACAGATTTCCCCGTTCTCAGGTCCTGAGCTTCTGATCCACTAGGTCTGAATGGGGCCTGATAATTTTCATTCCTGACAAATTCCAAGGAAAGGCTGATGCCGCTGCTGATCTGGGGACATTTTAAAAAACACTGAGGTAAGGGCCGGGGATTTAGCTCAGTGGTGCCTTCGCCTGCCACGCAAGCACAAGGTTCCAAAACAAAACAACAAACAAACAAACACAATGAGGTGAGGCAAGAACCTTATCTGGCACCCGTGATGGCCCCCTTTGCCCTCACCTATCACCAACCCTGGGGGAGAGGGGGTTGAATTCCATGGCCTCCCAACCAGAGCCTGGGGTCCCACTGTGAGTGATCAGCCAACAGCCCCACATATGTGTCTGGCCCCAAATTACCTTTGAGTCACTTTCACTACTGTATATTTCTACTGCTCAGGATCACCTTCTGTCCAGACCTGCTATGATCAGTGCCTATCAGAACTATGTATATCATTAATTATGACAGAAAATACTAGCACTTATTAAAGCTGCCAGTACTGCAGTAATGCTCATAATAATTCTTTAAGAATAGTTCTATTACTAATCCCCTTTCACAGATGTGCAGAGAATCAAGATTACAAAACCAGGGCTGGGGATTTAGCTCAGTGGTTCCGCCATCTGTCTCGAAAGAGGAAGGACCCAAGTTCGATCTCTGGTACCAAAAAAAAAAAAAAAAATACAAAGCCAGTATCTTGCAATGCCTGGACTAAATACAGCACTAGCTTGTCTGTTTCCAGAATATTCACTCTCGGCCATTGTAGAAAATGACTCTCAGTTTTCGGCATGGATATGGAAAGTTGGTTTCCTGTCTCCTCAAGTCAGTTTCTCCAGGATCCTGCAGCTTTTAGTCCTGGCCTTTCCCCCACTGGACTATGTCATGGCCACAGTCATCAGAATGCCCCTTGTGACCCTCTCTCCCCTCTCTAAATCTTCCATTTTGCTCCCCCACAATGGATGGAGGATGAAACATGATGAAAGGTCTCCAGGCTCTTCCAAAGTCTTAGGCACAAAGATGGGTTCTACCACATCCCTCAGTGGTGCTTTCAAGGAAGGGAAAGGAAATCAGACACCCTATAATGAGCTTCAACACATGTAATGGTGATATGGGGAACAGCATCATAAAAATTCCTTTCAGTTAAGGAAGGACTACATAAACATATTATAAGAGAAAAATAGATGGTGATAGGAAGTGGAAGGAAGGAAGAAAGAAGAAAGGAGGAAAGAAAGAAGAGAAAAGGAAAGAAAGAATCAATCTAGGAGAACAAATAGCAAAAGAACAGAAAGTTATTTCTCACCGTTCTTTCGTGCTGTATAACATCTTAATAAGAATATAAATTCAGGAATGTAAGAGCTCAAAGACAAGATAATGGGATTAAAAACAAAAAAGGAGATTGAGGATCTAAAGGAACAAATTGAGGACCCAAACCACATCATTACAGACCTAATACAAAAATTGAGAGAGCAAGGAACAGGCATATTTCTCTGAAAATAAATTATTTACATGGATGAGATTTTGAGATAATCACAGTAAATGCAGATTAAAACAAAGACATGAGAGCAAGTACAGAGAAGCTAATAGATTTTTAAAGCACCTAATAAATAAAAGATAAGCATCCAACTCCAAAGGTAAAATTTTTAGATTATCTAAATAAAGAAAAAAATTAAGTATGCAAACTAAAAGGCATACCATGTTCCAGCAAAATTTAAAATTGCTCAAGTAGATACAGTATACGGGTTAAATAATGACATTTCAAACATTCAGACAGTTGAGAATAGCACATGACTACCAGGGGTTAAAATTAGGTGCATCTCAGCCTTCTCCAGGCAACATTGCCAAAAAAACCAACATGCACAATGCTCAACAAAAAAGAAAATACACCCCAGGATATTACAGCCACACAAGAACGCTGTTATATAAAAAAGCAACAGACTTTCTCAAACAGGCAAAACCCAGCCGTATAGAACCCAGGAGACCTTCTCGAATAAAGCTATGTGACAATGACATCCAGCCAATTACAAAATAAAAAGAGTTTAGGAATTAAAACACCATGAAAAAGCACTAGTAGGAAGCGATGAATCTATTCAATATCTACACTAACCCTGAGCAACGCTCTCCATGAAGCCCACCCTCTTCTATGCTCTATGGCAAACGCATCCAACTCCACTCTAGTCAGTGTTCTCAATCTCCTTGACCCTGGTTGACTTCTGACTTTTAGTCTATAGCACATTACTGCCCATTTTACTCTGTGTGGTTCATGATCGGCTCCCCAACCCCATCCAACAGACAAGAGGAGCAGGGATTAAATAGTTGCGTGAAATATGGGAGCTATTCTAGTTACAAGGCAGAAAGAGGGAGTCAGAACAATGTGAAAATAGTAAGATAACTAACAAAACTCAAAATTCGTGCCAAGGGACCTGGAAGAAATCTGAAGAGTGCTAATCTCAGTATCTTTCCAGCCCAAACCCAGTTGACAAACAGCTGGATGCAGACAATGGCTCCACCCCTCAAGGCCCAAGAGGGCTGGGTTTTCTCCCCTCCTCTGCCATCCCTTTGTTACATGACCCTGGAGAATGCACTTGATGTTCCTGAGACTCATTTTTCCAATCAGTAAAATTCTTTCATTTTACTAGTAAAAGGTTTCCAAAGTTCTCAGATCAGTACTTCTGTGATTTAGTTAGAGAATGAGGTTCTCTATGTAGAGTCTGGATGTGTTTTTTTTTGGGGGGGGAGTGCTTTTTGAGAAGGTGAATGGCAGCCAGTGAACAATGTAGCTTAAAAAAAAATGTTTAAAAGGACTGTCAGCCTTTTTGTTTGTTTGTTTTTGGTGGTACAAGTGATGATTAAACTCAGGAGTACCAAACTATATCTCCAGTCTTTGTATTTTCTTATTTTGAGAAGAGGTCTTGCTAAATTACCCATGCTGGTCTTGAACTTGTGATCTCCTGCCTCAGCCTCTTGAGTAACTAGAATTACAGACATGGGCCACCTCACCTGGCATGACTTTCACTTCTTGATGTTTCACATAATCACATTGATTAAATTTAAGTATTTTTCATGAAATACTATCATACAGTAAAGAAGCATTTATTCAATAATTTCTGTGGTGTAATTAGACATTTTCTTCTATTTAATTCCAATAAAATTAAAAGTAATACTTCATATTTTAAAATAATATTTAGCATTATGATCTCATTTTTATTAAAGTGATTTATCTATTTTTTCTCTCTAGGTACATGAATATGAAAATAACAGTAGTGATATTTATTTCCAACAACTATTATTTCTGAGGTATAGTATTTAGGGTTATTTTACTACTTTGATCTTTAAACTTTTCTCTATACATTAAATATTTTTAATTAGCACATGCCTTTTTCTCAAATACAATGAAATGGTTTGCCTTTGTTTAAATAAAGATGAAATAATTGATGGATGGATGGATGGATGGATGGATGGGTTAGAGAGGAAGGAAGGAATGGAGGGAGGGAGGGAGGGAGGACTAGAAGCACATATGTCAAAATCTGGGTGTAGATATGGACATCCAGCATTCGTGGTGGGTATAGTACAACAGGAGTCTTCACCTTCAGTAACTTGCATCTTTTCTGTTATCATAACTACCTCTTGGGACTGCCAGAGGGAAGGAAGGAAACCAGTGCTGACCAGGCACCCACTGGGTGCTTTTCCATAAACTTTTGGTTAAACTCATGGGACAGGAATAACCTCCCTTGTTTAAAGACAAATTCAAAGTTTGGAGAGGTTGTGATTTGCCTGATTGCATATAGGAGATAATGATAGGAACAGTGATGACCGTATTGAGTCTTTACGGATGCTAGGTATTTCTATGAAGAAGATGAGAAATCAAGGACACAGCACCTATCCAAATTTGAAGGCCTGGAAGTTCACTGTGGAGTTGCTGGTGCAAGTCTGTATTAAAAGACTAAAGAAATGAGACACATCCAAGAGCAATGGTGAAGACCGGAGCTCTTCGAAAACTGAGCTGCTTCCCTCTTTCCTCTGTTACCCTAGCCACACTGCAAGCTTATTGGGCGGTGCCATCCAGATTAGGGGTGCGTCTTCACCCCTTAGTTTGCACGCCTACATGTCACCCACAGACACTCATAGACACACTAATCATATAGGTGTTTTTAATCCATTCAAATTGACATATCAAGATTAAACATCACACTGGCCTCCAATTTGGGATCCTCCTGCCTTAGCCTCCCAAGGAGCTGGGATCATAGGTGTGCATGACCACTCCCAGTCAGCAATTCTGATTTGTTTTAAAAACACAATCCCAGGAGATGAATTTTATTGTCAAATGTAACAGTTAATAAGTGGCAGTGCCAGGACTGAACCTCAGATCTGTCTCACACCCAAGCCCATGTATTTGCTCTATACTCTGCTCTTACCAGACTTGAAGAGTGGCTTGTGGTGGCCACCCATGGAACCCCACCCAACTGAATGCAAGTCAGATTCTCAGGTGCGGAGTGTTCAGAGTTCAAGGAGGGTCAGGCTCCCTCTGGGAGCTCTGCCACCCGCCACAATCACAAACCCCAAACCCCTCATGCTGGGTGTCCCTGCCGAGGTGAACAGGCAGTAGGGAAGCTCCAGTGTTTCCCAAAACAGCTCCAGGGCCAGTCAGCTGGGAGCTCAGGTCCCATTTCAGCAATTATTTACTGGGTGGCTCTGACACACCTGTAATCCCAGCATGCTAGGAGGCCGAGGCAGGTGAAGCACAAGACTGAGCGAAGGCTGGGCAGTTTAGTGACTCACTGAGACCCTTTCTCAAAATAAAAACTGTAAAAAGGGCTGGGATGTAGCTCAGTGCCAAGGCCCTGGGTTCAATCCCCACCCCCCCCACACACACACAAAAAGAAACTTCCAGCCTAGAAAGACGCCAGAATAACAGTCACCAGCGGAACACAGAGGTTGGCTTTGTCCAGTGGGTGTCACAAAATCGGGATTTCCATCCCTCTGCCACCCACCTCAGAGGTAGTCCTGGGGAAGCCACTTGATGTCTCTAAGACTCTTTTTCCTCATCAGTAAAATGAAAGGGTTTATCATCGAAGAATTTCTAAAGTTCCCAGGTTGGTGGTACATGCCTATAATCCCAGCTCTCTGGGAGGCTGAAGCAGGAGAATCTCAAATTTAGGCTCAGCCTGGGCAATTTAGCAAAATCCTATCTCAAAATAAAAATGGCTGGGGATGCCACTCAGTGTAAAGATCCTAGGTTCAAACCCCAGTACCATAAAACACAAAATAAAACAACAAACACCTCGATTTAGTCCAAGTCTATTAGATTTCTTGTGCCACCTGGGTGGTTGGGGCTGGGTTCTCTCTGAGAAGTTAAACAGCAGCCAGGGAGCCAAGCCAGCAAGGAACAAGAAAACTGGCACTACCCTCAACCAAAAAGGACTTCAAGTTAATAAGCCTTGGAGGCCACTGGAAGGGGTCTCCGTAGCAGACCCTTTCTTGCCTCCTGCAGGTGAGTCTTGGCAGCCTGTCTTCAGGCCTGGACGGACCACAGACCTTTATAAGATTATCTGCTAATCATAGCCTGGATATGAGCCCCTGAGAGGTGTCGCTGAAGAATGAGATGTTTTTTTATGACGCAGTAAAAGAGAGGAAATCGCCTTGGCCTCTGGCCCCATCCTGTGCTCAGTAAGTCACTGGGCAACCCGAGCCCAGCCTCCTGCTGGCAAGGCTCTGAGAGTTTCCACCAGGATGGCTGTCACCACATGACAGGGCTGCAAGGAGGGGCTGGAGCAGGGAAAGGAGGGACAGACCCTCTCTCCAGACATGAGGAAGAGGCCAGGCATTGCTGAAACTATACACACTGAACATTTAGAAGAGCCCAGGGCACCCACATTACATTAGCCGTGTTAGATGCCTGCAAACACAGTCAATCACTAACCTGATTTGGGGAAGGAATTGCTCTTTAAATACTAGGATTTCTCTGAAAAGTCAGCCATGCCCCCAAACCACTGCTTTTCCCACTGACTGCTTCCACTCACTGTCAGGATACCTAGTGATAGTTTTCACCCCAAGGTAAAATAGGGGTTCCTTAACCAGCTATGTGCTAGGAACTGTCTTGGGCATGGTAGCACTTGTAAGAGTGAACTCGATGAGTCAACCTTGACTGTGTGTATGAACTTATCAATTCTTGCACCGATGAAGACTCAATCAAATGGGAAAGAAAGTTGATATTAACACCCCCATTTTACTGATGAGCGCTCTGCATTCCAGAGATGTTAAATAACCTGCCCAAGGTCACACAGTTGGTAAACTGCAGAGTCAAAAATCAACCCCAGGCTGGTTTGGGATTTTAACCACCTCACATCTGCTTCTCCCAACCTATTACTGTAAATATAGGTCTCTGGGTCTTCCCCCTTTCAAGAATCAGCCTTAATCTTAAGACACATAGGGAAAGCCATTCTCCCTTCCCATCTAAGGGATTAGAAAGTAATTTTTTCCCCCTTTACTTCCCCCTCTTGCAGGTTCCTTCCCAGAGGAATAGAGGTTGGGACAGGTAAGAGGGTGAGGTGATGGGAACGTGGACTTCTGCTGGTCCGTCCCTCTGTCATAGATGGATGATGTAGTGGGTGGCTTCTCTCCAAGGGCTGTTGAGCTTCTATGGTGCTCTGCTCCTCCATGCAGGCAACTCAGTGGGCAGATCCTGAAGACCCCATCCTCTCCTCAGCCAGATCTCGTGTAGACTAGAAAGGTGGATCAGGATTTCAGTTCCGGTACCACATGCCAGCCACATTCACCATCCATCCCCGGCAGTAAGACCACCAACAGTGCACCTCCATCCTGTGTCTACTCCTGAGAATCCAGAGGAAGAGGCCACCAGTGAGGGCCACAAAACAACTCCAGGCTCAAGAGCCCAAGATCCTCTCCTGAGTGACCCAAAGAAATCCGTCCTTCCTCAGGTGCCCAGGCCCAAGCATTTCTGAAGGGCCGAGGGATGACTCTTGTAAGGGTGCCTCCCACATTCCCTGCCCCCCTCCAGGCTCAACCCATTCCTGGCCTAGGCACCATCTACTCCTGGCTCACCCCAGCTGTTTCTTAACTCCATCTTTACAGGTTACCAACGCGTCTTCCCCAGAACTCTCTTCCCCAAGGACAGAGTTTGATTCTGATTTAACTTCTGTTAGTAAGAACAGACAGACAGGACTAAATATTTAACAGGATGTTGGTGCTTGAGGAAAATCAGAAGAGAAAACATGAACAAAGGGGAAAAAGTTGCAAGTGAGTACAGGGTATCATGGCTCCTGAAAACCACTGGGTATGCCTTCCACAGAGAGAGCCTGTCTGGCTCCCCTTTCCTTACTAGTGCCCTTCCTTACCCGTCACCATAGTACAGGGGTGTCCTTACTATGCAGGGGCTTTGCCATGTGCTTCAACCCTGAAATATACCTCTTTGTTGTAGTTTAGGTCTAAAACATGCCTCTGAAGTGTCATGTGTTTCGAAGGTTATTAGATCACGAGGGACTCTATATTCATCAACTGATGAGTCCAGGTATGAGTTCAGAGCTGTTCAGAGGTGGGGCTTGGCCACAAGAGGCAGGTCACTGAGGTATGATCTGAAAGGAGTGTTCTTGGCCCTGGGTCCTTCCCCTCCTCTCTGCTTCCTGGCCACCACGCCATTCTGCCTTGAAGCCAGTAGACCATGGATTGAATCTACTGAGATCATGAGCCAAAGTAAATCTCGCCTCCTTTCAGTTGCAAGTGTCGAGTATTTTACCCCAGCGATGGGAAAGTGACTATGTACTCCTCAAAACATTTCAGGGGTCAATTGATTTAGAGAAAAATTCTCCATCTCGCATCTCCTTACCTGCCTCCCATCAGTATCCAAGTCATTTCCTGGGGTGGCACACTGCTTAGAATGGTCAAAAAGGAGAAACAAAACAAACCTCTTCCACCATGCAGGCCAACACTGTCCAGCAAGCTGCCCACTGAGGGGCATTTCCCAAGCGAAGTGGTTCATCTTGTCATCATCTCAACCTCAAAGGAGCTGGGTGTCACCCTTGCATAACCCAAACATCTGTCTAAAGGCTTATCCAAGCCCCAAGGCACAAACATCCTACAAAACTGATTCTATCCCCAGAAACAACAGGAAAGAGAGAAATTAATGTTTCCCTCCTCTACAAGCTCCCAGGACACCTACAAAGGGGCTCTCTGGCTTCTTAGGATATCGTTTTCCTCAGTTTGTAAGCAAGGAATCTGGGACCTAGAGAATTTAAAGGAACTCACTATGCTGTCTTTACCCATAACTGTAAAAGTAGCCAATAGACACAAAATCAGCCTGAATTCTGGCCATCAAACTCTGCTTGGAAGGGCCAGATGGCAGCTCCCAAGCCTCAGGAGAGCCTGAGTAAATCCTGTCCTCCTCAAAAGAGTGAAGAGTAGAAGAGCTGCAACCTGAGTTGGTCTCTTCAGGCAGCCTCAAGGACTGGGCTCTATCAGTGGCAAGGAGTATCCATCTCACTCCTTAAGACAAGCACTTCCAGAACAGGAAGCCCATTGTCTGCCACTATTCACCTGATGCAAGCAAATTCCATCTGGTCCTGGGTGTCGAGGACTAAGGGTCAATGATGTGAAGTGGGCTATTTTGAAGATGTCTTTGTCAGAGATGCCTCAAATACAATTGCTGCCTGAGATTTTCATACTTCTAGTGCTTTTTGTGCAAGATGAGCAGAGGGGAACGGGACAGTGCAAAGTACAGAGTTTGATTTTGAGAGGTAGAATCAAGAATAAAGAGATGTTTTCAGGTGGCACAGAAACAGCAGAAAGTGGGGGAATTTTTACTTAGCGTGAGAAAGGTGCATGTATGGTCAGCTTTCCATTTGCTGGGACAAAATACCTGACACTGCAACTCAAAGGAGGAGAGGTTTCAGAGGGTTCAGTCCATGGTTGGCCAGCTCCAAGACAAAAACATCACGATGGAAGGGCATGGCGGAGGAAAGTGGCTTGGTCATGGCATCTGGGAAGCAGGGAGCAGTGGGAGAGCAAGAGATACAACTACCAAAAGCACATACCCAGTGATCCACCTCCTCCAATTGGGCCCCACTTCCTAACAGTGCATTCAGATACGAACTCATCAATAGATGAGTGAACTGATAAGTATAGCAACCCCATGATTCAGTCATCTTCCAAACGCCCCACCTCTGAACATAAGAGACTTTGGGAGAACTTTTCAAAAATAAAAACCATAGCAGTGCATTTCTCCCCCTGGCATTAGTTAGGTTCTTCATCTCCCCTAGCTGTACCTGCCCTGCCTTTATTCCCAGCCTCCTCCCAACCCATGATCCACATCTTCCCCTCCATTGTGTTAAACCTCTCTTATAGGACCATTTTGGGGTCACTTTTTCCATTACCTGAACTATTTTCCCTTCTCTTCAGCTTGTTAATTCTCATTTGTTTCCCAAAGAACAAGTATGCAATTTGCTTTCCTCACTTAAAACTACGTTTTGAAGATCTTTCCATCTACTTTATTTCTTTTAGCTCTGGCTTGAATTCCACAAATTAGATACCTCATCATGTAATTAATCATTTTTATAGGTGGATTATCATTAGTCATTCTTATAGGTCTGTGGTTTGCACCTTTTCACTATCGCAGATGCTATTCCAGTGAGTTCTCTGGAACATCCTCTTGTGTGCCTGTAATTTTCTACAGCAGAGTCTCACAAGTTTCCTTGATGTACAAAAAAAGTTACATGCATCTGTATTCCAGTATTGATTTGCTCTTCTACCAGTAGTGTATGACAGGACCTGTTTCCTATAATGCTTATCAAAACTAGAAGTCATTAGTGTTTAATTTTCCTCAATGTCATGGGTAAAACATGATTTCTCTTTCTCATTTAAATCTGCATTTTCTTCACTACTAGTAAAGCTGAGCCTCTTCTTATAAGTTAATGGGTCACCGCTTTGTCTGTGGGTTTCCTATTTGCAGCTACAGTAGGGAGTCTGCCAAGATGGTCCCCAGTGGGCCTTACCTCTTGGTACTCATACCCTTGTTTAACCCCTTTTCTCTCCAGGCTGGGCTAGATCTAGTGACTGGCTTCACATGAACAGAATATGCCAAAGATGACAGTTTGCACTTCAAAGGTTAGGCTACAAAACACTGTGGCTTCCTTCTTCCTCTCTTGCTGGCTGGTCTTTTGTCAGATGAAGCAAGATGCAAGCATATTTTGACCTGTCCTATGGAGAAGTTCACATAGCAAAGGACTGAGTGTGGCCCCTGAACAATACCCAGTGAGGAACTGAGGCTTTTAGTCTAAACCCTGTGTGGAGGACAGAATCCTCTCAACTGAGCTCAGAAGAGGGCCTTCTCCAGCCATGCAACGAGATGATCCAGCCCCCTAATTGACTACATCCTCAAGAGAGACCTGAAGTGTGAAGATCCAACCAAGCCACATCTGGATTCCTGACCTGCATACACTGTGAGGTAAAGGATGTTTGTTATATAGCAATAGGCAACTCTTATGTATCCCTTACCATTCTTCTGCTTTGGGATTCTTAGGCATTCTATATAACACAATTGAATATGCTTTGTGTGTTATGTATGCTACAACTTTTTCTACTAATCATTTGTTTATGATTCATTTTGGTTCGCAAGCCTCTTATTACACCGAACTTAAATTTTTTATTGTTATCCAACATATAAATCTTTTCTTCTATGGCTTTTAAATTTTGTGTCTTGTTTTAAATGATCCTTGCTACCCCAGAGTTGCAAGCATCATAAATATCTGTCCACTTCTTTCCTTATTTCCATTCTAAGTTCTATGAGGGCAAGGCTCTTAGTCTTGCTTTTCTCCATTCACAGCCTGGAGCACAGTGCTTCACAGAGACTGGCATTCAGAAACACCTGAGTTTATTGTACAGACAGACTTTACAAGTCCTCATTCTTCACTCTGTGGAAATTCTCCCTGGTGTCTAATCTCAGTCCCTGGCTGAAGCATGTGCATATTTCTGCTTGCTCTTTGCAAAGACAGAGACCAGATATCCTTCCAGCCCTTCCCCCAGCTTCCATCCATGCCCCCAATCAAGCACACTAATGCGCACACACCCTTCTTCTCTGTAACTGTACACTTTGGGCTCTTAAATATTGCTGGTGTGCTGAAGGTCTCACATTCTAAGAGAGAAAAAAAAAGGAATAAAATAATCTCAGGATTTCGCTTAAACTGTTGGTAAAGATTCAGTGCCAAGAAATGTAAAAATTTATAGCATGAATTAAACTTACCAGAAGACAAACCTGAGGAGAGGCCCACTCTCTAGCCCTGACCCCCATCCAGATCTGTTATATGAAGTCAGAGGCTAAGAGGAGCAAAGCCAGAGATAGAGAGAATTCAAAGGGGCAAGGCCAGGTTAGGCCAGCAGTTTCAGGATGTAGCACAAGAAAAGAAGTTGAAAGCAGAGGAATGAAAAGAGCCAATGATGTTCCATATAATTTAATACAGAAAGAAAGGGAGGGGGTCTTTTGTGATCTTACCCTCTGCCCTAGTATCAGTATTCACATGGATGAAAATGAGTCCCATAGAGGGAAAGTGAATGATCCAAAGTTAGGAGCAGAGGGAGCATTAGAACTCAGGCTCCTGTTCCCCTGGTCAGGGCTCTTTCCAACCAACTGGAAAGAAGTTCAGGCTCCAGGCAGAGGAGTGATTCTCTCACTGAAGGCCCAGAATAAGAGTCCTTTTCCTAGGGAAGCTGGGAAGTGAGCCGGGGTAGCAGCTCGCATTCCCTCCCCACTTTGTCCTGGGAGGGAGGAAGCAGATGTTTATGATCTGAGCTGAGAACTTTACACAAGCTATTTGAACTCCAAGACCATTCTCCCCACAGGCAAAAGTTGACTGGGGCCAAGGCCATCAAAGCCAGGTACCTCAAGGTCAGGCAATACCTTCTGGAGTGAAACAACCAGCCATCAGACTCAGAGTTGTGGTGGGGGATGGATCCTCTAGCTGAGGATGGGTGAAGAAGCTCTGTATTTGTTGAGCACCAGCACCAGTCCCCAGGGCCACTTTGTTCAGGTTAGAACAAGGCTCCTTTCATCAAGATAATTTACTACTTGCCATCTGACAGAAAGGCGTAATAAATACACAAATCTACAATGATAGGCTACCAAGGCACACCCTAGGGCTGTACAATGCACACCCAAAATGCGTGTGAGTCATCCTCTGCCACCCTAATTCTCCTCAATACATCTATAGCTGTTGAACTGAGAGACCAAAGATATCTTAACCCCGGGAATCCTTTATGGGGCCTCTATCCTCAGGCTGTCCCTTGTCCACATGGATGCTACTTCTTAAGGCGTAAGCAGAGTTTCCTTCTAGATTGTACAAAGTTCGAAATTCACCAATCAGGAAGCAGTGCAACAAACCAAGTTTTGCCTGTGCAGCCCCGGTCTCATGCCAAGCACACTTGGAAAGCAGAATTGCTCCTGAGCCTGGAGTAGACCAGGGAGTTCCTGGGCCTTGGCAGGGCAGGTCCCCCTACCCAAAGACCTCTGCAGACATGGAGATGGCTGTCTGCAAGTGGGCCAGCTTCCAAAGTCATTGTCTGCGCTTACTGAAGTATATGTATTACGGTTCAAGAGAAAAAAATAATGAAAAGGACTGCAGGTTCTGGCTTGCATTTTAGCATCGTCTTGCAGAAAATTCTGGGAGAAAAATAGATCAGATATCAAAGCCAGAAGCACTCACTCAAACACAGCTAATTACTCTTTACTTGCAAAGTTTTTGCCATGAAAGTATTTTCAATGTCACTATTTGGTTATCAGAGTCACCTTGAAAGCAGGAATTGTTGTTCTCATTTTATAAATGAGAAAGTGGAGATAGAAGCAGAAGGACACCCTGAGCTGGTAATCAGGTTGGTTTTGAACGTGGATCCCTCATCAGTGCTCACTCTGTCATACTTCTCTCCTCAGCCAGTCTCTAGCCCGTCCCAGCCCCTATATCTCTGGCTTGCCTAAGAGCAAAGCAGTCAGAGATCTGAGGAAATATAGCAGAAGCTTGGATGGCTTAGAAGAGTAAAACCAGCTACTGCACCAGAAGTGGCCATTCTGCACCTGGCTCTGCCAGGAGCTAGAGACAGCCATATCCGGTAGAGTTCGTTTTCTTTCTCCAGTGTCAGAGTAAGTGGGTGAGTTATATACCACTGCGTGTCACTTCTTTCCACAGCAGAAAGTAGAAAATGGTGTGATTTGGAGATAGCAAATGGTATTTCCCTTCTCCTTCCTCCACTTCACCAAGGTCTGCCTCAGAATGTAATATATCACATTTCATGACTTCTTGTTTGGGCTTTGAAATAGTCCATTCTTAAATGTTTATGGGGCAGAAAGAGGAAGTAAAAAAAAAACAAATATTTTTAATCACAGCTATAAGCCAGGGAAATTCACACTTAAAACCCCAGATACTTACACAAAAATAATTAAAATACAAAAGACTATCAGTGTCAAGTGGTGATATAGATGTGGAGCAACTGGAATGCCCAGGCATTACTGACAGGAGTGTAAATTGGTACAACTACTTTGGAGCAATGGTAGAAGTGACTACAGATAACCAAATGCATCCTCTCAGACTTACCAATTACAAAATGGGGTTGATGCTTAATAGGAATGAGTTCTCCGTGTCTTCTATAAGATAAGTGTGAGAATGACCATAGTCCCTGTGCTCCCAACAGCCTCAAATCCATCAACAATAAATGAATAGAAAAATAAATCTTCTTTATCTAAACTTATACACGAGGATGGCATACTTATGCACCATGAGAAAGAACAAATTTCTACCAAACACACAACAACCTCAGTGTCACAGACTTAATAGTGAACAAAAGAAGCCAGGTACATAAGAATGCACACTATATGAGGCCATTTATAGAAATTCAAGAACAATCAAAATCAATAGGCAATGGTATAAGTCACAGTGGTGATCTTTGGGATGGGCATAAGGCATCCTCCTGGGATACTGGAAACATTTGGGTCATGAATGAGCTGGGTAGGGCTTACATAGGTGCATACTGTACAAAAATCCATTGAGCTACATACACACTTAAAATATACATACTGGTAAGGCTCAACAAAAGAGAAGAAAAAGAAAAGCTCACAAATACCACAAGACAGTGGTCCTCAAAATATGAGTTCAACAGAGAACTCATTAAAAATTCTTGACCTCACCACCGACATGTTGAATCTGTTGGGGAAAGGGTCTAGAGATCTATATTTTTAACAAGCCAGACAGATTATAATGCACATTAAAGTTTGAACACCCCTGCCACAGGATGTAGGTATTACTATCCCTTTTTACATTTAAAAAGGTAAGGTTCATAGAGAGAAAATAACATGCCCTGGTATAGCAAATACAAAAACACTGAACTAGAATTTGAACCCCTTTCTGGCTTAATCCGATGCTCCTTTTAAAACCACAACATTTCCCTTTATAGAACTATGACTTTCTCAGAAGCAATGTGATGTGAGGCTTTGCTGTATTATTTTCATGAATGAAGAGAAGATTCTAGCTCCGTGTTCTTGTGTGGTAGGCAGGGCAGAATGGCGGGAGTTCAATTTCACAGGTTTCTGTAATAGAGAAAGTCAGCCGATATCTATTTCCTACTTTTTTTGACCTGGTCTGGTGCAAGAAGAGTTGCTGGAGTTGAAGCTTGAGAAAATAACAGAGCTCAGGATTGATGGTGTTAATGGTTTATATCTAGATATCCCCCAAGAGCTGCCTGAGCTATAGGCAGGGCTTTCAGAAGAGGACTGGACTATGGGGGAGTGAGAGCTGACTTGCTGTCAGGAGGTGAGGCCTGGTCGGGGAGGTAGGTCACTGGGAGCATGGCGTGGAAGTGTGTGTCTCCTGTCCCCGCTCTTCCCTTCTCTCTCTGCGTCCTCACCACCATGACATGAGCAGCCCTCCTCTGCCCAGACCCTTCCGCCATGCCATTTCTGTGCTTGAGCCTCCTGAATGTGGACTGAAACTTCTAAAAGATGAGCGAAAATAAACCTCTCCTGTTTTAAGTTGTGTGTGTCAGGTATTTTGACCCAGTGAAGAGAAAAATGACTAAGGCAGATGGACCTTTTAAACTGTGCTTAGGAACTTGCATTTAGGAGCAGCAACAAATACACCACCTCTCCCTGTCAGCCGGCTGCAAGCTCCATGAGGGTGGACACAGTGCATTCCATCCAACAATTGGCACTGTACCCTTAATATGGCCCCTTGTCCAGTGGTAGATGCTAAATGAAGATTTGCTGAACAAATCAACATATTCTGGAGGGGAAATGATATATTTTTTATTTCTAAAAGCTACCTCTGGTTTGAGGTATGAAGAACAAATTTCAAGAGATCAGATTTGGGAGCTGTGAGACTGGTTAGAAGATGGGTACAAGATGAAAGTGGAAAGGACTTGTGTGTGGTTAGTGTCTACAAGGAACGTTAAGGGCTGGGGATTTAGTTCAGTGGTTCTGCTGCCTGCCTCGAAAGCATAAGGGCCTGAGTTCGATCCCTGGTACGAAAAAAAAGGAAAGTAAAATGATCCAGTCACTGGTCATTTACTTCCTCAACCCCGTGAGGCATTTCACCAAGGAGCTGAATGCCTCTGGAAGTCTTCCCATCTGTAAAATGGAGATGATAGTAATATGCACCTCACAGAGTGGTGAGAATTAAATGAGATTTCAGCACAAGGCCTGATACATAATCAGTATTCAAAAATGTTACTTCAGTATTGCGGCGGCTGCTGCTGCTCCAAACACGGGGCCCTGGAAGGAAGGAGCCTGAGCTGGCCATCTAGTGATCTTATCATGGCGCTGCTTCACTTTGGGTTGGTCACTCCTCTTCAATGTCCTGGGTTGCCTTGCCCATAAAATAAGAGGTCTGACTGGCTGAGCTGGTAGGTCTTTTGGTGCTCATATTCCAAGCATACTAAAACTTTTTGCAGCCTGGCTAGACAGACAAACACTGCATTACAGGAGTGGGGTAGACACTTTCAGCATGGAAATTTAGCACCTGCCAAATTTTTGGGTTGGCTCCTGTGACTTAGTGCAGTTGAACACCACAGAAGCAAATTAGAGGACAAAGAATGTTAACTGTAACATACATTCAAGAGCCCTTTATTAGTAGAACTATTAGTGAGGGGAGGGGAGGAATCTACACATTTCTGAAATATCTGTTTTCTTCTTGCAAGACAGGGAACAGAATTCAAGCTTTCAAACTGTTTATAAAGTAATCAGCATTAATTTGTTCTGTTCAGGTTTTAATTATACACTGTAGGCCATTCTGACAGGACACCACCACCGCAGAGTCTGTCAAAGGAGATAATTTCCCACCAGGATGACCACCAACCTCATGAATTATACATGAAACTTTGTTTCCTTGTGACTGTTGCTAAAAGATGCTGTCAGCTTCCTGAAATCTCAAAAGATCCGCAATTGTTTTTCGATAAGTCTAATTAGCAGGAAGTAGGTGGGAAGGTGTTAAGAATGACTTCTCAGCAATGTGAGACTCCTGGAGAAGAGAGAAGAGAGACGAGGAGAGGTCCCCTCCTCAGCTTCTGACCCCAGCGGGCTCCACACAGGGTCGGCCTCCATGATAGAAGTCAGGTCAGGCAGGGATGCTTCCTCCCGCAGGCAAAAAGATTTACACTTGTTCTCCCTGAGCCGGAGCCCCAGCAAGCCAGCTTGGGACTCCAGACATAATTCTGTTATTCAAATGGGAGAAGAGTTTGATAGCTATGCTAATGACTTTTATCTGTGAAAACATAACTAATAGCTTGGTTTACATTTGCGTACATTTATGAGCATAATTTTAGCACATAATTTTATTGCACAATAAAACATAATGCAGCATTAGTCGGCTTCACCAAAAAAACGGGGGGAGATACCTTAGAGTGATCTGCATGTAAACCTTCACACTACATTTATATGACAGTATCATTTTAAAATGTTGGCCCGTTTGAATTAATGAAAGAGTTTCCCAGTTAACAATTAGCTGCATAAGGCCATTTCCTGTAGACATAATATTTGGGGGTGATGCTTATAATTTGCTCCATAATTCATTGCAGGATTGATTGCTAAAGATTGTTTTTCAGTGCTGTTGTTCTTGCAGTTAAATTAGATTAAAAGGAAGTGATCCTCCTTGTGTGCATGCACACTCTCTGATCCTCTACAGTGTAGTTCCCATTTGAGGAAGACAGAGACACCAGTAGGCCAAAGGGACTCCCTTTGGAGGAAACCTTGGAGATGGCATAAGGATACCCTTTTGCATAAGAGTTCTAAATGAAGCAGAGCCCAGAGATGGGGTACGGCAGGCAGAGAAATGTGAGACACCCAGACTGGAAGCCAGGGTTATAAATGGCCCACTGAAGTCAGAGTCAGAAAAAAGCAAGATTTAGTGATGCCCGAGACCAAGCACAACCTTCATCCCTAGCTGCACTGGGAAGCACTGGCTGGACCGGATGTACTGGTCAAGACTTATGCTTGCAAAAAACAATGACCCAAATCAAACCAGCTCAAGCAACAGTGGAAATTTTAGTCTCACGTAACTAAAAAAGTCAAGGAGTAGGTTAGCATCAGATAGTTGAATCTGATGAGTCTGAAGACATCATCAGGTCTCTCTCTCTCCTCTCTCTCTCTCTCTCATTTTTCTACTGTGCCAGGAGCATTCTTTATTCAAATTTCTTCAAGAGGGGAAAAAGTTAGCCCTCTGGCAGCCTCTGACTTGCTTTCTAACAGCAGCTCATGATCAGAAGCAATCCAGCCCCCATACTGGGCCCTGGAGGATGGAGGTGATGCTCTGCCTGGGGTCCCAAGTTCTCCCCTGTGGTGAGGATGTTGAGGTCCTTGATCAGTAGCAATCACAAAGAGTGGGACAAGGACCTTTCCAAAATGAATGGAAGGCAAATAGACACAAAAGCAATGGGTGACGAGACCCTTCACCTGGGAGGGGTGGAGAGCACTTAGCATTAAGAGCTTTCCTGAAGGAGCCTGGGCTAGAGGATGTATTGCAGAGAAGGCTGCATTAGAAGGAGCCAAAAGGCACATCCTGCAGGCAGAGTATCTGCAGGAAGAGGGACTATTCACCTGGAGCCCAAACTTTAGGTATGATGATAGCTCTCTGCAAATACCAGAACCCTGCTTACCTGTATAATTCCAGAAAATGTAAAAGAACAGTGGATGAAGTTATAGACAAGCAAGCAGATTCAGCTCAATATATAGCTGTTCTGAACTGAATGCTTATGACCCCCATATTCAGATGCTGAAATCTTCATTCCCAAGATAGTGGTATTAGGACACGAGGCCTTTGGGAAGACGCAGCCCTCATGAAGGAACTATAGCTGCCCCTTGGTGACCTCAGGGGGGGATTACCTGGAACCCCCTCAAATACCAATTTCCATGGAAGCATGAGTCCCTTTTATAAATTGGCATATTATTTGCATATAACTTACACACATCCTTCTATATACCTTAAAACCATGTGTAGATTATTTATAATACCTAATAAACTGTAAATGCTATTTAAATAGTTGTTACACTATACTATTTAGGGAAAATGACAAGAAACAAAAGTCGATCCTTGTTCAGTACAGTTGCAATTTTTTCTAATATTTTTGATCCGCAGTTGGCTGAATCTGCAGACACAGAACCCACAAATACAGAGGACTGACTGCAATCCCTTTACAATAGAGGAAATAAAATAAGATCTTTCTCTTCCTCCACCATGCGTAGGTACAAGGGGAAAATAACTATCTGTGACCCAGGAAGAGGGCCCTCACCTAGAACCCAGTCATGCCACCTTCCTAATCTCCCACATCCGGCTTCCAGAACTGTGTAAAACACATGTATATGATTCAAGCCACCAAGTCTATGATTGTTTGTTTTAACAGCCAAAACTGACCAATCTATTGGCCAATACAAGGTCATAACAGGCAGATCAAATCTAATCACACTACTTTGGGACTGGTGAGCCTCACGTGAGCACAAGGATGGCAGAGGCACCTGCTGTGTGTATGCAACCCCAGAGCATTGGTTGAAAAGGTGACACTGAGATGAATGTGTTGGAAGCCTCTAAATATTAACAAATCAAGCACAATAAATAAGCCTGGAATATGAAGAAAAGGATAGGCTTGGACGATCTGGTAGACACAGAGAACTCAACAGGAAAAAGAACAACATTCATAGTTAAGCAGGGAAATGAGATCAGAAGTAGAAAAGAGACAGGAGGGCAACCCAAGTGTGAATAATCACATTACCCTCCTGGGGCAACACTGAAGACAGGGGTGGGAAGGACCAGTGACCAGAGGAAGCAGACTAGGCCGGTGGGTTGATTTCCTAGGGCTTGGCATAGCAAATGAACACAAGTCTCATCATTTAAAACAACAGTTCTCTTACAGTTTTGGCAGCAAGAAGGCCAAGTTAAGACACTAACAGGGCCCTAGTCCCCCCAGAGGCTGCAGAGGAGAAGGTGTCCTTGCCTCTTCTGGCTCTGCGGTCCTTGTTGTTGCATCACCCATATCTGTCTCTGTCTTCACATGCCTCCCCCTGGTTTTTAGCAGTGTCATCTCTTCTGTCTTTTATGAGGACACTTGTCATTGGATTTAGGGTGCACCTAGATAATCCAAGATGATTTCCTCTTGAGATGTTTAACTTAATGATATCTGAAAAGACCTTTTTTTCTAAATAAAGTCATATTCATAGGTTTAAAGTCATTATTCACTATTCTGAGTAGGCATAACTTGGGGGGAGGCCCCATTCAGCCTAATGCAACAGGCAACCAGCCAGACTTGAGGTCATCACAGGTATCAGGGCATCACAGGAGTAGCTGAGAAGAGAGAGGAGGCAGTACTAACAGGGACTCCCTGAGGGTCTCCTCTGAAACTCAGCATCTGCAGTGGATGCCCAGCACGGGGAAAGGGCAGCAGTGCCTGGGTGTCTGAATGCTCCTTGCAAAAAGAGGGCTCGACACAAATTTTGAACAGCAAGGTCACAACCCGGAATTCTCAGTTTATCTCTAGATGACCCTCATAATGTTAGATATGATTTTCCTTCTGAAGCAAATAGGAAATCAAATAGGACTTCTGGCAAAACGTTTATTTGTATTTCAGATTTCCAAGGAGTATTGATAAACTACATATGTGAAGAAAGTAATTGTCTCGGCAAACCATGAGAAATCTGCAAGAGAGGCACCCATCTACCCAATCAGTAATTAGTACCAGTGTGAAGAGGCATGTACCCCGGATCCTAGGTGAGAGTGGCTGCTCTAAAACATCACGGCTTGGTAAATCCGGTGTCTGGGAAAGGCTCTGTCTACTCCGATCATCAAATTTCCTGTGGCACCAGATCCTACCTAGAGGCTTAACCTTGAACATGAGGCTGTGGCTCTCCCTGTCATCATCATTCCCCTTAGGGACACCATCGCCACCATTGACAGTGAGCTCCCTTAGTAAGTGTGAGAGGGCCTCTGATGGCACGCAAAGGCAACAACCATGGTCCACAGAAAGAATCCTAGACTTGGAGCCATTCTTCTATCCCTCTGGCCTTTTGTGGCAGGTACTATCTTTCCCATTTTACAGAGAAGAAAATAGAGGATCTGAGAGGGGAAGTTATGTACCCAATATCTCACAGTGGCAATGCTGAAACTTAAATTCAAGTTTTTTTGACTTGACTTCACGAATTCAGGACCTTGCACTTGCGAGGCAGGTGCGGTGCCACTGAGCTAAATCCCCCTTCACTGTTCTTTCTGTCTTGGATAGCATAAGCCTATGGCGCGTGGGATGGTAATGATTTCATGCCTGCATCCTCGTACATAACTGGTCCTGCCAATTCATGCTCTGCCCTCAGGGTGGTCTTCCTGGCCATATGCATGAAATGGCTGCTAAGACAGGTTCCTACTTCAGACGTCACCCAACCAAGCCAGGAGAGGATATGCTATTAATTAGACTTGTTACATTGGCTGATTACCAAAGATGAGAAATATTTTCCTTAAATATATAAGGAAATAAGGGATTCTGGAGGATGTGTAGGAAGAACCTAGCCTAGAAGGAAGTTCAGGAGAAACCTTTTCTTTCCAGGCCTGGCTTTGTAGGATTTAGGACCGTCTGCTGTTTGAAGATTCCTATCTTAATAGCCTCCATAATTACAGAGAGGCCCAGAAATTCCCACTGAGTTTCTTGTTTAAGGAATTGCCATCTGGTCCCAAGTTATCTTGTCCTTACTTTTTTCTTCTTCTTCTTTTTATTTTTTTCCCCAACCTTTTAGAATTTCTTGTCTTCCTTCCTTTGTCCAGCCAGCTCCTCTTGTAATTAACCCTTTTTTGTGTTTCTGGCAGGACGCAGCCCAGCCCTTCAGAGGCCTCTAATAACACCTACTTTTGCTCCTGCTGTGCTCAGGGGAAATAATGGCCTGGAAAGCTTTCTCAGCAGTGCATAGAGCTTCTCCTGCCCTGCATCTCTGTGCCCCAGAATCAGGCAAGTTTTGTATTAATAGATACTCAGTTTAGAGAAAGAGACAAAGAAAGATGACAGACTGTTGTATCTAAAAGATGCAGCATCATGTAAGTGTCTTTCTGTCCCTGAAGCCAAATGTTCACTAAACTCAGGGCACTTCTTTTAGACCCTCTAGGAGGTAGAGGGCAACCTTGATAAACCTAAGCATTCGGGATGGGGCAGGAGTGGGGAGGAGGGATTCAAGGTAATTGAAAAGTTCTAGCCTATGGAAAGTTAACCAAAAGAGGGTTTCTCCTCCTAACCTGTAGTTAGTTCAGCCTTTTCCCTGAAATACTCTATGAAACACCTGTGTATCTCCTTACGATGGGCTAGGGAACTTAGTGTTCCTCCTTTCCTAACTTTTTCAAGCTTCCTCTATGTTCCCAGGGAACTGAATTCAATTCTGTTAGCAACTAGCTGAGGTTATGTGATGCTCTCTTTAGTACCCATCAATTCTCCAAGCCTCGAGAGCAGGAACTATGTCTTCTCCATACAAGTACCAAAAGCAGGATGTTTGGGCCCAGCTATTTTGGCTGCAAGGGTATTTGACCCTACATCTTATCCCCCTATTTGCCACTGGCCTATCCAATGGCACAGTGAGAACGCAGTAGGCAAGGAGATGAGAAGTGAGGTGACAAATTGGAATACTCTGACCATAAATCAGACTAGAATAGCAAGAAAGCCATTCTGGAACCCCAAATGGAATAGCTCACAGCTTCCTTTAAGATTAGCTATCAAGAATTACTATGAAGTCTTTTTTCAAATTTTAAAGAATATTGTCTATAAAAATAATTAACATAGGATAGAATGGACAACAGATATAGTGGGCCTGGGGCTGTAGCTCAGTGGTTGAACACTCACTAGTTTATGCAAGGTCCTGAGTTTGATCCCCAGCACTGAAAAATATGAAAGACATAGTAATCTTTAGATATATACACTTTAACTCTGGAAAATCGATCTTGATAGAAGTAATGGTTTAAGAAGGAAACTCACCAAGCCAAATCTATAATGTAATCCAACATAGTATAGATCAATATATAATGTAGATCAATAAAGCATCTCTTTTGTAAAATGTTCACTAAAAAAGAAACATACCATTTTAGTAATTTAATATTAAGACTAAAAATGTTGGAGATGGTTTAACAATACTTTATCAAAATTAAGGGTTTGAGTTGGCCCAGGAGTTTTTAGTCCTGGGAAGTATTTTCACAATAAAAAACCATCAGCATTAGCATAATTCTCATTTAAATATTTATAGTCAAAATGCTTGGATCAAACTGAAACATCTCCACCCCTGTTGTGTTCATGACAAAGGATTTTTGTTTGTCTTTTTAAAAATGTGTTGCATTTCTCTATAATGGATTGGTGCTGGGATTACACATCAGACACATTTCCACCCAGGGGCAGGCAACAGGGAATACAGCTCCTCCTGGCAAGGAAACAGGGACAGAAGGGGATGTAAGGGGATGACAACATCTACTGGGGTCCTTGGCCACTCAGGTCTACCTAAAGAAACTAGTCTAAGCCCCATAGAGAGGAGAACTGCAGGCAGAAGGAGGAATAGATTTCCAGGAGGTCTTGATGAAATGTGCTCCACAACCAAATAGTCGAGGACACAGGCAATTCAGATGCAGAAGTAAGGAGGTTTTTTCTACATGGAGTGCACTCATGTTCCAGCATCTGCAAGGTGACAGATTTGGAGCAAATGGGATCCTAGTCAGCAACATCAGAGCTCTAATAATTGCCATGGCCAAGAGGGCAGGGGAAGAGGACTCTAACTTAGGCTCCATGATCCTAAGTCAACCAGCTGGTTTGGGAATCTCCTGGGTGTTCACTCTGAGGACCTCTAAACAGGATCAAGGTGTGTGCAGGATGAGGCTGGAGCGGACAAAACCTGACATATGAACATTACAGAGACTCCATCTAGACCCACAGGCTAGAGAGACCCTGGACAAAGTTGGAATCTGCTTACAGAGTATCTGACAGGGAGTAAGTGATCAACTAATGGTCCTCATGAACCCAACATTCATCGAACTTCCAAAGCAGGGGCTCAGCCCAAGTTTCATTTAGTTGGAGGGACTGTGGTGGGGAGGGGCCTTGGTGAAGAGGAGGATTTGGAGTCTCTGACTTTCCCTCTGTGTTTGGGAGTGACCCTGGTCATAAGCCCAGGGGGATTGCTGAGATTGAGGGGTATATGTGTGTTCAGTGTACATGTGTACATACATGCCAAGTTTACATAACTCCTAGGTGGAGGATGAGAGACAAAGGGCCAAGAAGAGGGAAAGACTGTGATTAGAGAGGCACAGGGCAGAGAGCCTCAAGAGCCAGACTGAAGCAGAGGTGTGGGGACCACCCGCCCATGGGGAGGATGCTCCCTAGCCCAAGATGCATGCTCCCACCTGAGCTGGAGAGGAAATGGAAGGAACCCGGAGCTCCACTTACATCTCAGCCTGGATAGTTGTTTCTAGTATGGGCCAGAGTTCTGCCAATAATAACTGGGCTTACCTTCACATTCAGAACTTTTTAAAAGATTTCTTTATGCTATCAGGCCAGCCCAGTCCCACCATCTTTGAGCACTTGACACTAGTGGTGGGAGCTGATGGAACTTTAATGGTAAAGCTGCTCACATTGACTCTCTTGGAGCCCTAACTCTTAAGAAAGGTCTTTGGACCCTCTGTCTCTCTGAAACAGCCGGAAAAGAAACTGTTCCTACAGAATGCACTCTCAAGGATGCTCCAAAGCCTACCTTGGAAGCCCCACCCAGTGCCCCTCTCCCATCACGGCCCCCATCTTTAGTTTTGGAAGTGACCCTAACATCTCATCACTGTCTTTCTCTCCTCTTGTGTCCCACATCCTGCCAAGGGTCTGAGTGTTGCATTGTAAATGATAGAGTCAGTATTGGTACCCAGGGACGTGGCAAAATACATAAAAAGGTTCTGGGATTGAGCAAAATCAGCTGTGCCTCTTAATGCTTACAGATGGCCACTGGGAAGTTACTTATTCTCAGTATCAGTTTTCTCATCCTCAAAAACAGAGGCAATGGCAGCCATCTTGAATGTGGGTATGGAGCTCAGCACAGTGCCTGAAACACAGTAAGTGCTTAATTAATACCAGCCCCACCCCACCCACTAGATCATATGTGTGCTCCACGAACACAGAGGTTTTCATCTGTTGTAGTCAGTAATGTAGTCCCAGCACCTGGGTGCCTGCCACCATGGTAGTTGTTTGGTAAGCATTTCTTGAAAGAATGCAAAAATCTAGGGGAATTTCTAACTAGCTGAAACAGAAGCTATCTACTCTTAACCTCTTTTTCTATCTCCTCTTTTGCTTACAAACTTTTCCTGGTGCCCCTTTCCTATAAAGAAACCTAAAATCATCTTAAATACAATTGTATTCTCCTTCCTCTTGTGCTAAACTCCCTCCCCGCGGGTCCAGGCTTTCTGACTACTCTCCCTGTGCTATCACTCACCATGAGAGATACAGAATTGTCCTTCCTCTTCCGGGTGAGGAAACTGAAGGCTAAGAAGGTAAGTATGGTTGTACCTTGGAATTGGTAGCCCCACAGATGCTAAAAATTTGCAGATGTTCCAGTCTCTTATATAAAATGGCATGGCATGTGCACATAACATACACACATCCTCCTGTATCCCTTAAATCATCGCTAGATTATTTGTAATACCTCATAGAGTTATGTGTCCCATAACATTTTGGGTAATGATGGGCCTCCATACGAGGGTAAGCCCACAAGATTATCTCACCTAGTCACAGCTGTCCTAGTTTGTGTACGCGCACTTTGATATTTACACACTGAAGAAATTATCCAATAGCACATTTCTCAGAAAAGTATCCCCTTCATGAAGTCACACAGCTATACAAGGTGGATGTATATTAATAGTTGTCAGAACAAAAAGTTTAGGGAATAATGACAGGAAAAATCTCTATACACTCACTACAGACATAATTATTTTCCAAATACATTTTATCTATGGCTGGTTGAGTCCAAGGATGCAGAACTCGGGGCTGACTTTAGCTACTTAATAAAGGGAGGAGTTGGGATTTTAATCCAGCTCAGCAGACTCTTCTTCGGCCTCCTGTCCTGCTTCCAGCTGCTCCCCAGTGATCCCCTAACTCCATTCACTCAGCCTCTCCGTGGGAAGCGTCACACCTGCCTAGTCCCTCTTCTCTAAGTCCTCCTCTGGCTCCCAGTAATTAGTCACATCTCTTTCCCCTTCTGAATCAGAGTCCATTAAGATACACACTGCTGGGGTCATCCAGGTGGTGTGATTGTTTGGATAAGTGGGCAGGTATTTACCCCTTGCTCCACCTTACTAGCTGAGCAGAGCAGATTTCCCTGGCCCACTACTTGTTTGGGCCAATGGAATGTTTGCACAAGAAGATGCCATCACCAGGCTCCTGCAGTCTGACCTGGCTCTGGCTCTGGCTCTGGGTGATCTGCTGGTGCTAGAGGAAGGCAAAGTTCATGAGGAAGAATCTATAGCCTTGGGCAACCCCAACTGAGCCCAGCTTGGATCACCCGACAGCCAGATGGCCCACAGACACATACAAAAGACAGAAATGATTGTTGTTTTAGGCCACTAAATTATAGTGTTTATGGCATTATTATAACAACAAATAAGTGAATACAGAGAGAATCCATAACCCAGGTTGATGACTGGTAAGGCTGCTTAGGTGATCCTGACATCTTCCCCACAGCCTGAGAGGTGGCACAGAGCCAAACATATCCAACCCCACCAGCAGCCAGGCCCAGAGAAATGCAGAGTGCTTGGCATTGGACCCCCACATACTGAAGGCTCAGACCCTTTAAATTTCTACCTTTGCTGCTAAAATCCTCTGTGAAGTGCAATCATCCATTTCCATGACAGCACTGCCAAGACCACAGTGCCAGAGCTGGGCATGAATATTAGTATAAGGAGTAGGGGCTGCAGATGAGGCTGTGCTGACTCACAGTCTCTCTGGGGTGGCTTCTTGTTATTGATCTCTTTCAGACGCTTTTTTTTTAACTGGTCCCTAGATCTCAACTGCATTGTGATCATTTGGCTTGCAACTGATCAGTAGCATGGAGGGAAAAAGCAAATCACTAAGGGACCCGCTACTTTGCTTTGTAAACACTGAGGTTTTTCTGTGAACGCAATAAAAAGATCCTTTGTACATCAGTGATCCATGGTGAGGTGATTCGGAGCTTCCAGTGTCTTGAGAGTGTCTCCTCCGACCCTGGTCAGGTCACTTGGCCTCTAGGTTTGCCCTTTCTCTTCTCCAAAACTTGGGGTGGGTGCTATTTCCCTGCCGGAATCACAGAGCTGTGGTGAGCTGCAAATAAAATAAAGTCAGGTCATGGGAGCTCTTGGAAAATCCTAACCCTCCACACACGCATAAAGGCGAAATGGGTCTGACCTCTACTCCAAAACGGTCGACAAACCTACAAGCAATTTTACTGGATCATATTTCCTTAGCAAAAATGTCTACCCTGTTTCTCATTCCTCCTAAAGGACCTGGCCTTCTTATTCCTCATGTGTTCAAAGGAGTCAGAAAAATGTGAGTTCAAGTCCCAGTTCAAGCACTAATAAGCCATATGACCGTGGGCAAGTTGAGAGCAGCCCTGTGCCGGTGACAGCATATAAGCTGATGACAAACTGCAGGTACCACGGTCATTCCATAAGGTTACATCACCTTGTGATGTTGTAGCTATCTTAGTTTGTGAAGTATACACAGTGATGCTCAAAGAACAAAATTGTTTACTGGGGCATTTTTCAAAAAATATTCCTGTCATCAAGCGATGTGTGACTGTAATGTCACTGGGCCTGAATCTCCTCATCTGTAAAATGGGTATAATAGTCATCAAAAAGAGATGCAGGTGGAATCCAAAAACCAGGCTGATGACCAATGTCTTGTTACTTCCCTTGGTGCTGGGACAAAATGCCTGACACAGCTTAAATGAGGAAAGATTTATTTTGACTCACAGTTTATAGACGTTTCGGTCCAAGGGAGGACAGCATGGCACAGTGACAGAGCAGAGGGACAGCTGCTCTACAAGGTGACAGAGAAGCAGAGCCAGAATGAACGGGGTGGGGGGTGCCCTTCCAGGCCACGCCTCCAGTGACCCCCTCCACCTACCAGGCTCTGCCCCCAACATCACATTAGCTACAACTCATCAGTGGACCCATCCACCTGTGGTTATCACATCTCCATGATCCAGTCACCTCCCAAAAGCCCCACCTATGAGCACATGAGGCTTTGGGGGGGGCATCTAGGGAGAAACCATGACAGCTGGTAAGGCTGCCTGGGTAATCCTGACTTCCCTTCAGATTACTGCGGAGGGCAAAATGGACACTGGTCTCAGAGCAACACGCTGGGAACTGGAAAGGGATCTGTAGGTGTCAGGTCTCTGCTCTGACTCTTTCCCAGCATTTGCTGAGACCTGCTCCGTGTGAAGGGGCTATGCTCGATGGTATAGGTGACCAGTGTCAGGCAGTTTGGAGGGCAGCTTCTGCTGTTCTCCCAGAACCTCTCCTCCCCACTCCTTTTGATCAGAGAGCTCCCTTCTGTCCCAGCACTGGCCCTGAAAGGACCAAGTGGCCTGAGAGAGGGAACAGAGGGAGGAACTGGAGCTTCCCGAGGTGGCTGGAGCACCACCCCAATTTCCAGAAAGCTCACAGCTCCCGGGGTTCCTTGAGGACCAAGAAGATGAAGTGTGGAAGCTGCTGCAGGGTAACAGCCTTAGTCATAAAAGTAACACTGTGAAAAATCCATTTTGTGGGTAACAATGAGAAGTTAATGCAAAGAGTCATTGCCCTTCGTTAGTGACAACTTTGGCAGCGACTTTTCTAGGCTCCCGGGAAGCCTTTGGAGAAGGCGGCTTCAGCCCAGAGGCACTTCATCATTTATATGAATGAAAATGAGTGCAAACAGATTGTTGGGACGTCTGCTCCCATCACCTCTTTTTTCTTCCAAGGAATCCCTTCTGTAATTACATTTTGCCTGTCAGTTCATAAATTTTTCTTATTACAAACTGGCCATTATTGATTGCTTTTTAAAAGTACTAAAACTGAGCCCAAAGCAGTAGATCTCTCAGTAAATTCAAAACACACTATCTCGGGTCCCAGGCACCGGTGGGGAGGGAGGGGAAGGCTGAGCAGAGGCAGGCGCAGCATACGTTTCGGTTTAAAGAGTTGGCTTTGAGGACTGCCTGGTTTAAGCCGCAATGAAAATAATAAATAAAGGATAAACTTATTTGGCAAACGCTGACACTTTGAAAGCCAGCATCCTGTCATTGTTCTTTCATTGGATCCTACTGCTCAGAGGGTTCTATTTGGGTTTTTGGCATTTATGACCAAACATCATGAGCAGAGAGAAGGGCGGAGGGGTGGATAATAAAGACTTGCAGTGAAAGTTCTTAAGTCACTAGTACAACAGTGCCCTAAAGGCTCCTTTTAAAAAAAGATGCGGTGGTTCTATATTTAGACCTATATGGTAAAAAATGTGAGAAGAGAAAAAAGCTTAGGTGATTTCTGTGTCCCCGGAGGAAAAAAATAAATAAATGTTTCTCACTGTTCAGAGTTTGAGGGAATTTTCTAGAACTTTTACCCGTCACAGCGAGAGAACAGATCAGCAGGAGACACTTAAAAGCCCACCTGGTCTGGCCTCAAAGGTGTGACCAGGGGTCACCCAGGAGGGTCATTCTCCTGCCCCTGAAGTCCAGACCCCTAAACACAATCTCTGAAACTCAGCACAGGCTTCCAGCCCCCCAAAAGCCGCTCCCATACCCCACAACTGTGAGGAACGAGCAGAGAGGGAGGCCGTGCAGATGCAGGTCTGGACTGTGTGACATAGCCTGACTGGGGCTGCAGGGAGTCATCAGGAGCAAGCCACAGCGCAGGCCACCGGCGCCGAGTCTTGGACAGCTCGCTGAACGCAACAGCGCTACTAATCTGGCCAGGGAACAATGCCTCATTCAGCTCTCAGTGTCTGTTCCTAATATCAAGCCACAAAGCAGGGGTCCCTCGTGCTGAGGCTGCAAAGCCCAGCCAGGAGAGCAATTTCACCTCAGCCGACTAGGGGAACAAAATGAGAGACATAGAAACATTTCTAAAGTGGAAATAATTTAAGGGCCTCCTAAATATCTTAACAGGGCACTTGGCTGCACTTGGGATTAGGAAGCTATGTTTTACAGGAGGCAGCAGCCCTTTTGTTTTGTATGCTTGCATTTTTCTTTTTAGCCAGGGATCTGAAGAGAAGACTGTGTTCTGTCAAAGCATGGCAACGGCCCCTGCAGCCCTGGGAAGGCCCAGGGTGCCCCCAGCACTTGGCAAGGAGATACGAGGCACCTCAGTGTAACAGAGCTGGTCAGGGGGCTGGGCATGGGAGCTCGGCAGCACACCCTGTCTCCCCAAGGCTGGGTGTACGGGGGAGGGCTTCGCTCAGAGCAAATCCCAGGAGACAGTGAAGCCCCAGAACCCAACGGCTGTGGCTGTGGCCCCTGGAGCTGGGCTCGGCTGGAGCTGGGAAACCTTCTGCTTTCTGTCAGTTCCCAGATAAGACAAGAAAAGGTCGGGCTGCCGGGAGAGCGAGTAATCCCTGAAGGATCCCACCAGTGGCCTAAGGCTGTTATCTAGGCCATAAATCTGCATCCTGTGAGAAGCTCCCTGCTCTGCCCAGACCGAGAAGCTCCCTGTGGACTTCTGACCAGCATCCCCGTGCTGGGCCTGGGATCAGAGAGGAGCAAGACCAGTTCTGAGAGACGCTGGAGCACGTGAAAGTAGAGAGATGATGATGACCTCAGAAATAATGGAAAGAGAGCGCTGACATGTGTACAGCTCACCCTAAGAGTTTAACAAACCGTAGCTCCTATGATGCTTAATGCAGTGAGGCAAAGAGCATCCTCCCCATTTTTCAGAGGATGAAACCATAGCACGGAGAGTTTAAATCACTTGCCCAAGGTCACACAAGCAGAGTCAGGATTTGGACTCAGAACATCTAGCTTAAGGCCCATTGTTGTTAACCACTCGCTTTATACCCAAAAGAGAGGAGGATGGGACAAGTCAGAGAAGAGTCCCTGAAGGATGAGACATAGAAGCTGAATTTTAGAACAGTCAGAGCCGAGGTTGCGCAGGGCAGCCTGTTTCTGCATTAGTCCTCCAAGTGGTACATGAGTGGAGAGCCAGGGCAAAGCCAGGTTGACGCTTCCTGTGGCAAGAGGCCCAGGCTGTAAAGACCTGGACTCTGAAGGGGAAGAAAAATAGCTGGACTCCCTCCTCCTAGCGATGACAGAGCCCTGGTAATGTCTGAACCGTGCACAAGGTGAGCACGGTGTCACTCAGAGCATGGTTTCAGAGTTCAAAGCAGGGACCAGCCCCTTCCAGGAGCTTCTCGGAAATGCAGATTCTTGGGCCTCCATCTACCCTTGGAGAAGCAGAATCTGCTTCAACAAGAGGCCCGTGCCCTCCAAGGTCCCTCCACGCAGGTGACTTGGATGGAGAATGGCAGACCATGGGGTGGGAAGGGCAGGAGAATCAGCAGGTGTCCCTGTCTGGCTCCAACGCCCGCCTTGGTCACATAGGCTGCTCCCGGGGCCAAGCAGGGCGGCGACTTTTCTCCTCTCTGTAGAATCAGCCTGGCCACAGGCAATGGCCCCTGTCTTTCTACCCCAAAATCTTCCCAGAGCCCGTCAACTATGGAGCCCCCTTCACACAGAAGCAGCCAAGACTCTACAACCTTTATTTGGAGAGGAAGAGGACAGGAATGGTCTCCACACTGCAATTCTCATTCGAAAGGAGCTGTCCTCTCTTGTTTCCCAAACCAAGATGCTGTGGAAGAACCGAACACCTAGGTGCTTGGTGTCGTGGAGGGGGACAGAGCAGCCCCAGGAAGCCACAGCCTTGATGCATTAGGATTGAGCCCCAGCCTTGCCCGTGATGTCACCCAGAATCCACCATTCGAGCTAGATCGTCCTCTCTCTTCAGTCACATACGAGTGACCAAGGGCCGAAGGCCCTAAGAGTCCATTAGAGAAGCCCAATGGCTCAGGGCTCACCTAAAAGCCCAAAGGACTAAGGCTCCACCGCGGTCATCTTGCCACTGTCTGCCCGGGCTGGAGGGCCCCCGGGGGTGTCCCCACTCCTGAGCACTGCCCCCTCTCTCCACATGAGCAGCCACACTTACAACTGCTGCTACTGGCTGAGTGCTTCCTGTAACAAGTCACCCAAATCAACCCTCACACCACTGCAGTGAGCTAGAAAACACATTATGCCCTTTTGCAGATGAGAAAACTGAGGCTTAGAAAGAGAAAATATCGCTGCAGACCACACCGCTAGTGATATGAAGTCAGGATTTGAAGTCAGGTCCCCTTCACTCCAAGGCCATGTTCATAGATGCTAATTGGCAAACAGCTGTCATCAGAAAAATTTTGTTCCCCTTTCTTAGCTCTGCTGTTTAACCATCAGTTAATGAGTGGTTTTGAAATTAATCACACATCCCTACCACCTTCTCCTCATAACCACCACCTAGTCTCTCTAAAGCCTCAACTACGGAGCTCACACCCAAACACCCTGATTTCACTGGTGCTGACCAGGGTGGAGGTGGACAGGGCTGTCACCTCCCTCAGTCATACCTACATCGATCTGACCCGAGATCAGCATTTGAGGCAACCTCCTCCAATCAGCTAATACTAGCAGAAAAGTCTAAACATTTTTTCACCTTCACAATTTTTCAGAGCCACTTGGACAAGGGCTGCTGGCATCTTGGTTGTCATGGCAGAATCAGGGCATGGCAGAGCAGTCTCTGGAAACCTCTCTGCCAATTCAGGCTGTCTCAGCTGCTCTTCCTCAGCCCCAAGCCTATAAACGGCACATCCCTCATTAACAGCAGAGTCAATAATTGCACTTCTCCAACAAGCAAGAGTCAGACCCATCCCCAGGCGCCTGAGATGCCCCAGCCCTGTGTACTTTTCCAGAATTTATATTTTTAAAAATAATAAAGACTGCCTGCTCCAAGGAGCAGATTCAGCCTCCTGACCTGTGACTTCAGCATGCGCTCGGAGCTCACGTCAGAGGCCAGGAGCCCAAGGGCCCGCATGCAGATGCAGGGGGTGTTGGCAGGGCGCAGGCAGCCCCTCGGAGCCTCTCCCTGGTAAATGATCCCCGCGTGCTTCCTAATTAGTGTCTCCCCTTTAAGTTCTGTAGACTGCTAATGAGTACGTCAGAGAAGGCACTTGGGAGCCCTGAAGAAATTATTTGAAAGCAAAACCAAGTGGCCTCGGTAAAATAGCACCATTTCAGTCAAAGGGATTTTTTTTCCATATGCACGACCACCTGACATGGCCCAGCTGGCGGCTTACAGAGAAATTAGAGACGCTGGCTTTCTTCAGGGAAAATAGGCTTCTGCTTTATATTCCTGGGGCGTCTTTTGCTTGGCTAACTGTCTCCTTATCAGTTTGACCCTGCCCTGACCCTGAACCTCGCTCACCCAGTCTGGAGCTGGTATCCCCTTTGTGCGCCACGCTCTGCCACAGGTCCAGAGAGGGTAAGTGTGTCGCTTGAGGTTGCACAGGAAGTTGAACAACAGGGAAAGAATTGGATCTTAGGGCTACAGATTCCAGGTCATTTCGTTTCTATTGTTAGTCATTCTGAACAGGATTGTTACTCACTCATGAAATCACTCAAATACTCAGTTATTCCGTTGCTAGGCCTACAGAGTAGAAAGCAGGCTTTCCTGAAGTTTACACCCTAGTCATGCAACCAATAGCAGACCAGCATATACGACACCATGACTACTTAGCATCATGAAGAAAAGAACATCAGGGCCAGGAAATAGACCTGGGAATACTATGAAGAAGGAAATCAGGGTGGCCTCCAAGAGGAGGTGGCATTTGAAATTTGAACAGAGATTAAAGTGCAGAGGCAATCTCTGTAGTTATCTGGGGGGAAAGCATTCCAGGCGCAGAGAAAGCAAGTACAAAGGCCCTGAGGCAGGAGCCTATTTAGGACTGGAAGGGATGCTGGCTGGTCCCTGGTGCAGGCAGGGAGTGTGACAGAGATGAGTGTGAAGAGCAGAGCTCTCGGGGGGCGTCACCCACCTGAAGAACTTCAGATTTCCCAGGCTAAGCATTCCCCAAAGGGTGCACAGGGTGTTCAAAAGGGATTCCAGCCCCTCCTTATCCGGCCATTCTTTGGAAAACAGACTCTGCAAGGGTGCAAGTGGGAGTTGAGGAAGGGCAGATGAGCCCCGGAAATCTCTAGCCACCCCACAGAATCAGCCCTACTATGAGGAGGCAGCTGGGGCTCTGAGAGATTAGAAGACTGGCCTGCTTCCGGCTCGGAGGTAGACAGGCTGGGTGGAAATCAGCGTTTGAAGTCAGGATGCGAAAGTCCAGGACAGTGACACCAAGCTGAGGCTCCCACCGCTCTTCCACGGCTCTCTGATGTAGAGTTGGCTCCTAAGCAGACACCTTGAGCCTCAGTTTACTCAAGAGCCATCCTATATGGGGCTCTGTGTCCCCGTCACCAGGGTGTTTGACGTACAGAATCCCACTTAACCCTCCCAGCAGCCCAGGGATCTGCGGATTATTATCCTTGTGTTACCAGATGAAAAAGACCTCATTTTCTCGGTGGAGATAGTGAAAACATTCCAAAGCTGCTTTGGGGTTTAATTCACAGAAACCTCAGCATTTAATCTACTAAACCAGAAAGTAATCCCTGCTTTGGCTGGCCCTGGGAGCCTGGGGCTGCCCACCACCCCGGGGGGACTGGCAGCTCACCCCTGCACACGTGTGCATCCACGTCCATTCCAGATCCAAAGCCCAGCTCAGCCTGGCCGGACAGAACACCCCCACGCTGGGTCTCTGATCCCCCCTCTCCTCCACCCTCTGCCCCAGAAGCCCTTCTTCCTCCTCTGCACACACAGTGGTGGCACCCAAAGCCTTCCTGGAAGACCCGAATCCCACCCCCAGCAGTGGCAGCAGTGAGGTCACATCTGCTCCACCCTGCACGGTTACTGCCCCCTGCAGACCAGCGGCTCCCTGCTGGCCATCTCAGCCACATCAAATACTATCCAGCCTGCAGTCTTTGGGACCCCAAGAGCTCATCCACACACTGGCCTGGACTCCTGTGTAAAAGGCTGCCCGGAAGTTACAGATACCAGAATCCCAGGTAATCCTTTGACTATCAAAAGGGAACTTCCCAGACCCTTGCTTGGTCCTAGCCTTGAAGATAAAGGAGAATATTGCTGATCTTGGCTGTGTACAGAGAAGCAGTCATAGCAGGAGTTATGGGTGCTTCTGAAAATTGGACCATCCCAAGACTCACGATGTTGGAGAGAAAGTCATTCTGACACTGATATATTTGCTCAACACCTAATATTTGCCAGGCACTGAGCTGTTCCAAATCTAGCAGGGAATCACAGCTCCAGAATGATGCACTTGTGGGAGGAAGGGGTTCACTCCATGCTGGGAGGCTCACAGTTTTTGGAGTAGGTTTCTAAGTATAAATACAAACATGTTCACATGGCTGATAAGAGGGTTTTCCAGGCAGAAGAAAGTGGGGACAAAGGCAAATCAGGGTGAAGTACCAGGTAGGAGCCCTCTGCGGTCTTGGCATTGCCAGTGTGGTTGGGAAGATGGGAAGAAACAAGATGGTTTTTCTAGGTAAAGTATTTACAGCCTGGTTTTCTTCAATGGATTCTTCTGCAAACTCCATTTCCCGGCATCCCCCTTGGGAAATAAAGAGTAGTGGAAATCAAAGGGGACAGCTTTCTGACAGGGCCACTTCTATGCTCACAGACCATGGCTGCCCTGTACCTAAGGAATCAAGAGGACATGAATGGACAAAGATCAGAGCCCCTGCCAAGTTCCTAACAGTCTCTCTGACCCTTCTCAACTCCCCTGCCTTCTCCAGGAAGCATCCCTGGGCTCATCCCTATGAGAAGGGCTCCCTCCTGCTGCCAGGCTCCCCACCCGGGGCTTCTCCTGTGGCACTCATCATGACACAGGGGCTGCCCTGGAGATGAGCGGGAGCTGCGGCCTGGAGCAGTGGTTAAGCCCGCAGGCTGTGGAGACAAGGTTCACAGCCTTGGTAGGCTGCACACAGCCTTTGGGTGTGATTTTTAAATGTGGATGCTCCGTCTCACCCCTGCCCCTGGAGACTCACTCTCACCAGTGTTCCTCCAGCGCAGAGTGCGAGGCTCAGTTCTGTGTCTCCTCAGAGCCCCAGGGAGCAGCACCTGGGAAGCAGGCACTGTACTGGAATCCATTTAACTGAGTTCCAAAGGCAGCCACACACCTCCCAGGCAGGGCCCAGCACCCAGCCCTCTTCTGAGGTTCCCGGAGAACTCACCGTCTGTCCTGCCCAGCAGGCTGGCAAGGCAGGCCCTCTCCCGCCCCTTTCCAGAGCAGCTCAAGTGCAAGGGCCCTCCTTCCAGCCTCCCACAGACAGGCCCACAGCTCTCCCGCCCCCCGGAGAGGGTCCCTGGTGAGGCTTCGGCTGCAAGCCAAGCACCTGGCCAGCTCTAGCCCAGCAGACCCCAGTGTGGGCTAGGTGGCCTCTGTCCTGCCTCTTGGGCCCCCTGGCCCTCGAAGTTAATGGTAAGATGCTGGCCAGCTGAAGAAATGCTTGCTCCCCCTGGCCTTCCTGGGGCTCCTGCCAATCCCACCCTGCATGCCAGCACACTGGAAAGCAAAGCTCACGTTTTCCAGGAAGGCCGTGAGGTGCCCACAGGCCTCTGTTGTTACACTGACCAAGCGCTGTGGAATACAAGAACCCTGCTAGAGTCCCAGCAGGACTGCCAGAGATGCACTTCATTGTGTCTGCTCAGGCTTTGCAGCACTGTCTAGGAACTTTCTGTAGGGTGAAAGAAAGTCCTTCCCTCTCCCTGTGTCTGACCAGACTCCTCGTGGGCCCCATTTCCCAAGCAGAATCACCATGCGAAGCTCTGACCTTGCAGGCCCTGTTTCTGCAGCCCCTTGTGGCATCTCGAACACTTGGGGCAGTCATGACAACAGCTCCTTATAATGACCAATAAGGACACTTCACAGCACAGCAGTAACACCCCCAGACCCTCACCCATGTGTGGTGGGCAATCTCTTCACTTCCCCAGCACCCGGTCTGGGTCTACAGTCTCTCCAAATGCTTGCTTCAGCACTTACCATATGAGTAACCCTACGATGTTGTGGAGAGGAGACCATGGGTTCCGTCTCCGGAAGAACTTTCCACAGAGAACCCCAGGAAGGACCTCAGAACAGGAGCTGGAGAAGGCTGGCCAGCAGAGATGGGGCCTGCCAAGACCCTCAAACAGCCCTGGGCATGTAGCTTTGAGGTACAGAATTAGAAAGCCCACCTGCCTGAGAACAGACCCGAGCCACCTCCTCCAGCAATGAGTGTGTTATTTTGTCTCTTACTTGCCTTCCACTTTTGTCTTATTTCCCAGTTGATCCAGAATAAGAGAGGAAACGTTTACCAGGCTCTGTGGAACCCTGACAACTGCCGTAAGTGGCTGTTGGAAAACTGACCGGAGACCAAGTGTGGAAATGGGCTTGGCACGTACTTAGGATATACTAGTACTTAGGGTACAGTAGATGTCCAGCAAGGTTATCCACGTCATTTGTTCTCTTTTCCCTCTGCCCATGGCTTCCCTCCAAGTCCCTCGGAACAGGGAGGCACCGAGGCTGGCAAGGAGGCCACCTGGTAGTGTGCCCCTGAGCCCACTCGGTCCCAGAGCCTGGGCCCAGCCCAGAGGCACCCGCTCCCGCATGGGCGGCATCCCGGGTGGTAATCAGAGATTCTGGCGGCGCCTTTGATGCAGCAGCCGGCGCAGAGGGCTGGGCCCTGTTTGAAGTGCCTGCTTGTGTAAGAAGGATTTCTAATTCACTCGAACCAAAGCAACGTTTGCAGTAAAGATCATTTTTGGAATGAAAAATAAATTGTGACTGGAGGGTCTGGGTTTGTTTCAAAAAGGGAGATCACCCACAAGCACGGAGACTCTGAGAAGCCACTCGCCCGCGTGTTTTCAGATGGAGAGCTCACCACTCAGAATTTCAAAGTGCTGTTAATTAAAAGCAGTTTATTAAAATGTCAATCTTTGAAACCAAAACAACTCTCTTCCTTTGCTTGCCAGTGGGTTATCCTACTTCTCCCCACCCCAAATAATCCAGTGGGCAGCTTTTATCAAGGACCCCAAAAGGTAACGACTGACCCTAAAAGCTACAGGAAAAGTGCTCTGCAGGCTGGCCCAGCACTCGTCCTGCTGACCACCACCCTTTGGGAGTCTTTTAAGAGACACGGTGGCCCAGCCACTGAGGGCCTGGGCCCAGGAGCCTGACTGCCCTGTGCTGTGTGACCTTGAGCACATAGGTAATTCTTCTTTAAAAAATTGTTTTAGTGGTAGTGGGCATTGAACCCAGGATGTTTGAACCAAACTACATCCCCAGCCCCTTCAATGATTTTTTAAAAAAATTTTAAGACAGTGTCTTGTTGAGTTGCCAAGCTGCCCTGGCTAAGCTCCAATTTGGGCCCTCCTGTCTCAGATATGCAGAGTGCTGGGATTCCCATGTTCAGTTCAGGATTTGTGCCTCGGTTTCTTTTTATATAAAAGAGAGTGATAATAATAGTACCTACTGTGTAGGTTGATGGGAGGATTAAATGAGATAATATATGCAAAGGAATTTGACTGCTGTCTAGCACATAATAAGTGCTAAATGAGTATTACAATACTTCTTAAAGTCCTCCTGAGCAGGTGCTAAATTCTACCTTTTCTTTTTACAGATCTGTCTCTTTCAAGCACTGTTTGGTTTGTAACACTGACCATCAAGATCCAGGGCACAGTAGACACAGAGTAAATAGCTACTGACAAAATAAAGAAGTCACTGAACAGATAGGGGCTTGCACCATGTCCACAAGTTTGGTGAACAGGACAAGCTTAGGCCCCAGGTAGGAATTTATGATGTGGCAGCTGCCAACACAGGACAGGGCTGTGTGGTGCCTTTATCGATTCCCACCTCCTGGCCTTCACTTCCTTGTTTCATTCCCTCCCCCTGAGTGTGAGGCAGACCTAGAGACCCACTCCTAATGAGCGGACCCCAGCGGAAGTGATTGGAGGCCACTGCCATGAAGTTATAAAGGCGCGGTTGTCTCTCCAGCACTCTCTTGCCTTCTCAGCTCCAATGAAGCAAGCTGCCACCCTAGGAGACCCTGGTAGCAAAGAGTGGAGGGCTGACGGGCTCCAGCCAGCAGCCAGCACAGAGCTAGGTGCCAGTAGCAGTCACTGAGTGAGTGTGACCACATCCCCGGCCAACCTGGACAGCACCCTGCCAGAGGCCCAGGAGCCGCAGACTAGCTGAACTGCATCTGGGACCTTGCACTACAGAAACTGTGGTACAATTGATGTGTTATTTCAAACCACTACGTTTTGAGGTAATTTGTTACATGCAATAAATCCCTAAAACAGGGCACAGGGCAAGGGAAAGAGACTTGGGGCAAACAGAGAGGCTACCTCCCACCTGTCTGAGACCAGCAACCCTCTCCTCCCTTCACACCAGAGCCATGTTTCACCCCAGTGACCCCTGGGGGAAACAGCAGGCAAGGGAGTTGGCTAAATTTGGGTCCCAGCTCTGTGGCTTCCTAGTGGGTCGCTTTGGGAAAGTTCCTCCTTTCCCCAGCCTGCCTCTGTGTGAAGGGGGAGTCGCACACAACCTCACAGGGTGCTGGGATGATTGTGATCACCTACAGGAAGTGCCGGGAGAGCTTTCCTGACTTTTCGGGGCAGAGGTAGGTAGGGAGGCCTGGACTCTTACTCTGATACCAGCTGAGGCCCAGCTGTCCCTCCAGTGAATCAGCCCACAACCATGGGGCATGACTGTGTACCGGTACTGGGAACACGGCAGTCAACAAACAAGCACAGCGCCAAACATTCCTCATGGAGTTCACTTTTCAGGAGGGACAGAGACATGGAACTAGTCAGGGCAAGTGTCAGATGCAAAAGCAGAAGCCCAGGGGCTCTGCACTGTCAAAGCCATGGACAATATTTAGTTCCCAAAGGCGCACATCCATAATCCACCCAGACACACCAAAAGTATGTTTTCCTAATCTGCTAGGTGTTGCTTAATCCAATCAAGTTGGCACATCTCCATTAACTAGAACTTCTGACTTCACACACTCATATACTGGGCACCAGACACTACTCTAGGCACCCAGTGTACAGTGTACAGCCCTAATCAGAGCAGACTACATCCTCCCTCAGGAGGCATAGGTTCTAACAAGGGACTTATCTTTCTCAAATATGATTTTAGAAAGATAATTTTAAAAATTCCTGGGGTGACATTTGAGCTTGAGACTCAATAATGGGAAAGAATGAAGCCTCTGGAGATGTGCGGAGCAGTATCCCTGAAAGAAGGACAGCCCCAAGGCAGGACTGACAAGGTATCCACCACCAGCAGGAAAGCTTGTGGCCTGCAGTGGCAAAAGAAACAGGGAGTGGCCAGAAATGAGGCCGGTGGGGTAGATGTGGAGAGCCCGTAGGGCCTGCCAGACCATGGGAGGAGTCTGGACTCATGGCTCTGGGGCCACCAAATGTCATGAGCAGTGGGGTTTTGACATCCTGGTGGAAGGTCCTGGGGGAAGGCAGAAGTCGCTGCACCACTGAGTGAGAGAGAGAGAGAGCAGGGCAGGGGGATGAAGGAAGGGGCTTCCTGAGCCTGGGACAGTCCCCAAGCGGGCCTCGCCTGGCATGACCACCCAGACCAAAGTCCGCACTGGACCCTCAGTTCCCTCCTTCCATACCCAGAGCATCCCCTACCCAGGTGGGCAGGGAAACACCGGATCTTCCTCACAGGACTGCAAGTCCCTGCCTATCACCATCCACTCGTCAAATCGGCAGGACGGTAGCATAGGTGCTGGCGACAGAGTGCCAAGGTTAAAATGCCAGCTTTTCTACTTCATAGCTGTGGAGCTTGGGCAAGTTGCTCAACCTCTTTGGGCCTCAGCTCCCACAACAGTCAAATGGGCCTAGCAATCAGACTGCATGGGGCTATGGTGCAGATTCAGTGGGTTAAGGGCTGGAGGCCGAGCACATTGATTAAAGAGGCCGATGACAAGATTAAAGAGTTAGAGGGCCTGTCTCTCATCTCTGTGACCTCCTCCTCCTCAACTTCAAGAAAAAAAAGTGATAAACAATGTCTCCCTACACCCAGTGCCTCCACCCAGACTGGCCTGACTTAACAGGTGCCACAGGAACCCGAGGATTTCTTACCTGCCTGCCCCGCTCAGCTCACTGCACCTCGCCAGGTGTGCTCCAGGGGTGCCCCCACACACAACCCCAGCAGAAGGCCAGGCTGGCCAGGCACTAGCAGCTCCAGGCCCTGAAACTTGCCTCTTGGGGACAGGGGCTGGGGAGGATGAGAAAGAATGAAGGAGCAAACAAAGGAATGGGTGTCTTCAGCACTGTGTGAGTTTCTTAAGGGATCAGTCCATCCATCCATCCATCCATCCATCCATCCAACAGACACTTTTGTGTGGCTCTTCCCCACATGCTCCTCTAGAGCTCTGCCCCATCCACGGGGGCGGGAGGCTGACCTCCAAGCATCTCAACTCAACTCTGAGCCCCTTCTCCCTTTGGCCCTGAGACCAGAGACACTCCTGGCCTGCAGGGCCCTGCTGAGCCCATGGGTGCCCAGGTAACTACTCTCCCCTCTGGGTAGTAAGCACGCACGCACTGTGGCTCCCTCCCCTGATGCTTCCCCATAACCGAGCACACAGTTGTAAGTAGTCTCTTCCCAAATTCTCCTCCATGCTTCTCTGTCCCCTGGGTGAGGCACAGCATGTCCCTGGGTTCCAGACAGGTCCCTGAGTCATACAGCCTACTCAGGACCAGCCACACTTCTAGGTATGGGAAGGACATTCCTACCCTCAGGGTACTTAAATTTTAGAGGACAGAGACTAACAAGCAATGTGACCAAGAATTAAAATATATAAGCTATTAGGTGATAGGGCAGATGGTCCCTGAGTTAGGATATTTTGGCTTAAGAATTTTCAACTTTAAAATAGTGCAAAAGCAATACATAGTCATTGAAATCGTACTTCAGGGAGAGGAAGGGAAGAAGGTAAAAAAAAGAAGGAAGATGTGTTGTGTACATGTAGCAACTCCCCACGATGAATGTAATCGTTAGGTACTCCAAACATGTACTAATAAAAATAGAAGTAAATCACATGAGAAATTTTGGATTTTGATCATTTCCCATCGGTGGTACACCATGCTCTCTTGTGATGTGGAGTTGTGGGGAAGCCCACACTGCAGGACACTGTGCCTTTAAGCTATGATGTTCTGTAGGGTTGGTGTTTTACTACAGGGTTGGTGCATAACTACAGTATTTTAAACCCTTGCTGGGTTTATCTGGTTGTAACCCCTTTCCAAGTCAAGCAGTATCTGTGGTGCTAAGGGGAGGGGAAGAGAATTATCCTGGAGCCAGGGCGGCTCTCCATTTTAGGTAGAGAGGCCTCCCTGAGAGGGTGACAGTAAGAAATGTCCTCCAGTCCAGTTTGTGAGGGAGCATTGACCAAAGGAAGAAGCAGAGGCCTGAGGCAGGGTGTGTCTCCTGGCTGAGCACTGAAGAGGAGCAGCCCGGCCTTGCCGGCAGCAGCATTGGCATAGGGCAGGCTCCAGGGAAAGGGAGAGGAAGGAGAGAGGAAGGCTATCAGGGCAGAGGGAGAACTCACGGCAATGCTCTGACAACACTGCCAGCCACAGGGGCCTCACTCAGGCCCCAGTGCTCACTGGAAGGTCAGGTTCTGCTCTTCTGCCTCTCACATTAGCCCCGGAGTGGAGTCCATCCCCAGACCCACCCATGAATCCACCCCTCTGTCCTCACAACAGGCAAGGGCCCCTTCTGAATGCTCCCTTGGGAAAATGCCCTGCCTGCAAGTCTGTACAGCCCCCAGTCAGGACAGCTGGTTCCCAAGGTTGTCTGCCCCTCCTCAAAGCCCACTGGGAGAGAAGCCCAGTGCTCAGAGGGACCAGCATCCCGGAGCCTGACTTCTGCCCTCCTCCAAGGCCATAGACAACCCTGGCCCCTTAGAGAGGAAGGGGCAGGAGCGGAAGGAGGCCTAGAGTGCCCTGGGAGCCTGTCCCTGGGGACTCTCCATTTGGTGATTGTTTCCCAGGCTCCCTGGAGCCAGAGGAGGATGGAATGTTCTTATCGCTCCCCAGAAGGAAGGCTTGCTTCTTCCTTCACAAAAATGTTAAGCCTCATAATCCAATAGGGAACCTGGATAGGCAGCAGCTGGCAGCCTGGGTCCTGCTTCTAGGAACCCTGTGGAGAAGGAGGAAGGTGGGAGTGGGAGCAGAGGGGTTGAGTCCTACTGAGCCAACCAGGGCAGTGGGACTGGGAATGAGGTTGTTCTTTCCCTTGTGGGAAGTCTCTATCTGCAAATGACCCTCCTCAGAGAGCTGGAATCATAGGTCACTCTTACCTGAGAACAGAGGCCTAGGTCAGAATCGGACAGGAGGCTAGGACTCTGTGACATCCTAGACATACATCCACTTCCTGAAGGGAGATACGGTGTAGAGATTCCCTGAGACTCAGTACACTGTTAGCTGGCAAGCCAGTGAGGTGACATGACATCATTCCATCACCCAGCCAGCCGGCAGATGTTCACTCAGTGCCTCTGCAAAGAAACCAGCAGCAGTTGCCAGCCCATACTTTCTGTCCTGCCCCACAGCCCTGTGAAGGCCCCAAGTTGGCTCAGCTCCAGCCTCTGCTTCCATGCCTGAACCGTTCAATCTCAAGTAGCGTACTTCTCATGACAGGAAGCTCACTACTCTCTGAGCAGCCCATCCAGAGGTAAAGTGTTCAAGTTAGGTACCCCTTCCCATTAAAATGAATGCTTAATTTTTTTTCTTTTTTTTTTGGTACCAGGGATCGAACTCAGGACCTTGCACTTTCGAGGCAGGCAGTGGCACCACTGTTTAAATTTTGTAAACAAAATTATTACACTAAAAGACACATTGCCTTAATGCCCCTCAGGCTCCTGCCCCTTACTCCGAACACAGCATTCTTCCCACTTTCTGAGGCAGTTCTGGAAGTTCTCTTTTGTGAGGGTCTTTAGTTGTTCTGTCATGGCTGCCGCCATGTTCTGAATGGATTCAAAACATTTCCCAACTATGGTCATTTTGACTTTGGGGAAGAGCCAGAAGTCACACAGTGTTAGATCTGGTGAAGAAAGTGAATGAGAACACATTGCCATGTTTTTATGAGTCTGCTTTTCTATTAGGTGGCATTCAGCAACAACATTCACCATATTTTTAATCACACCTCATGAATACACTCATGAAAGAGGACTTCCAGAACTGTTTCAGAAAGTGGCAAGAATGATGGGATGAGTGTGTTTGAAGAGAGGAGGAGTATTTTGAGGGAGATTAATGCCAATGTGTCTTTTACTGTATAAATTTTAAAAATTGAAACATTCAGTGTATATTTCCATCATACCTCATATAAGCCAACTCTAATGTAAACTGAGTTTTTAAGATCAAACCCTATAGGGCCAGGGACTTAGCTCAACGGCACTGTACCTGCCTGGCAAGTGCAAGGTCCTGAGTTCAATTGCCAGTTGCAAGAAAAAGAAAAAGTTCAAGCACTATAGCTGGGCAAATGTTTCTGTGAATCGTGCTGCGTGGGGTGTAGCCTTGGCTCTGCATGGTTTCTGCCAGTTTCTCGACATATTTTTAATAAATCTCTAGTTCAAGTAAAATAGCCATTCTTAGTTTTCTGTGTTTGCAGGTAGGACCAGGCCTGAAATGAAGGCCTGTGTATGAACCAGAAGGGACCAGAAGGCAAGAGGATGTCAAGAAGGGACAGTAACTGACCCTGTCTCATACAGACACACACACACACACCATGTAGAACTCAGCACCGGCCTCCAGTGATCAGCGCCAATGGAGAAGGCCCTCTCCCTACCCTACCATAAACCCTGCACAGGAAACCGGTAGTTCCTTTCCGAGGTGTCTGGGCTGGCATGGACCTGGGGTTGTACAGGCCCAGAGTGAGCTGACTTCCCTTCCCTGTGACCTGGTGTCCACAAGGCTGCTCCCCTTTCGGCCCTGCTGCTGGCTGCTCACCCCCAAGAGGGCATTCACCATGCATTCTAGGAGAACAGCACTTAGCTCCAGGCCCCGGGTGTGGTCCTGAGGCAAAAGAGAAGAGTTTTGAGGGAGAGGTGTCCTTACAAGCAGGCAGTGTGAGAGGACTTTTCCACAGAGGAGCCATCCTGCCACCCACAGCTTCTGACTTCAGCACCCACGTTGCCATTCTGTCACAGATGTCACAACCAGAGCCAGCACAGTCAGAACCTCAGAGCCACAGAGCTGCCGGACCGGGCCCAGGCCTGTCCCTCCCTCCCGGGCAGCTGCTTCCGGAGCCAGGAGCCGGGTACCAGGCTGCAGCTGGCTGGGCTCCCAGCAGTCCAGGCTGCCCGGAGGCGCTCGGCCTGTAAGCACCCACCGACCACCTCCCTCCTCCGGCCCTGGGCCTGGCCTGGCAGAGGAGCAGGGTGAGTGGACAAAGTGGCCAGGCTCCCTAAGCTTCCCAAGACCTCCAAGCATGCCCCAGACCCTTTTCCATGAGGCAATGTGAAACCCAAGCACTCAGGCCAAAAACAGAACGTTTTGAACAATTTGAGAGGAAAAAATTACTGGGACCAATTTTAAGACATCTGAGAGCTCAAGGGAAAATCCACAGCCACCTCTTCAGGCTCTGCTGCGTGTTCCCGCCAAACCCAAATGGCTTGGAATAAAGCAGCTCAGAGGCTGGGAGCCCCCTGTGCCTCCCATGGAGCCCTGGCCCTGTGCCACTGCTGGGCCTCTGCTACTGGGCACTTTCTCTCTCCTCCTCGGCTGCATCCGCCCACTCTTTGCTGGACTCCCATCCTGTGTTGTGTGTGGGTGGTGCCATCACCAGCTGGCGTGGCTTCTTGTCCTATAGCTTTGATCAGGCACTCCTTCCTCCGAGGACTTCGCTTTGCTGCTGCCCAGGCATCGATGGTGCCACGTGGCCCTAAGGACCACCCTTCCCTCCCGGGCTCTGAGCAGGGAGTTGAAATCCATCACCCCACCAAAGGCACCCACACTGACGTCAGTCACTCACAGGTGGGAACACTGAGGCAGGCTCAAAGGGCTTAAGGCACTTCCCCAAAGTGACTGCTGAGGTTGTGGGGCTGGGGCCAGGAACCAGACAGTGAGGAGTCAGAAGTCTCCTCTTTGCCCTGTGGGGCTGGCCAGGGAGAGTGGCCCAGCTCACCTGGGGGAGGGAAGAGTCAGGAGGCCAGAGTGGATGCCTTACCAGCCGACCCGGGAGTGAAAGGGTGCATGGCCCTGACCAGGTAAATAGCAGGCAGAGCGCTCCCCATGCGCACAGCATGGGCAGAGGCCCCAGGAGACACGGCAGAGGGCTGTGTTTGGGCTTCCCAACCCACAGCTACACACACACACCACACATCATACACACACCAGCCACACCCTCCATACTGCAATACGGGTACCATACTATGACCACACACACCACATATGAGCATACCACGCAACACAGAAACACACACCACACACCACACACTTACACCCCGGGCTCAGGGTGAGCTGTCTTTGTTCCCCAGGAGCAGAAGAGCTGTGGTGGGGAACAAGGGTGTCCTGGGGGGTCGAGGGTCAGAGCTGACATGAGGCCCTCCACTCCAGGGCCAGGGTCAGGAAAAGCCAGAGAACTGAAGCCCCACACAGATGCACATGACATGTCTCGGAGGTGGACAGAAAGCACAACACTTCAAAAATATATCCCTGCTCATTTCTATGGCATCTGCTCATGTTGAGTTGGAAGGAAAGTTTTTGTTGATTTTGACTTTTCCCTGTAAACAACGTGGCTGTGATCCCAGGCTTTGGGAGGCTGAGGCAGGAGGATCACAAGTTTAAGCCCAGCCTGGGCAACTTAGCAAAATCTTGTTCCAAAATAAACCAGTAAAGATGGGAGGGGGGCAGCGTAGCTCAGTGCAAAGTCCCTGGGTTCAGTCCAGTACCTCCAAAACAAAGTTATCCATGCTCATAACAAAAGACTTGTTTAAGCAACCAGATGTGCATGAAGTAAAAAGGGGAAATCACCTTTCTCTCTTCCCTAGTCCACTCCCCTGCAAGAAATATGATCCTTCCTGAACTTGCCACTTGCACAAACATATATGGATGGATGGCTGTGTACACATGTAGGAGATATATATATATATATATATATATATATATACCTTTCTCTACCTTGCTCTTTTTTAAAAAAAAGCAAATAATATCACTATGCAGCCATTCCATGACATTCTCTGGGATCCCAGGGAGCAAACAGGCCAGGAAGGCTCCTGCCATCACAGCCCACAGTCCATCAAGGACTGACTCTGAGAAGGAGTGGCTGAGGAATCACACACCCTGCTCAGGGCTCTGAGAGAGTAACAGGCACACTGACTTCAGACAGGGGGGCGGGGAGACCTTCTCTCCAAGCAGACACTTAGTCTGAGCCCTCAGCACCACAGCCAGAGGATAAGGACAGCTCTATCCAAGGCCCTGCATCGGGCTGGGCAGGAGGGGGAGCTCAGGTGCTGCAGGGAGCTGGGGTGGTGGGGCTGGGTGAGCGAGGGCAGTGAGACAGGCAGGGGGGTGAGGCTGGGAGGCAGGAAGGCCCAGCAGGGTGAGGTGAGTAGCTCGGACCTTGTCCTAGGAACATCGAGGGGGTTTTAGGCAAGAGAGTGATATCATCTAATGTGCACTGTTTTGAAAGAGCCTGTTATTTAGAGAATAGCTGGGAGGGGGACACGAGTGAAGGCAGGAGAACCACGTAGGAGGTCAGATGGGCAAACCAAGCTCTTCTCCGATGTCCTGATCCCCTGAATCCTTTACTGTGTTAGGGGCTGTGGCAAAGGGGACAGAAGATAGAAAAATAGACAGAATTAAGGTTGCTAATCAGCTGGCCTTCAAATCAGGAGACTGCCCTGACTGTCTGCAGTGGCCCAGTGTAATCACAACATCCTTGAAAAGAGAAGAGGGAGGGAGAAGAGGAGGTGAGAGCAATGTAGAGTGAGAAGGATCCGGACCATCAAGGCTGCCTCTGAAGCCGGAAGGACGTGAGGGGAGCTGAGGAATGCAGGAGGCTTCTAGGAGCGGAGAATGGCAAGGAAATCGGTTCCTTAGAGTGTCCAGGAAGAAATGCAGCCCCGTTGACAGCTCAGTGTCAGCCCACAGTGCCAGACTGCTGAGCTCAGAACGAGAAGATCATAAAATTGTGCTGCTTTAAGCTACCAAAGTCATGATAATTTGTTATAGCAGCAAATGGAAGACTAATACAGGAGGCTAATGTAAGAGACCAAGTGAGAAATGCTGGGACTTGGGCAAGGCGGCAAGAAAGAAGTAGACAGATCATCTTTGATACCTATGCTCACAAAGAGAAAGAGAAGGGAGGCTTGGGGTCAACTGACTACACACAGTGAGGGACAGGAAGGATTCCTGGGGGGCCCTCGTTTGGCTGTGTTTACTCTGCAAGCCCTGTGAGAGCAGGCATCTGGTGTCCTTCAGTGCCACATCCCCAGCACCCTTCAGAGTGCTTGAAACGTACTAGGTGCTTGATACATATTTGTTGAATGAATTCATTCATTTAATAAAAAAGAGACTCTGGAAAGCCCAATATTAAAGAAAGGCAATGAATCCAAAGGTCAGCACAACGCCTCCCAAGTGGCTCTCTGATCTACCACAACCATCAGACTTGTGTCATGGCTGGGTGGGAGACAGGCTGTGGAGAGGAGCCATCAGGTGCAACAGCACCAGGGAGGCTGAGGCAGGCAGTGTGACCAGCCCCAGGTCCCCAAGACAGGCACAGGCAGGAGGCGGCTCAGCACTGACATTACCCTCTAATAGGAGGTCCTAAGCACCAGGGATGGAGCAGGCACTCTACTTAATTCAGGGGAAAGCTGCTCTCTGGGAAACAGGTGCCAATTTGCAGCAATCACAATAAGAAACATCCTCTCTCTGGCTGATGCAAACCAACAAGGTAATAGGGCATTGTGCAGTGAGGAGAGATCAAAAGGATTTTTTCCAAGCCCATGGTAGGCACTTAATCCATCTTTTGCGCTCTCCCTCCCTCCATTACAGCCCATGGACATACTATTTACAGCACCTACATTAGCTGCCTTTTCAGATATTGCACTGCCTCCAAACCACTTCCGAAGGAAAGTGAGTTAGAAATGAATTTGCGATGTATGCAGCGGCTTTCACCACCTCCTCCCTGTCCCCTGCCAGCAGCACCTTCGTGCCTGGTGGAGACCCTTCCTCCCAGCACCAGTGACATCCACCCTCCAAAGACTGTGAACACAATGAATGGCTCCAGCCCCTGGGCTGGCGTGGAGGACCAGGCTGGGGGTAGGCTCAGGGCGAAGTGCAGATCAGGAGATCAGAGCAGGAAATGCTCCTGCTGGCAAACTCCTGGGAGCCAGGTTGAGACAAAGAGGCACATCTGGGAAGCGACCCTGGCGGGGAGTCACTTTGGACTGCCCTCTGCCCTCTGTAGGAACGCCCACACCGCCCGGCACCTCCCAGATCTCCGGAGCCCAGGGCTGCAGCTGGCAGAAGGCAGGTGCCCTCCTCCCACTCCTGCCTGCTCCTCAGCCCCCTTTCTCCAGACACCTCCATGAATGCGGAACTCCTCCCAGAGGCACAGGAATCTCCCAGGTGTGAGATTCCTTGGAACGTGGGAGTTCTCCTTCCTCAGTGTAGTAGGTTTTAGTACAGAACAGAGCCGGGGATCAGAAATACCCAGCCAGGCTCTGCCTTTATAGGGGAGAAAAATCTATGAGTAGGTGACTTGCCTGGAGCCTCTCAAACGGGGAGTAGACCCTGACATTTCTGACCCACCACCAAAGGGAGGCATCCGTTTCACAAGTTTGAAATTGAAAAGACACTTGGACTCCATCTAGGCTGAGACTGAGGACTTCAAGTGGGAGAAGCGCTCTGCCCAGCTCCAGCTCTACTGCAGTTGTCCCAGGACTTCCCCTGAGAGTTTCCGAGTGAAGGAATGAAGTATCCGAGGGGAAGGGGCCGAGGGCACAGGCCAGCACACCACCCTGCCTGGCTGGTAGCCACGGTGGGCACACTCGGAATGGCTCCGCAGATTCACGCTCTCGTGGGTCTCCTTCCCCTCCACGGTGGCGGTGGGTGGGGCCATGAACTGACTTCTACAGATAGAGCCTAACAGCAGCGATGGGGTCTCCCTCCAAAACTCAGCTGCAGAAAGAGTCTCCTTCCGATTGGCTCCCCCTCCCTCCCTCCCTCCCCTCCCTCCAAGGCGGATTTCCTCTGGAAGGGCCTCTGGGCAAGGAGCGTACTCTGGCTGGCAGCCTCAGACCTCAGGTCTGCCCACAAGGATGCGCGTGCCCCTGTCACACCTGAGACCACTGCAGATCCCCAGTGAGCATCCTCGTGAGGCCTCGAGGCTTTGTGGGGACACAACTAGGATGCGGCTGGTTTCCTAACCACAGAAGCCGTGTGAAAATAAGTGTTGGGGGAACTTATCCAGGGCCCTTTCTGGAAGGGCGCCATTCGTGAGAAAGCCCAAGCAAGGGTGAGCAGGGGACCTTGTGGCCTTGTGAGAGCACCACGCCCCGGTGCTGCACTTGCCTTGGAAGATCTAAGCTCCATTGCTGTCCTGGCATCCATCCACTATATGGCCTTGGGCAAATTCCAACCATTTTGGGGCCTTCATTTCTCCTGCTGTCCAACCAGCAAAGACTCAGCTGCAATGGGGAGTGCCTGGAGGACTAAGAAAGGGAGGTTTGTAGGCTCAGATGGTAGCTGATGCTCGTGAGAGAGGACAAAGGGAAGATGCCTGCCCCACCCCTACCTTTCCTTCTCCTCTTCCCCGGTGGATGAGCCTGGCCTCAATCTTCACCCTCCGACCTCAGAGGCCCGAGGTCTCCAGCCTCTGCCTGCCGAGACCCAAGACCCTGAGGGATTTCTTGGTTTTCCTCCCTGCCCCCGCCCAGCCTGCATCCTGCTCGTTGTGTATCCTTTCTCTGTCCCAAGGAGCCCTGAACTGACCCGCCTCCTGTCCCCTCTCCCTGGGACTCCTCGCTCAGCTCAGCCCCTCACCCCAGGTAGATCATCCCCTCTGGGGGCTGGAGCCTGCGGAGGCTTTGGAGGCAAACCCTACTCCCTCTCTTCCCAGCAGTAGCACAGGCCCCAAGAAGGACAGGACTCCCTGGACCGTGTCCTCTGTTCCTCAGGTTGGGGGAGGGTGCTCCTTCTGCCACCCGAGAGGGAGCCTCTCGGAAGGTTCCCAAGGTCTCTCTTCCCTTCCTTGAGTAGCAGGAAAGCCTGGGAAAAACCAGGCAGTCCCACCACTCCAGGGATGAAAACAAGCCCAAATAAGGGTCCATTCTACAACACTCTTTCGGGCTGAAGGGAATGCTGGACCAGGGCAGCTTCCCACTGAGGCTGCCCCCTCACCAGGGCCAGGCCAGGCCCTCGTCTCCAGGCTGGGAAGGGCTGTCCCACGCTGGCCCCGCTGCAGCCCAGCTGGCAGGACTGCCCGGAGCAAATTCTGCCCTCTCTCACAGGCTTAGAGCAGGGACTCCTAGGGGGCCTCTGATGAAGGCTGGGATGAGTCAAGGGCTTGCCCGGGGTCCGGAGACCTCTGGTCACTGGAGAGGGGTCCTGCACCTTTTATGCTCTGGCTGGTTCTATCACCCTAGTCTCCCATAAGCTCCTCAATCCCCTAACTCAGGGTTTCTCAGCACTATAGACACAGTAGGCTCCTTAAGTGTTTGTTGGGGCAGTGGGGTTTGTCCTGTGCATTCTAAAATATTTAGGAGCATCCCTGGCCTCTACCCACTCGATGTCAGCAGCAGGTCCCCACCCCACAGTGTAACAACCAAAAAATATCTCCAGACATGCCAAATCTCAGCCCCAGTGGAGGACCACCACACTAAATGGATCAAAGACCCTCTGCTGGCCTCTGATCATGTTCTGCCTGGAAGACACTGGCAGAAAGACAGAAAGGAAATCTCTCTTGGACCCATGACCACAAGCCCTAATTCATTCCCTCTCTGTCTGTCTGTCTGTCTCTCTCTCTCTCTCTCTCTCTCTCTCTCTCTCTCTTTCTCTGTCATGTCACACACACACACACATACACACACACACACACACCATACACACACACTGTGGTCAGAACTGATAATCTATCCCCACACAGGACAGAATAGTATTAATATCTCTGCTTTGTTAATGAAGCTCAGGAGTATTAATGGCTCACCCAAGGCCACAAAGCTAAGCAGATGGAGGACCTGGATTCAAGTCAGGCCTGTAGCTCCCCCAAACTCAGGCTCAGTGCCGTGTTGACATGTACCACTGTGCAGATGAGAAACTGATGATCCTGAGACTCTTCTGGAATGTCAGAGACAGTACACATCCCTCACGGTCATCCTCCCCAGGGGCCAGTGTCCCTCGTACACCTCGGGGCCTGGCAGCTGCCTTCCCAGCTTAGGCTGGGTTTCCTGGGCCTCCTTGAGTTGTACCTTCCAGTTGCTGAATTGTCCTGATCTCCAGTGATCGATTTGCATACTGTATCGATCTCAAGGGCTGTGTAATATGTTTGATTTGTGGCACTTTGCATAATTTTCTGATTAAGTTACTTATTTAACCTATTGACCTTTTCTCTTAATTAGAGTATCTGGGTATGGCAAATGTTGAGTAGTAATCAAGTTGTTCATTTCCCCAAGTGGAACACACGTCCTCCCCACTTCCCTGCTCCTTCATGACTCTGGCTTCCTCTGGAGTGGGGCATGTTGAGCCAGATCTTCCTCCACTTCCCCCCACAGGAGTGAGCAAGGTGCACAGGGGGCCAGGCACTCTCTGACCCCCGCTGTCCAGAAGTTTGGAAATCAGCCAAGTCAGGGATAGCATTGGCTGGAATGTCTGCATGGCTGAGTGGACAGACAGAGACAAGATGTGGGTCAGAGGTGTGGACACTGTATCAGGCAGTTCTTGTGCGTAACAAAACACCCTACACTGTAGTGGCCTCAACTAACACCCACTTATGATTTTTTTATGAAGCTCTGGTGGTCCGGCCACTTTTGAACCTCTGAGACAGGGCTGAGTGATGGGGGCTGAGAGCAGACACGTATCTGCAGTGGGTGAATAGTCAGCTGGGATGGGCTGGTCTAACTTGGCATCAAAGGGATGGCTGTGGTCTTGTCTACCTGTCTCTCATGTCTCTCAGCGGGCGGACCTGCTAGAAGGGAAGTTGCCCATCTTCTTACAGGGCTATGAAATAACACAAGTGGCAAGAGAGCAATCCCGGGTGCAGAGACTTGTGAGTCTTCAGGGAGCATCACATCTGTCCCCATCCATTGGCCAAAGCAAAGGACTCAGAGTCAAGGAATATGGAAGTAAGCCTTGCCCCAGTGGGAGACAAGGAACACTGGGCCCTGTGAGACTCTCCACATCCTGCTCAGAGGAAGAGATGCTGAATTCAGTGCTGAGAGTCTTGACACAAGTTCAAAACAAAAATGGCCTCCCCTTCTTCCTGACTCTCACCCCAATCCCCACCCCACCAAACTCTGAAGCTGCATGCTGTGACTTGGGCCTTGGAGCAGTGAGGGCTCAGGGGCCGATGATCCCTGACTCTTGTTTTGGCATCTACCTCTTGGAGGAACCGGAGTAAGGCACTGTTTTGGATGCTTTTAAAAATCTTCCTGTCCTCTAGTCACATGAGGCAGGCGAGGACTGAGAAAGGCAGTCAGCAGCCATCCGTCCCCTCCTCTGGTGGGACCACGTTTTCTCTCTTTCTTCACTTGAATGAGGGAAATAAGGTTTTCCCTCAGGGCTACTCAGGATGGGCAAAGCTTCCTTCTACTCACAGATCTTCAACCTGTCTGTAAGGAGAAGAGCTATCCCCAGGGAGAACCCTGGGCTATTTGCCAGAGACCCTGGCCAAGTTCTAAACATCTCCTCTCCCTTCTGGGTTGGACTTCCAGTTGGTAGCAGAAATCCACTCTTTTCTCCTCCTATATAAAAGGACTTGAAGAGGTCTATTTAGTCCTTTCACCCTTTCATTTGTGAGGACACAGTATTGCCATGTGAGAGCTCAGCAAGAGATTGTCAGAGTCCACACCAGACACCAAACCTGCTTGTGCCTTGTGGCGGTTGATTGGTTTCTCAACTTGAGTAAGAAACGCCCAACTAAATTGGCTCAGCATAGTTCTGGGCATGGTAGACCCACCCTAGGGAGGGCTCTTACCAGAATGTTAAAAAAGGAAGAAGGAAGGCTGGCTTCTGCTTTCTGCAGAGGAGCTCAGGTCTTCACTTCACTTTGGAGGTCCTCTTCTGGCTTCCAGCACCTACTCTTCAGCCTTCTGGTGCAGACCCTTTGGTCTCCTGATTTGGACTCACACAAGACACTGTACAGAGCTCCAGGCCTTCGACTGGATCCTTCAGATCCCCAGCACACAGACAGTCCTTTTGCACTCTTCCACACCTAAGTCCATGGGCAGCCACTGTACGCCAATCTTGTAAATTCTTATATATTTTTATATCTTGTATTATATGCTTCTCTAGTAAGCACCAATTAATACACTCCTTGAACTTGGACTTTGCAGCCTTCAGAATTGTGAACAATGCATCTCTATTGTTTATAAGCCACTCAGTCTAGTGTATTTTATCATGACAGCCTGAATGGACTAAGACAGTACAATGACCAAAATGCTAGCTACATTCATATACAAGTCTTTATGTAAACATGTGTTTTAATTCTCTTGGGTAAATATGTAAAAGTGGATTTTCTAGAACATATGTATCCATGTTTAATCTTAACTGCTGTTTTTCTAAGTGATTGTATATTCTACATTCCTAGAAGCGGTATATGAGAGTTTCAGTTGTTCTGTATCTTTACCAACACATGATTCGCCTTTCTCATTTTATCATTCTAGTGGCAGTTTGGTAGCATCCATTATGGATTTAACCTGTGTTTCTCTAATAACTAATGACCAGGTACCTCAAATACTTATTTGCCATCTATCTACTTTCTTTTAAACTGGAATATGATTTTTCAACTCTAGTATATTTTCCAGCTTCTCTTGCAGCTATCTGGCTAAATGATTGATAAAATGTGAAAGAAATTGATTTTTACACTTCATTTATGCTTTCTTAAAAGAAAATTGCTTGCCCTCAATCCAAACTTTTTTATCAACCAGCTTTTGCTACAACTATGCTGCATAAAAACATCCCGAAACTCAGTGGCAAATGACCCTAGGTCTGCATTTCTTGCTTATAGACCTGCAAGTTTTGGAGCAGCTGCTATGTTCCTGGCCAGCCATGGAGTTCAGGTCAGTTTCACACGTTTCATTCTGGCACCAAGCTCCAGAGACTCATCTACTATGGGCAGGTTCTGCTCAGAGCTGAGGTCAGAAGTGCCCAAAAGATCAAACAGACCCTCATGACATCTTCTAAGGTTTGGATGTGAAACTATAACAGTGAAGTCAACTCACCCTGTGAAAGTGGAGATTTTCTGAGCCATAAATCTACTAATTCACTCTTCCCTTTCCCATCAGCCAGAACATGGTTGTGTCTGTGACCCACACCTGACCCTGCTCTGAGGTTATTATTCTAGGGGATGGTGGAGCAGCAGGCTGGAGGGAACCTGGGTCTCTGAGAGTCCTGTGGAGCAGAACTGCCTGTCCACCTGGTCTGTTCTCACCAGATCGCCACACAAGAATAAAATCACCTCCATTCCTTTTATATGCTGTATTTCTCTGTTTCCACAGTCCAGATTTCACCCTACCACATGCTCCATCCTTTTCCAACACAGGCCATATTTTTATTTTTTCCTTGCTTTAATCTCTTCTCAGGCATGGATTTAAAATACACAGCAAGCATTCTTTCATGTCTAGCATCCCAGATGGGGACAGTCCTGGGGTCAAAGGCAAAAGTCACCACTTCACATGTCCATCCTACCACATGTGTTCCTGTCCTGTTTGCGAGAAATCCTGGGAACTAAATTGCCCTGTGGAGAACACTTCCTTCCAGGTCTCCAGCCCAAAATGTTCACCTTCCCTTCAAACAGAGCTCTGTACCTATAGCTTTTGTCCCTGGCCTGTGGCTCATCTAGCAGAGCCAGGTGCCAGACCTGGCAGGGGCATCCTTGTCTCTAACTGGCAGTGCCTCCACCTAGCCTGGCAGATCCACTCCACACACACTAAATAACAGGCTCTGGCATCGCCTGAAGCTCTGTGCTCATTAGCACACTGGGAGGTAAGTGCACGCAACCAGGGAGAATTTACCCTGCAGCAACAGGCTTCTCGGTAAAAGCCAAACACACCCCAGCAGGTATCAAGTGCAAGGCTTGGGGGCTCCGAATACCTCCAAAAATGCACATTTTTTCTTGCCATCACCAGCCTTGTGGTCTCCTATCCTGTCTCCTGCAGCCTTAGCCCCTCATTTGACAACCTCTGTTGCAGGCATAGCTGTCAGGCTCTTCTCCAGGGGAGTTTCTTAGCAGCCTGGGAAACTGCCCTCATCTCATCTGCCACTTCTCCCTACCCATACTCCGGCCACCAGAAACTCCATTCCAATCCATTTAGCTCTGAAATCCTGTCAGCTCTACTGTCTGCTTGCCATGCCATACCTTCTTCTCCACCTGCCAGACTGCTCTCCACCCTTCAACTCCTGCTCAAATGACGCCTCCTCCAGGAAGCCTCAAGCCTCCCCCAAGCAGAGTGGTTATTTTGTCCTCTGGCTTCCACTGATGAACAAATACCTCTTTGTTCTAGGTACAGCCTGTCTGCACCCTTGGTAGCTATGTGTCTATTTCCTCCCACCTAGCAGTCTGTGTAGACTTTGAGGAAAGACCAAGGTCATCTGTATATTTGAATCTCCAGTACCTGGCCTATTGTCAGCCAAGTGGCAAGCATTCGGGGAAGAATGGATGCACAAAAACAGACAAAGGAACAAACAAGCAGCCAGTTAGATGGAAGCATGTTACGCTGTACTTTCCTTTTCTAGCTCTTGTTTCTATTGAAATATGTATTATCTACTTTTAGTGGCTACCTCCTCTCTCAGTCTCCTGGCAACCCAAAGAAGTCACAGGCTGGGTCTGTTTTATTAACAACTATATCTTTAGTGCCCAGTTACAGCCTGGGCCTTAGAAAGTACACGATAACTATCTGCTGTATAAATTAAAATGTAAGAGATTATTAGGTGGTGGGACATATATGAGTGATGGGCACCAGGATAAAAGCAAGAAGGATCCAGAGAGTTTGTAATCAAAAGAGACTGGGAAAATTCTTCTTGAGTCAAGACTGTTTTGTTTTGAGGGGTGGGGTGTGGCACTATCACTGGGCTCTTGGTTTTATAAAGGCCAGGCCAGGCTCTATATGAAAGCATGTGTTAAACAAGTTCAGAACCAAACTTCTTTGCAAAATAGCTATTTAAGAGTCGACCCTAAGGGCAAGGGCAGGTAGTTGAATTTGGTAAATGGAAAGGTGGAGTTTTTTTTCAAGGCTTTGGATCTGCAGAAGGGAGATAAGAGAAGACCCTGAGTAGGGTGGAAGGAGCAACAGCCTCTCCCAGCCCCTGCTCACAGGTGGAGGCTACTGGACTGGGGGTGGGGGGGGGGCAGAAAACGAGGCGTGCCATAGAGAATCAGGCCTAGGAACTTTGATACAGGAAGTTTAAGTGTCCTTTATCTGTGTTATCATTTCTAGAATACCTTCAATCCAATTAATTAGTCATGACAACTTTATGTCAGAGGTGTCTTGGACACTCAGAAAGGCTGCTGTATCTGTGTTTGGGGCAAACTGCTATGGGGGAAGGATAGGATCCAGAAGGATATGAGGAGAGAAGCCCAGAACTGCAGTTCACAGGAGGTAATTAACCGTTCTAGAACAAGGGAGTGCTCCTCAATAAACTTCAGGATCAAGACCGCATTTGAATAGTAATGGAAAGAATGCCCACAAGAGCCTAGAGAATGGGAAGACACTGATTATCAATGGTGATGGTGATGGCAGGTGGTTGGATGGATGGATGGATGGATGGATGGATGGGAGGGTAGATAGGTAGACAGATGAGTGGATGCATGAGAAGGTGAGTGGGTAGATGAGTCAATGTGTGGATAAGGGAAGAGATGGATGGATGGATGGATGGATGGATGGATAGACAGTTAAGAGAAGAGATAGATGGATGGATGGCCATTATTCCCCTCTCTAGCTATAAGTGATAGGTTCAGAGTGACTGGTCACCTGGACATGTGAATTATAATGGAAATGAATGAATGCATTATTCATCTGGGACTTGCTTCCTTGCCTGGAGTTAACTCAAGCCTGTCTCTTCTGCTTCTTGGCCCTCTGAGCCAGCAGCCACTGTCCCAGGCAGACAGGGCTGGTGCCTCAGTCAGCCCAGAGGAGCTAAGTTAAATATGAAAATATTCAACTGCCACACTAAGAACGTGAACTGATTAGCAAAGTACATCCTAGGCCCAGCTACTTCACTCTGCAGTGGCAGCTGCATTAGTGAAGGAAGCTGTTCAATCAGCCTAGCCTGATGCTTCCAGACAGAGCCCTGGCACTGCCCTCTCCTCATGATCTGGCCTTTGTAGGTAAATGAGGCAGGCAGAGGAACTGGCTGTTACTGACCCCTAGAAAGTCAGCTTTGCTCCCAGCTGCCTGCCTGCCCCTGTGAGACTAATACCAATTCTCAGAGTTTGCAGGCTGGGTCTCCCTGCCAAGCATCTAGCATTTAATCATTTGGTGATCCCAAGACTTTGGAGCTGATACCATCACTGTTCCCATTTTATAGATGAGAAGACTGAGGCTCAATGAATGTAGCTAGGCCATAGAACTAGAATTCAAACTCAGATCCTAAGTCCATGTTTAATACTGTCCTTGCTACAGTAAAGGTGCCCATTTGGGGACCTGCAGAGGCCCTTTAGATCCAAATAGGCTGACAGGGTCTAGTGAAACTGATGAGGGATCCTCTCCCTTTGTGACCTTGTTTGCCTTCCCCAAAGCAGAGACCCTCACAGACCTCTGTCTCCACCCATCCCTCCAGCTCCAAGCCGCTCCACTGACCCTAGGACTACAGAGACCAGCTGCCTCTTCACCCTGCCTGGCTTCAGCCTCACAGCCATGCCCTCACACCCTGAGCCAGGAACCTGACTTCTAGTTACCCTGAGCAGGCATCACTGGCTCTGGGGGAGCCACACGTCACAAGGCCTCTTCTATAACAAGGCGCTGCAGAGTTCCCCCTGGGTTGTCACATTTTCACAGCAAAACTTCTGCCTCCTCTTCTTTTCCCCCCAGCACCCAGCTTGGAGTAGGTACTGAATGATGTATGACCAATGGTTGAATGATTCTAAGAGCGAAAAAACTCCCATCCAGCCTAGTACACTGCCTGGGACTTCCCAGTTGATTAATAAGTCAACATGAATGGGTAGGAACTGGGGAAGACCCCTATGTAAGTTTACATTCCTGCTATGTATACAAGCCTGGAATCCCTTTTGGTGGGACATTCTGGGAACCAACTCTGACTCAAGGACAAGCCACTGTGGTTCCAGTGTGGCTTCAAGGACCTTCTGTGGTTTCATGTTGAGCCCTGCATTGCTTCTGTCCATCTCTAGGCAGGAGAGACAATGACATGTCCCACATGATCAGTCATGCGAGACCTGGTGGCTAAAGTGCATCTCAAATCTAGGAAGGGAGATTATCAGACAACAGAACAAAAGTTCTGTGCTCTGGTTATTCAGCCAACTACAAATCCCTCAGAGGCAGACATCCGGGACCTTTCATCCATCAGCCTAATCCACAGGCCCAAGGCCAATAAATGACAAAATAACCCAGAACCCACACCCAGAACAAGGCTTCCTAGTGCATCTGTCTTCTAAGAATAATTAGAGACTTTTCGATTCTATCTGCATGTGCACCCCCACCCCTGGCAGGCAGACAGCATCACAGTTGAGGGCTAGAGCTCTGCTCAGTCTCTTCTCAGCACAGTGGTAAGTAGACCAAGGACTCAGGTACAGATGTGGTAAAAGACTCATTGCCAATATGCTAAGCATAGTTTTGATGTAATCTTATCTCCCATAAAATAAAGATGAGCATATGTTTAGGCAAGCCAGAGTGTGAGATTGTCATACATTACTCTGAATCTCTCTCTCTCTCTCTCTCCCTCTCTCCCTCTCTCCCTCTCTCTCTCTCTCTCACACACACACACACACACACATACATTGAGTGCCATCAGGGATTTTCTTTCTGTCCTGTCTTCCCTTTTTCCTTCCTACTAATATCCAGAAAGCTCTGAGAAAATTAGTTTGATCCCTGCTTTATTCCAGGAATCCTTTTGGTAATCTCCACAAACGAAATAATCTGAAAGACAGAAAACCTTTTGCACAAAGATGGCCATCACAGTGCTTTACATGTTAGCAAAATATCACACACATACAAATAATGCACAGCCTAAAAGTTAAAAATTGGGGAAGGATTAAATAAACTACAGGGAACAACTCATTGAAGCACTATATAGTCAATAATAGTGATGGTTTGATGACAATGTCAGATTAGTTCAATAAATACGTGGTAACTAGTTGTCATGACCCAGGCACTGAATTAAGCATCCATCTGAGAACTGAAAGATAAGTAAAATAAGGATCACTAAAAGGAACTCACAAACTACTTTGGACTTATAATAATCAGAAACATTTATACTCACATACCACTTAATGACAGGGATATGTTCTGAGAAATGTATTGCTAGACAATTTCATCACTGTGTGAAATCACAGAATGTGCTTACACAAACTAAGATGGCTACAAGAATAACCTTAGTGGACACAATTATACATATGATCCATGGTTAACTGAACACTGGTAGCCACACTTGACTGTACAAATATTAACTCATTAAAGAATAAAATAAAACTATATTGGAAAAAATCTTTTTCTGTGTGTCCAGTATGTTTTCTATGCCATGCATATCTGTTATAACCCTCCTAATATAATCCAATCTCTCATTTCCCCACTTTTATTTCCATTCTTCTTCACTCCTCCACCCTGGACTTGAAATAGCTTCGTCTCCAGTGCTGTTTGCATGTACACTTCATTCCTGGTAGCTCCTTGTCACTATTTGCCATCTTGAACTGGTGTATCAGTGTTTTCTGTAGGCAGAAACTTACTCTTTGCCTAATCAGGGAAGTCTTAGACCGAGAAACTCTGCTCACCATTATGGCTTGTCCAAGCATTGTTCTTAGGATCATCAAAGGGAAAGAAATGAAGCACCAGGGCAGCTGCGGCCTCACAGACTTGCTACTAAAAACAGGAAATACCACAAAGCCTCACACAGACATATCCTGCCTTTTTCCCTTGGCTGTGATTGTGCCTAAGATAGCAGGCACTAGGGAGAGGAAAGTTAAAATAATAGGCCTATCCATTGTGGTTGACACCAACTTTGGACTGCGCTTTTAAATTTACTGTTACTAGAGGAGCTATGAATCCCAAACAACACTCTTGAGGCTGGGTTGAGTGGTCAGGAGCAGCTCCCAATCAATTTCATACTATGTTGCACAACCTATGCCAAGAGCATTATAAGCTCCAAGGTGGAGACAGGGCCCATGGTCCAGTCACCTCCATTATCAGCTCTGCATTTGAATATTCAGCATAAAGACTACATCTCCCATGCTTTCTTGCAGTACATAAGCCTGAGACTGAGTTCTGGCCAATATAAATCAAGCAGAAGAGTAATCTCTTCCCTAAATCCTTCTTAAAAATAGATGGGCTATGCATCTTGCACTTTTTATCACTTCATACATCTTGTTTCCTGGAACACCAACATGCTATCTGGAGCTCTGGTAGTCATTTTTGATCATGAGAATGAGAACCAAATTCTAAGGATGGAGAATAATGAGCCAGAAGTTGTTGAGGAAGAACACAAATGCATTATTTGCCATGCACTGCTTACCTTCAGGTTTGCACACATGAGAACAAAGTAGCAATTTGTTTTTCTCCTTCCCCTTCTTACTTTTTCATGGTACTTCGTGTTAAGAGTCTCTGGTACAGCCTACTTGCAGTACAACCCAATACAGTGACTTTCCTGACTGCTGATCCCAGTTGGTATAACACGATCAGCTTCTCCATCACCAGTCCTTATGTGAATTTTCCATAAGGACACCAATAACCTTTGAAGACTGCATACCAAGAGAATATGGGAAATGTAAACTTTGTCAAGTCAAAAACTTACATTATAAACAGCCTAAGTATTGAACATGGCAACATTCATAGGACTATGGGTGATTTCTATTTCTTCTCTTTTCAGAATTTTCTCATTTCCATCAACAAGCACTTATTACCTTTATAATAAAAAGTAAATAACATCATTTAAAAATTATCATGTGTTTTTCAAGTCAAATAAATATAGAAATGCCCCTGAAGACAACTCTAAAGACAACTGCAGAATGGGTGCTGTCAAAGTGGACAAAGAAAAAGAGGGCTGTTCTCTTAAGGTACCATGCATGGAAGGTATATTTGGCCAGTCACCGTATTAAGTGACTTGCATATGCTATCTCTAGGCCTCATAAATTCCAAAGGCATTTCATTTCGTACCTTCATTTCATAGGTAATATAACAGAGGCACAGAAAAATTAAATAGTTTTCTCAAGTTCACATGGTTGACTGATAGAGCTAGAATTTGAATCAGGACTCCTTAACTACAAAACATATGAAGTTACTTCATTTATCTGGATTTTGGGAGCAACTGGGCCCCTACATCATCCTTAAAGTAGTTAAGACTCTGTTGGTTGTAAGTGAAAGAAACTCCAACTAGAGTGAAAAAAAAGGTATTAACTGGCTCACAAAAGTGAAAGGCCTGGGGCAGTTTCAGATACAGCTTGACTGGAGGTCAAATCACACCCTCAGAACTCATTGTTCAGCTCCAATTGTTTCAGTTCCACTCTCCTTGGAGGCACCCCCCCCCCCCATGGTAACAACCTGCTCAATGATTCTGGCCTATAGACATCCAGTTTATACCCAAAGGGCAAAAGCACAAATCTTTGTCCCAAGATTCTCAGCAAAAGGGTCTTTTATCTGATTGGCTCTGTATGAGTCATGTGCCCACTGAGGAACCAATCACTGTGGCCCCAGGAATGTAGCACTGAGTTACTTAAGACTGGGGGCAGTTTTATCATAGACTCATAGAAAGTTGAGGAAATGTGATTTGCCAAAAGAAATTCCAAGGATTATTTAACAGGAAAAATATTCAGGATCTTTGGGAACAGAACAGACATCCCCCAGAACAGGCTCCGAATGCCTAGAATAAGCTTCCACTCCCCTCAGATAGCCTCTGAGGAAGCATGTCTCTATGTAAATATGTTAAGCAAACTCATCCCACAGCTGACTCACACACAGCCTGTGGAAAAATGGCTTCTGTAGGACCTTCTTGCTCTTTTTCCCATGTGGACTTTGTTCTTGGAATCTTTTAATGAGGAACAAGTAGATGTCACTTGTCTCTCTGGGTGTGAACTCAGGGCCAGAGGCATTTGATGATTTATTAACTGACCCACCAAATCTAGTTCATCCCCATAGGCCAGTGCTAACAGGCCACATTTCATTTATTACTTGCTGGAGTCTGACTTTATGTTACTGCTTGTTAGAATCTATTTACTTACTTCTTAAAGAAGAATTTCCTTTAACAATTCAATGCAATGAACACTTATTAAGCACCAACTATATGTCAGGGACTACTGGGCTGCAAATACAAAGATGTGTCTGCTAGCCCAACAGATGGGACAGAACTGTAAATGAATGGTTCCAGTTCTGTTCAGATGGCAGAATATTCATTTCCTAGGTTTGCCAGAATAAATTACCACAAACTTGGTTCATTACATGAGAGAAATGTATGCTGTCACAATTTTAGAAGACAGGAGTTTGAAATGAAGGTGTTAGCAAGGTTGGTTCTTTTTGGAAATTCTGAAGAAGTATTCATTTCATACTGTGACTCTGACTTCTGGTAGGTACCAACAAACCTTGACATTCCTTGGCTAATACACAGGTCATTTGAATCTCTATCCCAATCTTCACCTTGCTGCCTCAGTATCTATGTTAAATACCCTTCTGCCTCTTCAAAGAACAGCTGTCAATAGATTTAGGGCCCACCATAATCCCAAATGACCTCAACACAAAACATTTAATTTAATTTCCAAATAAAGTCACATCCACAGAAAGCAGTTCTTTGAGAAAGTACTATTTTATGTCCAATTTTCAGATGAAGTAATAGGTACACAGAGATCTTAAGTGATTGTGTGTAGGTGACCCTGGAGTCAACCAGTGGATTTGGCTTCTAGTCCATACTTTTAGCTCCATACCACACCATATGTCTAGGGCACAAAAGTCAACAAGACTGGTTTCTGCCCAGGATTCCAGTGTGGAGGTTTGAGGAGCAGGAGTTATTGGTGGCCAATGTGAAAAGCAGCGTAAGAGGAAGAAGTGGCAAGTGCTGAGGGTCACAGAAAAGAGAGCTACCAGCTCCGGGGACAGTCAGAGAACTCTTTGCTGAAGAGCTGTCATTGAGCTGCACCAATCTAGGCCCCACCAGATGGAAATGAAAGACGGGTTGTCACAGACAGAGAAAGTAGACTGTGCAAAAGGATGCAGGGATAAAAGCTTAGCATGGTTTCTCCAGCCCATGCTGACCTGATTCTCTTCGGAAATCCTGTTGTACTGACTGGGGATGCCCACAGGTTAATCCAATGCCAAATAGAAAAATAACACATAGGTCAGTTTCTGTATCTATAGGCATGTTTGTTTAGCTGATCCTTACCGCTTTAACCCAAGAATTTAACTTCAGCGCCATACAACATGTTGATCACCAACAAGAATCCAGGGCTTCAAAGCCCCTCTCTTGGCCCAGTTCCAGGGAGGCCAGCCCCCTGAAGGATGCCCTTCCTTTAGGCCCTCCCTCTTTCTTTGGCCTGCCATCTGACCCTTTCCTCAATGTTGGCCTCATTCAGGAAGTGCCTCTGTCTACTCAGGTAAGACCCACATCTGAGGCACCTCAGTACCCAGGACCTGTCCAATCCCCACATCCCATGGCTCCCAATACCCTGATCTTATGAAAGGAGGCAGAGTACAGAATTTGTGTGATGCTTCTCTGCCTGGCTGTAAGGCCCCAGGAAACTCTGAAAAGCCTGCCACAGAATCCTGCACTAATTACTACAAGCAGAAGTCTTAATGCACTGCTGCACTCCCTAGGAAGTAAGGGAAATTTCCACAGTCAAGCCTGGCCATAGAAAGATCAGCAAACTGACAGTCACATGTGAAAGGCACAATCTCCCTGAGAGCAAATGTCAAGGTGATTAAGCCCAGTGTAGAAGGCAAGATCAGATACCTAAGGCCAAGACTCACCTTGAATAGGAGGATCTTTGTAGGGGTCTAAAATGGATTTCGATCTCTAGAAACCCATGACTCTCAGCGGAAGGATATATCAATCCTTTCTGCAAAAGACTGCCTCCCAATTTAGATCTGACAGGATTCTCAAATAAAGTCAATTCAAAATGAGTTCACACTAGAAATTACCAAACACAAAATACATGAGAGTCAGGGGATGGAAATAGATTTAGATCTCCAGAAGCTTGGAATATTGCAATTTTAATACAAAGCTATAAAAATAACCCTGTTAAATAATAGATAACTACAATATGAAGCTACAAATGTGCAAGGACCAAGAAACTTAAAAATGACTAGGCAGATATGAAAATGAATTTTACAGAACTTTTATAAATGAAAAGCAAAATGATTGAAATTAAAAATTTGGTGTCTGTATCAAACAGCAGATTAGACACAATTGAATAGAGAATTTGTGATCTGGAAGATGAAGCTAAAAAAATTTATGAAAATGTAGTTCAGACAAGGAGATGGAAAATACGAGCAATATATAAGGCTAAGTGACAAATTAATAAGAAGGGCAGTGAAAATTGAAAGACAGCCAACATTTAAAGAAGTAATGGCTGAGCAAATTTCTGGTAATGATGAAAAGTTATGAATCTACAGATTTCAAAGCATAAACATACCAAACAAGGCTATTGAAATGAATCTAGACCTGAAATGTAAATGAAAATGAAAAATTAATGACAAGAAGACCTTTAAAATCAGCCAGAGAGAAAAAGCAGGCCATGCCCAAGGGAATAAGAATTAACCTGACAGCAGTATTCTCAACAGTGATAGAACACAGAATGCAGCAGAATAAAATTATCAACATGATAAAAAAATAACTAGCCAATTAAAAAAAAAAACTATCTTTCAAAGAGGAGGACAAAATAGAGGCATTTCAGATAATCAAGTTTACAATCAGGCTGATCTTCCCTAAAAGAACTTCTATATAATGAACTTCAGAAAGAAGGAAGATGGTATCATAAGAAATACAATGAAAGATGAAGAAATTGGTAAATGTATAGGTAAATACAAACCAGATATTTTCTCTATAAAATACAGAATAATTACAACAGTAATTTAAGAATATTTAATACATGAGCATAATGAAGATAGACTTAAATACTCAGTGATAATATCATGTACACAAAAGAGTAAGTATAATTAAAGCATGTGAACATTCTTACGTTGCTTCTTTTGTTGTTGAGGGCAAACATTTAGATATTATTTAATGATGCTTAGTGTACATAGTAAAATGAAATTCAATAGCTAAAAGAATAGAAACTAAATTTATAACTTACAAAAATGTAAAAGTGAAAAAAATCACTAAAGCAACAATGACCATGTAAACAACAGAGAGAAAAAATGAGAAAGATGTAGTACAGAAAAGGCAAGGCAAAGAGAAAGTAGGAGTGAATGGTATGAAACAAATACAAATATATTATTAATCCCAACAAATATAAAAACACTAAAGTCACCAATTAATATATAGGGCTTAGAAGGTTGTTTTTTCAAAAACTATATGCTGTTTAAAACAGATAGATCTAAAATATAAGGACACAAAAAGATTGAAAGTGAAAGGACAAAAAAAATATACCAGGTCAAATTAACTAAATAAATCTACAATGGCTATATTTCTATAAAAATATAGTTTAAAAACCATAAGTTCATTATATTACAACAACAGGTTTAATGTCTAGGAAATTACAAAGGCTATTAACATACGTTCAATTAATAAAATAGCTTTAACAATGTCAGAAACAGAAAGAAAATGAAAACTTCACAGTGGGAGAGTTCAACACATTTCTCTAACTATTGATCAAGCATAAAGATAAAGAAATTTGAACGAACTTACCAATTAGTATAGTTAATACTCTATACCCACTAATTGATTGATGCTCATCTTTTCAAGCATACCTAGAATATTTACAAAGATAGACTACATACCAGGATATAAAGTAGTTTACAACAAATTTCAACCATGTTCCTGAGTACTGTACAATTAAAGCCTAAGTCACTGAGAAAAAGATAACCAAGACCTCCGCCATTCCCACCAGAGGACTGGCCAGGCAGATCTGCTTAACTGGTCACCCAGGAACATTCATCTCTTCCATGTGTTGCTTAGTTATTCCTTAGGACATTGATCTTATCTGTGTGGGTGAAGATAGGCCATGGCCCATTTGTCCACTATCCCGCGTGAGAGGGAGAGGGAGAGGGAGATGGGGAGAGAGAGAGAGAGAGAGAGAGAGAGAGAGAGAGAGAGAGAGAGAGGAGAGAGCCCTAGGATAAGCCATTTTATTCTATCCTTTGGTGATACTTTAGTCACACAGATGAGTCACATTCGGTTCAGGGAGACTGAAAAATGTAGTCACTGGCTCTGTCATCTTGTCCAGGAAACTGAAAAGATCAAAGTTGAAGGCTCCATGAGCAGTTTGCTGGACTTCCTAACTCATCCTTGGAAGTACAGCATTGTTACCGAAACCACGAAAAACACGAGGGAAAAAAGAAAATTGTTGGCCAGTCTCATTCATGAAAAGAGATGCAAAGATCCTAACTAGGAACAGGAAAAATCCTATTCCAATTATTTAGAGAATATATAAACAAAATTAAGCATTCTAAAAACTTTTTAAAAACAATCTGATCATAATGGCTCTACTATGTCAGCTGATTCTTACAAGATGAGAAAATGCAAAAGGAGCAAAATGATGCATCTGAGGTCACACAGCAAGCCGAAAGCCCCAAGTTCTCGCCTCCCATCCCACCCACCTTGGATGCTGCCGGGAGCTGGAGAGTACCCAGGAGTCTCAGCGGGGGTCATACCCTTTGTAGTTGCACAGCAGTTATTTCCATCTTTTCTGAGTTCAGTACAGAACGGGCAAGGCTCTCGACTAGATTTTCTAGTCTTGTTAAGTAACTTCATGAGCACTGGGATAGGCCTTCACTCTTTATGGGTCACTGACACATAGTATTTCTTTAATTCTCATGGAACACAATGAGGCGGATGGTGTCACAACCATTTTGCAGATGAAGAACCCAGAACTGGCCTTTTGGATTTCTGTATCCATTTACACGTCCCTAGAGTTGCCGGCACCGCTGGGCATGCTCCTCACTGGACCGAACCACATGCTCCCTGTAGAAAACTTCTGTCTCCTAGCCCTAGGGCAGCCTTGCTCTGAGGAGGCTCTGAAGACAAAGCCAGGCCTAAGGGGAAGGTCAGCAGGCTGAGTTTAGCAAGTGGGACTCCTCCAGCTGCCCCACAAGGAGCGCCCAGCCAGGAACTTTAATGTCCCTGGATTCTGGCTCTTCTCTCCTCCCCTCTACACACACACACACACACA
>NW_004624766.1:7665208-7763100 GCF_000247695.1 Heterocephalus glaber
CACACACACACACACACACACACACACACACACACACACACACACACGCACCTTCACACATTTATAGGTGGATAGGAAGAAAAGGAAGCTCTGAAGGGAAAGAGGCCTGGATTAGGACTCGCACGCTCCAAGTTCTGGCTTTGGCTCTGTCACTTCCCATGTGCTCCAGGCCTCATCTACGATATAAAACAGTTGAGGCTTCTATGAGAGGCCAAGTGTATAGGCCAAAGGAAAGATGGTGCTTGCTGGTAATATTATTATCATTCATTCTAGGACTCAGTCTGACTGAGCAGGCTTTCTTGAGCAGTGAGACCTTTGGGGATGGTCAAGAAACCCACAAATCCTATCTGTGTTAAGTAAGATAGAAGATCAATGACTATCATAAAACTTCAAACTTACAGTAGCTGTTGCTCTGATTTTCTTTTACGCGTGAGGGCTGTGGTAGAGTGCAGTGAGATCGTGTAGCTTCCCCACTTGGTTCCCAGGCTGCATCAGGCCCTTGTCACTGAGCCAGCTGTCTTGGACAGGGTGCTGTTGTCTTTGTGGGGGACACTTAGGCTCCTGGCTGCAGTCATATGGACACACATCTTGCCAGCCTTGGGTTCCTCAAACTTGAATTTGCCAATGACTATGAGGACACAAGATGTCACCAAGGGCGAGGTGCCCCTTGAGCCCTAGCTCTGAGATTTGTGTCCACTTCTCAGTCACAGCCATTTGTCAGTGGGGAAGTACATGACAAAGACTCGTGAGCTGCTTGGATGCTCATTTCTGCCCCAACAGCTGAATAGTGGGGACAGAGGGCAGGACCTTGCGTGGGTAGATGCCTGCATCATGCTTTGACTCCCGCTGTTGTTGCTCATTTGAGAGCAGGCAGGAGGGATTATTCCTGGTTGTACTCCTGAGTTGATCTATGTAAAATCTGTGCTTATTTGCTGACTTTTCTGACCTACAGACTCCAAACTAGAAATTCCAACAAATCATGGCTGCTTCAAAATGCATACACAAAAAGAGCACCATTAGAAGATTCATTTTCTATCTCTTTAAGTGTAGAAGGAGAGGGATGATATGGGACAGACTGAAAACTGTTTCTCAATGTCTTTCCCTCTTTTTTTAGTAGAACTGTTAACTGCATATAGGGCCACTCAGCTCAGCCAGGGTCCCTACAGTCTAGCCTCTGCTGTAGCTGGCTGTGACCATAGAACTGAATTCCATCCAGTGGGATTGGGTGGGAGGTGGTGAAGAGTTTCTGGATTATGTCATTAAAGGAGATGGTGAGCCCTTGTTCCTCCTGCCTGCTCCCTGGATCACAGAGTGGTGGCAGCATTTAGACCCTATGGGAGTATGGCACTAAGGGAAGGCACAGCAACAGAGACAGGAATCTTGGCCACTGATAGGACGAGGTCATGATCCCAAGTCTGGGTTGCTTGTTACATGAGAGGGAAACACAGTTCAGGATAAGGGCTTTATGTATATTTTATAGAGAAAAATGTATTTATTGTTCACAAAAATCCTATGGGGAATAGGAGGCTGAAAACTGAAAGAAGTGAAATAACTTGCTGCAAATCACATGGCCAATGAGGAGCAGATGACAGGATTCAAAGCCAGGTCTGTCTGACTGCCAGGCTAGGGAATTTAACTACCAGGCTAGAAGCAGCCTCAGCTCTCAGCAGAGTAAAAGTGCAGAGGCCTTGAGTCAAGAGGGTGGGGTACATGTCACCTGTCACTCCGACCACCAGCCCTACTTCCTATTCCCTCCTTCTCCAAAGGCCCTGATAACAGCCACCCAACTTGGCTGTGCACTCTGTTACTCAGGTGACAGTCTTCTCTCACTCAACCAACAGCTCGCTCTGGACAGTGGGGCTTCCTTCTGCTCTACACTGGAAACCCCGCCTGCTGCACTGAAAGCCTGCCCTTCTCAGGGGTCTAGGGTGATCTGCTTTGACCTAAGTCTCTCCACCTCCCACTGTTCTCTTTATCCTGTTTCATTTGCCTTCAAAGCTGCTTTCATCCTCTGAAATACTGTAGAGCCGCATTTATTTGTATTTCATCTGTCTCTGCGCACTAGAATGAAGGCTTAATGAGGACGGGGATTTGTTGTTTCGTTTGTGTGTGCACCATTGTATCATCCGTGTCCAGATAATAACGTGGCCAGGCGTGGGCACCCAGTAACACTTAGTGAAGGGATCTATCTGCCAGTCAACGTCTAGCAGTCTATATAAAGGGTAGCCAGTAGATTTAATGAAAACGAGTGAATGCATCAATCAATGTCTAGTAGATTACACAAATACCTTAATTTCTCCCCATCCCCTTGGACAGGCTAAAGAAAGCCTTATGTGCATTTTGCACCCAAAAGGTCTAGAGGGAGGAGGGAGACTGATCCATGTCTCCAAACCTTCGGGATTTTGTGGCCTGGCTCCTCCTCTCCTTGAAACACTGACAAGCGACACAGCAGCTGGAGGGGCGCAGCTCAGGGGAGAGCCCTCCCTCCCACCTTCTCATCCCTTCAGGGAGAACCCCGGCCCCGGCCTGCCAGGAAGCCTTCTTTTCCTGGAGTATCTACACCACCCGCTGAAGCCCCCCACCCCGCTTTCAGGCCTCAAGGAGGAGCCCCTAGATGTCAGCCTCCTCCTCGGGCTCCCCAGAGCCACTCCCTGGGCACCCAGAACCCACTGTACAGCGGCTTCCGGAACGTCGTGCTGCGGAATGGGCTCTTCTGGCCTGAGAAGACAAACCCCAAGAATCAGATAAACACCCTCGGCCTGGCCTCCACCCTCCTGGGCTGATTCATAGGCCCAGGCGCGCCCATTAACTGCCAGCCACCCCGTGTTCAGAAAAATACAGCCAGCCGCTGCTCTCCAGGCCTTGCAGGCTCTCAGAAGAACCGGCCCTAATCGCAGGCGTCGCCTCCGCCCTCCCAGGAGCCCATCAGTTATTATCTGCAGCACAAACACCTACCACTTTGTACTAACATTTTGGCAGTTTCGTACAAACAGAGCACTTAGCTCTGCCCCATAACTCTGCGTTGTTGCTGGGCCCCAGCTCCCAGCTGGCACGGGCAGCCAAGAGGTCTGTAACAAGAAAGTAAAAAAGCAAATGAAACGTTTTCGGATTTTTTCTTTCTTTATGTGCCTCTGCGGCTCCCTCCCCTCCCCCTGCTCCCGTGGCAGACACACAAGTATGAGTTCAGACCCTGCACGACACATTTTTTCGGACAGGCCCTGGATGATGCCAGCTGTGGGGCTCACAACAGGACGGATTGTGCGGGCCCTGAGGAGCAGCATTTTCTGTCCTAGGCCAGGGGCTTCCGCTGGCGGCGCCTGGGAGCTGCTGATTCGGTGGCCGCCCACCGCCTACGCTGCGCTTGGGCGTGCCCCTCCCAGCTGGGCACCTCTGGCATTTGCTGCTCCGCCAGGGAGGACAGAAAGCTCCAAACACTGCTGCTGGCTGCCCAAATATTTGCCTCCCCAGGCCGGCTCCTGCAAGGAGTCCAGGCCTGAGCAGTTCAAAGGGCTCTGAGCTTTTCCTGGCAGAGTTGGGGTTCTGCAGGCCATGGGGCTTCGTGGAAAGCCGTATCTAGGTCTCAGAGCTGGGTTCTGCGCACTACAGGGCCCCTCCAGCATGCAGACTAGCAAGGTGACATCCGGGATGGCGGGACATCTGGCCACCCCATGCCCTCTCTGGGCTCCTGTCCCTGCCCATTCAACTCATTATGGCCTCTTTCTAATCATCCCTGGACCCCTGGAAGCTAAAAAATGCCTCAGAGAGGTACTGGGAAGGCCCTTCGAGGTGCCAAGTGCTGTCCTGGACACTTCAATGACCACTATCTCATTCGACACACTTAATAGTCCTATGGGAAGGAGGCACTGCCTTCATTTGGAGCCAAAAATTCTTGGGGTCAGAGAGGCTAAGTGACTGGCCCAGGGTGACACTGTTAATGAATGAGAGTGCTGAGACAGAAACCCAGAACTGCCTAGATCCAAAGACTGTAGCTTTGCATCCATGTCTTGCTGACTTCAAAGGAGAAATAAGAAGCCCAAGAGAACTCTTGAGAAATCTGAACCCAAACATCTGTACTGAGTTTTGGGGACAGCACTGTGCTTGTACTAGGCAACTTTCCTCCCCTCTCTGGTCAAAGGTGTCATCATCTGTGCAGCGAAGACCATGAGTCTGATGTTCCCTTAGGGCTTGACCTTCTTGACTTCACTATCTAGGTAACCTTGGACGAGGATCTTAAGGCTCTCAATTTCCGTTTCCTCACAAGGAAAATTGGGAAAATCATGCTTTCCCTTTGTAGACTACTCAGCACTTCTGTGGGCTAAGGTTGCTGACAATCAGGATGATAACCACTGAGGAGGGAGCTGGTAGGAGGCCTCCCCTCTGCCCTCGCAGTCTCCGGGAGTCCCGCTACGGGGGCCTGGACACAGTAGCTCCTCAGAAAACAGCCAGGGCCCGTCTCCTTGCCCAGGGGAAACCTCAGCCTCAGAGTGGCCACTGGGCCCTGCTGCCTCGACTCCCACCTGGCAGTAGACCGGCCTTGCCCACCCTAGTTAGGCCCCGCTGGCATCTGCCTCTGGTTAAATGCACAGCTCCTCTCTCTGGCTGGGAACATCAGCCATAAGCAGAACATCTGCATGGCGAGCGCTGTCGATTAAAAATAGCTCAGCCTCGGGAACCACATTTCCTTACCCTGGGAGTTCCTGGAATGGGAGGAGCCTCTTTCAGGGACTGAGCCCTTCAGCCAGCAGCCCCGGGTCCCCGGGCCACGGAAGGGCTGCCATAGTGGTGCAGTTCCCCCCGCCGCCGCTAGGTGGCGCGAGCACCGCCGTCTGGGGGGCCGGGGCAGCGGGGGTGGGGTAGGGTCCAGGCCCTGCGCTCGCGTCCCGCGCTCCCTGCTCTTGGCTGGGAGTTGGCTGCGGGCAGCGGCTTGGCAGGCTGCGGCTGGGGGCGGATGGCGAGCGGTGTGGGGTTTCAGCCTCCCCGGAGGGCCCTCACGGGTGTGTGCTGAGCAAACGTTCGGGCCTGATGTCCGCAACATGCGGAACCAATTTTCGGGAAACTCAGCAGCCAAACCAGCCACCTTTGGGCGGGAAGCAGGATCGCTGTCGGCCCAGGGCCTCGGTGTCTCCCGTTTGGAAAACCAGGGGTCTCTTCGTGTTGGGGGCAAGGCTTGCCCTGCCTGCGCCTCCCGGGAGCAGGAGCCGAGCAGGGGCTGAGCACATCTGCCCTGCGCGGGGGAGTCCAACTCGGGGCCCCACTACCAGATTTTACTAAGCACCTACTGCGTGCCCAGCATTGCCCTACGTTTTCCATGCATTTTGTTATCTAATCCTGACCTCCAGCAAGTCCCAAGGAGGGTCACCCAGGCCGCTGTCCACGGCCCCCCGCACTAAAATATGGCCAGAATAATCATGTGATGCTGATTCAGGTCCCCAGAGTGTAGGGATTCTGCTGCTGCCCAAAGAGCCCTCACACGAAAGAGGTCTTCAGCCGACTGCACAAACCTCCATGAGTCCCCAAGGGGGCCCGTAGCCCCCCTCAGCACCAGCCAGTAGTCTCCTTGCTTAGGGAAAACCTTAATCCCACCCCAGTTCTCAAACTCCCACCACTAACTGAACCAAGAGCAAGTATTGAAAACACACACCTTTGACAGAGAATTATCAACTTTTCCAGGCTCCTCAGTGTCTGACCCTGGACATTATCATAATCACTGCCATTTTGCAGATGAGAAAGCTGAGGCTCAGGGAACTAGGAGGAGACAGAGAAAGGACAGCACCCAGTATGTGCTGGGCAGGACACAGGGACCCAACATGCCAGGTCCCCAGCCAATGGCGCACCCCGCTTCCAGCAGGATAATCTGCCTCAGGGACAGACTTTGCAGTTCGGAGCCAATAGGAAACATCCCGGTGTATGTGCTCCTCCATTTTTTAGAATATGTATCATCCTAGCACTACATCAAATGGGCTGCCCCGAGGTACTGTTCCCATTTCAGATGTGCACACATTGAGGCTGGGAGCTGCTGCAGTGACTGAGAGAGGGAAGAGAAGGCTCAGCCTCCAGGGAGACCAGAGGCCACCCCCCATCTGCCTGTCACTGTGAAATGACTAAGCACATCCTCCCCTTTCCCACATTTCCAAGATAAGTGACTGATCAGTCAACACATTGCAAAGAAAGGAACTGATCATTTTCTAATCACCAAGAGGCTCGTGGCAGCTGGCTGACAGCAGAGACTTCAGAGTTAGACAAACCTGGATTTGAGTTGACTTCCGAGCTCTGTGACCTTGAACAAGTCAAGTCCTGTCACCTCTTTTTCTCAGCTGTACAATAGGTGTAATAATCTGTCCTGACAAGTAAACCATCGAAGTGATGAGATTACACAACCAGCAAAGTGTATCTGAATGGAAGGTCTTCTCGTTCTCTCCAGGAACTCTTACCTCTTGCCCAGGCTGATAATGCAGGAGCTCAGGCAGCAGGAGGCACAGCCATTTCCTCCAACCAAAGCAGGCAACACGTCCCTTGTAACTGTCAGAGGCCAGGACAGCCAGGTCCCATCCACTTCTCACCTGTGACCAGGGAGGGCTTGATGCGAATGTCTGCTCTGCTGGATTGAAGAATGGACCTTCTCTCTCAGCTCCATCCCTGGATAGCTCTGTCTTGTTGTTTGGTGTCACTTCAGCTCTTGTTTTCTCAGAATGTTCCTCCCTTACCTTCTGAGCCCCACAGTTTACTACAAGGTCTGATGTTAGCTACGGGCTGTGCCTAGATGTCCTTCCTCAACTGAAGAAGTTCACGTCTACTCCTGGTTCACTAAGCATTTTTAACATGGGTTGAACTTTTTTTCCTGCATCTACTGAGATAATCACATGGCTTTCCTCTCTTGTTCTGGTATATGAGTTATATTAATTGCTATTAAACTATTAAACCAAACTTGACCTAGAATAAACCTCACTGGACCGTAACTTTTTGTTTTTATAGATCTGATTTGTTTGTATAATGTTAAAGATTCTTGTGCATGTACCCATGAAGAATATTGGTCTGTAGCTTTTCTTTCTTTCTTGCAATGGCTTTGTTTGGTTTTGGTATCAGGGTTGTCTAGGGCCATACCACCCTGAACACATGCAATCTCATCTTGTATGAGGGTAATGCTCAACTCTTTGAGTGAGCTGGGAAGTTTGGTATTATTTTTTCTCAAATATTTGAGTTTACAAACAACACCCCAGGACTTAGAATTACCTTTGTGGAAAGGCTTTTAGTTACAAAGACAGTTTATTTAAAATATACAAAACTATTCATATTCCCTACCATTTTTGAGTCAGTTTGATAATTTTTGTATCTTCTTCATCTAAGATTCCAAACTTATTCACCAAAAGTGAAAGAGAGTTTTCATAATGTTTATTATACTTCCTCTTTTTCATTTTTGATATTTATAACTTTCATATTCTCTGCTTTTCTCTTGTTCAGTCTCATTAGAGGTTTATCAATTCTATTGATCTTTTCAAGGAACCAGTTTATGGTCTCATTGATCTTTCTCTATTACTGGTCTGTTTTCTATTTTATTGATTGTCACTTTTATCTTTATTATTTCCTCCTTCTATTTACTTTGGGCTCAAAGAGATTTTCAAGCACTTGGATCCACCCTCCGAAGATGGCAATTGCATTTGTAAATGGTGATTCCCCTCCTTCCTTCCAATAAGGGTGATTAAAACCAAGTCACCTTGCCCTGTCACATGTCCCACACCAAGTCTTGAAGGTCTACTATAAGCAATGCTCTTCCTAGACAGAGATGGCAAATATGCAATGCCCACATTGCAATTGCCCTGTTTCCCAACTTGGCAGGCAGATCTAATGTAGCAAGTGTCTTCTTGCCGAGCCAGACATTATCCTGCTCCACTACCTGCTCCCCTAAGCTGGACCAACCACCCCCAGGGTATTCACAGAACACAAAATGGATGGAACTTTCATTCCAAGAGACATACTTCATGTTTTCAGATTTCAAATAATGTGTGCTTCTTAGTATCAATGTATACATTTACTATTATCATGATTTTTTATGATTTCCCTCAAAAGCCATTATTATGATCACTGACCTCTTAGAACTGATGTTCACCCTCCTCACTCACTTGGGGTTCCCACCACCACCTGGCCCATTGTCAGCTCACTGCTGTTAGCCTCCCAGATCCCTGACCCCAGACCCAGGGCTTTACCCACCTTCACCCTCCTCCCCAACCCAGACCCTGTCAGTTCCAGGTTCTCCCTCATCACTTTCCTGTTTGGCTCAGTCTCTTGCTTTTAAAGGTGAGTTCACCTGGGTGATCCCAGCTAAAGAGGCCAGGCCTTGCCTGTGGAGGATGGGCATCCAGACACGGGCCTGTGCTGGTGCAGATGGATGGGAGGAAAAAGGTTCTTCCCAGCAGGCCCTCTATCCACCTGTCTCAGAGTCCCAGCAAGGGACTCAGGCTAGAGAGCTTCCTGTCCACCCACCCACAGGAGCCCAATGTCACCCCCAGACACCCAAGGGTATGTTCCTGGGTATGTTCCTCTGTGTGTCCCCAAGTTCCCACAGGGCTATAAGAGAGGATGCATCTGGGAGGGGAGGAATAGAGCAAGAGATTCTTAAAGGAGAGGTTAGGAATACGAATATCTCCTGGCAGAATTCATCAGCCCCAGCTTCCCATGAGCTGTCGATCTCTTCTTGGTCTCACTTGAAGCTGAGGTCCAGGCAGGCCCAGGAATGGGAAGGTGGCCCCAGGGACAGGCAGCCTGGAGCCTGCTGTGACGCCTGTGGCAGGGGATGTCTGATGTTCCCCAAACATGCTTTTCCCCCAGGTTACTCCAAGTCTTCCATGAGGTCTGCCATGCACAGTACAGTGGCCACCAGTATCGAGTGCCTATTTAAATTAAAATTAAATTAAATTAAATTAACTTTTAAAAATTTCAGTTCCTCAGTCTCATTGGTCACATTTCAAGTACCCAGTGGTCACACAAGGCTGGAGTCTCCATCTGGACCATTGCAGCCACTTTCATCCTTGTGGAAAGTCCACGGGGCAACGCTGCTCTAGTCTAGATGACCCCGGAGCCTCTTTAAGTGGATGCAGACTCACTGGTCTCCATGCACTCCGGGGAGGTCATAGGGCAGGGTGTGGTGACAGCCTGTGTCCTGTGCCATGCTAAGCTGGGATTAGCCTTCTGTGAGGCCCACATTTCTGAGAAGGGCCACTTCTGCTCCAGAGGCTGTGTGCACCAAACCCTCTGCCAGGCACTAGAGGTGTTCAAATGATGAGCCGAGGGCTGTGCCCTGGACTTGCTCACTGTTTAGTGAGGAAGGCAGATCTTGTACCCCTGTCCCAGTGCAATGACCCCCAGGCAGAGGAAAGAGAACTCGAAAGAGGCCTTGGGAGCACAGATGAAGTGATATCGTCCCCAACCTGGAAACAGATCCTGCCCAAGTCATTTGAATGACAAACAAGAGTTCCCCTGATGCCCCTTGGCAAGAAGAACATTTTCAAAAAGCAGAACAGCATGTTCAGAAGCAAAGGAACAAGACACAGAGCAGGAGTTGAGGAGCTGTTAGCAATATGATCTCTTGGCGTACAGATCTGCCTAACACAGGGCCTCAGTACTCACACCCATCCTTGTAGGAGTTTAGCTGCTCAATGAAGATGGAAAGAATGTTCTAGTTCTCAACCTTTAGGTGTGTAAGCATTGTAACTTTATTATTCTAAACCCCCACTGAACTTGTCTTTGGAGCCCTCCTTATGCCAGGATGTTGGGGACCCTGAGTGAGAGCATTTGAAGTGCTGGATGCAGCCTCACAAGAAGGTAGTTCTACCTCCAGATTTCGGTTATGTGAGTCATTCAGTTCTCCTGCTTTTGCTGCTTGGTGTTGGATTTTCCGCCTTAAAGGGTTCAATTCCAGGGAAGGAATTGGGGCTTTGATCATGTGAATGAGGAGTCCTCCTTCTTGAATGAGAATCAGAGCCACCTGGAGGGTGAGTAAGATTGCAGATTCCGGGTCCACCCTCAGAGACTGAAAACCAGTCTGTCTGGGCTGGTGCCTTTCGTCCAGAATTCCTGAGCAGTCCCTGATGCTACTACTGGTTGATTTGGGGCTACATTTTGAGCAGCAGTGGCTCAGCCACCCACCCAAGGTCCCTCTTCTAGAAAATGGCAATCTGGAATTTGAACCCAGCCCTATCTGATTCCAAGCTCAGAATGTTTTCTGTTCATTACCTTTAGGAGACAGGGTGGGAGAGTATGTTAGCAATAGGAGACCAAATGTATTTGTCTTGCTTACAACCAGAAAATTAATGTTGGGGGTTGGGGGGTAAATCCATCAAATTTAACTTGTTTAGAGAATAAAATGTAATAATTTTCAGCCTCTCTTGCTTGATTATTCTCCCTTTAAAATGACTGTCTTTTCCCTCTCTGGGCATCTTTCACCTACAAAAGGCATCTGCTTCTGCACATACAGTACTTCATTATGTGGACCACTTAATTACATGTATAAAATGGAATGAAATTTCATATGTCCATATGGAGTTGTGTTAGGCAATATTTTTATAATGTTGCTTCCAGCCATCGTGTGAAAGTTATTACATCACTGCCACATAATTTCTTGGAAATTCCCACCTAATACTATATAGGTAATGCCAAAAGCAAATAAACTTTTTTTCAAACCCTCTCCTTCCCCCTTCTCCAAACAATCTAGTCAACTGCTGCCACAGTGGAGGGTACATTTGTGGAGAACTCTGGAAGATTGAGAATATAAAGTTGGGCTCAGTTTCTGAGGCCACCCCAAGATGGCCGGGGACAGGGATGTTCTGCTCTAGCGATGGCTTCCCTTCCCACCCTCCTGGAATTCAGGCAAAATATCAGGCTTTGCCTTTTCTCTAAGAATAGGGAAAGAGAACACCAAGGATGTAAGTCTGGGAAGGCTAGGAGGGATGGGCGGGCGGGGGGAACCTCACTAAGGACACCCAGAGACCAAGGAAAGGGAAGCTTGTAGGTAAGGGACATCACCAGTGCTCTCAACAGGGAAGCCATCTGGAGGTCCAGAACCATCCACATCGGGGTTGGAATCCTGGTAGATTCCAATCCACTTAAGTGCGGAATGTAATGTGGCGTGGACTATGTTTAGTTCTTTCTGGTAAACATTTATGGATGCTAACAAGGATGCCGGCCTGTTGCTAAATGCTGAGGACCTGATGACGCCTTTAATCTAGCCTCTTCACAGGTATGTTTTCCTGGGCTTTAAAATGGCAGACATATAGTAGACATCTAGTAAAATAAACAAATAAATGAAAAATATCACATAATCCTCACAACACTGTGAGGGTAAGTAGTCTTAATCTTATTTTACAGATGTTGGAGACAAGGCTCAGAGAGGTTAAAGATTAGCTGATCCACTTACAACAGTGCAGAATTCCTGGTTTGCCAAACTGTACCACCTCCACTGTTTCCATTCTCACACGCTTTTCCCCAGATTGGTACCACACTATTCTCTCCTCGATCTGTGAACCTCTGATCCCCTACTTCTCAACTTTAACTGCTTGTTGTCTGAAACACCTGGGGAGGCGGCAGCTTTTAAAACTCCCCAAGCCCAGGTTGCATTCCAGACTAAGTCATCAGAACTTTTGGAGACTTCAAGTAGTTAGTGCTCCCAGTGTACACAGGTGATTGTAGAACACAGCCGAGGTCGAGGACCCTGCTTAATTCAAGACGTCTGTCGGGGAAGCCAGGATCAAAGTGGGCTGTGAGGCCTTTTCAGTGTCCTTAGATTTGCTCTCCCTTCTCCTGTGCATTGTGGCTGTGGCCTTCTTCTTTCCAGACATCGCCTCAGAATTGTTTTACCCATTCAGTAATCTTTTTTTTTTTTTTGGTACTGGGGATCGAACTCAGGACCTTGTGTTTGTGAGGCAGGCACAGTGCCATTGAGCTAAATCCCCAGCCCTCCCACTCAGTAATCTTAATCTTCATGAGTACCAGCACGGATGTAAAGACAGACCACCAGGTACATACCTGAACCCTGTGCTGTCACAACCTACATTCAGTAAGAGACGAGTAGTGATTAGCACTCTAGGATAGGGGTCTGGAAAGAGTCCTGTAATAAATAGTCCAGGATTTATAGACTTATAGATCCAGCCTCTATCATGACCACTCAACTCTGCCACTGTAGTACACAGGCAGCAGCAAACAGTACATTTAAAAATGAGTGTGGCTTCATACCAGTATCATACTAGTATTTTGCATCTATAAAAACTGGTTTTGGGGTGGATTCCACTCATGGGCCACAGTTTATGGACTCCTGTTTTAGATGCTATGGCTTTTGGATTTTCCATGGTGGGACCCATGTTCTCTGAAAGACTGGCAGGCGAGACAAAGGGGCAGCCCACCCTGGGAGTCACACCTTGTAGACTGTATTCCAGAAAAATGAAAAGGGAGGAAAAAGGAAGAGGAAGAGAAGGCCTGAGTTTCTGGTACTCCTGCTAAAGCAGGCCTACGTTCCAGAAAGGAATTATTTTTATTCAAGAAAAATCATGGTCTGCTCTGTGAACTTTTGCTTCACTCCTAGCAGTGGTGGTCCTGGAACCAGCTCTGTTCGACTCAGTGGCTTTGGCCCATGCCAGCCCTCTGCTGCTGCCACAGTAGTGAGATGGATGAGGCCTGAGCTCAAGGCTTTGGCACTATCTACAGGGAAGACAGACACATTGGAGAATGACAATGGGTGATATGTGCTGTGACCCAACAGGTGATTGGCTACCCTTCACTGAAGATTAAACGGGCAGAGCTAGAACCAGGATGGCACAATACAAGAGTTTCCACACTGCCACAGGATCCCTCTGGCTGGGCAAGCATCCCTTCTGTAGGAATTCTGGCTTTCCAGCTATAGTGCCCATCCTGTGCAGGAGTTCCCAGGTACACTGCCCGGCACCCTCCTTCTGAGGAACCAGGGTCAACCCTTCATCTATTCAGTTATTAGGGAGATGGTTGATCTTGTTCTATTTCCTGGATCGCAGTGATTGGCTCAGCTGTGGTCAAGTGATCCAAGCAAGGCAATACTCAATTCCAGTATGTTTGTAGGAAACATCAAGAAAGAGAAGCCCTCTTGCTATTGAACTTAAACTGAGAGAGTGTAGGTGTGGGACTCCAAAGGGGCATATCTTGGAAAGAGTCTGCCTGGAGCACAGCCAACCAGAGCAGAACTGAGAGACAGGGATCGAGTCCTGACACTGCAGTTTGAACACCTGTGTTCAGCCAGGCCTTGAAGCTATGCTGTCATTGTACTTTCAGTTGGGTAAACCACTAAATCCCTTTTTGCTGCGTAAGCCATTTAAGTTGGGTTTCAGTCATTTATAATCAATAAAAACTAAATGCTGCTGTGTTTGACCTCGCTGAAGTTCTGTGGGTATTTGCTTTATTTCTGGGATCCCAGGTGTCTTCAACTCTGAATTACCCACCTGTCACACAGCCACTGAAAAAACTGGAAGTGATTCATGTATCTGAGTGTTCAGACCCCCAATACTGCAGTGGAAAAATCAATCAATAGTCCACCTTGTTTAGCAAGTCCTGTATTTTTTTAAGTCTATCATTATTGTAGAGTTGAATAAGATTTCAGGTTAAATTTAATTTCCTCCTAACATCATATTAAAATTTGTGAAATTAACTTCAGTTCCAAGTTTTGATTGGACAGTTTAACTCTTGTGGTCCTCGCTTCCCAGAATTTCTTGTTTAAATTAATTGGACTTTCGCCACCCCTCACATCAGAGTTGCAAAGATAAAGAGTCCCAGATATCACACTCAGTTTGGCAGGCATTTGAAATTCAACAGCCTGAAAAATGATCCAGGTTCTTGGGCTGTATTTATAGCTACAGTATTTATCCCATGGTGTGTCTTATCTGACACAGTTTAAGGTCCAGAGCCACTTGTATTTTTCCATAGCTCTATCCAGGGCAGGCAAGCTCGGCTGACACACAGCACATCAACCACCTGCCTTCTTGGGACTCTGTGGTCCCGTTACCTCTGCAGGTGGAGAAACAGAGTGCCCAGGTCCCAGGCCTGTGGAGAGATGGCTATGTGGGAATTTCCTTCTTATTTCTCTGGTGCCCCCTACATTTAGCAAGTGTTAGTTCCAATATTCACAAAGTACCTTGTCTACATGAATTAATTTCTTTAAAATGGCAATAAATTCATTTCAGTGATGTCATATGGGTTTTTATCCAAATGTAGGATGTAAGAGTTCTTCATGTAGAAAAGAGAAAAAAAAGAGTCCTTCATGTAATTAAATATAACTCAAGTATGAACCAGGGCAGTATAATGAAACATCATGGAAAAACAATTGGCTTATACATGGAACAATATTTTGATTTTTCTTCTGCATGATCACATATTTCTTTGGTTTTTTATTCTTTTTTTTGGTCTAATTTTCCTACCTGCCTGTGTTATTTATTAATGCCAGCAGTGCTTCTTTCATTTCCAAAATATATCTAAGTTCTATACTTGGCATTTCACAAAAAAGATCCCGGCTCACTTGTCCTTTTCCTATAATAACACTTATAATGGAAATATTGAGTTTTTACTAAAATTAAGATGAGCACTTTAAAATAGAGTTATAATCAAAATTCAAATAAAAGAATTACTAATTGTCCTTGCTTCTCTAGATGAGTTTAGGTGTGTATGATAATATCTATTAGCTGATTAACATTAATCCAAAATCAGAAACTTAATAGATTGTGTTAAGGTTGACATTGCTTTTCTCAATATAACCCTTTGGGTCTAGCTGATGATATAGGTCACGACAAGGACTGTTAGAACATCAGATTATTATTTTCTGAGCCTGAAAAACATGCTGAATAATTTTTGTATGTACTTTATAGCTCCTAATACCGATTGCTGCCATTTTAAAACATCTGTTGTTGTACTGATGATAGTCATGTTGACAGAAATATCAATTCAGGTAGTATATTGCCAAAGAGGAGGGCAGACTGGTATTTTTCTGATTAATGACACCATTAGTTTCTTTGACAGGGTTCTATAGAAGTAAATATTGGTGAAATTCTATTGCAAATATCCTGGCTGACTCAGGCAATGTAGTATCTGTCCATATGCTTACTGGAGTTGAGTGGGTTGAACATTTCCAGAAGTTACTGGACTGCTTCTGGGGAGGGGAAATAAAGACAAACTTTTCACCCAGGCCATGCCTGTAATGCATGCCACTCACTCACTATGTGTTCCTCGGTGCCCTGGTGCACCCTCAAGCTTCTTAAAACAGTTGGCCTCTCCAGGGACCTCTGGAACCTGCTAACACCACCGTGTGGGCAAGAATGGACCAGGGCTTCATCTTATCAGGTTAGAACATGCAGATAAATACCATGTACATATACCAACACTGCCCCAGGCAGGGCCCAGTGAAAATGGGGATGGAGTTGGGGTAGGCTCCAGGGTCAGCATAAACAGACACCAGAGTGCTGCAGAGTCTCCTTTCCAAGTGTGGCCACTGCAACACAGCCAGCCCCTTATGATCTCTCTCCAATCAAGAGGTGGAATTGGCTCCCTCTTCTCTCCAATTGGGTATAGAGTCTGTGTCAATGAAAAGTGTGCCATGAAAGAGGTGCCCCATGCTTTCCAGGCCAGGCTATAAAAGAGGACATGACCAAGCCCTTTCTCCCAGGCTGCTCACCAGGCCATGTTGTAAGATGTCCCTGGCCACATTGAGGTGTTCCAGGAAACAGCCCCAGCAAGGTCCCAGCCAACAGCTGCTGTCAACTGCCATACATGACAGAAATGAGCCTCTGGTATATTCCAGCCAGTGTATTCCAGTGAGTTGTCTAGCTGAGGTCCCAGGCATCACGGAGCAGCAGTGGGAGAAGCTCCTGCTGTACCCTATTTGAACTTGTGAACCCATAGAGTTTGTGCTCTGGATAATAAATGATTGTTTTTGGAAAACTGTCATTATGCCACAGTACTCGGAGCACAGAACTCACAGTGGAGGGAATCACAGTCAGGGACAGGCCCTGAGCAGAACCTGAGCAAGCAATGGCAGTGCCATAGCTGTCAGAGGCCACTGCCCCAGATGCCCTGGGGGTCCCACAGTGACAGAGCCCAGGACAGCTAGTGACAATGGAGATGTAGATCCAGGGCTGGCCTGGTGATGTGTAATTTTCAAGGGCTATTGTGGAACTATATGCAGCATAGTTGATTCTGCTTTTGGAATTAGAAGACATAAGTGTGCATCCTGGTAGTGTCAATTAACATCTGTGTGACTTTGGATGGGCTATGTCCTATCTCTGGGCCTTCACAATTCAAATGAGGACAATGATCCTTCACCTACTCATACCATGCCATGCTAAGAGGAGGTAGAGAAGGTGACCAGAGTCTCATGTCCTGACACTCACTCACATGGCCAATGTAGTACTTTAAGTGGTTTCCAATGACATTGACTTGCAGATCACATTTTGAGCAAGCAAGGCTCTAGAGCACCTTTATGAAGGGAAAAGTCATTACCTGGACTGTGTCTTTGCCCAAAAGGAAGGAGAGGATTCTAAGTGAACTGCTGCTCACAGTGCAGCTTCCTAGGCCCCTAGGCTCCTTCACTGCAATCAGAGGCAGCTGGCTTCCCTCCCTTTCCTTGACAGAAGCCTCCTTGTACCCCTTGTCTCTGAGCAGAGTGAAGGATAATCTTGGCTACCTGAGATGTCAAGGAAAGGATAAAGCAAATCCAGAAAAGCTTCCTATTTTTGCTCTGACCATTCCATATTCTAGCCAGGATGCCAGAAGGAAGGAAGGAGGAGGGGCTCTAGGCTCAGGGATGCTGGTGTCCAGCATGTGAGGCCTCCTAAAAGCACAGACTCTCAGTGCCCTCATCCCTCTCACACCAACTTGAAATGGCTTCCCCAGTGTGAATAGAGATGCTCCTCTCCAGAGGAAGTAACACCAAGCTACCCTGCAGGCCCCTCATCCCCACCACCTAAGGCCCCGATACTCACAGGTATCTGCACCACTTGGGGAGTCCAATGTGCCACTGCTCATAATCATCCACAAACCAACGCTGAGCACTTACTATGAGCCAAGCACTTCGCTGAGGGCCTGAGAAGTGAGGCACAGCCCTTGCTTGCAGTAGTTCCTCATCTAACAGAAAAGACAGACAGAAACAAATCATTCTGATTTGGAAAACGTGACCACAGAGGTTCTTTCCAAGAAACTGGGAGCCCTGGGGGAGAGCTGGAAACTGGTGGGCTTCGGAAGGCCTCAGAAACTGGTGATATTTGGGTGACATTTAAAAGCCAAGTGGGAGTGTCCCAGAGAAGGGACAGATTCATTCCAGGCAAAATGATGAGTAGGCCTGCGGCTGCGCATTTTACACCTGCCATTGCTTGTCATCCCCTAATACCCCGACAGGCAGGGGTTACTGTCCCATCTTACAGAGGGGCACAGTCTGGTGCAGAGGAGTTGCTTTGGGAAGGTCACACAGCTGGTCAGTGACAGAGCCAGGCCAGTGACTCCAAAGTCCACACTAGGTTGTGTTTCTTATGCTCTATGCTCACCTGGAGCACCGTGGAGCAGGAAGGGAGGGTCTTGAGTTTTCCAAATTTAGAGCCTCTTGTGTCAAACTGGTTTTTCTCTAATGAGGCCTTTTATCACAAGAAATACCAAAAGAAGACACTACCAGCTGAGCCCCCCTCTCCTCAGTTCTGTGTCACTCTGCAAGTGGGGACTGACTGCTAACAGGACATCTGAAGTACTGGTGTGGCTGGTTCCACAGGTCTTATTTAAGGGCCCTGCTCTCTTCAGCCCACTGCCCCACATCCACCCTCAGACTGGAGCACAGGAAGTGGCTCTGGAAACACCTTAGAAGCAAAATCCTTGGAGTTTTACTCCAGGTGCAACTTATCATCCATGGCTTCAAGGCGTGCAGGAGTCCATGTCAGGCGACAGGCGGAATCCCAGCCAGAGAGGCTCTGCGCTTTTGTAAACTGTTTTGCTCTCATGAAGAAGTCAGGCAAATAGGCAGTGACATTCTCTCTCATCTTCTCTTGAGAAAAATCCACCTTGGCTCCTGTTCCTGCCATCTAAATCCACAAGCATTTCCTGCTGCTGCAGCAGCATTTGCTCCACAATGAAGAAAGCAGGCAAGTCTTCCCAGACTACAGGGTTCAGGCTCCAGCAGGCAGGAGCCATGGCGGGGATCGGGGAGTTCCACCAGCTCCAGAGGCAGGCAGTGGCAAACCCACGTTTACTGGACTCCATGAGGGAAGAGTTTGCAGGGCACAGACGAGGCATAACACAGAGGTCATAAAACAAAATTTATCTTTAATTGGTAAGTGTCAACAGCAGTACAAAAGATGGAGTGATGACAACTAGATTAGGGTAGAGAGGACAGTCTTGAGGTAAATGAGCATAAATAGGCAGTTCTTATAGACACTCCCCTGCGGGCCTGCGCCCCATCATGGCATACACATTATCACCCAAGGATGGCATGTCGAACATATCAGGAAAGCACCTTGTGCAAAAAGGAAAAAAAAAGTAGCTAAGGTGCCAACATACACCAGGATAGACAAAGACAGTGCGTCTTTCACTTTTGTCTTTTCCCTTAATTATGAGGCAGAGGAGGGGAAGACTTGGAAAAGTACCACTGAAAGATTATTTGATGCTGAGTTTTATCTCACATCAATACTGCACAACAAAATCCAAGAGGTTTGTGTATGCAATGAAGCTAAGAACAATGATCCATTCCTTTAAATTTGAAGTGATTCCCTCTTTTTTTTTCCATTTCTTTAATCCTTAGCAAACTTTTTTTTTCATTACCAAGAGGAGAGTGTAAGAAAGATGTGATGGCAACCCTTAAGGTCATTTAAAAACTTTACACTGGACTGTACAAGATTTTTTTTGATAAACTATTTACATTTTCAGACTTTCAAACATATTCAAAGCAGCAATAGACACTAGTTTTTATGTTTTTTTTTTCTAATTGCCCAAATAGTTACCAGCCATGGGCCAAGTAGGTACCTGCGTTATACATAGAATTTCTACAAAGAAAATCTGCAGTTAAAATTTGATTGAGGGTGTATTAAATGTCCCTAGAATCTCAAGGGCCACACCCACAGTGTTGCTATAGGAACCAAAGCACAGTACCTTGACAACAGAGTTATAGTTGTCCCAACAGCCCTACACAAACTTTACACTTCGAAACAGCAGCCAGCATGTCAGTCCAGCATGTCAGTGAATTGTGCTGATTAAATTAACATAGAATACAATCTCACAATATACATCACAAACAAATTACAATGTCAGGAAATAAAAGAGTTACAGTAAGATAAGTTATGTAGTAACAGCTTATAAGCTTGTCTAAGATAATAAAAATTTTACATGGCAAATACAATAATGAATGAACATAAATGCTAAGCATTCTAATTTGCTACAAGCTGGAGAAGGGTACAATAGACTGCACTTTCAGAAAAGCAAAAACACGTATGACAAAGGAAGACAAATGGAGAATGCACATGAGCAGACCTGCAATGTGCAGCATACAAAACAGTTAAATATTTGCACATTCCCCATACTCCAAGAGCACCAGCACTGAGGCCTCACTTTATGCTGTGGTTCTTCAGGAATAAGAAACTGCTGAGCAAGATATGTCACTGAGTTGCCTTCAAGCATTCCTATTGCCAAGAACTCGGAGTAACAGAGTACCTGCAGGGAGCACTATCTGTCCATCCCTACCCTACCCTACCCTACCTCTGCCCTAAAGGTGCCAGCATTCCAAATTCTTGTTCACGAGCTTTTAGAAAGCAATCTGTCCCCAAAGAACAAAATGGGATGGGGATGAAAAGGAAATGTGTTTGCATATCAATATTTTCAATGATATAAGTACAGGGGCATGTTCGATAGTAAATGGTAACAGAAACTGAGCGTGATTGGCAGGAATAACAGACAGAAGTTGTTTATTGAGCAATAAAACATGTCAGGGGTAGACGACTTAAGGAAATGATGCAAGTGCTTTGTAAAAGGACAAATGAGGTCATATGATATTATTATACTTCAAGAAGTGAGCTTAAGTGCCAACTCAATCCTTGGACAAACGTGTACATCATCAGGCAAGGCTAAAGCAACCATTTTTGTCACTTTCTCGTTAAAATGGAAGACCCAGTAATAATTTCAATACATTCCTCTAGCTGCATTTCTTTGCAGTTGTTGGCACTTGGCACAGGACTTCTCTCGTGGTTTAAAACTACAAAGTGATTTGTTTTTCTTTCCCTAATGAGTTGGTAGAGGTCAATTCTCTGCAAATGAGTAGATGGAAAGCAGCAGCTTCAGCTGTGTTGTTCAGATGACCAGGCTGCCTTCCTACTGAGGGGAGATGGGCTTTCCCCAAACAATCCCCGCTTTCAGTTTGTGCCTGTGCTTGTGGCTCAGGAGGGTGTGCTTCAAAGCAGCCTGGCTTCACAGGGCAAAGAAAGCAGCCTTTAATTTCAGCCCTAGGGTGATCACACCCTTTTCAAACCCCTGGGTCCTGTGGGGCTAATGTCCAGGAGAGGCCAGAATTTGACGAGCTCAACAGCACTGTGAGCCCACACCTGAATTTAGAACTTGGCTTGGGAGTTGGTGTCAGGACCCTGGCAAATCAAATCAGGCCTGAGGACAAGGCTGAAGAGTATCAGATACCATATGAAGCAAGTTGATGTGCTCCTGAAAGGGTGAGCTGGTCCTCAGGAAAACAACAAAGCTTCCCTACCTCCTTGCAAAGGACACTGGCTGGAATCTGCCAGTGAAGCAGAGAAACTGCTGGCCCAGATGCCAATGTCCGCAGATGAACCTTTCCTTTCTCTCCCCCTTCTCTCCTTCCTTCCTTCGCTTTCCTGTTCCATACGGCCCATATTTATTTTTTTAAGGAGAGGATTATCTACCAATGTGCCCATTCTAAGTGACAAAGAAAACCCTGATCCTGTAAATTCTTGAATGAAGTGAATAATTTCTATCTCTGATAAAATTTTTATCTCTGATTTGAAGATACTATGAAATAGTGCTGAAGAAAGGTTACTTAACACTTTTTATTGTAACTGGCATGGTGGGACTTTTATTAATGGCCAATCTCAGAGGTGAATGTTTTCCTTTAAAATGGCATTCATGCTTCTTGCTATTAAATGGTCACAGAACCATCTTAGGAGATTTATGTGAATTCTCAAAGCAAATTGACTCTCTCAGCTGTACTGGAAATTTACTATGTTCAACTCATCAGCTTTTTAGAAGAGAAAAAGGGAAAAGCCTGGATCTGTGTACAGTGGGTTCTATGCTGCATGGGAGCCCAAAGAAAGGATTTTGCTGTCCCAGCTGCAGGGCGAATGCCGCTCTCATCATAGCTGATGATTCACCATCCCCAGCAAGTGCAGTGACTTGTCAACTTTTAGTTTGTACCAACACATAAGGATAGAAAACAAAAAGGAAATACATAACTTATAACTCACTATTTGTGAACCAAAAATAAATTCTATTTCTATGTTATATTTACACAATTAGAAAAATCTAAAATGAGATGGGAAAGTCATAAAAACTTTGTTTAAGCCCCACTGAAAACAAAATGAAGTGATCCCTATGATTGTCATTCTTAATTTCCATGGATATTTAGAGCCAAACTTGGCTAATAAATAAAATAAACTGGGTATGCACAAAATTTAGATTCAAATACAGCATTACTATCTGAGCCAATGAAAGACGTTTACAATCAGATCGTTCCTGAATAGCCATTCATTTTTAAGAACATGGCTACGAGTTACTAAACCCCAGTACTGAGGCAGAGCTGGAGCTAAAACAAAGTGTTCATACACATATGTATTTTGCATAAATAAATGAAATAACAAGACATAAAAATGACTCAAATCCGGCAACTGTGAGGCAAGCCCACACGAGTCGAAACAGATGACTTTTGTTCGTGTAGTTTTCGTACAACAGTTTCACATTAGTCAGAAGTGATAAAAAATACCATTTATATCCAGTGATTATAACACTTACGAAACAACATCTGTGAGTGTGTGTTTTTTGTTTTTTTTTCTTACTACAAGCAAAATCAAGTTTCAGTCCCAAAGAACAGTCCTTTGTTCTCCAACAGCCCAGAATATTATTTTGGCATGGTCATAAAAACAAACAAAATTAACCTACTATGCTAAAGGTTCGCCCTTGTGCAAAATTAATTACATACACTACAATGCTAGCCATACAACACTCTACCTATGCAACACAATAAAAAGAAGCAAGAGAGCAAAAGCCAAAGCCAAAGAGAAAGAGAAACAACATGAGACTGAACTGAGGAGGAGAGGTACATAATCAAAGAAATCAGTAAGACATAATAAATACTCATTTTTTGAGAAAAATAACCTCCTCCTCATTTGAAATAAATGTATAAGAACAAAGTTCCAATCCCCAACCAATATTAAGAACAAAACATTCCTATCAGTACCTTAAACAGCTTATAGAGAGCACTCTCAGCTAATGACACAGCTGGTGACATTTTGGCTAGACCTACTTATTGCTATTAGGTATGGCCTGGAGCACTCTTTAAATAAATATGAAGGTATACAATTTTCTCCCAAGTGACAAAATGGCTCAAGAAATCTGATGGGGCCGTTCCTATGTCCTGGCGATCAGGTTCTGGGTTGTCCCATGAGGTGAACTGTCCCATTAACTGACACTCTCCACTGAACCACTCTGGGTGAGTGAGGCTCCCCCTAGGGAACCAGTCCTTGGTTTGGGAAGATCACAATGGGACCCTAGAGCTCCCTGTAGTTAGGATATGGGGAATGGAACCTCACTGCCTCCCAGCCCAGCAGCACATCTCCAGAGCACTCCTTGAGGCATAACTGCCATTCATCTTGTTTACATGTAGGCTTGTCCCCTATGCAGCCACAGACACAGGGAGCCTGCCAGAGGAGCTGGTATGCTGCCCCAGAATCTGTCATTTGCCCAGAGTTAACAGTAGGAACATGCTGTATAGGGAATGTATCCCCCCTTTTTCTTCCATGTATCATGACTATTTGCCTCCACCTTTGCTTTGAGGCTGTCATGTGGCTTCTTACATCTGGGGATTTTGCAAAGAATTCCCAGGACCTACCAGCTGGGACAGGGCAGCAGAGTGTAAAGTTACCAGCCCATGACAGTTTCCCTGTAGACTCCTACGTAGCCCACAAGCCCTGGGCTTCAGTTTTGGCTACATAACTGTCCTGCCTGGCAGTCAACCACTGTTGACCTTTGCTGCTGAATGGAATTCAGGGGAAATGCCACTGAAGCAGATTAAACTAAATTAGGGGGAGAAATTCTGGCAAAGATTTGAGGTCACAGTGGACCTCAGGGCATACCTGTGGACCCAAGTGCATAGCCCTGCAGCCAGATATATACTCATCTTAAAAAAAAAACAACAATAATACAGGTATTTAATATACCTTGTTTCAGAAATGCTTCCAGATGCTCTGGGGACATAAAATCACTATGTACATCTTTTGTATCTGGCCAGAGAAGGAGGTGAAAAGGGGCAAAAAGCTCTTTAGGGAAAGAAGGTGAAAAACAAGAATTATTAAATTAATGCCACCAACAATTTGTTTTTAAATAAATAGTAAGTGGACCCTTGACATTCTGGAATGAATAAATTATTTAAGAGAAAATGTGTTAAGACTGAATGTCAGGGTTAAAGGCAAAGGGATACAGGATGTAGTGAGAGGTGGTCTCAGGAAGAGAAGACCATGCATTAGTATCTGGTGTGGGGACGGCTCTGGTGTGTGGATGTCATACCACGTCACTGATGGCACAACAAGAGGCAAACACAATTGGGTACATGCACTGTGGCAACCTTGTTCATTCCTTACAATATCTTGTCTCCAGATTCCTGAGTACTTTACCATTTTCTGGAAAAAAAAAGGTGTGGTTTGCTATTTTATTTTAAGATGCCAAAGATTGTCTAAGACTTTGCAGTGTCTCCTTTAAGACTTTCAAAATATTAAGATTCAAAAGTTATGAAAAAGTTTGGCACATTCAAAGTTTAACTTTACATGTGAAAAAAAAATGGAATTCCGAGGCCTTTTTAATATGCTCTACATGCAGCTGCACAAGCCGTGGACTTGTCCTGTTTCACAACACGAAATCCTCAGTTGTTTTCTAAAGTAATTCAGAATAAAAACACATTCACAACCTGTAGGCTGGCACAGCATACCTGAGTGAGAATGTTTAACCCCATCTAAAACAGTAACTTAAACCTTTATCAACATCCAAAAGAAAAAAAAAAGTAAGACAAAAATATAAGACTTGTAAGACAGCTATGGGTTGAGATAAGTTTTCAAGTCCTGGTGTCTCATATTTAATATGTCTTCACCTAAATTAAAAAACAACAACAACAATAACAATAATGACAAAAAAACTCAAGTTCATGAAAAATCAGGGAAAACTGAAATCTGTCTCACACTTTACGAAACAATTAAGACCATTCTGCTGATGTAATTGTGGAGCCACAAATGCATGCGGGCTCTTTAAGAACTTGTTGTTGGGGAGGGGGGTGAAATGTCAGAGTATTTTAATTCAGCAAACAAAACTCCTCAGTTGGCACTAACAGCCTCCGGGGCTTCGTTTTCACTGCTATAGTCTGATTTGGGATCGTCTTCATAGTCGTCGTACATTTCCATTTCATCCTCTCCGTTCATCATTTCGGTTCCAGTGAGGCTTCCACCGTCTGTCTTCATTCCGTAAGTGCTCTGGATGACAGGGAGGCTGGGCTCCGGGCTGGCAGAGGTGCTAGAGCAGTCAGATGTCATCTGAGGTGATGGTGTGGTAGTTGCCATAGTAATAGCACCAGGATACACAACACCTGTTCCTGTGGTGATTGGAATCTGAGGCTGTTGCCTGTATAGAATCAAAAAACAGAATGAAACAGAGGGGAATTATCTTTAGATAATACCTCTACATATGTTCTTCAGGGTGAATAATAACTGTAGGGTGCCAGGTTAATTGAATGAGGTCCACATATATTTATATTATATGTAAGTGTAATATAAATATATATTTTTTAAGATGAAGAATGTAAGGTTTCACTTCAGGCCCTGCACTCAATACAAGTAAAGCCAGAATTTGAATCTATCTTGTCACTTGATTCGAATTCTATCATTCTTTCCATTACCTATGTTCAATATACAGACCTACTGAACTTGCTATATCTCAAAGGTCCTGACTTCTCCAGAGCCCATCAGCACCCAGGCAACATTAAGCACCTGACAGTGATACAATTTCTATGACTCTTATATTGAGCTTTGATTGCCTGAAGTCACCACATAGATGACAGAGGAATCTAAATCTATGCATAGGAACATCTTAGAAAAGACTGGTTTCCCTGTCATTGAATCAAATTCTAACAAGAGTATATTTCTTGTTTCCTAAGTTTTGAGTAAATTAATACAAATTAAATTTTATGCTAACTTGCTCAAGGTAGTGAATGCATCATTAAATTTACAACTGAGCTTTCATAATTGCAATAGAAATATTTTTACTTAATTATATTACAAATGTAGTTGTAAAAGCTTTTACAAAATTTTTACTTTTACTGCAATATCAACCCACTTTACAGATTTCCCAATTTGGCAAGCCAATGTAAACTTTGCAGGTCAACCCAACTATTAAATGGTACATTTTCTTTTCATAAAGGACAGTTTCTTTTCACAAAGAATAAGTTTATTTTTGAGGCATTTTAAAATTAAAATTCTATAGCTACATGTCTACTAAGTAAATTAAACTGAGCTCTTCTTATGTGCTAGGACTATACTCAGGTGCTTTCACTTTATCTTATTTTATCCTTCAATAAGCCTAAGCATATCATTTTCCTAGTTTTACAGATGAAGTAATCAATTAAGGTTCAGAGAGTTTAAGTTGTTTGTGCAAGGCTACGTAAGTCGCACGGCCAGGAGTTGAAATCTTCCCTGTGTCACAAATCCTCTATTAGATACCAAGTTTGGGGTGAGAAAGGCAAGTTCAAACCATCAGAAAAAAACAAATTTAAATCAGAATCAAAATCTTCTAAGCTGGGCTCCAGATATTTAAATTGTTTGGACATTAAGTTGGCAATGAAAGGCGAAAATTAAACAAGTAAATAAAGCATCTGTACTCTTACTTTCTGGCACATATGATTAAAAAAAAAAAACCCTACACTCTGGTGGTGAAAAGAATTGTCTGTTTTAAGCCCTCAGTCATGTCTGAAGTCTAAAATGGCAATGGTCCCACCCCAGAGGCTATTCCTCACATGGAGAAAACGATGGTAGCGCAGCTCCACAGAGTACTACAGTCACCAACAACTATTTTGGATTGCACGGGAATGCTAGAGTGAGAAGTTATTCCTGTAACAGATAGTTTTTGCTTCAGGAAGAGCTTTTCTAGGAAGAAGTTTATGTGATACAGGGAAGAGATGGCAGGGTCCAGAGCCAGACTTAGGTTTAAATCCCAGCTCCACCAGTTATTGGTTATGTGGCACTGGGCAGGCTACTTATCATCACCAACATCCTCCCTCCTAACCTAAGCTTCAGAATTTAGAACAATCATACTTACCTGATAGGTTTTCAATTAGATTAGGTAAGAACATACATGTAACAGAATAGGAAGCAGTGCTAATTCCCTTTCCTTTTCCCCAGAGATTACTTGGTGTAAACTTCACAGACAGCAAGCATACTCCGGGTCTTGGAGGACACCAAGGAGATCACAAAGCAGTGATCTGGACTGACTGTGCGCACTGCCTCAAAGGAGCCATTTGGAATCAGTGGCAACAACAGACTGTAGGACAATATTCTGGGTCCTGCATGACCTGCAGAGACTTCTCTCTGGCCCAGCATGTGCAGAGAAGGGCATCAAGTTGGGAAAGTGTTATTTTCTCTGAAAAATGACTCAAAAGAAAAATTCCTGAAAGGCTAACATTTGGTCCTGTAAAACCTTTTTCTAGTCCTAACTCCCTTCTTTCTCCAGTTCCTGAAATCATCCATGTGCCTCTGGAACTCAGATTCCAGGGCTCCATGCCACATCTTCTTGCTCCAACTGAAACCTGGCTCTCTCTTTAAGACACTGCTCCACCTCAGCCTCTTAAGAGTTGTCTGTTTGCTTTCCACTTCTCATAGTAACAATGGACTTGGAACTAGGGTTGGCTACTTTCTAGCCTCTGATTGCTCTTCCAAGTTACTTTTTATGCTCCATCCTAAAAGAACTCATCTTTGAAGGTCATGTCACTAGACTGTGTCACACACTAGCATCATTAACTTCTCGGTACCTGGGCATTCTCCCTGGTTGCTTAATGATGTCAGCTCTCAGCTCATTGTTGCCTTCTCCAATGTCACCTCTGCCATCCTTCTGGGTGAATTCACTCTTCATAAGATGATCATTCCACCACCTTGCTACACATCTCAGTTCCTTGACCTCCCTGTATACTGTGATCCTCTGAGCCCATCTCCATCTTAATTGCCGACACTCTTGCATACAGCTAGCCTTATCATTTCCAACCATTATCCCTTGCTTGTCTGCTTTTAAACATTCTACTCTCTGAGTACCATACCTTGTCTTTCTAGTTTTATCCCTCAATGATTCTTCCACCCTAAGAGGGGATCAATGATTCTCTCACCCCATAAGGACGTATAATTTCTTGATCTTTCAACCTACACTCACTGCCTTCACTTACCTGGGCCCTCAGGGATCTCTTCAGTCAGCATAAATTCTGTGGTTACTCATTCTCTCACAGATACTCTTCACTTTCTTACCTGGCAAAACTCTAATTTCAGATAAACACAACTCTATGCCTACTCTGTTCAGTCACACAGATGAACTTAGCTGGAGAAAGCACACTACCATGCTTACTACTCTCTGAGCTAATGAGAATGAACTTCAAATCAGTCCCTAGTGCTGTGCAACCATTATATTGCACATTCTTCTATCCCACTTCTATTCCCTAACATAATGATTCATACTTTCTCAACTCTTGAAATGTCCAATGTCTTCTTTTCCATTTTATTACTCTTAGCTGTCTTTTTATTTCATGGAGAAATATGCAACAGTCAGAGGAAGATTTTCACAAGGTTCCACAAACACATCAACTCACCTGCTGTATCTGAGCTCGTATCCTGGGCCCACCTTCTACTTTGAATCCATTCATAACCCAACATAAGGCTGAGTCTTCTACTTGTCCACTCAAATGATCCATTCTTGTTAAAGGTATCTCCAGCAATCATTTCTTCTGTCTATATCATCAATGTCTCCTCTCCTGTATCATTCTCACCAAAGGGGCTATAATTGCTCCTACAAAAAATAACTCTTTTTGGCTCACATCCCCCTCTAGCTATTGTTCCACTTTTCTGATCTCCTTAAGCAAAAGTCTTTGAAAGGCTGCCTGTCTGCATTTATTCTTTTTAATTCTTCTTCAAGTCCATTTCAATCACTTTCAGCACTACAACATAGCTTATGATCTGGCCACCAATGATCTCCTTACTGTTAAGTTCCAAAGTCAGTTCTTGGTCATCATCTTACTTGACCTATGCCATGAGCAGCATTTGATGCAGTTGATCATTTTGCTCCTTGCTGAAACACTTTATTTCCTTCTCTTCTAAAATACTGCACCCTCCAACTTCTTGCTATCTCATTACATGTTCCTCCAAGTCCCTTACTGTTTCCTTCCCTCTGAAATCTGTTCCCTTCTCTCTGAAATCTAAGTACTTAAATACCCAAAGGTTCATTCTGTGCCTATCTTCTCTTCTGTCTAAATTTATTCCTGTGTTGATTTTGTCCACTTCTATGGCTTTAAATATTATCTATGTGCTGATAACCCCCAAAATTATATTTCTAATATGTACCTGAATTCCAGGTTCATAATATAACTGTTTTATGCCAAATACCAGCTCTAACAAATAGATGCAAAACTGAACTTGTGACTATTCTCCCACATAGCTACTCTTGCCACGGTCATCCTGATTTCTCAGGTAATGATTACTTTATCTTCCCAGTTGCTCAGGCCAATCTTTTGCAACCACATTTCTTTTAAGTCCAATATTCAATCCATCAACAAATCCTATTGCTTGTCTCTCAGGGATATATCCAACATCTATCCACTTCCTACACCGCCACCCCTCCACACCTGGCCCAAGCCACTATCAACTCTAATATGGTTAGAGTTGCAGGCCACTCTCCCTTCAGGCAAGTCTCATACAGTGGATAGAGTGATGCTCTCAAAAGCTAAGTCATAGTACAGTACTTGTCTGTTTATAAAGCTTCAATGTTTTTCTGTCTCACTCAGGGTCAAATTCAAAGACTTCACAGCAACCTACAAGTCTTTTCTAAGTTCGGCTCCCTGTTACTCTCTAACATCTAGTAATCCTCCCATCTTCTCATCCTCCTTTGTTTCTGTCACCATGTGCTCTGTCTGCTTCTTAAACAAACCAGGCACAATCTTTCCTCAAGACCTATGCACTTGCTGTTTGTTCTGCCCACTTCTCTCAGGTATCTGCACAGCTTGCTCCCTCACCTACTTGGGTTTTGTTTTTTTTTTAAACTATTGAAGTAGGGTTTCCTGTGGCACTGTATTTAAAATTATTAAATCCCATCCTCTAAAACTCCCTACCTCTTTCCCTACTTTTCTTTGTTCTAAGGCATTTATCACTATTTTATATTCATTTATTTGTTTACTGATTATTTGCCTAACTTCTGTCACTAGAATGTAAACTTTAGGAGGGCAGGAATTTTTACTGCCATAGCTAGCTCCAGAGGCTACACTATGCTGCAACATAGGAGGCACTCAATGAGTACCTCCTGAACACATGGAATGAGTGAACGAGAGGAAAAACAAATGGAAAACCTATGTCACCCATTCTAGAGGGGATAGATATAGTGAGAGTGGATGTGTGGGAGGAAGGTGGTGGAGAAAGGTATGAATACAATTGTCTTTAGAGGCTCGAATGATTGCCCTCATAAATAAGGGAAAGATTTGTTCTAGGAGAGACCAAAGAAAAGGACAAAAACTAGCCTACAAAGTAGCAAAGAGGTAGACTTATTACTCAGTGAAGAGCAAATAACTTTCTGGCATTAGGAGATGTTCCACAAAGGAACCACCTCCCATAGGAGGTGGGGAGTGCTCCAGCCCTAGAGGGCCCAAGAAGAACACAGAAAGGACTCGACAGTGGCTGGCTACTTGAAATACACAATGTCTCAGGCCTCTTTGAAGGTAAATTGATTCTGTGGATGCAAAATCATAAGCTAACTGTCATGCTGATCTTGTCATCTTATTGTCATTATCAGCCTAAGAAGAAACAGGAAACATTAAGTGAGCATACCTCCTTGTAGCTGAAGAAGCCTGGCTTTCAAGGCTTTCCAAAACATTGCTGTCCTCTGCCTGTCTTACATTTTCTTTACTGTCAGGGAAAATTTCTAGTCTAGTCTCTTTTATAATTGAACACTCTACCCTCCCCCACCACCACACACCCAAAGTGTTCATGCTCCTTTTTATGCTAAAACAGAAATCTACTTCCTGCCAACCTGACCTGCCCACAACTCAAGTCCCTTCTTCAAGAATACCCAAATGGTTGGTTGGTCCTAATACATAATAATCTTTCTTCCTCTGAGTTTTACTTTCTCTTGTTCATAACATCATGATTAGCATTTCATTATATATTATATGCACAGACTATGTGTTCCGTGTATGAGCATGCATGTGTGTGTAACAAACTATTATTTGCTAATCTAGTCATATATGTGTCTAGCTTCTCCAACTACGACACTCTCTGAAAGCTTATGTGTACAGAAATCATGCCTCATACTATATTAATTTACAATTCTGGCTACCCAGCTGGTTTCAAATAGGCCCTTACCAATTGACTGGCTAATCAATGAACAAAGTGAAAAATCCAGACAGCAGGCTCAAGTTTTGTCTATCAGGAATTACTTTCCTAAAAAGCATTTTTCCTTCCTTTACAGATCAATTTCAGAGTCAAAATTCAAACACTGCAGATTTCACAAATAGGAGTAGCTGGCAGGTATTAGGTCTTGAAAATAATGAATGTATACATCAAAAGAAAAGTTGTAGATGTTTGTAAAACTGTATGCATGCAACTGATCTCAACAGAGATGGCCAAGGACCCTCCCTCCCAGGACAAGAGTTATCAGCTGGCCTTGAGAGGGCTCAGCACTGTGGCATGTTTCCAAACTCACCTTTGCAAAGGGACTGCATATTTGCATTGGTAAAGCCCCATTGTTTGCTAACCCATAAGACCCTTATAGATTGTATAAATGAAGGCAACGCAGCAGTTTGTTGCATGAGAAGATAGGCTGTATGTTTACACATCTCTGCAGCTGATATTGCTGGAAGGAATGGAAATAATGACAGTCTGCTTACTTTACTGGAGGGGTTATAATCCAGCTTCCTTTCAGGAGCACAATACTGAAAACAATATAGCTAGTTTATGTCATTCAGTTACATTTGTAAGTATTTTACAGGCTTGATTCAATCCCTTTGGGATTAAGATCAAAATGGCAAATGTTCGAATCATTTATAGTATAAAGCCTAGAAAAGTAATTCTTATAATAAGAAATATACAGTCGGCACATAGCATTATTTTTCTAGAATAATATTTACTTTAATTTTGGGCTTACCATGTGTCAGGCACTTGTTCTAAGCACTTTCCACATTAAGTTATTCATTCTTCAGAAGGGACTTTTGTTGTTGGTTTTACTGTCATTGTCATTGTTATTGTCACTCTACATATAAGAAAACTAAGGTGCAGAAAGCTTAAGTAAGTTTCCCAATGGCAAATGGAGGGTTCAGAGGAATAAAGACTGATGTGTATTAGTTCCTATATCAAAAAAGGAGCAAAGCTAGTATTTGAGCCAGAACAGTCTGGCTCTAGAACTGACACCTTTAACCACTATACTCTACAGCCTCTAAGCACTTTGTAGGCTATAAATGAGAGGTAGGTAAAATGGTAGAAAGGACATATGTATCACATTCACTCTGAGTTCTGCCATTTCCTTATTAGCTGTGTGGCCTTAGACAAATTACTTAATATCTCTGAACATTTTTTCCCAACCCTATAATGGGGAAGATATTGTCTATCATCTAAATTTGATGTATTTACAATTATCTGTATAACTCACTCAGCACAGTACATAGCATACAGTAAATATTCAATAACCTGCCATTATTGTCTTAAAATAGCCTTAAATTTAATACTTTCAAGTACCAGGATAATTTTATTTTGGTTCACAGGTAAATTACTGAATGAGTTTCAAAAAAAGGCAAAATATTTGTCCATAATTCTTTAGGAAAAGACATCATTGTAGGTACATGCATCCCAATAAATATAATTTCTATATTGATAGTATTCTTATTAGGATTGTTACAGAATTCTGATACTTAATCTGCCAATTGAAGGGGTTAAATCCAAGTTACAAGCTAATTGTATGCTATTCCATATTGACAAATTCATTTCATAACAGCTGAGTAAAAAAATCTAACTCATCAGCTACAGTTGTGTAGTCAGTAAAATGCACAAAAATGTTGAGTAATACACAGTTTTATTGGCTTTAAAGTTATGCATGTCTTTCAAAATCAGCTATAAAAATTGATCTCTCTCCCATTCCATCAAGAAGTCAATGGTAACCTTTGAATTTTTTGTTTGTTTTTTCTCCCTGTTTCTCTTGCCATAACCTCACATCTAATGAAGATCAATTTCCAAAGATGAACCTCAGAGAGTTAATAATCTATCTAATATAACTACTTAAAGAAAATATAAATCCACAAGTGGAAATAACACCTGGCTTTATGTAGCAAGTATTATCAAAACAGGGCAGAGGAAAATCCTCAACACTGAAGAATAAAGAATAAGGCATTCTGCTCATTACCTGTACTTCTGTAGCCCCATTCCACACTATACAGTGATTCTTCCGTAACGGGCTCTTCTACTCTATGAGGAACAGCATCCCTGGTCTCTAAAATTCGAAATTCCTTTATGTACCACATACCACAACAATATACCTAATTATCTCCGAGTTCTCTTGCTCAAATGGTCCAACTATACTCATGACTATGCTAGAATAGACAGCAGGGCATATTTTGAGAAAACACAGTGAAGACAATTCCTTTGTTGCTTGGGATGATGAAAGCCCAGATCGTGATTCCAATCTTTTATTCTTCCTACCAAAAGGGCACTCTGAATTGGTATTTTTAATAAATCTTCTAATTAACATGTAATAACCCAATTATATTTTTGTGTTAAAAGTATTTTTAAAATGCATTCATTAAAATACAGAGCAAGTGGTATTCCTATTTTAGCATGCTTTCATTTATTAACATATTGGGATCTTCAAATAATAAAGTGGCTTAAGCCTCTCTTTATCCCTAAAAGGTTCAGCCATAGTATCAAGAAATTCATTAATATGTATCTAACATGATGTGAAATATAGTGTTACTGTGATAGTAAATACATATTAAATAGAAATGGCAATGCTAGAATTCACCTTTTTGGATTTTGAACTAAGCACTATGTAAAATATTTTTTGAAGCATTGCCTCATTGAATCTTCATAACAATCATACAAGATAGGAGGTATTATTCATTTCATTTCTCGCATGAGAAAACAGAAGCTTAGGGAAGTTAAAAAACTTGGCCAAGTAGGTGTCCAGGCCAGTATCTGAACCTCAGCAGTCAAACTCCAAAACCCATGCTCCTCCCAGAGACCCCAGGGCTCAGACTACTTTCATTGGTTTGCTGCATTTTGTATTCTATTTACTATTTCAAATTAATTTTATTCTTTGAAACACACACTTCTGAAACCTTTTTTGTTCCACAGAGTTATCTTTTGAGCACCTGTAAGCATAATAAGCAGCTTTTTACTCCCCCTTTAGGGCCTATCTTCTTCTACCCATAAGTGAAGCTTTCATACTCCCTGGCAAAGCACAGCTCCTCCGCCCTCCTCCATGTTAAAAGCAAACGTGGCTTCATTTTCGCTTACTCTGCTTCTCTTTTGCTAGCCTTTCCCAAGTGTCTCCCCCTCTGATTCCAGCTGCTTCTGCTGGTGCCTCCAGAATGGCCTGGTGGTTTCCACCCCCCTGTGCTGCTAGGTCTGGGTGTGTTGGAATCTACAGGCATCTGCATCCCCACTTATCCTGACTACTGTGGTTAGGAGGGGCCTCTTTTGAATGCAGACAGCCAGTCAGCCAAGTGGAAATTTATACCAGAAATCTATTACCTAATTTTTAAACAAAATGACATGAAATCAGACTTGAAGATATCAAAAACATGTCTAGTTTCTGATTTAAGCAAGAAAATCCACATTGTTACTGCTTCCACCACAGAATAATTTACTGCAACAGGAGTTCTGGATCTTATGCCAAAAATAAGGTCTTCTAACCAATGTCAAGGCCAATTATCTTGTGGTAGATCCCACAACAAAAGCAGACTATTGTGATTAGAATCAAGCACCACCCAGAGAAGCTGGGAAGCTTCTGGGGATTTCTTAAAGTCAGTTTTCCCCTGCTGTGTGTCTATCTAAATAAACTACCAGCAACTCTGTGTGTGGGCACTGAGTATCTTACATTATCGAGGAGGACGGTGGAAGATGCAATCAGTTGGGAATGAGCTGTGCGGCTTTGTCCTGCACAGTAGGAGCCACCACATCTCCAAGGCTGCAACTTCTGAGGATTCCACAGCCAAGCCCTTCCAGCATGTCACAGCCTCCTCCCTCTCTAATCTCTCTCCCAAAGGTACTGCCAGGAGCCACCTGTGGTTTTTTTCCTGGGACTGGAAAGCCCCAGTTGGCTCTGTCCAGGAATACATACCCCACAGTAAAGAACTGCCTCATTTCTTGTCGCCGAGACCGCATCAGTTGCTTATACTCCCCGATCCGGAGCTTTTTGCCATCAACAATGCAGGTGCGTTTCGGCCGGGGTTTGTATTTATAGTTTGGATACTTCTCTAAGTGGATCTTGCTTAGCCGGGCCTGCTCTTCATAATAAGGCTGCTTCTCCTGGTTCGACATGGATTTCCAGCGAGATCCTGGACATAAAAATAGCCTTAAGTATCTAAGTGGTCAAGGCAATATATTTCAGTAGATACAACTAGAGTTACAACTAGATGTACCTCCCCAGCACTTTATTCACCTTGACTCTGGCCAGCTTCCATTGTCACATACCACTGAACCTCCCAACCAGTTTTTTAGACAACAGAGCAAAAATAATTCTGTGTATGATGCAGTTATTGTATTATTTCTCTCAGTAATTTAAGGCTGATGATGTTACGTTTTTTCAAAATGTATCTCTGCTACAAAATGACCATCTCCTACACTAAGGTATTTCCCTGTTCATCTGCTTCTCCCTTTCAAAAGAGTTCAAAGCCTAAACTTCCTAAGCATACTTATGAGAATGACAGGATTCTCAGGAAAAGCTCTGATGGTTCCAGAAATTCAATCATTTTCCCTCTCCAAGCACCTTTAGCAAAGCTGACCTCTGATAAGGTATCAGCAGATGTTGATATCCTTCCACACGTAAAAATCTACTGCCCACACCATCTTCCCTGGCCCAGGGTAATTAAAAAAACTAAACTCGACTTAAGAAGTCATCTTTAGAAGCGGAAGGTACAGTTGGAATTATATATACCATTTTCAAGTACTATAAACTCCCATTCAAAGCTGTACCGATACAAGCACAAAAATCTTTAATATGGTTTACACAGGAAGAAGGAAAAGTATTCACTTCTCTAATATTGTTTATAAAGAATGATCTAAACACTTGATGAAGAAGGGATGTGTTTTTTTACATGTATCAAATTGCATTTTTGTGTCTCGCTGGTGAATAAAGCAGTAACAGCTGTGCAGACTGGATGTTAGCTATTCTTCAGTGGAGATTTTTCATACATAAACAAATGGAAAAGTTATACAAATATTCTACATAGCCAGCAATATCCTGGTCTGCCTTAATAGCACATCCATCCCTGCTCTTCCTGATTGTTGTGCAAAAGTTGTGTGGAATAGCTATGCAGATAGGTTTCTCTGTGTTCTGCTGGCTCCCAGAAGCTTAAAGCCTAAAGTAACAGAGGATTCTTAGTATTCCTGAAATGCTTGGGCTTTAAAGGTTACATTTTAATGAATATACTTACTATATTTCTAATAGTTTTTTCATGGATTGCACACCAATAATATAGATTCTCCATAGCTGCCAAAAGGGAAACAGAGGGGTCTGTGCCCTTCTGAATGCTTACATGGCTACTAAACTGGCAGGACACAAATATGAAAATAGCAAAGTTACATATCAAATTATAAGGCCAGAATAGCATTGATTTTTTTAGAATGTCTTTTAATTTGAAACAAATACGATCTGTCCATTAGGAACATCTTGATTTAAATGGTATTTAAAATTTTTAAAAATCCCTATGCAAATCTCTGAAACTCCAAAAATAAAACTCCACCTAATTATAAGAACACTTAGTATCCATTTTGAAATTCAAAAGTCAAAATGAAAAAAGAAAGGAAAAACTGCATTTTAACATTTTACCACTATTTGATTCTATGTATGCTTTAAATTTTCTTAGAGGTCACTGCTTCAGAAATGTCTCAAAATCAAGTTAAATTATTTATATAGTGACAAAACATGTGTATTTGTGTGTGTCCAGATCACTGATATTTACTCAGGTTAAATATTTATTGCTTTTGAACAAAACATTTAAAAAATTAAAACCACAGTTTAAGTCTCTAATGTTTTTCAGCTTCTTAAACAGCTCCCTTTGAGACTTTGTCACATCACGACAGCTTAAATAGAACAGTGCCTTCTGTGTTTTTTCTTTTTAAAGAGGAAACATGTTGACTGTAATGCTGCATGTTGGATAAAATATGTTCAATATGTTGAACACAATAATTCCAAACTGTATAATCTGCACTAGGCAAGCTTTACGCTAATAGAACAAGGCTTGAATTTAATGCTGAGAAACTAGAGAATCACTGGCAATTTACCACAAAATGGGCCTCTGCCCTGTGGTCTGTGTTCAATGCACTGCTGTGAAATTTGAACTAGTCATATCTCCTTAAAGAAAATGTAGCTTTATTTCACAAGTTTTAAAGTTATCATTAGAGGCACTGTTTTGCACTTCATGAATTTCACACCATTTTTGGGTTTACCCCTAGTCCTTGATGAATTATTCTTTGAGTAGTACGTATGAACCCAAGAATTCTAGATCAGAAAACTGTGAGGGCAGTGAGTGTTTCCAAGACTGTGTAGCAACTTACAATTTTTTTTTTTCAGTACCGGGGATGGAACTCAGGACCTTGTGCTTAGGAGGCAGGTGTGGCACCACTGAGCTAAATCCCCGGCTGGCCTGCAACTTACAAATTTAAAAAGACTAACTAAAAAAAAGGTGATAAAGCTTCCTCCCATGATGGCTGTTGAGCAGTGACCTCTTAAGAGTTGCTAAATTCACAATATTAACACATTACTATGGTTTGCCTCTAGAATCAGTTTTTACGCAGTCTTGCTCTGCCAATTGTTTGTCTCTAAAATCAGTTTTGAAGCACCTTCCCTGGTAGATGCAGTAGCCCCTAACCCTAATGGTAGAACTGTGAGGTGCAGGGAGGGCTGATGACAAAGGCAGCCAGTGGGGCTTTATCAAACTTCTGTCAAGCACAGTGGCCCCGCCCTTGCTTTCCACTCTTGAAGCTCTCTAGGGGAAAAGGTCAGCATCAGTTGCGCCAACTGAACTCACCTAATATTTTACTAATGTTGGAGTTGTGCATGTCAGGGAAGGCCTGAAGGATTTTCCTCCTCTCGTCCTTCGCCCAAACCATGAATGCATTCATTGGTCTCTTGATGTGTGGCTCACTGCTGGCCCGGCCTCGGGCATCCCTGTAGACTCGAGCTTCAGCCACAGTGGCACCTCCTGTTGGCCAACAATAATACTGCTGTAGTTTAGCTGCAGAGCCATTCATTGCTTTACTTCCTGTAATGTCAGGGCAGGAAGAACAAGACGGTGTAAAGCATTATTATGTGGATAATGTAAGAGCTTGCCGCCAGGTTCCACCAGGTTCTGCTGCTTTCCCTAGGTCCCTCTCTTTTTTTCTAAGTGAACTTTTAAAAGCAGAAGACAGTTGCAGGTGACAACTCTACATCCTTTCTGATGTAGCCTTCAACAAGACACTGGGCAGAATTAGTGTTGCATGTCTTTATACACCTACTGCATTTACAACAATAAATTCTAGCTGGTGATAAAGCAATGACTGGTATTATTTTATGGTAAACTTTCCTGCTGTGATTCCTTCCCTCAAAAGCAGGCTCTTACCTGTCATTTTAGCTGTATCTGCCAAAAACACACCGGTACTTCAAATCATACATTTCCCCCAAACAGAATTCTTTTTCACAATATTGTGACTTGGCCTGTCCTCTTTGTATGGCTAGGAAGACTCTTCTCCTGAGACTTATTAAGTCCTACTAATCCTTCAAGTCCTACTCAAATGTTGGCATGTTTTGTGAATGAATTATTAATTCAATGAAACATTTTAGCTGAGCAATTACTATGAGCCTAGGTCTGTCATCTGGTGCTAGGATACAAAGGCCCAAGAGAACTCATCTTTCAGGAAGGAGACAGACCACTGTAACAAAGTCACAGTACTGAAGTTACCAGGGTGCCAAGAGACACCAGACAGGATGGTCAACCAAATGCTTCCTAGGAGATGTGATGTCCCACCTGAATCTCAAAGGATGAACGGGAATCAGCTAGTGAGTAGGAGAGGGGAGTAAAGACAGATGGGAAAGCTGTATGGCCTAAAAGAACAGCATTTGCAATGATGCTCCCCAAGCTCCCCATTTTCTTCAGGTTCTGTGCCCCGGCATAATTATTGTTTATGTGACTATCTCCTTCCGATCTTTCTCCATCCCCAGGAATATGCGATCCCTAAAGTTAGACACTGTCTTGGACTCATCTTTGAATGCTCAAGACGTCCCACAGAATACATACTAAATATACATTAAGTAAAAGATTATTTGATTTTCAACCCCTACACAAAAGTAGTAGACTAAGAGGTATTCATCTCAAGGGTCTTGACACATTTTTCAGTTGTGTAAGAGATTTTCTTTAACCCCTATGAAACTATTTCTGATCTAGTAACATAGTAGATTGAAAGCTCTTTGAAGACAGAGCAGGGGCTGAGTCTCATTCACTGCTGAATTCCTTGGATCCAGGGAAGTATCTGGCACATGGAATTTTAATTATAAAAATGTATTTAGTGAATAAATGAATGTAGTCTTTCCTTGTTTTCATGGCCTCCTCAGTGTGACACAGCGACGTATGCTTTGCGATGTGGCAACTACCAAATATTTTCCTATAGATTGAAAATTTCTACAGTAAGATGTGAAGTGATTTAACTGATGGCCTCAACCAATGCTTCTAGTGCACAAAGAAAACCTACCTCCAGAAGTTTAGAAGCAAAATGTACATTAAAGCCAACATTTCTATTTTCTGGACAAAGTAAATCCTTTCAGCTCAGTGAAGTAATAAAAGAATGGCATGACCCAATCAATCTCTGGCCCTTCTATTCTATTTCCAGATACCTTGATTACAAAGAAATTTGTTGGTGTCAAAGCCAGTAATAAATTAGAACATTAAAGCACACCATTATTTGGCAAATATGGTCATTATTTATTGCCATATAATGACAGAATAAAAGGATGGAATTAACGAATATTGTGTTTTTTTCCCAAAACATGAAGATGGGCAGAGAAAGCACTTTCTGAAGACCATGCAAAAATAACATATTTCATAAACAGCCTTTCTTTTAGGCCTTCTAGACAGAACGATGCCTCACATGAGAAGTCTCAGATCCCAAGATGCATAACTAATACGTTACCTTTTTGCCACCATACCCACAGTACATTAATTTCATTTAAAATGCACTGACCATACAGGATAAATTGATTTCACTTTATATGGGTTTGACAGCCATGTTTATTGTGCAGTGAAATGTAGTGTAGCTTCCAGCTGACAATATCCATCAACACAGGGCAATATGCTGACTGCTGGGTGAGATGAAGGCATACATTACTCTGGAAGTGAAACACTTATTCAGACACAACAGTGTCTTCTCCTGAGGATCACCATGGTAATTTATGATGCCCTCAGTGCCATTACTTTACAGCTGACATGGATTCAGCAATTTATATACTGGCATGCATACACATAAAAGGAGACAGGTTTGTGGAGAATGTCACATGGAAAAACATTTCAATATTATTCTAAGTTAACTACTATGCCACAGGTGATTAACAGTTGAAATCTGCTTTTGCTGCTGTAGCCTTCTCTCTACCTCTAGCAAAACCAGTCAGCTTCAGTTTATTTCTTCACTTAAAATATGGATTTCATCATGAATGGGAAGTTTTAATCTCCTGCAGACTGACAGAAGTCACAGAGGATTTTTGAGAGTCTAGTTGCAGTACAGAGGAATATCCAACACCCTTTACTCCATACTACTGATTCTCCCAATACACTGTATGCCCAGTCTCTCTCACTCTCATGCTATGCCAGAGCCCTAGCATATTCTTTTTACTCTTCTGCTTCAGTAATTTCTACCTTTTTCCAAGGGACAGTTCAGGTTTCACCTCCACCAACAGCCCAGCACTGGTCTTTTCCTTTCCCCCACAATATGTATTATCTGCAGAACACTTAATTAACTACACAAAAGACTTCTAGGACTCACAAGGAATGCTTCCAGAAATTGGAATGTTCAAGCATAGTACATAGTACAAAAATGCAAGGTAAAAAGGGGAAAATAGCAAATGTTTTAGGGCGTATGCCCAACTCTCTTTTTCTTGTTATGTCTCTCTTCCTGAAGGAGTAAACTGAAAAATGAATGGGCACATCATAAGTTAAACTTGGAATGTTTTATCAGATGAACCAAGATTGAAAATAAGAAACTTATCTAGGGTGATCAAATTTGGAAGCCACTTTTGTTGGACCTCATATCTGAACAGACATCAACAGTAGCAGTGACTTTTTTTTTTTTTTTGGTATTTCGATTTTTTGAGCCAGGGTCTCCCTTTGTAGTTCAGGTTGGCCCTGAACTCACTATGTAGCCCAGGCTGGCCTCGAGCTCATGGCAATACTCCTGCCTCAGCCTCCTGAGTGCTGGGATTACAGGCGTGTGGCACCACACCCCACTAGCAGTGACTTTTAATATGACACAAATTTGCAGTATCCAGGCCCCTTTGCAAAAAGTCTTTACAAAAGCTTAACTTGGATAAGACTTGCCCTCACTTCACCTCCTTTCTCCCTTGTCTCCCAAATACGTGTTATTCTAAGGCTCTTATGAATATATAAACTATGCCCAAAACATCACCTTCCTTAATTAAATAGTCAATAAAGAACAACAAACCTACCTTGCATATGAAAATTGACCTCTCATTTCTGCCTTAATAGCTACCACTAATGTCATGGAAAGGAGCTCTATCCTGTCCTGAACTTTCAGTACCTGAGTTAACACTTAGGATTTAGTGTAAGCAATATAATATTGTAAGCCACAAATCCCCCACAAAGACATATTTAGGGATTCTTCTTCTGTTTTGCAGTGATTATGCAATATACAACTTCTATGGAATTTATGGAAACATCTTGATGAGTACTATGCAGAAAGATGCTTTTCAACAAATACTTCTTGAACTGAATCTTTTGCTAGAAAAAATCTCTCAATATTACTTTCTTTCTCATTGAAACATGACCACTCATCTATTACTTGAACTTACAATCTAGGTATCTAGGTTTGAGTTAAGTTTAGAGTCAGAATTTTAAGAAAATATGAGAGGCTACAAAGTCAAACGAACATTTAGAAAATGTCCCTAAACTTTCTAAATACATGCTTAATGAAACAAAATAGCTAGGGAATTGTTATTTTAGCAGTAAAAATACATATGACTGTATATGTGTGTAAAATTCAGAAACTTAAAAAATAGAAATTATATACTTTGAAAACTCCTTTAAGCAGATGGGAAAATTCTAATAGAATATTATAAGAATTCTATAGATTATAAGGTATGCTATTAATCTGTGTATGATCTACAAATTAACTTTCTGTTATAATGAAGTTTTAGAAATCTACATATCAAGTATTATTTCATTCTGCTCCATTCAGTTTTTAAAGTAACAACATTAAATGCATTTTAAGAAGTATTTCATTGTTTTTGTAGTGCTGGGGATTAAACTGAGGGTCTCATGCTTTCTACCACTGGGCTACACCCCGCCCCTGCACCTTCAGTCTTAAACAGCCAAGATTCTATCAGAATCCAGAACTAAATTGAAAAAGAGCATAGTTCACTCTTCTATAAGGAAATTTCTTTTCTTTTTAAGAGCAGAGGAGACATTTGTGAATTCATGATAGGATTTCCCATAGAGAGCAGAAAGAAGCTAGACCCACAGCTATGTACCCTAAGTCTTTACCAGCAACAGCAATCCCAAATGAGAATTACCAAAAGTCCAGGAGGTCAACAACACCACACAAGGCACCAAAGAAAGCCTGGTCCCTGTGCTCTGGATCCTCCTGCTCTACATAACTTCTTCTAGGAGGCTCAGATTGGTTAATTCATCCTTCATCTCCAAAGACAGTTTGTATGAATGCAAACTTTCACTTAAAGAAAGACAATTAGTTAAGAAAGGAAACAGAAATGCCAAGACAAAGACCTCCTTAAGAAGCTGTGATTTGAATGATTTAGAGAAGACAGAAAATTGAGTCTTTCCAGGTGGGCTGGAAAGAAGGCCAGTTTACCATTACAGCCAATGGCAATGGTCCTGAACTAATCCTAGAAAGGCCCCTTCCTGGGTAAATTCCAAGGGCCATCTGAGTGAACGAGTGAGTGTTTGGCATGGGTTTGTGCATATATAAAGTTTTCCCCAAGGAGGAACTCTGGCTAATCCTATAATGTTTCTAGTAATCATTTATGTATGCATTGATTCAGCTAACACTTCTGACAAGTTTCAGATGTATTCAGCATTGCGATGGGTAAACAACACATGTGCTTTGCTTTGAGAGAAGTTGGTCCAGTGGGGGAAAGATATATAAATGAAAAATTATGAAATAGGGCTCACAACAGCAATCTTAAAATACAATGAAAGCAGACAAGAGACACTTGTCATTGTTGGAGTAGACAGAGGAGAATATTAGAGAGGCTTCAGAGACAAAGTGACACTTGGGCAGCACCTTAAAAGAAGAGCAAGAATTTACCAAGTATGAGTAGGAAAATATTCCAGACCAGGGAATCAGTGTGAATAAAGACACACAGTAATAAAAGCACAGTAGGTTCTGGGGAAATAAAAAGAAGCTGACTATGGCTTGGGCTTATAAGAAAAAAAGAAGAGTACTAAGAGATAAAATTTAAAAAGTAAATAGGGATCAATTGCTAAATACCTTGTATGCCAACCCAAGAACTTTTTAAGGTATTTAAGCAGGGTAGTGTCATAAACAAATATACTCCAAAAGTGATCAAAACAGGAACCAAATGAGACATGACTGAATAGTCACAGTGGTTACTAGTGAATTGATAATAAAGAATAGAGGAAAATAAGCTGACCACATTCCTTCTAAAAGGCTTACTAAGACTTGTCAGACAAAATGATTGTGCTATATGAAAAACACTGGCACAAAAATTCTGTTCTGGGATCTAGTTCTGGTAACGGCAGACTAGCTCATCTCAGACCAAACCTCCAGCCGATAACAAATAAAAATTCTGGGTAAAATATGAAAAGACACCTAAGAGATACCAAAATTAAGCAGAAACTGGAGAAGATTCCATCCTAGAAAGAAAAGAATTTCACAAATTGGAATTCAGTTTTCAAAGTTTTTCCCATGGCCCCAGTCTACATACTATGGAGTTGCTAAAATGCAAATAGAAAGTCTGTCTATTTTACTTGATGTATTAAAAATAGAGGTTGAGGCTTCTGAGAGGCTAAACTCTTAACCTCAAATGTATAAGAAAGACTCAAGTGAACCCAGTGGAAAACAAGGCTGTATATCTGAAAAACCTGGACAGATATTTCAGCTGATGCCCACTGCCAAGGAAATAAAAGTGAGATTTGAATCCTATCAATTTAGAGGAGATTCATAAACAGCTTGGACTTTCCACTGAAACCCCAGAGGGACAATTCCTTAGAAATAAATTCTATACACCAAGACTAAAGGTGTTTACTCAAGGACTAAAATAAAATTGAAATAGATTCTCCCTAACTCTGCAAAACTAAATTCCCATTAGTACAACATGATCAGCAGATAATTTAATTTCATCTTGCCACAAAATTAACATTTTCAAAGGAAGATAGTGGAATCCAGAATTTCTATAATTTATAACACACAACACACAATATATAATAAAACATTATTAGTTGTATAAACAACCAGGAAAATGTTATAAGGAGACCAAAACCAAACCAGCCAAGCAAAAATCTGGCTGAAAATCACATGAATTTGGTAAGAAAAATCAACTAATAGGTTCAAGACATTTGGAGAAATACAGGCAAATTAAATACAAAACAAAACAAAACAAAACCACACCAAGACACTAAACTACTGAAAACCAAAGAGAAACTAGAACTTTCAGAGAAAATGGACCTGTTACAGGGAAATACTAACACAAATAATGAGTGGTTATCCACTAGAAATAATAAAAGCTAAAAGAGTATGGAGAGTATGAAGCACGATTAGAATACTGAAAGAAAAGGTCAATCCAAAATTTTGTCCAGGAAACATATACTTCATAAATGATTGTGAATGGAGTATTATGCAACCATAAAGAGTGAAATCTTGTCATTTTCAGCAAAAGGTATGGATTATGTTAGGTAAAATATAAGCACACAAATAGAAGCACAGAAATATAAGTGCTGCATGCTCTCTTTCATATGTGGGAACTTAAAAGTGTCGACCTGAAAGAAATAGAGATTACTAGGGACTGGGAAGGGTGCTAGGATGTGGCAGGCAAGAATAAAAGCCAGGTGGTTGGATATGATCAATGCATGCTGCATGCATGTATGGATATATCACACTGAATCCTACTAATATGTACAGTTAACATGCATTAATAAAAATAAGAGACATATAAAGAAAAAAGTAAAACAGAACCAACACAGAACACCTGGAAAATATCAACAAAGGATAAAATAAAAATGATTTATAGTCTCTCACACAAAAAATATGAATTATATTTGCAGATAAATAAAAGTTAAGAGAACAAGTTCAGAACAAATCTATACCCAGAGATACTCAAATAAATTATTCAAAACATTGAAAAATAAAAATAACAATGAAAAGGGCCAGGGATTTATCTCAGTGGCAGTGCCTGCCTGGAAAACACGAGGTCCTGAGTTCGATCCCTGGTACCAAAAAACAACAACAATAACAAAAACAATGAAAAATAGATACATAGGAAGAAAGGAAGGACATAAAATATGTGATAAGTGATTTCTTTTCTTCTCTGGATTCCATTAATAAACAACTAATTATTCATTATTCTTAAAAACCCAAGGGACTGTTTAATACAAAATAAAACATTGCATTGGAGATTTTCAACGTATAAAAAAGTAAAATACAGCACAACAATATCACATTAGCTCAAAGAACAAGGGTTTTAAATAAAAGTGGTAAAATTTCAACTGTAGCAATATTAAAGGATGCATAGTGAATCCTTAGAAAAACTAATTTTCTAAAATATAAACAGATATACTAAAAAGACATTAGAGTAATTCAAACAGAAAAATTAAAAAAGATTTAATCAATCAAAAGGCAAGAATGGAGAAACAGGAGGTGAAAACCTGAGAGAACAAATAGAAAACAAATTGCAAATTATAAGACCTAAGCCAATCAAATTTCATAATGCCATTAAATAGAAAGGAATGAAATAATTCAATTTAAAATAGGAGATTTTCAGAATGGATAAACAGTAAAAATCAATGAGACAGAAAACAGCCACAATAAAACCAAATTTAAAAGCCAAGGGTTAATAATTTGAAGAAAAATAGTAAAACTGACAAACTCATTCTCAGATTGATGAACAAAGAGAAAATAAATTGAAAAATGGAGCTTAACTACAGCTACTACTCACAGTAAAAAAGATAATCAGGAATATTAAGATAATTCTTCTTTTTTCTTTTTTAAAATTTATTTATTTTTTTATTAAGACAATTCTAATAAATACGGTGAACAAATTTACTGAAAGGAAAACTACCAAAATTTACTCAATAAATAGAAAATATTAACAATCTGATAGCTAATAGGGAAATTGAATTTATAACTAAGAACTTTCCCACCAAGAAAACTCCAGTCCCAAATGGTTTCACCAGTAAATTTCAAATCTTTAAGGAAAAACTAATAACCTGTACAAAAAGTAGAGGAAGAAAGAATATTTCCCAATTAATTTTATAAGGCAGCATAAGTTCTCAATACAATGCTAGAAGATTGAATCCAGTAATGTGTTTTATGAATAATGGATCATGACCAAATAGGACTTTTCTCAGGAATGTAAAATTAGTAATTTAAATATCAGACAATATAATTCATTATATTAGCAGAGCAAAGGAAAATTCATGATCATCTCAACAAATTCAGAAAATGGTTTTAACCAAATTCAGTACTCTTTCATGAGTCATTATGCTCTGGAAACCAATAGCAGATAAGATTCTCATTCTGTTAACAAGCATTTAAAAAAAACCTACACCTGACATTATACTTTAGAGTAAATTATTGAATGCTTTTTCCTAAGATGAAAAAGGCAAAGATGTTTACTTTTCACCATTGTTAACCAACATTTAAAAAACAAAAAGTATAAAAATTGGAAAAGAGTACCCAATATCATTTGTTCATAGATACTGTAATTGCTTGCATAGAAAATCCTAAGATATCTACAAAATAACTGCTAGAATAAGTGAATTTAATAGTAAGTGAATTCAGTAATATAAAATAAAAATATAGAAATCAATATTTCTTAATATTGCTTAACATAGGTATGTTCTATATGTAAATTATATTTCAATAAAATGATTTTTGAAAAATATTTATATGTACTAGCAGCAAACAAAAATAACTTCTCAAAATTTACATTTGTAATAGTATCAGAAAATATAACACTTAAGAACAAATTCAACCAAAAAAGTATTGAAAACATCTACACTGAATGATGAGGTATGATCTAAAAACATGGTGAATATTTAAATTTTAAAAATTACAGTACAAGACAAAGTTCCATGAACCCCCCTCAAATTACCCTTATCCCATCATTCTTGCCACTTTCTGAAACAGTTCTGGAAGTCCTCTTTTGTGAGTGTCTTCAGTTGTGCTGTACTGGCAGCCTCAATGTCCTGAATCAATTTGAAACTTTTATATTTCATGGTCATTTGGCTTTGGGGAAGAGCTAGAAGTTGCATGGTGCCAGATTCAGTGAATAAGGCAAATGAGAATATTTTTTATTAGTACATATTGATTATACAGATTAAGGGGTTTCATTTTGTCACATTTGTACATGCACATGATATACTTTGATCAGTGCCATCACTGTTTTTTACAAGCCTGCCTTTCCACTGGATGGCATTTGGCAGCAACATTCACCATATTTTGTTCTGTTGTTTGGAGTTTTTTTAGTACCGGGGATCAAACTCAGAACCTTGGGTTTGCAAGGCAGCCATGGTGCCACTGAGCTAAATTGCCGGCCTTCACCATATTTTTTTAAAATCATACCTTGTAAAGACACTTACAAAAGAGGATTTCCAGACTTGTTTCAGAAAATGGCAAGAAGGATGAGATAAGTGTGTTGGATGAGATGAGGGGGAGTATTTAGAGGGGGATTAATGACAATGTGTCACTGTATAGTTTGATCACCCTTTGTACAAGATTTATGACTTATGGAAGACCTGAATACATGGAGGAATATACCATGTTCAGGAATCAGAAGACTCAATAGTGTTAAGGCATCAGTTCTTACCGAATTTCCTTATAGATTCAACCCAATCTCAATAACAATCCTAAAAGACTTTTTGTAGAGACTGGCAAGTTCATTTTAACTTTATATTAAAAAATCAGTACAGGGCCGGGGATTTAGCTCAGTGGTTTCACTGCCTGCTGCGCAAGCACAAGGACCTGAGTTCGATCCCCGGTACAAAAAAAAAAAAAAAATTCAGTACAATAGCCAAAATAGACCTGAAGAACATTAAAGAGATTCAAAATATCTTCATAAAGACCTAACCTGTTAAAATAAGAAATGTATCTTTTCAATAAATAATGGTAGAATAAGTAGATAAATATATTGAAACAGCAAATCTCTTATCATACACTATATCCAACAATTAACATGAAATAAATCATTACTTAAAATTAAAAGGGGCCAAAAACATACCTTGAAGGAAAAATAGCCTATTTAATAAATGGTGCTGGGTAAATTGGTTATTTGAAGAAGAATGAAGGTGGACCCATATTTCTCATCATGTACTAAATTAAAACCAAAATGGATTAAACATCAGGGCTGGGGATTTAGCTCAGTGGTGCGGTGCCCGCTTCGCAAGCACATGGTCCCAAGTTCGATCTCCGGTACCAAAAAAAAAAAAAGCATTACACATCTAAACATTAAAACAGAAACACTGAACCTACTGGAAGATAAAATAGGTAAACACCTGAAGTCATAGGTGTAGGCAAGGACTTTCTAAAGGGCTATTCAATTGCTCAAGAAATAACAGCAAGAATCAATGAAGGGGATTATACCAAATTAAAAATCTTCTGTACAGCAAAGGAATCAATTACTAGAGTAAGGACACAACCTACAGAATGGAAAACTTTTTGCTAGTTATTCCTTAGAGGACTAATATTTAGAACATATAAAGAACTAAAAAAAAAAACAAAAACCAGTCATCTAAAATAAAAGATCCAGTCAGGAAATGAGCGAGTGAAAGGAACAGACACTTCTCAGAAGAAGTACAGATGGCCAACAAACATACGAAAAAATGTTCAACATCTCTGGCCATTAGAGAAACGCAAATTAAAAAACAATACTATGATTTCATCTTACACCAAAAAGAATGGCAATCATCAAGAACTCAAAGAATAACAAATGCTGGGATGGCTGTGGTGAAAAAGGGCACTTCTTGCACTGTTGGTGGGAATGTAAACTAGTGCAAGCATTATGTAAATCAGTATGGAGGGTTCTCAAAGAACTAAAATTAGAAATTCTATATGATCCAGCTATTCCCCCTTCTAGGTATCTTTACAAAAGAGCTAAATAATATACAACAATACATGCATACATTGGTAGCACAATTCATAATAGCTAAATCCTGCAATCAGCCTGTATGCCAATCAACAGACAAAGAAAATGTGGTATCTATACATAATGGAATACTATTCAGATACAAAGAAGAATAAATTTGAGACATTTGTAGGAAAATGGATGCACCTAGAAAACATAATGTTAAGTGAAATAAATCAGATACACAAGCTTAAACATGATATGGTATCTCTCATTTGAGTAAGGCAAAGTACAAACACAAAGCAAAATAAAGGATAAAGAGAAGGAAACAAGGGGATAGATCTCTTGCAAATGGGAAGGGGTCTAGGAGATTGAGGGCAAGGGGAAAGGAAGAAGTGAAGGGGGGGGTAGGAAGATTTAAGATATGCCATGTACAGGTACCAAATACTCACAATGAACGTAAATATTACATGTCATAAACATGAGCTAAGAATAATAATAACACCAAGGATGAACATGGGGAAAGGGGATTTAGACATTTAGACAAGCTGTGTTATGTACATGTACTTACTCCCAGGATGAATGTAAACTTCATGAACTGCAAACATATACTAATAAAATAAAAATTTTAAAAATAAAAGCAAAAACTGTACCATTCATTTAAAAATATAAAAGATAATATTTTAGAGTGACCCTAGAATGAAAGAATTCTTAGATATGGCATATAAAACACTAAGCTTATAGGAAAAATGATAACCTGAACTTTATCAAAATTAATTCATCAAAAGTTATTGTTAAGAAAATCCAATGTCAAAGAACTGATCAGGGAAAAATTATTCACAAGACACATACCTGACAAGTTTCAACCCACAGTATGGAAAGAAGTTTTACATAAACAATAAAAAATAGTAATCTAATTTTAAAATGGGCAAAACACTTGAACACTTTACAAAAGAAGATATAGCTAATGAGCACATAAAAATATATTTTATATCATTATTTGTCAAAAAACGTAAATTTAAAGTACACTGAGATTTTGTTTCACTAGCACTAGAATGGCTTAATCACTAAATACTGGCAAGGATGGGAGCAACTGGAAATCTAACTGGTAAATTTACTAAAATATAAAATGCCCTAACTAGTTTTTGGCAGATTTTCCTAAGAAAAATATTCACTTACCTATGACATAGCAATTTCACTCCTAGATACTGACCTAAAAGAAGGAAACTTCCATCCAGAAATAGGCTTACATAAGAATGTAATAGTTTTATTACTAATAGACAAAAATTGGAAATAATTGGAGAATGGAAAAATTGTGGTTTATCCACACAATGGACTACTACTCAAAGTAAAACCGTTTTGACTACTAGGTTTTAAAAAAAAAAAAAAAAGCAAAAGCAAAAAAAAAAAAAAACCCACAGAAAACCCACAACAAAAGTGCCTTCTCTGAAAGGTTCATTTTTCTGCATAGTTGAGAAGTATGTGGCATTTTCAGGCTATTGTAAACTCAAAGTTTCATTTACTAGGAAAGGCAAAAAAGCTATAACTGATTTTTTATGAATAAAAAGACATAAATATCACCACTGAATTGCTTGCCAGAACTACTGATAATCATAATACTTTAGACTATTTCAGTCTATCAACAGAATGGTTAGTTTTCTCCTGTAGAATTTCGGAAAGAGTTACATGATACATTTCATAGCCTGTTATTTCGGTTAATAGAGAAAATGAAAATGTGCATGTTATGAACTAAAATGTAGAAGATGAAGGAAATACAAGATTAGGAAGTACAGAATATTGAAACTGCACTTGGCTTGTTCACTGTGTTTATCTCACCAAATCTATCTTCCCACGGTGGAGGTCTAATTTACTATGTTATAGCAATGACTGACAGGTGTCCATCACTGTAGTGGCCCCTTGCTAACTTTTCATTCCTGCTTACTACCAGAATGTTAACTTTCATTACAAAATAAACCTGCTTGAAATTCAAATTAGAATTCTTGTTAAAAAGAAAAAATGCTGGTGCATGCCTGTAATTCAGCACTCAGAAGGCTGAGGCAGGAGGATCACCCTGAGTTCAAGGCCAGCCTGAACTACACAGCAAGACCCAATCTCAAAAAAATTAATTAAGCCTCTTGGTTTAATTGGCATGAAAAATATATTCCATGGCCAAGAAAGACCCTTTCTTAATCATTAGGAAAGTTGTGTGTTTTTCATACCTGAGAAAAAAGGATTGTCAGGAGTGAAGCGTATAATTGCTCTTTGTGTCTTTTATAAAATATTAGCTAGATAGGTTAGCAAAAAGCAACTTACTAAGTCATTCCTCAAATGGAATGACTTGAAGGCAAATGAAAAGTAGGGAGATAGGTGAAAGTCAGAGATTGGTGAAAAAATAAGAACCAATGTTGTAGGAACAAAAGATGAATCACCCATGCAACTCTGACTAAGGTATTCATTCTTCATTTATCCAGTGTAGGAGAAGACCAGCCAGGGTTTCATTTTCTGTTTCTCTCTTAAGGTTCTTTAACCCCACTGAAAAACAAATGCCCTATTTATTTCAACTACTGAAATTATCTACAGCAAGAAGTCACTGGATAGAGATGTAGTCATGAATACTTTCCACACAAAAACATTTCATGGGACACTTGGAAACAGACATTTCACTGATCAGAGTCTCAAAGTGTGTAATTCTTTAAAGAGCAGTCTACCTTTTAGATTGACTAGGCCAGAGGTCAGTTTCTGGGACAGGAACATCAGATGTGCTAAATACTTTTACATATAATAATATTTACAAAGTGCTTTCACTAACTACATTTTCTCAATCCCCTTTGCAATCATTTGAAAGGCGTAGGAATGTAGATATCATTTGATCCACTTTACAGAAGAGGAAATCAAGGCTCAGAGAGATTATACAACCTTCTCCTGAAGTAACCAGTTGCTAGTATAGAATAAGGAGCAGAGCCAGATCCAGAACCTAGGTCTTCTGACTTTCAGGGTAGCACACTTATATACCAAAGCTGCCCCAGTCACTATTCAGTGACCCGAAATGAATTTCAAAATCTACCACTCCTTGGCTGGAACATAACTTTCCCCCTTTAAGGATGCCACTTTCCTGCACTGCCAAGCATATTAGAGGAGCCCATTACCAGTTATGAAGTTCATGCCACTATCTAATTGGTCTCTGAAATACTGCCCCACCGGAGATGCAAGGGCATGCAAAGAAAGCACTAAGGAGTGAAATTATAGCAGAGATTAAAAGGATGCTAAATTAATGTATTCCTTGGTTGCAGGATTATGAGCAAGTGTTATTATGGATAAGACTTCTATTTTTTTTTTTCTATTAGAAACTCCATTCTCTTTAAAAGATCAACAAGAAGAACCAAAAAGGAATTCCCTAAGGTCAGCTCTGAGGAAACATAAACCTCTAATTCAATAACTCTGCTACTGCTCTGAAAAAGGCTTTATTATTGCAACATCCATATGGAGCCAATTGGACATTAATGACTAATCAATCCCTCCGCTTTCTATTCTACTTAAAGTGTCACAAACCATGTTTAGATTAGCCCATTTCCTGCTTAGGATTGCTCAAGATGTCTTTTGTTCTTTCAAGACCAGCCTGATGGAGGCAGCTTAAACAAACACACGACCAGAGTGGCGCAGGAGTTATAAAGTGCCATATGTGAATGAACAAAGGGGCTATACTAAAGCCTTTTGTGGTATTTGTTAATGTTTTTCATCTGAGCTTAAAAAGGCTTAATGACTTTGTGGTGAGCTGATGCATGTGGCTCGTGGCTTTGCAAAATGAAGGAAATTCTAACCAGTGAGACATTGGTCTGTGTTTTCAAGAGTCTCCTGCTTTAAGTTTCAGTACTTGTGTTTACTTTTTTTAATTCTCAAGTTATATTTGCTTTACACAGATAGCTAAACAGAGTCCTTTATCTTGTTTCAACTGTAGAATTCCAGAGCAACTGGGATAACTTAGTGCTCCTCTATTTTAAAGACCTGGAAGTAGTACAGAGCATCAAGTATTCCATTGTTATCTACGTGCTGTATGTATGCACAGGAAGGGAGCTCACAAGGTGTTGTGCCCTGGCAAAAAGAAAGCATTCAAGTTTGAATTAGAGACCAGTGGGGATGAAATGACAATAACACTTTCTGGTTCCCTAGGTGCACGAGTACTAGGAGCACGTTCAAGATGCCACTGGAGGATATAGAGTCTGGTGAAATCTGGTAGGCTAAATAAATCATGCTATCCAGCAGCTGCTGGATTCATCCAACCCTAGCTCCTACAATAGACTGTACATGAAATAAAGACACACAAACCAAGACATAACAAATCTCAGTTAAGTTAACAAAGATATACTAAGTCCATCTCCCATTACCTCTACCCTTACTGATTGCCTCAGGCCTCAGTGTCTCTGCTGGACTATCACAAAAACTAGCCTTTTGGCTGGTATTCTTGCTTCCAGTTTTGAATCATTTAACCTCCACTTAAATACCTCTTTCTCTTTTTCTTTTTTCTTTTTTTTGGTACTGGGGATCGAATTCAGGTCCTTGCGCTTGCGCAGCAGGCAGCGAAACCACTGAGCTAAATCCCCAGCCCTTAAATACCTCTTTCTAATTTCAGCCAAAGTGATCCGTCACAAATGTAATTCTGACCAAGCCACTCCTATATTTAAAACTCTTCAATGGCTCCCTAATGCCCACAAGATGAGTCCAAATTCCTAGAATAGTATATACTAACTACTCTTTTGTGATCTGGCCAGTTTGAAACATTCTGTTTTATAACACCGTACTATTTCTAGGTGTCTACAAATTGTATTTTCATGCTAAGAATCTGAGCTTTCTCTTCTCCTGAATTGACCATCCATCTGGAAATTACTTATTATTTGAAGACACATTTTAGGGATTATCTATTCCATGGAAGTTTTACTGGATTGCCAGATTAGTATTAGTACTCTAGGGTCCAACAGGTAGTACCCTATGCTTCCCTTCATTCTAATGTTTATCATCTTTTATCCAAATTACCAGCTTCATGTGCCCACTTCTTCACTAGACTGTATACCCCGAGCAGGTATGATTGCACTGTGTCTTATCCACAACTGTACCACCAGGGTTTAAGGCTAGCATAAGGTAATATCAAAATGCTCATTGATATGGTAGACAATGGTAGACCTCTTCAATAGAGAATGTTAGAGACCCGGATGTTTGCATGTTCCACTAGCACCTGGGAACTTCTGAAGTCAGATTTTATATAAACAAAGAATATTTTATAATCTGTTAAGTATCTTTCAAGAATGGCTTTAATAGAGAAAATATACCCAAAATAGTTGTTGTTTAGAGTTCAGAGATTACTGGTTTTCATTTTATCTTTTTTACTGGCCATTCCAATGTTGTAAGGTGGATATAAATATATAGAATGGATGCATGCATTCAAACAAACATACAACGAGACCTTCCTTGAGTATCATAAAATGGGTAAAACATTCTCATAGAATTAGAGAACATTAATATGAGAGGGATATTAAAAATGATATAATACCCACTCCTTTTTCCACAGAAAGAAAGAGGTTCTCAAAAGGCTAAACTGTACCCAAGTCTCATAGCAAATGGAAAAATCACACTGGCAACTCAAATGTAACTATCTCAATGATTGCACACTTGCCATCAACACGAATTTCTAAAATGATCAGCTCAATTGTTTCAGCAGCATCCAGACTTAATTTTACAAACTCCTAGCAATTAATTTAACTGGCTTCTCTTCCTCATTTCATTTCATTCTTTTCAGGGAATCTGTCTTTTATTAGAATGGGAATGCAGCTTGTGAGTCCAGTAAAAATTACATTTTTAAAAAGATAGGAATAAGGTACTAGACATCATTAGAAGGAGATGGCTCAAGGATTTGTGACAATCAATCCAATCGTATCGGCCCCGGAACCATCTCCATCCTGTGAATTGGTAGAAGTATTTGAAACATTTGTAGAGTTAGATTTAAGAAAAGAAAAGCTTTCATAAGTTTCTATTTCTAAATAAACTTTTGCTTCTTTTTAGTGAAAACCATAAGAAAAAGCTACTTCAACAAAGACAGGCAATTTAAGTCAGCTTGGGGAAAAACAGGAGGCAGCATGGCTCAGATGCTATGCATTCACTCAGATCTGAGTTAGCATTATAGATTTGATCTTTTCTAGCTAAGTAACCTGGAGTAAATTACTCCTCTTCTCTTAACTGTAGTTTCATAGCCCTATAAAAGATAGTTAATAATTTTTACTTTGCAGCATCTTTCTTGAGGAATAAATGGGAATACATGTAAATTTCCAACACAGTGACTGGAACCCCATAACCACACACTAAACTGTAGTTCCCTTTAGAAATAATACCAGTAGTAATAAGCAACAGAAGTAGTAAAATGTTTATTTCAGTTCTAAGAATATAGCAAGTGATTAACTGATACTTGTATTCTAGCTATACTTTCCTCACATCTGGATGATGTTCCCTATACTTCATGTCTTGTTCTTCAGGTAGTTACAAAAAATAAACCTACAGACTAGCTGGAATTGCAACTTACTCCTTAACAGAGCCTCTCTTCTGCTCAAATGCTAAAAATGTATTTCAAACGGGTCTCTATGATACTGACTAAAAGGAAATGACTGTGCACAAGGCCCAAACAAGAAAGAGCATCTCACACCTCCCCAGTTCCCATAGGTGGGAACAGTAACTAGACCAGGCTGCTCAGTGAGAGCCAGTAAAAAGGAGGACCACTGTCTTGTGAACTTACAGATCAGCTTTTTGTAAAGGACTCATTGGAATGACAAAGGTTTAGGGCTACTGACTGTGAAACTATAATATTTGGAGGGCAAGAAAGTTTCAAGGATGTTGCACAGTTGTTTTGCATTCTTCCCTACTAATAGCTCCATAAGTGTGCAACCAGGGCAGCTATTGTCCTGCTTCATCTCACCCTCATGCAGGATGGACCTTCCCACAGAACAGTGGCCTGATGCTGAAGAGCATGCAATCATTTTTTCTGACAAGAAAGTAAAAAAATAAATAAACAAATTGAAACCAGTAAACTTCAATCTGTGTTTTTGGTATAAATTTGAAAGTTTAATATATTGCTTATGAAATTCTTCTCTCCCAAGCTGAGACTTGGGATATTAAGTTTTTAGTTCAAAGTTACTTTTTATGGACCATTTCTAAATGTAACAGTGTACAGTATGACTCCAATGCTGATGTATTCTTATACAATCTTTTCCCTCTTGCACCATGACCTAACTTGGGCCATCGGGCCTAAGGTGTGAGTATTCACTGGACAAAAACCATTGAAGAAATATCACTCTCCAAAGTGAGAGGCCCAGGCACAGACAGATACATAGGCATCCATCAGTCACATCAGACAAAGTGAAAAATCAGTCTAATGTATGTACTCTATCCAGAAGGAAAGGAATTACTTTTAATGCAATTAGAATAAGAACTCACCAAACACCTGCTCAGCTTTCTTATAACACAGACAGTCACACAGCTGAGCAGCCCCTACGTGGAGAAGTTAAAGAAAGAAGAGGAATACAGAGAATAACAGTGCCAAGACAGGCCTAACTGTTCCATTTTCACTCTACCTCTGCAATCTAAGCCAATCTTTAACAACTAACAATTAACAGTTAATGGCTGTCTATTTGGTAGCAAAGTCCAAATTCCTCAGCCTGGCATTCAAGGCCTTCTTCAACATGGAATCCAGCTACAGTGGACCCTTGACTTATGAACTCAATTGATTCCCGAGGGCTGGTTGTAACTCAAGTTGGTCAACTGAAGCCTCAGGCTCCTCTACACAGCCTTCAAAGTCTCTCTTGTGTTCAGGCAGCCTTCAGTGTCTTTAGAGAGACATTGGCCCAGGATTCCTCAACCTCACACAGGAAAGGATATTGTAATGTTCCTTCCAGAACTCTTTAAGGGTTAAATCTGTATCTGACACCATCTGGAAGCACAAGCCGCTGGCATCATAACCCAAGACTTTGGTCTTAAGTTAAAACTAAAATGCCAGTCATAACCCAAGTTGTTCAAATGTCAGGAGGTCATAACTTGAGGGTCCACTGTATTTATAAAATAGATCCAATAGCTGTTCATTGAGTGCAAGTGTGTATGAGGCTTTTTGTCCGGCATGATAGACAACACAAACATGAGAAAGCTGATTCTTCCCTCCTGGACCTTCCTGTGTGGTTTAGCGTCTCTGTGTCTACTTGGACTTGGCCCTTGACTAAGTGTTCTTCTCTTTGATTATCAGATTCTAGGCTTGTTTCCAGCCATACTTCTTTCAGACATTCCAGAATTGTTGCTGTCCACAGAGCACAGCAGCTTCCTCCTCTAAACAGCACTTTTTTTTGGTTTCTCTTATTATGTACTTGAACATGTAAAATTTAGGGTGTTTTGCTTTGCATGTGTGCTAATTGTTTAATTCCAACTATGTTACTAACTCTTGGAGAATACAATGTAGTCTATTTGTTTAAAAAAATAGTCTTTGCTCCCATGCCCATAATAGTTATTATGTATATGGGAGACAATCAGCAAATCAAAAATTGATTGAATAGCCAGGGATTTAGCTCAGTGATTCTGCCGCCTGCCTCGCAAGCACAAAGTCCTGAGTTCGATCCCTGGTACCAAAAAAAAAAAAAAAAAAAAAAAACCCAAAATTGATTGAATGTGTGGGTAAAACTGAAGTGAGGCCCTGAGTAGGGACAGACACTGGCCGGAAAGATGTCGTTCCTGGGATGAATCCCACTTGGTCAGGGTGTATGATCTTCTTGATGATCTTCTGCATTCTGCTTGCCAGTATCTTATTAAGGATTTCTGCATCTATGTTCATTAGTGAGATTGGCCTATAGTTCTCTTTTTTGGTTGGATGGGTCTTTCTCTGCTTTGGGGATCAAGGTGATGCATGCTTGCAGGAATGAATTTGGGTGTATTGCTTCCCTTTCAATTTAATTGAAGAGTTTAAACAGCAGTGGCAGTAGTTCCTCTCTAAATGTCTTGTAGAATTCAGCAGTGAAGCCATCAGGACCTAGGCTTTTCTTAGTTGGAAAGTTTTTAATGCTGGCAGGGCTGTGGGGAAAGAGGAACCCTGCTCCACTGCTGGTAGGAGTGCTGGTACAACCACTGTGGAAATCAGTATGGAGATACCTCAAAGAACTAGGACTGGAAGTCCCATTTGACCCCGCTATTCCCCTGCTGGGTATCTTCCCCAAAGAATTAAAAGAATCATACCACAGTGATATATGTGCACCCATGTTTATAGCAGCACAATTTGTAATAGCTAAAACTTGGAAACAGTCCAAATGCCCATCAACTGGAGACTGGATCAAGAAAATGTGGGTTTTTAAAAAAATAAAACGAAGTACTACTCAGCATTTCTCATAAAAAATGAGAAATTAGAGACATTTATAGTTAAATGGATGCACACTGAGGCAATACTCTTAAGTGAAATAAATAGTACACACATGTGTAAATACCGAATAGTTTCTCTAATGTGAGAAACTGAAAGGGTAAATATGGACTAAAAGGTATAACAGATAACGTGAAATAGGAAGAAAAGGCAAAGGGGAAGGGGAAGTGGGAGGGGTAGGGGAAAGGAAAGAAGGGAATGGAATTAATATGAGAAAATGAAAAAATGGAAACAGTCTTGGTAAATAGGGAGGGATGGAGGGGTTGAAGGGAGGTCAGGGGAAGGGGGAAAAATAAAATAAATAAATAAAAAAGAAAGAAAGATGTAGTTCCTCACGGTGGAGATTCATTTCACAGACAGCCACCTTTTAAAAGTACAAAAATGGGCAGCAGACAATGGGTACAAGCAGAATAAAAGGAGACAAAGAATCTAGAAGAAGGAGATAGTCAAATATAAGTCATTTATCTTGGCTAAATGAACAAAGGACAGGATGTCATTAATAAGAATAGGGGTGGGCTAGATAGGCACTGGATCTTTGGAATAAATTAGAAATTAATTTTAGAACTTGAAGAGAGGGCCAGGGATTTAGCTCAGAGACATCACGCCTGCCTGGCAAGTACAAGGTCCTGAGTTTGATTCCTGGTAAGAAAAAAAAAGAACTTGGAGAGTACGGTGAATTAGGCAAAAAAGGTTGGTCCCAATACCAATTCTGACCATAGCTGAAAAGAACTTAAAGAGAACTCAGAATAGCTTGACGTTCTTCAAATCCAACCAACTCTAAGGTTAGGTTGAATTCTACAGTCTTTTGTGTGGAAAGCCAAGTGGCTTTTGCTGTCAGTACAGGAGGATTGTGGGACAGCAACCTGGACTAAATTGACATTTCAAGAGTCACATAATCCAATCACAGCAGATGGGCCTCTGTCAGCTAGGGTTTATCCTAACGTGTTGGTTTATATGAAGCAGACAAACATACTGCTGACTGAGCAAAGACTAACTTCATAGTCCCACTGGGAACATATGGTAGCTGTTTTTGAGTCTCATTTTCATAGTAAATGGTATTAATCTATGTCATTAAGTTGCTGTAAAGAGTTGGGAATGCACTTCTGTGTGATTTCAGTAATGACATAAATAGGCTCTTCTTCACTGGGCAAGGTTAGGCTCCAGACTAAGGAAGGAGGGGTCATTGATTGAGCTATCAAGCCTAAGCAACTATGAGAAGCAGGCTGAGTTCCCTTTATGGAGTATTAGGGGATGGAGTTATACAAGAAACTAGACATTTCACTTTCTTGCCCCATCAGGAATATCCATCACTTGGAGAGTTCAATGGAAATTGTTTTCTACCAACATTAAAAGTTATTTGGGAGCTTTTAAGACACAGCAAATATATTTCTTTAAGAGAAGTTTATTTGCTTGTTTAAGAGCACTGCACTTTATATATAGTGCTGATATAAACTGGTGCACAGGATCCTCTAAAATTGTTTATATCCACAGTAAAATACATTTTTGTGATACTCATACAACAGAGTTAGTCCAGAGGTAAGGGCTTTGTGAACTCTGCTTATCTCCCAGCCCATGTGGCTGTTACTCATCTTCACCATGTCTTGGGCCTCCCTTGTTACTTATCTGGGCCTCCAATCCTGGCCGGCTGATTCCATAGAGACTCCGTTGCCTGTATGCTTCCCTGAAGTACTTGGACACACTGTTTTAGGCGGCCAAGGAAGGCTACATCTGTATGCCTATGGCACAGCTCAGGATAATGCTTCCTGATTTACCTGGGTCTTTTCTTTTTATATATATAATTCCTTATCTTCTATTCCGGGTACATGCTCTAGTGGCTGTACACCTTTTTAGGCAAAGGCATGTATCTATGGTGTTTTCCTACAATAATTGCATTTATTTAGAAGATTGTACAGTCCCTAATTGATACTTTCTACATTTTAGTTGCCTTAAAGGTGAATCAGTTCAATTATGACAGTAAAATTAAAGAATTAAAAAAAAAACCTGTCAACTAGAAACTAGATCAACTTTCTCACTCATAGATTAGGGAAAGAATATGCCTTGTCTAGGATGGACCACTAGAATTTAAGTCTTTAATCCTTAAGCAAATATCTGAAGGGATAAAGAGGTATGATAATGAAATGATAAGTTTTATTCTGTCAAGAGTCCAGAAGTCAGACTAGAGCAAATGAATAGAAATTACAAGGAATCAGAGACAAAACTGTACATAAATTGTTAACAAAGAACTAAGAGAATTAGAGTAAGCATCTCAAGATGAAATCAGTTTCCTGCCAGACTCTTAGAGGCATTTGAACAGAAGTGAAATGACTGACCACTTGTCAGGGATGTGAGAAGGGATTTCTTGGCTGGAACTGCAGACTTCATTCCCTTCTTTATTTCAAATCTGAGAATCTAAGTGTTGCAGAGTGAAGTGCTGTATTCTGTTGGGCTTGAACTGATGACCTTTACATTCCAGAGTACAAGCAGTTATAGTGTTTAAATCCCACCCCAGATTAGGCTACAGTTTGCCTCTGCTGCCTTGAATGAGTCATGTGTCATGGAATCAATCTTCCTTGTCTACCAGGAGTAAGGATGCAGGGAGGGTGAGGGGAATAAGAAAAGCTTGAAAGATTTCCAAGAGTATGGATCAAAGGGAAAGCAGGATTTTAAAGAAACAGCTTGCATATTAAGTGGTGCATTTTGAAGAAAAAAAAACATTGCAGTCTCTGTTATTTGTCCATAAGCAGAGAGCCTAAACTGACAACAATAAAGCTACTCTGAGATATAAAACTTAAACAGGAATTAGAGGTTCACAAAAAGGAGGAAGAGGAGGAAAGGGAGGAGGAGGAATAAGAGGAAGGGAAGGAGGAGCAGGGAGAAGAAGGGGAAGGAAAAGGAGAAGAAGAGGAAAAGAATTCAGAGGAGAAGGAAGAGGAAGATTATTTCAGAAGGGTAAGCCCCAGCTGGTATCCAACTTAGAAATTCAGTATAAGTCCATAAAGTCTTTCTAAACAAACCTTATAACAATAGTCCTAAACAGGAGTATCCTTGGTGCACATATCCATTTCCTTACAAATCATGGAGTATGGTAACATTGCTCCAGTTCCAAACCAGGGGCGCCAAAGCTCTGCCAAAAATAATCACTTTCTGAGTTCATCCTTCAATGATAAGCTCATATTTCACTGTCCCTCACATCAAAATAAGGTGCAGCCTCCCTGTGAGGCTAGAATGCAGTAATTGAAAATGAAAATTTTAAAAAGTTTTAGAAGAATGTTTTCTTACCCGAGCCATATTGTAAAACAGTATGAAACCCTATGTTTAATTAAGAGGGAAAACCCCAGTGTAAAAGACAGATGGGGGAAAAAACAAGATGGAAATAATATATTTTAAAATGCTGAGTCACAACTGCTGTTGCTGGAGAAGAGAAGGAGAGCAAGGAGAATAGTAGGGACCTGTCTGTGAGTGATAATTGGGAAATACTGCTGGAGAGATGTTTTCATTAATAAACAAGAAAGCTCAATGAACATGAATACTCAATTCAGCAAGTAGTACAAATATATCTTCTAAGATATTGCTCCATTTTTTAATATCAAAAAACCCCTAACTAAATGGAACTTATTCTTATAAGAAATACACTCAATGTTTTATGAAGACCCTAAAACAATCTTGGATTTGGAAGAAACCTTAGAGATAATCAAATCCAACATATCTCTTTTAAAAGATAAATTTACGTCCACAGCCATTAGTCACTTCTTTCTAGTTATTTACAAGAAGAACTTTAATCTCAATCTTCCAATAACCTGGCCAGAGCCCTCTTTAAGATACTATGCAACCTTGAAGTTAGGAGAACTGGGGTAAGAATTGCACACTTCCCTAAGCAGAACAAGGAGAGGGGAAATGCCATATAGAAAATCCATAAAAGTTCAACAGTTGTTCATCATTATTAATACATGGTGACAGACTCAACCAATTAAGTCCTCTCTTCCTTACATGGCTTATATGGAAGCTAACAAATTGTGTGTACTCAATACATGTTAAGTCTTTAATCACTTCAAAGAATAACAAGACCTTAAACATGTTTCCTAAGTTTCAAGCACCAATGAATTTGTAGTTTTATAAATATCATGGTGAACAAGAAATGCTGTCTTGTCACATTCAAGCCAAATAACAGCTGGACTTTAAAAATAAAATTTTGAAGGCATTTGCCTTTTATATTTTTAATTTCTGTTTTCCTTGCTTATGGTTTTGTCATTTGATTTCGATGAGTGGTTAATACACATCCACAGCTGCCTCTTTCGGTGACCTTTTTTTTGCTGCTTCCTTGCCTGGGCTATGAAGCAGGTCTGTAAGTTGCTTACTAAGTCATACTGTCGTTTTCACACCGGGCACCAGCAGACATTTTCCTGGGAAGCCTGGCAGAAGCAAGGCTCATCTCCTGGGCTGACTTTATTCATTTCAGAAGCCCCACAGGAGGGTGGGACAGAAATGCTGGTAGGGCACAGTTACTAAAAATCACTGTTCCAAAGCCAGGGACCCTTGGAGATGATCACAAATGGATGGAAGGAGAGCACCTCCTGTGTTAGAGGCACAGAACCCACCTGTCAACTTAGCTTCCTTAAGGAGCACTCACACTGAACTCTGTATATTATAATAAAGTACTGCTCTTCCCTGTACTTCTTCTCAATGATAGTCATGTATGTATGGATGGACATATTTCCCTTTTAATCTACCAGCTTCCCTCACCAGACCACAAGCTCCTAGAGGTCAAGGACATCTCTGATTTGTTGCCCATGCTTTGTCCAGGGTCTGGTTCAGGGGGTGGCTCAGGGTAGGCATGCAGGAAATGTTGGTGGTTTTGCTGGACCACAGACTTAGTGAAGGAGCAAATACATTTTTTTGTTATTCTGATTGTTTGGTCCCTTGATAGTTTTCCTGCTAAAGGAAATACAAAGGAATAAAGTAGAGAAAGTATTATGTGCATTTGTTATCTACTCTGCTTTTAATATGAACTGTAACTCCAGCAGGCTTTGCAATCAGCTCACACTTGAACAAATGCCAGGAAATAGGCTGAAGTCAGCAGAAGGCTACTCCCCATCCCGGCAGTCCTCACAAAAGCAGTGTGCTGCAGTAGGTATTAGACCAGGTAACTTGACTCCATTCATGAACTCAGTCCCCAAAAGCACATGAAGTCTCAATGGCAACTCTGGGCAAGCTTCTGAAGGAAGGTTTTCACACACTCCTTAAGCTCCTGGGCCACTACAGCCCTTCTCCTGTTATACTCAGCAGGCACTGCTGGTATGTGTGATCCAGTAATCTGAGAGCTGCTGCATGGTATGACCTGCTATATTTAGGGAGAGGAAATGGGCCACACTGAGGAGGGTCACAAGGAGTTTGCTCAGAAAAGTAAGTGAAGACACCATGTATTCAGTATGTGTACAGGGGTGCAGGCTGAAAATTGAGCCTGGTATCAAATCTCATCTCTATTCTTACTAGCTATATGGCTTTTAGCAAGTTATTTAATTGCTCTATAAAATTTTCTCAACTATAAAATACTTTTTCAGGGCTTTACAGAGATTAAATGAGAAAATATGTGTTTAAAACAATACATTCTGGGGCTGGGGATTTAGCTCAGTGGTTCTGCCACCTGCCTTTCAAGGACAAGGTCCAGAGTTCAATCCCCAGTACCAAAAAAAACCACAATACATTCTGTTGCCTATGAGAACCTGATAAATATTTGCTTAAAAAGCATAACTAGGAAAATAGATTTAGATCTAACAATCTGGATAATCTGCGTATTCATAGGTTTGGACCTAGATAACTTGAGTAATCTGAGTATTGAATGGACTATCCAAAAATATTTCTATAAAATGTTTCCCTACAGTAAAATTCTAAACTTCTTCCTTTCAAAATAGTACTTCTAAGACTATTAACATATCAAGCACATGATATTGTCAACTTTATTATCAGCATTACTGAGAGGCAATTGATTATAACTAATATGCAGTTAAGAAACAAAATGAAAATGGTCAAGTGACAGAGTAAGAAAAGTCTCTTAGAGTAAAGGTAAGGTGATAGAGCTCTAAAATTCCTACCTTATAGCCAAAAATGTAGACTGAATAGTCCACAATGATGAAAAACTTTATTTCATTCTATTTGGCTCAGGTACTCCACATACAATCTTGCAACAAAATTGAGATGGGCCAGACTTAAAACACCTCCTCACAGACTTTCAGGCCTGCTATCTGTCTGTGCTGCAGATAGATGGCTGACTGTGCAAGACCCATTATTTGGACTTTCAGGGTCCCTGGAAAGAAAGATCTCAACCCTCACTGCTGGAAAACCTGTACTTCTAAGCACCCGAGAAAATGTCAATATGTTCTTGGTGCCTATTCTTCAAGGAAGACAGCAAGAATGGTTCTGGTTTTGAGTCCTGTATCCCTCTCTTTCTATTTATCCCCTTCTTCTTCTCTTCCTCCATTTTCCCATTCTTTCCTTTTTGTTTCCCTCTTTCTATCTGTCTCTATCTCTGTGTCTGTCTGTCTGTCTGTCTCTCTCTCTCTCTCTCTCACACACACACACATACAAACCCATCAGAATTTATTTTAACACCTTGTCCCCAGGACTATCATCAAACATTAGACTGTCCTTCTGCTATAAAAAACCAGCCTTCTGGAAACTCTCAGAGGTGCTTCCTAATTTCTGATACTACTATTTCCTAGTGCTCACGCCACAGATTCTGAACTACCTGGGAAAAACCAGTTCTAATACAGCTATAAAATGTCTTCATGTGTTTTCAAGGGATTAGGGTCCTGGAAGAAATCCTAGTAACAGGGATACTAGTAAGATTCTTCCTCTCAAGCTAAAAAAAGGACTTTAGCAGGACTCAAGATGGGTAAAGTATCACATTACTCTGAAGAGAACAAATTAATCTTCCCTGACTGGTGGGACAGATTCTGCCAAAGAAACAGCTAACAGGAAAACCAGTCCTTACTCTGTGATGACACAGTAAATAACCAGGCAACATTACTACTGAAGTGCTGACCTAACCCATAAATTGTACCCAGCCTCTGGGGAGCAATTTCTGCTGATGTGCTGCTTGTGCATTTAAGACAAACAAACAGAAAAGAAAGAGAAGCAGACAGAATTTGATAAGGCTGCGGGTAAACATTCTGAAGTGAGGCAGCTCTTTCCACCTAGACTTTCAATGAACTTCAGTGATAGTGGCCAGGCATAAGCTAGGCCTCTCCTGAACAACGAGTAAGTTTGTGCAAGACCTGCTGGAAACCATCAGTTAGTCCCCAAAAATGGTTATATTGTACCTAGGAATTCCTTGATTTGGAATGTGAAAAACAAAAAAAGTCCTCCTTGTATTTCTTTTTTTTTTCTTTAACAAGAATGCACTGAGGTAAATCAAACACAGAATTCTGTTGCTCATCGGAATGTAGAGTTCTTTTATTTTAAAACTTTCAAGTGGTACCCTGAAGTACCTGGATGACTATGTGTTTATAATCTACTACTTCTCAAAGTTCTCAACTATAATACATACTGAAGACCAACATTTCCTTAGCTTTGCCTAGAAAATCTAGCTAGTGACCCCCAAGAAAGGCCCCAGTGATCCTACATCTAACTCAGACACACTTTCAGAAACACACAGCTACAGAAACAGCCATGTAAAAGCCACTCACCCTCTGCATCTTCTGGCCGAGTAAGGTCGATGACACCTGGGCCCAGCTTTCCATCTTCACTTGACTTTCCTGTTAACTGGGGCCCCAAATTCTCAAAGCGTGTTCTTTCCTAGAGGAAGGAATAATCAGAGGCTTATTCTAGCTTCCAAGGCAGCCACTTTTTCCTTCCAGTTTCTAATGGGCAAAAGGTGGATTTGTAAACATCATTTTTGACCCACTTGGCCTGTGAAAATCTTTCAGAAAGATTCTCCCAAAGCCTGATTGTGGCACTGAGAGCATTTAGACCATAGGACCTGTAAGGAAAGGAAGCCTGTAGTAGACCTGACAGAGCTGCTCAGCACTTCTCTCTTTTGGACTGGACCTAGAAATCTGAAAGGAATGCAAAAGAGTTGAGTCAAAAGTGCAAAAGCCAGAAAGAGCAGTTCCTATTAAAGTAATACAACTAAGTTCAGTGGGAGAGAATTATTCCCATTTAGAGATCATAGCTTGTACTGCTTTCACTGGGAAAATACAAACTAAAATTTTATGCACCAGGATTTCAAAAATATTTCAAAGCAGGTAAACTAAATGATGGAATCAGTACTTGTTTTTTTAACTGTGAGATCCTGGGAACTGAAAGAATTTCACTCCCAGCCAACCATGAACCAGGAAAGTTAACTATCCCAGTTGGTTAAGAGGGAAACACAAAACTGTTTTGCCCCTTCACTAGTTCTTCTAGGAGCAGGAGTCTGTGGCATCACAGTGACTGGAGCCCTGCTGCTCTCTGAATCAGTAGCAGAGGGCTCATTGGCTATCATTAACATGGTGTTCTTGTCTGCAGAAACCCAGCATGTGTCTCCCCCACACCCCCACTTCTTGCTACTCTCCAGACTCAAACTTGGCTTTGTGTTATGGTTATGAATGAATGAAACCTTGTTGTTCATTACTATGAAACAATATTAAATGTCATGTCAGCTTGAATTTACAGACATGAAATAGCAGCTTCCAGCTCCGGGAATGGTTTCTGCATGTTATACTTAATGCATTATGCAGCAGCAGAGTGCTGATTGCTGTTCAGTCTATTGTTCAATGACCTAGTTCTGTACTGAGCATGTTCAGCATTAGATGGAAATACTCTGAGTGTTCTCTTCTGTAAGATGTTTAGAAACTTGGAAATATTCTTAAAGAGCAAACATACAATTACTTGATAGAGGCTGTGCCTCATTTGTACAGTCTCACTACATTTGTGCTTTCTAATATGATTATTTTTGAATATCATTATATTTCTATAATTAATTCCCATCAGTCAAATTGTGCAGGAAGTCTTCTAGCTCCCCTTCATCATGGAATATGTTGAAATCTGTGTTGGAAGAAAACACAGCATAAACCTTGCTTTAATCTAGCACCATTTTTATGAGAGATTTGCAACAAAAATTATCATCATAAATTTCTCCAACTGGATTATACTAACTAGTTTCAATAATAGTATGTAGGGAAACCTCTGAAATATGACGCTTATAAAAGATGGAATGAAATGAAAACCAAATCAAGGGTGGTTCTTTAATATCTTCTTATATAAAAACTGCCACCCAAGAACAAATTAACCCAGATTGCAGGACACAACAAAAAGCAACCACAAGCTGTGTGGGAGCTTCACACATTATCAGGGGAAGGACAGCTGCCTTTAATCAGCCAATTTCTATTTTTGAGTAGCACTTTTGGGTGTCATGATGTAAGGAAAAAGAATTAAAGTGAAGATGAGTAGTACAAGGGGGAACAAAATATTTAACCTTTGTTTCATCACATTGTTTCACATTTCAATTATTTGCATGTGAATGCTTTCCCTGTTAAATGCAAAAGGAGTTTTGATATGACACCTGCAATCTTCTTGGAAGAACAACCTTTAACTGTATTTTCATGGGGGGAAAACAACTTTCTCTGACAATCAACAGACCGAGCTACCTATCAATATGCATATTTCAAGTATCTTTCTAGTCATTCATTCTCTTTGATTTTACCGGAAAATATTCTCAGTAAAAAAAAAATAAAGTTCCTGAAAGAATATCAATATTTTGACAAGGAAGGAGAAGAGGGAAAATTACATGCCATGGTTTGTAAAATCCTAAGACAACAAAGCTTACATGATGATAATATCTTTTATAAAAATGAAGTGCACTTGCAATTCAGTAGTATCAGCTTGTTTTTAATCATAACAAAAAACATTCAGAACATTCAACAACACATTCACAGTGTCTTTGAAGTCATACATTTTTCTGACTTCATTGAAAAAAATACTTTTGCAAAGATACTTTCCCTATAAAATATCAATATTTTGACAGTATAGAAGAAAAGGAATAATATCCCATGAAATACTTGTTAGGTAGGCAGAAAATAAATCAGTGATAAAAATTGTTTGGGGTATTGGGTTGCATTTTCAATTTGATGATATTAAGCACTGTTTGAGATTAAAGAAGGACCCTGCAAAGCCATGCCCTTTCATATAAATTTCCACCTAGTCTCCCAGAAGATTTCCTTCTTTTCTTCAAAGAATAGCTCAGAATATTTATTTGCTAGCCACATAATCATAAGATAAGAAGGCCCGATGTATACAAGTTAGGTCTGGGCAGCTGAGCTAAGCAAAGATTTTACCAGTGAGGTTGAACATGAGCTGAGTAAATACAGGATGTGAACATGGGCACAAAGAAAAATATAAGAATGTTGCAGTTCCAAGAAGCTTAAACTTCTGGCCATTAAATACCAATGGGTAGGCTCCTATACGGAACAAATATAGACCATGGGTGGCAAGTTCTTAAATCCAAATCCCACCCTCTCTACACACGTGCACACACACACACACACACACACACACACTCTTGAACTAGCCCTCACAATGCACATAGCTCTCAAGAAAGATATTTTGGTAATATAAGTAAAATACCTCAGTGCTTATTCCCCACCTGAAAAATTCCCCAATGGTCATGTTGACAGTGAAATGTGCATTTTACATGCAGCAATGTGATCAGACACTTATTTATGCATTGTCAGTCACAAACATGCAGGCAACATAAAAGTTATTGAAAAAAATTAAAGTCAGCTCTGCTGTGTTGTAGGACTGTTGGCTCTCTAAGTGCTTTGAAATTATGATGTATGAGATAGATGTTGCATATTAAATAAAGATATTTAAATGATAAAGCCCCCTTTAGTGAGAGCTGATGAATGTTAAATGTTACAAGCCACAAGATGGTAGCATCCATCATCTTCACATATTATCAGAGTCAATGACGGGGCAGACTCACTGATGACAGATAGACTGCTGCATTATTATCCCTTATTTCCAGAGTCACTGAACAAACCATTCAACTCCTCAGGCATTATTTTTAACTTTGCATTAAATTAGCAACTCCCCCCCCACCTCCCATGGCAAGACTGATCAATTATATCTTTGCATCAGTGGAGAGAGAGAATGGATTTGGCATAACTAAAAGACCAGAGGTTAGTTTTCATCTAGGAAAAAAAATCAACTTCTTACTGGCAACAAATGTGAAATTGTGATCTGGGGGGAGAACACCAATGAAACAGTAAGCACACAATAATGGCTTTTCTTTGCACTTAGATAAAAGCTGAATTTTTGATGTGCACAGTATATTTTAATAAAATTTTATATACTATGTTTTATACACTTATTGGCTATTCCATAATAATGTGTGTGCTAACAGTAAAATTGCTCTTAAATTTATGTGTGTTATTTATACATTCTCACATAACAATGCTTTTTGTTGTAAAAAATATTCTGTTTATTAATGTAACTTTACAACCACTGCATCCAAGATCCGTGGTAAATTAATGACATTTTTATTATTTTATAGTGTCATTAAATTTTTACTGATCACTCCATCAAACAGAGGCAGTAAAGGCCATAATGTAAACTGGGACACTTAGATCAGGCAGCAGGAAGACATTCCATATAGTCTGAAGAAAACTGCTAGCAATAAATGATATTTATACCATCTTTAAGCATGTGAGAATACTTGGATAAGTTTGGCAAAACTGTTTCAGTAGTAGAGTGGATTGTGTACTTAAATAACAGTTTGCTTGCTAGCGAGACCAGCCTTTTTCAAACCATATGTGAGATGACTGATTGTAGCTATCTCCTAAAAACCAACACATGAAATGTAATGATGTGCCAAGCACCTTCCTTCCGAATCACCAAAACTGACCGGCTTATAACCACACTTCCAATTTTTTCAATAAGTCTCCTTTCCTACAGACTGAAGGGAGAAATGGTACATGCTGAGGAAAGCTTTTTGTTTGTTGCTTCACAAATATCTTTTATTTAAGTAGGCATGTCTAGACAACAATGTGATGTATTTTATTCCAATGGTCTAAATGAGAAGCACCTTACCAACCTTTACGCAAAAGCTCATTTATAAAGAATGTCTGAACATCAGGTCATTATAGCAGCTATGCAGCATATAACTAGGGTGCTATTACCTATACGGTAGTTATAAGTGTGTGAAAAATAATTATTCTGTGTTATTTTCATATGTAAAATACATTATAATTAGGATGCTCCCTATATTGACTCTCTTAAATAAACTTAAATGTGTGTTATTAACTAATTGCTGAGCATTCCATTTATGCATATATAAGACAGTAAATAGAAAATTCTATGCTCATATAATCATGGATTTAGAAGCACCTATCTTCTGTATGGGAAATCTGTTATGATTGTTTTTTTAAGTAAATAAGAATTTTATTGTTATATACCAAAACATAGCTTTAAATATTAAAGACTTTTTAAATCTTTCAAATTTGTAATGATAAGGAATTTTTCAGGAAAGATGAATGCTGCAGCCCTATCAATTGTGTGTGTGTGTGTGTGTGTGTGTGTGTGTGTGTGTGTATGTGTGTGTACATTCCTAAAGCGGGGCTTCCTAAGATAAATGAAAAACATGTATATTATGAATAGAAATTATCTAACACCACCAATATACTGAGATACAATCAAACCTCAAAATTTCAACAGTGTCTAATCTATTGAGTGCTTGCTGTGTGAAGTCTTAGTGTTTTCATCCCACCTTGAAGCTTTGATCTTTCTGGACTTTTGATTGCCACTTCTACATTTTAGTGACTCTCTAACCCAGGAAAATGGTTCCCTAAACTAAAAGTAAAGACTTCCTATAAAAGCAGCTTTCCCTTGACACAACTTACTTCCAGTTCTGTGTTTACGTCAGTGCTACCTGGCCAGGAGTACTTGTCTCACTACTGTGCTTTGTCTAGTGAGTCACCCAGGGTTACTGAATTTCCTTCCACAAGGCCTCTTTGCCTGATCTCTACTCTCCCAGTGCCCTTCTACCATCACTACCTGTACCTTCTTCAAGCCCGTACACATAGCTAACCACTGCAGCCTCTTTCCTGGTCTGCCTGATCTTTGGCACTGCCCTCCCAGCCCATCTACCCACACTCCTTCCTCAGTGTGAGGAACCTTCTTCATTCAGAACCTTCAGTGGCTTCCTGTTTATTCCTGCATCTCATCTAAACTACATCCCTTCATTTACTATTCCTTACCTACCTTTTTTTTTTTTTGGTACTGGGGATTGAACTCAGGACCTCGTGCTTGTGAGACAGGTGGTGGCACCACTGAGCTAAATTCCTGGCCCTTATCTGCCTTTTAAAACTCAATTTTCTACAATTCTCCCATTTTACATGCTCTGCTTGGGGCAGATAATAGCTTGCTTCCAGGTAATAACAACATGATCACACCTTTCTTGTGGCTACTGGGAAATGCTTCCTTTTCTCATTCTCCTTGACAAGTCTCATTCATATTGAAAAATCAAAGTTTTCCACGAACTGTATAACCTTTCTAATCTACCTATTTTCTGACATGTCAAAATTCTTACTCTTTTCTACATAATTAGCCCCTCGTTATATAGTACTATTGGAGTTTATTTCATGTACACTAACTAGCAAGTCTTCAACAAAATAAAAAGGTTTTACAAACCAGGGATTATATATCAGACCTTCTTTACCTACCTATATCTTATGCACTATTTAGTATTATTGTCCATAAATACTTGCAAGTTTATAAGAGCCACATAATTTACCCACATAAATCAAAAATATCCTGCATAAGAGGGTTTGCGGTTTGTTTTTGATTGTTTTCAATTGTGGGGATTGAACCCAGGGCCTTTACACTGAGCTACATTCCCCAGCCCCTTTTATTTTTTAGTTTGAGACAGGGTCTTTCTAAATCACCTGGACTGGGCTCAAACTTTCAATTATCCTGCCTCAGCCTCCCAGAGTGGTAGATTACACATATGTGCCATCAAGTTTGTAAAACAGATATTTAGACTCAAACACTCCACCCTGTATTGGTGATATTTCTTTAAGCATAATAAACAAAACAAGGAAATCTAGATATATTTCTTAAATATTACATAAAACTGGGAAATAAGCAATTTTAGAAAAGTGCAATAAAATGCATTTATTTACATAGCTTAATATGAATTCTACACTTGATCTTAGCCAAAAGGCTGAGAAGTGATTAATATGAATTCTAACTTGGACTTTCTGTAGGTAAATACTTGCATCTTTGAAAGTATTTGCAAAGCACTGGCAGAAGAAGACATTACCTATGATAAAAGCTTGGCTTATAAAGCATAACACATTTCAAAATAAAGTTTTATTTGTGTTTTGTTTTGTTTTGTTTTGAAAGCAAGACAAAGCCAAGAATGATGTTGACCAATACTCTGTTAATATGGATGACTTGCTCTGATGCTTTGCTCTGGATATATCTTGCCATGATGTGATTCTCAATAGATATTGTTTACCTACACATGTGGTTTTTCTTTTATTGACTTAAATTCTATCACTTCATTATCCTTCATTTTATATCCTTTATTATACATTTAATATTTAATGAAGGATCAAAAATGTAGGCTTAATACTGGAAAGTAATCACATATACTCTTTAAAAGGTGATTCTTTTTTAAGGACATTATTTTAGAAGCACTGGGATTTACTTTCACAGTGACATTTTGATGGCTCCAGAGTCAGTAATCATGATAATAAAGACTCTGGCCAAGAGAGATGAAGTTCATTATTAAATCTCATTGTTAAATAACATTTTGTCAGCTAAAACTATTAATTTTTCTATCCCCTAACATATCCTTAACATCAAAATTCTTCTAGGACTCGTGATTTAGTTAAGGCCTAAGTTTTTCAAGTACTAGGATACAAGTAGGGAAGAGTGGCACTTATTGATCAGCTGTGAGTACAAAGGTCTTTCCAATGAGTATTCCCTTTAACTTCACAACAATGCCAAAAGGAAATTACTACTGTTGCTATCAATCTTATGGTTAAAAAGGTGAGGCTCAAAAATACTTTTAAATATTTTATTTAAGTCATTTAACCAGAATTTAGTTAGAATTTAGTGTTTGTGCTGGGGTGAATTTAGAATCATAACTCTACAGTGTAATTACCTTATGATCTCTCTGAGCTCATTCTCTCATCTGTAAAATGGGACAGAAAATGCTCATGCCACAGGGCTGTAATGATTAAGTGTGACTAAGCGAGAGTTTACATGAATGAGCCCTTTGTGAAAAAAAACAAAGCAATTCATAAAATACCCACTTCTGTTCTGACATTATTTAGCATTTCAAAACTAAACACTAATGAAGAGAGTGTCTTGATCTGAAGAGCAGTATCTACTCTCCTGCATGAGCAACAGAACTATATAATGAAAGATGCATCCTTTTTGTCTTGGCTTCTAAGCATCTCCAAACTAAATTTAGATCCCAACCCTCATAATCATCTTGCAATTTTCTACTTTTAAACCCTCAAATGTTCCTCACATTTCTGTATGATAAGAAACATGAGTCTCTGTATAGTTTATATGACCTTTTATTATTTGGCTCCTGCTACTTTTAGCAGCTTCATGTCCTCATTCCAGTTTATATTCTCTGTTCCAACAAAAATGGAACATCTTGGAGTTTCCCAAATATGACATTCCCTAGCTCTGTGTGTTTCCATATACTATTCTATCTTCCTAGAAGGCCCTTCTCTTCCTGATGACATCATAATTAGTCCTCTCCAGCCTAAGTAAAGCATTTTTTCTTAACAAATTCTTTTGTTGATTTTCTTCTACCAGCCTCAGGGGGAAATCTATCACTTCCTCTTTTATTCCATTACCATGTCATGTTTATAGAAAGACATAATTATTGGTTTATATGTCTATTTACATGACTCCTCAACTTGCTCTAAAGTACAAAGTCCATATTTTATTATCTTTATATCATAAGTGCCTCTTATGATGTTGTACATAGCAGGCACTCTAGTGGCTAAGTCCTGTAAATTTATTTCCCTCTCTTCTTTCATTTTAACTCTACTTTTAAATAAAGTAAAATTACTTTTCAGGGCTTTAAAAAAGCAGTGAGATACAACTGATTGAGAGATAAATACAAAGAAAGGTATGTAAGTCACTTAAACAGTGGAATGATCTTCTTGTGGTGGGCCTAGGGCTGTATACAAGAAATCTGTCTTATTACTATATGAAAGGGTTCTGCAAAAAGAATTTTTTATAAAATCTTGACCCCTCAAAAATATTCCTCTAATACATCTTTTATATTGCTTAGCAATTCACCATCAGCAAATCTCTCTGAACTAATGAAAAATGCCAATCTCTTAGGAAAGGATAATAGAATAAACTGTTAAAATGAAAATGTATTAAATTTAATTTATTTCCTCCTGAGAAATAATAGCATTCTTAGGGATAATAATCCAGGTGAAACCTCATAGAGACAGAAAGCAGTTGGTCAAGGGGGGAATACCTGAAATATTTCACAAGAGTTGGAGAGTATACAAGCTAAGCAAAGATGACTATTAAGGGCTGAACTGTATCCTCCCCAAGTTCATAAGTTGAATTCCTAACTCCTAGCATCTCAGAATGTGACTATATTTAGACATAAGGCTTCTATAGATGTGACTAAGTTTAAAATGAGGCAGCTAGGGTGGGTCCTAATCCAATCTGACACAATAGGAGACACAAGGACATGAAATAGGAAATCCATGTAGGGACACAGAAAATGATGTCCATATACAAGCCAAAAAGAGACACTTCAGAGAAAAACTAAACCTGCTGACACATTATCTTGTACTTTAAGCTTCCATAACTGTAAGGTAATAAATGTCTGTTCTTTAAGCTACCCAGGCTATGGAGTTTTGTTATGGCAACTCCAGCAAACCAATACAATGGCAGCTTCTGCCTCATGTAACAAAAGATTCTTGTTCTTGGCCAGAAATTGTCAGATAATGAAGCAACATCCTGTCACCTCAAAAATAATTCTCTGGAAACTTCTGTAATTAAGACCTAATAGTGGCTCTATGTGTTGATAGTCGTATCTATCCATCTATGAATGACTCTTCAAAAATGAAAGGCAGATATTTAAGGTATTGACAAAATTTTTCAAAAACCAGAAGATTCATAACTGAGGCAAGAAACTAAGTCAGTAAAGACTGACATAAGCTGTTCAGAGCTCCTCTCAGCATGGTGGTATAGGCAGCAAGACAAGAGGTCCTTGGGGTGGAGAAAGTGTCTCATGACCTTCTCTATCTCCAGCTAGTACTGTGCCCTGCAAATGCAGAAGCATGCAGCACAGGCCTGCTAAAATGAACTAATGTCTTCAGAGCTTCTTGTGGATATGTTTTATGGAGCTTTCAAAAACATTCTCAAATGATGTATGATAAGTTTCCCTCAGGATTTGAAGAGTACAACAAACTAAGCAAGTCTGTCTCCACAATCCTGGCAATGACAGCATCCTGTACATCTCCTGTAACACACACTTAGACTCCTGTCACTGACCATGAGATGATAAATTATAACAGTAGCACTAACTCTGAAGATATGAGACCCTTTTAGCCTGGGAGCCACTGAATTAAATTAGTTTCATCAGGATTACAGTGCTTACTGAACCTCTTTAACCAAATGCTTTCTGTCTCATTCATATGGTTTTAATATGGTTTGAACCAATTGCAAGGTTATTTATAAGTTTGCAACTCCCACGCAGAGTTAGAAAGCATTCAGATTCAAGCAAATCCATTTGTGTGGCAGCCCAACTCCTACTTCTATGTGGTTTCAACTTTTTTTTCATGTATAAAGGTATGATGCAGACTTGTTCCTGAATATCTTCTGATTAACTATTTGTTTCAGTAACAAGTTCACAAAAATGTTCCATTATAAAGTTACACAACTCATGTTAAAACTGAACATGTGACTTAAAAACTGGAAAATTCTATCTCCACTTAAACTATCAATAAGACTTTGTTACTCTAACATTTACCATATGGACAAATGGTATCACAGTAAAACTAATCATCTAGGCAAATGTCTTTGTCCAAAAGGGCATCTTGGAAATTCTATTAGTTCAAAATCTAAGCATTTGATTTCAGATATTTATTTAAACAGCAATGTATATTTTAACATATTGTTCCTGGAAACACAGGTGAAATTAATCAAGTTGAAAACATCAAAGCCACATTTTTCAAAAATGTACCTTCTATATCAATTTTAACTGGCAAACTGAAAATTTTGAAGATTTTTGTCTTAGAAACATAAAAACAAAAAGTGGAAAAATGTAAAGCATCACCATGATTTATTTGGTTTAACTTATGAGATATATAAATATACCATGTCCTTCAAGAGGTTTTCCTATCATTTAAACAAATATGTATGCTATAAAAATAACATCTATCTTTAAAAGAAAAATAAGAGTCACGAGGAAGCTTCAGTGCAGAAGGTATTGGAAAGGCCTCTTCGACTGTGAGCACTGAGATCCCAGAGGCAACAAGGAAAGCGACCTAGCCCAAACCTCAGCCTCCTGCTCCTTCCACTAAGCCACTCTGTGCACTCAGAAACTATGCTAGTCCCTGCTTATTTCCTCTATAAAATGAGGGAGCTGAATTAATGTATCTCCGTGATTTCTTTCAGCTCTGAAATTTTAGGATTCTACAATACTTGACTTTTTTGCTCCCTGAGATTTCTACTGCAGCATACAGTAGGTACAATCACTTCACCATGTCATAGAAAATTCTGAGTGATTATTCATATTCTCAAGGAAAGCATTCAAAAATAATCTATTTGTCAAACAAGTCTACCAAACCATGGTCACACTCGGTCAAAAAGCATTTGCTTACTATTTCTAAAATTCCATCCTACCATAGGCAAAAGCTATAAAAGGGAAGGAGCACATGGCAGGGGAAGGCAAGAGAAACCAGAATTTGGATTAAATTCTCTATGTCCCTAGTTTTACATTCACTAGGGTGGCACTAGCACGGAATATATCCCTAGTTTTATTTTCACTATGGTGGCACTAGCAGACCATATATATATCCCTTTTGTCTGCAAGCAAAGTAACATAAATGCAGATTGCTGCTGAAAGGCCTCACTTCAGAAAAAAGTGATGAACTTGATGTCAAGATTTTGCATATTTTGGGCCAGGGCTTTAGCTCAGTGGTTCTGCTACCTGCCTCAAAAGCGCAAGGACCCAAGTTCGATCCCCAGTGCCAAAAAAACAAAAAGATTTTGCATATTTTATTATTATCATCTTTCTAGGAAAAAAAGAATTACTAATAAGATTAAATAAAGTTACAACTAAATTTGCAATAAAATATAACCTAGGACTATGTCTGATTGTACAAAAAGCTTTTTTTAAAGATTAAGAATAAAAAACAAACTTATGTTTTTATTTCAAAAAAGATTTTTAAATCATTCTGAAATTAAACTTTTTAAAATGAGTTTAAAAGAAGAAGAAAATATTTAGGAACCCCATTCAAAATAATACAACAATGTGGCAACATTATAAAGGACAAAAGACAGTGTCCAACTGTGGTGATATGTGTTAATTGTATGGTTTTCCAAAGATGTGGGAGAACTGATATCAATTACGGTATAATTACCATTACTTCCAACAGAGTTAACATGTAGTTACCACAAAATAACATACAATTAACTGGTGTCACATTGCACACTAAGCTAAATAAGATACAAATTAAAAATTCCCATATGTAGCCATAATATTCTTCTATATCTTAAAAAATAAAATAAAAAAAAAAAACAACTTTTCTCTGATAATGTCACAGCCCTTTTAGGAATTAGTATAATTATTTCAAATATGGGAGAAATCTAAGACATATATGTTAGGAGGCAACATTTTTAGATTTAAGATGAAAAATTGCATTGGAAAGGAATCTATGTATTAACAAAAATTTAAATTTCTTAAGCTAAAGCTATTGTAAATAAAATTAGCACTTTCTTCACATTTCCTTTAGCTCCTGACAATTAGCTCTGTTTTAAAGCCAAATTCAAGAATATTCTTAATTTTTACTAAACTACATCTAATTTTTTTTTTTTTAGCAAACGTTGGACAAGAGCCCTCTTTAGTAGTGCTATGGAGAGATTCAGAGAATTCATTTCTGCCCAGAAAGGGAGCCTTATGTAGAGTTACTCAGGTGATTTGCAATGTGCAATAACAGATCATGTCTCAGTATGAAAATTTTCCTTATCTGGGGGTGAACTGAAGAACAAAGAAGGCTATAGTTCAGTTTGAAGAAGTAACCTTCATTGTTGGAATGTTCAAGTTCACAGCAGTAACACAAGACACTTCCACATGTTGCATGTAAGAGAGAGGCATGTGTGCAAATGTGTACACATCAAGCCCCCACCTAGGTTTAATTACAAGAGAACTGGAAATGGCAGAGTGCAATGCTGTGAGGTTGACGAGAGGACAAAGGGAAAGTAGCTATATTTCAAATACAGCTACAGTGTATCTGCTATATCCTTCTTAAACATCTGGGCTTCCAATTATTTACTGAACTCATGTGTAAGAGTTATTTGGGAGGGGCCAGGGATTTAGCTCAGTGGTTCCGGTGCCTGCCTCGAAAGTGCAAGGTTCTGAGTTCAATCCCCAGTACCAAAAACAAAAACAAAAACAAGAGTTATTTGGGAATACTATAAATGGTTATGGAACAGGGACATACTAACTGCTTTGTAAAATACTTCCAGGATTGAACTCTTGGTAAAATCTTGAACATTATGAGTGAAAACTGCTGTGAGATTATTATCTTTTAGTAAATGTGTGAAAACCGTGAAGTTGTTAGCATGCTAAGAATAAATTTTGTAAATAGCATGCTAATTAGAGTAGCAGGAAATATTTTACTAGGACCTTGTATTTGCATATTTTTGAAGATTTAGATTATTTTTTATACCTGACTTTTCTTTTGTTTCTTTTTTCTTTGTGATTTTCAAATGCTTAAAGAGATTAAATGAGATTAAAAGAGGCTGGGCATGTTTGTAAAAGGCTGCACATCTTGTTTGAAAATTATTACATAAGCATGTGCAGAGATCAACAAAGCTTTCAGGACAGTTTGTTCCCTCATGTAGTCAATATTTTCCCCTTTTACAATGAATACAAAGCTTAGAAATAGATATGTTATTCTTGCACCTAGGTCCGTGTTTTAGTTTACTAAATTCATGACCCTTTGTTAGGCTCTGAGGGAAACCACACTGGTTAGGAGGAATGACAACAGAACAATGATGGATACATCATTATGCCATGTTATTTCCTCCTGTTCCCACTTCACCACTACAATTCTCTGATTATTGCAGTCTCAAAAAATGTGCTGATCACAATCACTGTGTGTGTTAGGCGACTGCCAAGCCCGAGAAGCTACTCTTCCAGATAGAGTACATTATGCATGTGATGTAAATGAGGTATGGGCTCTCTGCATGTAGGCTGTTTGTCATCAGAAAGCCAGTGAATGGAAGGGACGGGTACAAGTGATTATCATTCCCTCCACTGTGTCTACAAATGGTAAAAATAAATACAAACAAATACAAATACATGTCACCTGTCCTCACAACTGACTCTACCTCACAGAATCCTAAAATATTTTCAGTATAAAGTATATTTTGGGCAGAGTTTTTTATTTGTTACTATTCGGAGGGAGGAGGTTGCTATCTCCATATTCAGAAGTTAGACACTGAAATGCAGTACATTATAGGTCATGACAATGAGGGTAGAGAATCCACCAACTTTATTTCTCAATAACTTAGAAATCAATCTTCAGGTTGATTTTTCAACAGTTTAAGTATCAAAACTATAATAGAATTGGAACTGAATTTATGGAATAGTTCATAAATTAGAACTCAATCTAATAACTCAAGTTTGGAGACTAAATAGTAAGATATTTTAAAATGTGGGAACTGAATTCCTGGTCTGATTCAACGTAATTAAATAATCTTTCCTGTAGAATTAGCAAAGGTGCTCAGATCACAGGTTAAAATTTCTAAATGAAAAGAGCAATGCCTCAAGGAATCTAGTAATGTCCATCAACAAACAAGCACATGTTTATTACTAAAGTTTAGATAGTAGTTCTCCTGGTCCTTCTCCAGCCCCTGACTAGGTCAGGAGAGACCTGGAAAATTAGGCAGAGAGGATTTAAGGCAGAGAGATTGTTCACTCAGTCCCAAAGACCGTCTAATAAGAATTGCCTAAAATGACTTTGTACTGACTCAAGAGAAAAAAAAAACAGTTACAGTATTTGTAGAATATACAACTTATGAAAACGTTAAAATAAGCAGAGTTTTTAACTCTTTGCAGGATTTTAATGGTACTTTTAGATCAATTAATGACTTAATAGTGCAAGGATAATAATTATACAAACTACAAAAGTTTTAAAAATATAACTTTTATTTAACTCTATTGCAAAATTTGACACATAGAGAAGCAAAACCTCAAAAAAAGATTAAGTCTGCTTTCCAGTGATTACATAAAGTTCATATTCAAATTTATATTATTATCAAAATTTTAGCTTTCCATAGTAAAAGTGATGACCATAAAGGTAGCCATAAATAAGCAAACACACAACCCTGTTCCTAAGGCTGGCCAGCCTTCTTGCCTATAACAAGACTAGCATGTTAAAACCTGTCATTTAAATAAGAATTTAAGGAGCTATAGATTCTGTTATTGGTAATGTGATATGAGAGGCTAGATTATTAGAATGCTCAGACCAAATAAATGAACAAGTTTTAATACAAACAATCTGTTTAGGAACTGTTTGGTTTGAAATATCAGTCTTCACTTGAAAACCAGTTAATATGTCTGCAGCACTCACATTTGTATTTTTAGTTATTTTAAAATTCATTGTCCATTGTTCTAAACAGTCACATACCTTGCCTTCAAGATAAACTGATTTATCTCTTGTAGTAAACATGATCATATTCCTTACAGGGACTTGATGCATGAACACAGCACTTCACAATCTACCCCCCTTTTAAACTCCCCACCTCTCCTTTCTCTGGGGAGAGGAATGGGTTAAAAAAAGGAATTGAGAAATGTCATGTACATGTACTAACTCCTCATGATAAATTTAATCATAATGTACTACAAACAGTTACCAATAAAAATAATAATTTAAAAAGGCAAACTGATTTAACTGCAAACTTCACCCTTTAATATATTTCTACAGGAAGACAAATTAATATTTAATATTCCCTCAAATATTGCCTTTAGATAAATTTTTTCTCATTAAGTTACTCTTTAATATTATAAAAGTTTGGGGAAATGACCCTGGGAAACCAGTTTGTACAAAGCCACATGACATTCATTAAATTACAGGGTTTTGACCTCATTGTTTTGCATTGATCAGTAAATCCACCTACATTTCACTAATTCTCAGTCCTCATCTAATTCTCTGAGAAAAAAATTAATATTTCCCATAAACTCCAGAAATCTTCGATACAATAAATTTGGCTTACTTGAAACAGATTTCACTTGCTTTCTACAACCTGTCCTTTCCACCACCACCCATAAAGATGATTGACAAAAAATTGTTTTATTTATGAAAAAACAGTGAGGTCATACTACTTATTTATGCCATCAGCCTAAGGCAGCTTTGAGTCCACCTCATGCTAATGATACAGGAGGCAGGAGGCACACAGCATAAAGTGTCCCTCCTAAGCAGAAATCATCAACCCAGTGCCCCTGCTCCTCACACAACAAACACAGCCCGTGCCCACCATGATGACTGTCGGCATCACAGAAACTGTAAAACCCTTTCAGCTCACTGTCTCATTTGTAAGACATAATCTACTGATTCTACAGAACATATTGAAGTTCAGTAAGATAAGACTTCCTCAAAATCCCATAGATAGTAACCTAGAAAACAGAATTCTAGCTTTAAAATCCAGGCTGAATTTCTTTTAATATTTTGTATGACTTAATTTATGAGACTTGGCTCAGTCTTAGGTACAGGTCATGAAATCAGGAAGATCAGCATCCAAGCTGGCTTCCAAAGCTTTCAAAGTCAGTATTTATTTCATAAATTTAACTTTCTGAATTTACTTAAGTCTAAGACTTTACTGCATAGCCATTTAATAAATAAAATCAACACTAGATTCTGAATAAATTTGTATCCGTTGTCTCTCAATCCCCTGAAGCTGTGCTACCTCCTTCACGTATGGTAATTCCTAGGCAGTTGAGGGCAGTCTTGCTGGAGGTGCACACCCAGGAGCTCCTGTGACTGAGGTGATATCAGTAACATGGGAGCAGAGTAAGGAGAAGTGGTATTGCATCCTAGTACCCTGTCAGAGAGAATCTAGAAATAGCAGCTGCTTCGTGCAACTACTAGAATTTGGAGAAAAATCATCAGTGGTCAGAGATTGAACCCTACCTGCAGTAGGATATAAGCTTTCAGAGAGAAGTAAAGGAAGGAGGGAAAAAGCGAAAAAAGAATCAGAAGGAGGGAGGAGAGATGGTACAAAGGAAGTAAAAGAGAGAAAGAAATCCTCAGCCATATAAGGAGATGGAGACAGAGAAATACAGACTGTGAGCAACAGACGTAGAACTTCAGAATAGAAGGCAGGGGAGAATGTGGCAGTGAGGGAAAGCAACTTGGGATTCTCCTAAGGTCCAGTAAGAAGTAATTTTCCTACAATATGACTTTCCTCTGCCAGAGGAAGGCCAGGCATATTCAAAAGTTCAGAGAGACCCAGATGAAAATATTTTATTCCCACAAGGGTAGCTACTACTTTCAAAATCTGGTCTATTGTCAGAAGTATGTAGTCAATGAATAGTGCCAGAGCATTTTCAGCTCAGTGTTAGGGGAAGATGAAAGGGTAAGACATGAACTCTTCTTTCAAGTTATTGGTCACAGTAACCTACAGTGTACAGAGAAGAGCTAGTATTTGAAACTAGACTTGTTTGCATGTATTCTCAGTGTTTTTGTTTTTAATATGTAGTGAGGGATAACAGCAGATAATAATAACCCCTACCTCACAAGATTTTTGAGAAAATCAAATGAGACTTTTCTGTGAAAGTATTTATTAATCATAAATGCCTATAAATTATTATTTCAATTTTTAATTTCCATTTATAATCCTATAACCTTGAAGTTTCTCATTGAAAGAGAATCACTTACCCCTCCCTCCCCAAAATAAGACCTGGATGAAAAATAATCAGCCTTGAAAACTAGAGATCAAAGATGCCTCCCTAATCAGCCTATCCTTGCCTTACCTGCCATCACTGTTCTCTTTCTCAGTGGTTACTCTGTAAGGGAAGTAAAGCAAGCCCTGTACATAGGATGATAGACACTTCCCACCTAATTTCACATTCTACTGTTGCAAATAGCAATAAGGAAACCAGAAGAACATTTATTTGCATCTACCTTACTTCATATTCATTATTTTATTTAATCTTTCCCACAGCTTGTATGGTATGTTCACCATTTTTGCCGTCTGAAAAAGTAAACAAAGGCCTCAAAAGTAAGCAACAGGCCCCAGGGAATACAGCTAGTAATATATGTTTTGTTTAAGTGAAAAGATCATTAATTAGACTGCGAAGGTAAGATTTGGAGCTAGAAATGACGAAAAGGATTTTGTTTCTTCTTCCATATCTGGTGTTTGTCTAGATCTGAAGAAATCATTTTATGGCAATCTAATCAGTGGCCTAGAATAACAAAAATTAAATTTGCTACCAATCTCCCATATAGGAATGTTACTGTGATCAGAGGATTTAAATTCTTAGAAGAATCTAAAGGTCTTGATAAACCAATAGGATTTTTCTTAAATGTAAGAGCTCATTAAAGTGTTTCTTTAAACTTTTCCTCATTTTATCTCATTTTACAGATGGAAAACTTGAGATTAATTTTAATGTTGATATTTTATCACCAACACATGCAAGAGAAACTCAAATGTATAGTCTTTCTTTTCATAGATTATTTGATCCTCAGTAAGAAAAAAGAACAACTTAGAGTTGTTATCTCTGCGGAGAACTGTTGCAGATGCATATAGAAAATGTGAGAAGGCCACTGGGCAATATATTTTAAACACTCTGTGTTTTTTTTCAGAACCAATGCTGCTGACATCATTTATAAAAAGATATAAAGGACAAATCAGGGATGTACCAAAAATAAAAGCAAGAATTTTCATCCATAATGGGAAGACAGTACTTTGGAAAATTCTGATCTCAGTTGCAAATGTTAAGATTGCAAACTGGATCTCAGCGAAAAGTGAACCTCTGCTACAGCGCTTCTGATGGCACCTTTTTTAACAAACAGATTCAAGACAATGCTGAGAAGAAAGCAGCGATGGAAAGAACTGTACAAAGTACATCCCCATATAGAATTTTCAAATATTCTCTCCATGTTTTCTCCAGCTGAAAATGAAAATAATCATATACAGCAATAACTACCACCATCAAGAAACAAACACAAACAGACAGACACACTGTCCAGCAGCCTTACATCGCCAGACAGTCTCACATGAACACCAAGACACACAGATTTAGGAAGAGACACAGACACAGTGGTGTATGTATAGATTCACAAACTCAGACGCACAGACACCATTGTCCCTAACCAGACACAAAGAGGCACATAGTTAGACACACACCAGCAAACACACACAGGCAGACTCACACAGATTTACACCCATACTGAGAAAAACACACATGAACACTCCAGGACATGCACACATATAAAGCACACTCAAATGCACACAGTCACTCATGCAAAGCCACATCCAGGGCTTACCAGGACACGCAGGCAGGGAATGGCATTTGGGAAGAAGTGAAGTATCTTTGCTATTGCAGAAAGAACGTGGGATTTGAAAACAGTGACTTTAAAGGGCCTTAACTTTAACACTATTTTATTTGCATGTCAACAAATGACCTGAGCCCTGGGAACCTCATTGCCATCTGTAAAAGGGAAATGTTGAACATTCTGCTTGTAAGATCTGTTAGGATTAAGTGTACTTGACAAATGTGAAAAAATCCTTCACAAACAATTAAAAATCCTGACATTTACATGTTCTTAGAACCGCAACTGACAACTAAAGTCTCCTAGGAAAATAGAGATATTACCCACTTCATACATTGCTAGAAAGGTTTAAGGAAATCTTTAACATTTTTGAATCAGGGACTCAAATTTCACTATAAATACAGAAGATTCTTTTACTGACATCAATTTAAATGAGTTAATATTATATTGAGTACCTACAATGTATTAGCCATTCCTACAAAAATGAATGTTCCATTTAACTGTATTCTCTAATACATCAAGTTCCCATATATATTACGTGCCATGTGTAGCATCACTATTGTAAGAATTATAATATATAACCAATACTAAGAATGAATTCAACATTTTGTGGCCACATGATGGTTCAGGATTACTACCAAGATTATCTTAGGACCACATAACATCAGCCTGGAATGTGAAGTCCTGTTTACATAGGACTGAGTGCAGGGAGATGGGATCTGGCCTCACTCTCACCACCTTGTAGTCGGATGTGAACAATTTCTTAACTTCCCTCTGCTTCAGTTTCCTCATCCTTAAAATGAAGGGCTGCACTAAATGATCTGTAAAGGGTTATTTAGCTCTTTTCAACTAATCTTATAGTGTGATAGGCTAAAGGAGTGGTGGCTAATGGCATATCCATTGAGGAAATCACCCAATATATGAGCTTTTACTTTTGTTTTTGTTTTTGGTACCGGGGATCGAACTCAGGTCCTTGCACTTGCGCAGCAGGCAGTGAAACCACTGAGCTAAATCCCCGGCCCTGAGCTTTTATTTTTATAAAAATGAAAGTTTCTAACTTATAGCTTTGAAGGGAAAAGACCTATTGTCACTAGACTAGGTAAACGCAGTCAACTTATGATTTTGTGAGACAAACACATAGAACACTTTTTAGGATAATCCTAAAGTCTATAGATGGAGAAGATATCAGGTCCCTAATTCCCAGAGCAAAGCTCCCTGAAGAAAATATTCAAGACATACAGCAGCAAACATCCACAAAATGGGACACTCAAATCCAAACAAATTAACCTAGCTTTGAAGGAGAGCACCTCCTCCTAGCATCTAGGGGGATCCAGTGCCCAAAGACATACAGACAGTAAAACAACACAGTGTATTTTCAAGTGGTAGCTTATGTTTCTCTGAGAAATACAAACATAATAATTTAGAATATTTGTAAGACTTAGGAGGTCATCTCTTTTGTCTCAAGGAGCTTGGTGAAAACATGAGGAAAATAGTTTAGAATCTACTCAGGTTTCTTAAGGTTGTATTTTAAACTGAACCCAACTTCCAATTTCAACTTTTATTAGGTTTTAGATTATGATTTGTCACTAAAAGGTCTCAGTCTTATCTTTAGAAACTCATAATCAAATGGCTTCAAACCTAACATTTTGTTTTAATGATAATCATAACTATATATTTTTCTTTAACATTCATTTGAAAAAGTTACTGAAAAATTCCTCACATGTGTTTAGACTTTCTTCTACAACTCAAGATATTTAAAAATTGTTTACAACACCAAGTGGATTCTAAAGTGTACCGAAATGGAATAGAATAGACCTAATTTGGAAGTTGAGAATTCTCAGGACTACTTCAATCATTTCTGTATGTGGGGTAATACAGTGTTAAGTCACTTTCCACTAAATATGTGCTGTGTCCTTGATCTGCACTTTGGTTGTCTTTCTACTGGAAAAGTCCTGCTTCTACAACAGTAGCACCAGCTGTAAACTCAGAGGGTAGGAATGCAAGAATTTAAAGTGAATTTTTAAAAAGTTTAAATGGAGTTCCACCTACAGAAATGATCTCAGAATTCCCATAAATGGAGAAGGGAATGGGCTATGGTTTCACTAATAGGTTAATCCTTCAACAACCAAAGGAACTAAGCAACTAAGCACTATTTATTACAGATGAGGACCCTCAAACTCAGAGAGACCACAGAGGTAGTGATTGACAGTAAAACCTGAAGTTCAGGTCATTTTGACTGTATTTCACTGGTTCACAATTATCTAAAATGGTAAAATGTACACTATCCATGGCAAAGATCTGTCTCAGTCTGCCCTTTTAATCAATTATGTGTTAAATCCTAGACAAGGCCACTTACATGGATTATTCAATTGAATAATCACAACAAACTTTGTGCATAGAAACTGTTACCATTCCTCAGATAAAGACATAACCTTAATCAAGTGGATGGAGAAGCCAAAAGGGAGAAAGAGAGAAAGAAGGAAAGGAGGGAGAGAGGGAAAGAGGAAGGAAAAGAGGAAACATTTATTAAATGCCTCACATGTATGTATGATATTTTTACTTTGAAAATTACAGATAATTTTCAAAGATGTTATTTATATTAATATTCAATGAATTTGTTTTTATTTTAAAATAAATATTTTAATATTTCAGTTTTGATATCTAATCTGATAAATATTGATAGATATATATTGCATAAGTTAAAACTCTCTGTGGTCTTCAAATAATTTTTAAGAATGTAAAAGGGGCCTAAGACCAAAAAAGTGAGAACACTTGGCCTAGAAGGATGAAGATATTAGATCTAGAAGCATTAGAAAATATTTGCCATAGTGAAAGGTAAGTTATACAAAATCTTTATAATTAGTATGTTCCATACATATCAAAACCAACAACCCTACCAGGAAAACACATAAAAAATTATTACTACATGTATTGAATTTTAACCTTTACACTTGGAGATTCATTAAGTGCATATGGCATTTTGACTTAAAACATTTGCAAACAAACTAAAAGCTTTACGCTTGCTTCTACCTTCCACCTCTATCCCTAAAAAGTATCCTGAACCTTTTAAATCTATATAAATTCTCACAATTCTTTCCATTTAAAGAGCAAAAAAGAAACAGCCAAAGAAGTTTGTTGTTTTTTTATGAATTAGGCCTTAAACTAGTAGCTAGGCAACCAATCAAGTACCCCTGACAACAGAAATAAAAAGAATTTAATGATTATATTCAACCAGGAGACTACACATAGCACTGTATATTTGCCTACATGTTATTGGTTCAAATGCAAAATCCAATATTAGAACACGTTTTTTCTAATTTTATAGCATTTTTGATCTGTGTATGTTCTTTTAGAAAAAACACTAGTATAAATATAGCCATTCATTTCAAAGAAACATGCAGGAAGCACATATGTCTAGGTAGAATTTAGGTCATGATTGCAACGTTCACTTCATTAAAATTGACGTTTGAAACTCAGATGTGTGTCTTGGCTTAGGTTTTAAGTAAAATTGCCCTATCAATCTCACAGAGATGCAGGGAACAAATGAGACGATAGGAAGAGGGAATGCTGGATTAAAGTGATCCAGAGCTGACCTTAGTCTCCTCATCTGTGAAAAAGGAATAGCAATACTTACATTTCTGAATTTGGGAAGGTTCAAGAGTAATATATGTAATAATATTTTGAAGCAAAGAAATACTATAAAAATAAGATTTGTTGTGCTATAAAAAGTACTACCCAAAGTTCTTGTTTTCTTAAACTATTTCTTGGCTTTGCAAATGAGAATGATTACAATTAGAATTTGTTCCCTACTATAAAGCCTCTACCATGTTCCACACTCCTCAGAGTTCAAGTTGTTATCTTGGGAATAGTCTGACATAGAAAAGCACTGCAACTGAACATGTTTGTCAACTGCTCACAAAATGATAACCATGATTAATTAGTATTTTGCATACCTTGGAAACAACAAAACTTCACTAACCTGCAAGCTGTATGAGTGCTCATTCATTGCAAACACACTTTGCTAAATAATTTGCTCACAATTCTCTTTCACTTATTGTTATACAGCTTTATTGATCTTCTATCTAAATTCATCCTGTCATGCAACAATGTATATCTGAATCAATTGTATAAATAACAAGGAGCTCTGGCAACTGACAACGTGAAGCAGACAATATCCAGAATATTTTTCTTTTCCTGTAAGAGGGGGCAGTATAATGATGTACCATTCTCAGATTTTGCAAAGTATGTGTGAGGAGCAAGGATCTATACTTGTAAAAACTGAATAACAGCTTCTTGAGTAAATAGGAACAAGTTGACAATGTGCCTCGGTGATTGGATTATTATTTTCCCATTTAATGTGATTGGCAAAATACCATTTTTGAATGAAAAATGCATGTAGTTATCAAGCATCAAGTTAAGTATTTTCAAAAATCATAGACTGATTTTCACTTCTGTGGAAATATATTAAAGAATACATTCAAGGGTAGGGGCAAAAGCTCCCTAGCACAATAACATAATCATATTTGAGTATTATTATCATGTTGACTATCATCAGATATTAGTAGATAGCCAGTATACACAAGTTACTCTGAGAAACAAAAAATAAAAATATACATGTAAGATTTTCTAAGAAACAACCTGTTAGTATCTCACTAGCCTTCACTCTATCTTAAAATACCGTGGCCCCAAGGAGCAATAGGTCAACCTATTCACAATACTGGAGCATGTCACACAGAGAAAAATTAACAAAATTCATAGCAGATTTGAAAAGTTTAAATATATTGAAGTGAGAAGGTGATCTCACTGAGATCTTGACATGAGAAACTAAAATTAGTTCAGCATCTTCTGTGCAAGGTAGGTACACTACATCTGTGTTTCCCCAAAACAACCCTTCAAGGAAAGGATAATTACCACCATTTTATAAGTATGATTACTGAAACTCAGAAAGGTTAAGTAATTTACTCAGGTAACACAGCCAGAAAATAGTATAACAAAACTGGGGCCTGGAATTAAAGCCAAACATCCATGCTCACTTCTATCTACTATGTGGCCTCTAATTCTACTGATGTTCTTCACCTAACTACTTTCTGTTTCTTGTCTATACAAGTATCATTTTCTGTTTCTTGACTGTTGTCTTTCCAGAGTCAGAACCTGTGGACATCATGGCAGAGAATGTCCTATTCAGACAAGTGTAGAGAAAGCAGGGAGCTTTCTGCTTCACAGTTTTTGTTTATTTTGCCTCATTCCATCAAAGTTTAAGATTGCCAATATAAAAAGTGCTTTTGTAGGTAATAAATTTAAAGATGTTTTAGAAATTAATAAATAAATCTGACACTGTTCTTGTGATGGTTAAGGTAGAGTGTTAACCTGGTTGGCTTTGTAATCCACCCAGGGGATCAGTAAAGCACACTTTTGGTTGTGTCACAGAGGGGTGACCTTGCATTCTATCTGATCCCTTGTCCCCTTCCTCTTTGTCACTGTTCCCTTGTTCTGCTTCCCAGCCACCATAAAGTAAGCATCTTTGCTTTGGCATACCCTCCCACCATGAAACTTCTGTCTTGCAGCAAGCTGACTATGGACTGAATCCATTGAAACAATGAGCCACATTAAACCTCTCCTCCTTTAAGTTGTAGGTGTTCAGTATTATGTGTCAGTGATGAGAAAGCTAGCTAATACAGTTCCAAGGGTGGAAATAAAATTAACTGAGAATTAGCATTGTGGAGATTTAATTCCTTCCCTGCCAAAAATTCACTATGACTGTAAGTAAATTTTTTCTTTCCTTAAATTGCAGGTTTATCATCTGTAAATAGAAGTAATTGCACCACATCAAATATCCAACTCTTCCACTTAACAATTTTAATTCCATCCATATACAGTAAAATTTTTGATGGCAAGTAACTTGTGTAAATGTTCTGAAAGGTGAGCAAACATTTCTAATAAATGTTAACCTAATAAATGAGTGATATTTTGCAATACGAGTAGTAGGTGACACCAAATCTCACATGATTACAACTGAGCCAGTGATTCTTTCTCACTGTAGGATTGTGGGTGATGGTCTCCCAACAGCAAGAGGTTAAGGAGGAGATCTCATCTGCAGAGGAGGAGGAGAAAAAGGTGAGGGAATCCCTCACTTCAAATGAGATTAGAGAGACGTGTAAAATGTTGGAAACAGTGAAACATTTTGTATAAAAGCACCACCCAAAAAAGGCTGTAGAAGTGCAAACAATGAATCTGTTTAACGACAAAGCAATGAAATCCTCAAAAGGAGGCAAAAGTGAGTGTCACTGGATAGGTTCCTTGTTAAAGTTACATGAAAAGAAAAAGATTCCATTGAGCCAATAGGTAGCAGTGACTCCATTAGTGATAATGATAGTGAAAGTCATCCTACACAATAACCTTCCTCTTTCTTCTCTCTCTCACACCAGCCGTGAATGTTTTCAAAGGTAAGTATTTTATTACTTTATTTTTCTTTATATTTTCTTTATTATTTTGTATTATATTACAGAATTGTAATCATTTTTATATGAATATTTTTGGGTTGTAGAATAAATCATCTGAGTTTCCATTATTTCTTATAGGAAAATTCACTTTGATATACAAGTGTTTTGGATTACAAGCATGTTTCTGAAACAAGTTATGCTCACAAATCAAGATTTTGCTGTACTTCAAAGGCAGGTAAAGTGTGATAATTGTGTTGTTCATAGTTCATTTTGACATCTGATGAGGTCAAGTATTTTTCTCAAACAATTCCTAGATGAGGGGAATAGCAGTTCAGGTCATATGCACATGGATGTGTAATCTGCCAGTTTACGACCAGCTGTAGGTAATCGATCGGCTTATGTAATACCTATACAAAAAAGTGCATTAATCACCAAGTCAGCATGCAAACATTAAGGTCAGAAAAGTTAAAGAACACACTTTAACATAGATCATTTCATTAAGAAGGCCCACCTTGCCTCTCCTCTCTTGTCGTCAGATGTCCTTAGCTTAGCTTCGAGGACATTTAGAAGCACCTTGATTAAAATTCTGCCACTTATTGTCTTGAATAAAATATTCTGTACCTCAGAGATGTCAAAACAACAAAATTTGGTAAGTAATTAGCCTATAATGTGCTCTAATTGCACTGGCACTTAGCAGACATAGAGAAGCCCCATCTTCTTGGGGTGAAAAGCTAAAACCCAGGGAGGTAACTGATATTTCTGCTGGTAGGACACTCACAATCCATGCATAAAGGCTATGTTGAAATGATGGACCATAGCAGCTCCTAAGGTGCCGTTACAGTCTATTGTCCCAACAATCTATATATTTAACAGACCTTAAGTACCTCATAGCACAGCCAACCAGAACAACTCCATTGGTGCCGTTCTGGCCAATCAAGTCAACAATGTTTCATTTTAAAGCGCCAAAATAGAGACTTGCCCAATAAAGTGAAACACCATGAGTAAATATGTATTCATTTGGACATATAAGTGAGCCTGTATATGGTATAAAGACACAAGCTTCCCTATGCCCATGTGGTAAATGTTAGCCCACACTGATGATACATGCAACATCTGACTCATACATATCTAATGTTCTAAACATAACATGCAACAGTGGACACTTGATGGTTCTGCCCAGATCCCACTTCAGGGCTGGAATATTTATTCCCTTGGATGGTGGGAATGCTGTTGGGGGCTAGCCCTCAATTGCGGGCTCTATTTGGCATGGCCTCACCTGAAGAGAGTCACCTCACCCAAGGTCATTTCCTCTCCCCAGGGTAGCCCTTATCCAAGTTGACACAAGTACAGAAACTCCCCCTCTTATCTCAACTTGGGATGATCCTGAATGGCCATGGCCACCACAAAGCTTCCTATGGGGATCCCTGAGGACTTAGCTACATCACAGCACAGTACTGCTTTTGCACATTCCCTTCCACAATCCCAGAAACATTTCCAAATGAAACTGCCACTAAACTCCATCTCTGGTCTGCTTACCAGGTAATCCAAATGTATGTCACACTCCTTTGTAAAAGAATGTCCAAATACGAGAGAAGGATGCTTAATAAATTATAAAGTTTTGTGAAAAAAAACCTGTGAAACACTAAAACTGTATTATTGGCTACAAAGAACAATTGTTAAGTTTAATTTATCGGTCTTTATATTTAAGAAAACTGAAATAATAATTCTAAGGTGGATAATTTTGAAGACAGTTAAAGGCAATTTGTCATAATCCACTTTCCAAGCTTACCGCACATTATATAACTACCTTTTTTTTTTTCCGGTACTGGAGATCAAACTCAGGACCTTGTGGTTGTGAGGCAGGTGTGTTGCCACTGAGCTAAATCCCCAACCCTACTACCCTTTTGCCTCAGAAGAATGAGTACTGCCATGGACCTCATGAAATTAAGCTGGATATTTTCATCAGAAGAAAGCCAAACCTATCCTCACAGAAGTCTTACAGTACTATCCTTGATTTATTATCATAATTGCAACTACCCTAACAAGTGAGGATAGATATCCACTCCAGGCACTAAACAAAGCCTACAGAATCACAAAATGTTTGCTCAAAACAATGTCATTATTCCAGACAGAGAATGTGTTAAGAACAGCTCTTGAATATACTATACATAAATATAATGGACTTTTCCGGTGTCCCAAATTCAACTCCAGTAAAGTTATCTACTGAGACAATGATTCGCTTCAACTAGGAAGGTTTCCTAGTTCTGTAGAAACCACTTTGCAAGTTACCATAAGGGCTCAGTTATATTCAGCATATGTTTTAAGTAAAATTATAGATTTAGTTTATTTTTTCCATTGTTAATCTTACCTGTCATCTTTCTCCCATGTATTATAAATCAAAATAGTTTTACATTTCTAATCTCAGACTTCTTCCTCCCAAATTTTAAAAATTTAATTAGAAATAATGTAAAATTAATCTGTAGAATTTGAAGTTAATAGTGTCCACATTTGAACTTCAATTAATGATACAAATTCAAAATTACATGGTGCTATGGACTGAACTTTTATGTCCTCTCAAAATCCATTTGAAGCCTTAATCTCCAATGTGATGGTAATTCGAGGTGGGCATTCAGAAGTAATTAGAATTAGATGAGATCATGAGGGTAACCTATCTTAGTGCCCTTCTAAGAAGGGGAGGTGACCAGAAGTCTCATCCTCCTCCATGTGAGAATAAGCAAGATGGTGGCCATCTACAAGCCAAAAAATCCGCACAGGAACCTGACCATGCTGTCAACCTAATCTTGAACTTTTAGCCTTCAAAACTGCAGGAAATATTTTTTGCTGTCTCACTACCCAGTTTATAGTATTTGTTATAATAGCCTCACCAAGTATAGCAAGTTTATGTGGGATATGTTTCAAAAGGTATGTGCAGCTTTGTCTCACACAATTGATGCACCATGGAAGGTGAAGCAGGCCCTCAAGTTTAACAACAACAACAACAACAACAACAAACTTGGGAACACACTCAGAAAACATGCCAAGAGCTACATCATGTTCTAGCTATGATGAGGAACTTAGTGGCCAACAACAGAACATCCTCCTCCCTTTCTGCATAACGAAACCTTTGCAAAAAAAGTGTTTAAGTACATAGTTATCTCCCCATATCTCTGCTGCTTTCCAGGTTTTTTGTTATGTGTGGTCAATTATAGTCTGAAAATATTACATTAAAATTATAGAAATAGGGGCCAGGAATTTAGCTCAGTGGTTCCACTGCCTGCCTCACAAGCACAAGGTCCCGAGTTCAATCCCCAGTACCAAAAAATAAAAATTACAGAAATAAATAATTTAAAATTTTTAAATTGTATACCATTCTAGGTAGAATGATGAAATCTTACATCATCCTACTGAGAATGTGAATGAATTATCCCTTCGTTCAGTGTACCCAGCTATATACACTATCTATCCATCAGTCAATTAGTAGCCAGCTCCACATCAGATCAAGTGTCGAAATATGGTGCTGTGTTCAAGTAACTCTTAATGCCTATATCCTTCAATTCATCCCATCACATAGGCATGATATCTTCCCCCAAACCACAAGAAGATGAAGGGAAATGCAATACAGTGAGAGAGAGAACATTCATATAAAATTTATTAAAATACATTGTAACTGTTCTAATTTATTATTAGTTATTACTGATGTCTCACTGTACCTAATTTCTAAATTAAATTTTATCAAAGGTATGTCTGTTTAGAAAAAAACTGTAGTATATACAGGTTTGGTGCTATAATCTATTAGGGGTCTTGAAACATATCTCCTGCAGGTAAGTGGGGATGACTGTGTTTGCTCTATACATTTCAGTTACTCATGGGTTCATTTAACAGTATGGGAAATATAAGTTAAGGGAGCACCTATGCTGTGCCGGGAACTGAGCTAGTTGAAATCACATATATCTTATTTTAATATAACTCAAATTATTACCCTCATTTTCTAGATGAAGAATTTGAGGTACAGAGAGGTTAATCAACTTGCCAAATATCAGACTGCTCATAAGTGACAACTCAGTGACTACTGTTCCAAGTGAGCACATACACTTTTAAAATCATTAATACTTTCTTATCTATGCCAAGAAAATTTCTGAATCACTAATAATTGTTACTACTCAAAGAAAATTCCTGAATAATTAATGGTAGCTAATGGAGCAAAAAGAATGATTAGCTTTTTCACCATATATCTTTCTGTACTATTGAAATTTTCAGTAAAATATAGCCTTCATTTGAAAACTAATAAAAAATAATTTAAAAGATGGAATTAAAAAAAAATCACTGGCATGCTTTTCAAATTAACTTTAGGATTAACCCTTTGAAAATTATAAAGAGGTAGTTCCTGGAACATATACCATTTTCTTTCTTTTAATCCAATTTTCCACTCAGTAACCCTGTGCCAAAACTTACTCACTTACCCATGTCACAAACTGGGATCTTAAAATTTATTCACATTAAAATTAAATGTATTATTTCGTGGTATTTTCACTGATTGGAAAACTACCTTATATTTAAAAATGACTATCTCTAATCTCATAGCAGCAGAGATGTTTAGGGCCAAAAGTTTTCTTCTCTGTGGTACAGAAATGACTCCCTATCCAAATCCATTTATTGAAGCAGCTCTTGAGGAGCCCAATGCCTGCAAGCCCACTGCCAAGTTTCCCACATGGGACAGGACACGTACTGGGGAAATGGATCACATAGTTATTGAAAAGAAACTAGATTAACCTTAAGTGTACAAAAGTGTATGGCTTAGTAGGCACCGAAAGACACACTGCCAGATTATTATGTATATATATGGCATATATGGTTTTGTCTCATAAAAGTGATATGCCATGGGGCTCCTCAAAGTCTCCAATAACAAATAAGCCTTCAAATTTATCAAGAAAAGGGTGGATACACATCAATTCTAAGAGGACCAAAAAAAAGCACACACACACACACACACACACACACATTAATATCAGTAATTCAGTGCAGTGAGGGTAAAATAAAATTCCTTACTAAGTTTTGGAAAGTCAACACTCTTGCAGTGCTAAATTTCCTAATCTGTGGGAGGGATTTGATCACACATGCTTTGCGAGTCCCATCACAACTCCATCCTCACAAACTCCTGAGTCCCTTGCATCCAGGCTGTCTCCCAGTGTGCCCCATGAATATAGCAGAACAATCAAGGATTAGAAGTTGATTTGATGTGTATTCTGCTGTAATGGATTGAAATGCACCCGCCAAAAGATATATTCAAGTCTTAATCTTAGGTACTTGTGAAGGTGACCTTACACTGAAATAAAGTCTTAGTGACCACCGCCCCCAGCACCAGGAAACAGAGCTGCCCCAAGTGCAGAGGAGGTGAACCTTCTGGGCCACCATACCACCACCCCCAGCATCTAGGAGTAGAGCTGCCCCCAGCACCGAGGAGGTGAGTCGCATGGGCACCACTAGCATACATCACTCCCCCACTCCCCTTGAAATGAGAAGACATGGAAACAAGTCTCAAAGCCACAATTCCAGATCACCAAAAACAACCCCAAAGGGAAATGAGATGAAACAATCTGATACTTAACCACCTGGACTCCCTGAACTGGCAATGAAAGAGGATCTGGAAAAAATGAAATCAGAAATAATTTCTCAGATAATAATGAAATCAGATAGATAATTTCTCAGATAATAATCTCTCAGAGATTGTGCCCATAGTGCAAAACATGATTAATAAATTTAGAGAGGACACAGATGAAAAAATAGAGGAGCTGAGAAACATGATGGAATCCCAACATAGGAAACAAATGGAATCCATAAAACAGATGCAAACAGACTTCCAGAAGATTAAAAACTCCACTGAGGGCCGGGTATTTAGCTCAGTGGTTCTGGCGACTGCCTCACAAGTGCAAGGTCCCAAGTTTGATCCCCACTACCAAAAACAAAAAAAGAAAACTCCTTTGAAAGTTTATGCAGCAGAATGAGCCAATGTGAGGACAGAATTTCAGATATAGAAGATAAGATTGCAATTAGTGACCAGGAAAAGAA